>CM065729.1:59530805-59581094 GCA_033310375.1 Conus canariensis
CCCAAGGGGTTGAGCACCTTCAGATTTTTAAGGACTTTTTTATATTGTTCATAATATATATATATATATTTTTTTTTTTTTTTTGGGGGGGGGGTTAGTATTTTACAGCACTGATGTGGATATTGATACAGCCCTAGATGACCCCCTGAGGAATGTGGGACTGTAAGATAAAAAACATGTTCACTACTCTTCCTTGAAATAAACGGATCGTGTTGCTGCCAAATGTATGCAATGGCCTACCATTGGTACGCCATTGCAAATATTTCAGCAACAGAACTTCATGTGATGAATTGTCGATAATCGCTAGGTTCATTTTTGCTGTGATGTGCGTATGTGAACGGGTTTGTGATTTGTGGTGCGCTTGTGCGTGTGCTTACCAGCAGGGGTTGGTTTGTATGTCTGTGGTTAGGGTGTGTGTGTGTGTGTGTGTGTGTGTGTGTGTGTGTGTGTGTGAAATGGATCTTCTTTAAATCCATCCTTTATTTTAGCATTTATGCAATGCTTTTTAATGGATGTTTTAGTTGGTGTTTTGAAGTACTGATGTGGACATTGTTACAGCCCTGAGATGTCCCCCGGAGGACTGTGGGCTTTAAGATTAATACGTTTGAGTGTTAGGTTTTTTTTACGCTTTTCATACCAGTTGATTGATTACTACACATTCCAGTTTCGTGTTGCTGACAAATGTTTGCAAAGGCCTACCTATGGTACGCAGTTGCAAATGTTTCAGTAACAAATCAGAATGGTATTGATTGGAGATATATAGCTTGCTTGTGTAAGTTAGTGTGTAGGTGTGTTGGACATGGGTAGGTTGGGGTATGTGCGTGTATGAGCATACAGGGGTTGTTTGGAAATTGGTCCATTGATGTAGTCCTGAGATGACCCCCTGAGGTCTGTGGGACTGTAAGATAAAAAAAAAATGTTCACTTCTCTTTCTTGAAATAAACGGATCGTGTTGCTGCCAAATGTATGCAATGGCCTACAATTGGTGCGCCATTGCAAACATTTCAGTAACAGAACTTAATGTGATGAATTGTTGATAATGCCTGGGTTCCTTTTTGCTATGATGTGCACATGTAAATGGGTTGATGACTTGTGGTGTGCTTGTGCGTGTGCTGACATGTAGGCGTTGGTTTGTATGTCTGTGGTTAGGCGTGTGTGTTTGTGTGTGTGCGTGCGCGCGTGCGTGTGTGTGTGTGTGTGTGTGTGTGTGTGTGTGTGTGTGTGAGAGAGAGAGAGACAGTGTGTGTGTATGTGTGAGAGAGAGAAATCTGTTTTAATACTTTGCTTTTTTAGCATGTATTTTAATGCCGTTTTAATGGACTTACTAGTGTTCTGAAGTACTGATCTGGACATGGTTTACACCCCTGAGATGACCCCCTGAGGACTGTGGGCTATTAGATAAATATGGTTGAGTAATTGTTTTGTTTTTGTTGTTTTTTGCTTTTCATACCAGTTGATTGATTACTTAACATTCCTGTTTCGTGTTGCTGCCAAATATTTGCAAAGGCCTACCTATGGTATGCCGGTTGCAAATGTTTCAGTAACAAATGTGAATGGAATTGGATATGTAGCTTGCTTGTGTAAGTTAGTGTGTAAGTGTGTTGGACAGTGGGTAGGTTGGGGTATGTGTGCGCGTGTGCAAACAGGGATTGTTTGGAAATGTGTGTGTGTGTGTGTGTGTGTGTGTGTGTGTGTGTGTGTGTGTGTGTGTGTTGTGTGTGAGGGGAAGAAAGGGGAAGGGGCGGGGCCGAGAGAGAGAGAGAGTTTGTGTCAAATTCTGGTATAAGCTGCCTGTGTGGAATGCCATTTTAAGGAACCTTTTATGTTTGGTTTTGGTCTGTTTTAATAGAATTTTTTTTTGTTCGTACAGCACTAATATGACCCTAAAGTTCGGTTGGGCTGTGAGCAAAATGACCGAGGAAACAAAAATATTTTCACTTTTAATGTCGGTTTACTTTATATATATACTTATATGTGTGTGTATATATTTATATATATATATATGTATATATATATATATATATGTATACATATGTCTGTGTGTGTGTGTGTGTGTGATTTATATCTACACATATATAAATTGAATATCAATATGTGTATTTTACATTTTTTTTTCTTCCGATGAATGGGATGTGTTGCTTCCAAATCTTTGCAAGAGCCTATGATTTGTGCGCGACTGCAAACACAAGATATGCAGTGAGGCATTGTGCATGCATAGTTTGGTGCATATGCGTTAGGATGTGAAAATGTGAAAGGGTGGGTGAGGTGAGTCATGCGCGCATGCTTGTATGCGTTAGATAGTATGTTAATGTGTCTATGTGTGTGTGAAATTGATCCTGTTTTAATCCATCCTTTTGTTGCATGTATTATTTTATTTCATTTTTTTTATTGGGGGGGGGGGGGGGGGTTAGTATTTTACAGCACTGATGTGGACATTGATACAGCCCTGAGATGCCCTCCTGAGGTCTGTGGGATTGTAAGATAAAAAAACATGTTCACTACTCTTCCTTGAAATAAACGGATCGTGTTGCTGCCAAATGTATGCAATGGCCTACCATTGGTACGCCATTGCAAACATTTCAGTAACAGAACTTCATGTGATGAATTGCCGTTAATCGCTAGATTCATTTTTGCTGTGATGTGCGTATGTGAACGGGTTTGTGATTTGTGGTGAGCTTGTGCGTGTGCTTACCAGCAGGGGTTGGTTTGTATGTCTGTGGTTAGGGTGTGTGTGTGTGTGTGTGTGTGTGTGTGTGTGTGTGTGTGTGTGTGTGTGTGTGTGTGTGTGAAATGGATCTTCTTTAAATCCATCCTTTATTTTAGCATTTATGCAATGCTTTTTAATGGATGTTTAATTGGTGTTTTGAAGTACTGATGTGGACATTGTTACAGCCCTGAGATGTCCCCGGAGGACTGTGGGCTATAAGATTAATACGTTTGAGTGTTAGGGTTTTTTTTTACGCTTTTCATACCAGTTGATTGATTACTACACATTCCAGTTTCGTGTTGCTGACCAATGTTTGCAAAGGCCTACCTATGGTACGCAGTTGCAAATGTTTCAATAACAAATCAGAATGGTATTGATTGGAGATATATAGCTTGCTTGTGTAAGTTAGTGTGTAGGTGTGTTGGACATGGGTAGGTTGGTATGTGCGTGTATGAGCATACAGGGGTTGTTTGGAAATTGGTCCATTGATGTAGTCCTGAGATGACCCCCTGAGGTCTGTGGGACTGTAAGATAAAAAAAAAATGTTCACTTCTCTTTCTTGAAATAAACGGATCGTGTTGCTGCCAAATGTATGCAAGGGCCTACAATTGGTGCGCCATTGCAAACATTTCAGTAACAGAACTTAATGTGATGAATTGTTGATAATGCCTGGGTTCCTTTTTGCTATGATGTGCACATGTAAATGGGTTGATGACTTGTGGTGTGCTTGTGCGTGTGCTGACATGTAGGCGTTGGTTTGTATGTCTGTGGTTAGGCGTGTGTGTTTGTGTGTGTGCGTGCGCGCGTGCGTGTGTGTGTGTGTGTGTGTGTGTGTGTGTGTGTGTGTGTGTGTGTGTGTGTGAGTGAGAAGAGAGAGAGAGAGAGAGAGGGGAGAGGAAGTGTGTGTGTATGTGTGAGAGAGAGAGAGAAATCTGTTTTAATACTTTGTTTTTTTAGCATGTATTTTAATGCCGTTTTAATGGACTTACTAGTGTTCTGAAGTACTGATCTGGACATGGTTTACAGCCCTGAGATGACCCCCTGAGGACTGTGGGCTATTAGATAAATATGGTTGAGTAATTGTTTTGTTTTTGTTGTTTTTTGCTTTTCATACCAGTTGATAGATTACTTAACATTCCTGTTTCGTGTTGCTGCCAAATATTTGCAAAGGCCTACCTATGGTATGCCGGTTGCAAATGTTTCAGTAACAAATGTGAATGGAATTGGGGATATGTAGCTTGCTTGTGTAAGTTAGTGTGTAGGTGTGTTGGACAGTGGGTAGGTTTGGGTATGTGTGCGCGTGTGCAAACGGGATTGTTTGGAAATTGTGTGTGTGTGTGTGTGTGTGTGTGTGTGTGTGTGTGTGTGTGTGTGTGTGTGTGTGAGTGAGGGGAAGAAAGGGGAAGGGGCGGGGCCGAGAGAGAGAGAGAGTTTGTGTCAAATTCTGGTATAAGCTGCCTGTGTGGAATGCCATTTTAAGGAACCTTTTATGTTTGGTTTTGGTCTGTTTTAATAGAATTATTTTTTTGTTCGTACAGCACTAATATGACCCTAAAGTTCGGTTGGGCTGTGAGCAAAATGACCGAGGAAACAAAAATATTTTCACTTTTAATGTCGGTTTACTTTATATATATACTTATATGTGTGTGTATATATATATATATATATATATATATATATATATATATATATATGTATATATATATATGTATACATATGTCTGTGTGTGTGTGTGTGATTTATATCTACACATATATAAATTGAATATCAATATGTGTATTTTACATTTTTTTTTCTTCCGATGAATGGGATGTGTTGCTTCCAAATCTTTGCAAGAGCCTATGATTTGTGCGCGACTGCAAACACAAGATATGCAGTGAGGCATTGTGCATGCATAGTTTGGTGCATATGCGTTAGGATGTGAAAATGTGAAAGGGTGGGTGAGTTGAGTCATGCGCGCATGCTTGTATGCGTTAGATAGTATGTCAATGTGTCTATGTGTGTGTGAAATTGATCCTGTTTTAATCCATCCTTTTGTTGCATGTATTATTTTATTTCATTTTTTTTATTGAGGGGGGGGGGGGGGGTAGTATTTTACAGCACTGATGTGGACATTGATACAGCCCTGAGATGCCCTCCTGAGGTCTGTGGGATTGTAAGATAAAAAAACATGTTCACTACTCTTCCTTGAAATAAACGGATCGTGTTGCTGCCAAATGTATGCAATGGCCTACCATTGGTACGCCATTGCAAACATTTCAGTAACAGAACTTCATGTGATGAATTGCCGTTAATCGCTAGGTTCATTTTTGCTGTGATGTGCGTATGTGAACGGGTTTGTGATTTGTGGTGCGCTTGTGCGTGTGCTTACCAGCAGGGGTTGGTTTGTATGTCTGTGGTTAGGGTGTGTGTGTGTGTGTGTGGTGTGTGTGTGTGTGTGTGTGTGTGTGTGTGTGAAATGGATCTTCTTTAAATCCATCCTTTATTTTAGCATTTATGCAATGCTTTTTAATGGATGTTTTAGTTGGTGTTTTGAAGTACTGATGTGGACATTGTTACAGCCCTGAGATGTTCCGCGGAGGACTTTGGGCTATAAGATTAATACGTTTGAGTGTTAGGTTTTTTTTTACGCTTTTCATACCAGTTGATTGATTACTACACATTCCAGTTTCGTGTTGCTGACAAATGTTTGCAAAGGCCTACCTATGGTACGCAGTTGCAAATGTTTCAGTAACAAATCAGAATGGTATTGATTGGTGATATATAGCTTGCTTGTGTAAGTTAGTGTGTAGGTGTGTTGGACATGGGTAGGTTGGGGTATGTGCGTGTATGAGCATACAGGGGTTGTTTGGAAATTGGTCCATTGATGTAGTCCTGAGATGACCCCCTGAGGTCTGTGGGACTGTAGATAAAAAAAAAATGTTCACTTCTCTTTCTTGAAATAAACGGATCGTGTTGCTGCCAAATGTATGCAAGGGCCTACAATTGGTGCGCCATTGCAAACATTTCAGTAACAGAACTTAATGTGATGAATTGTTGATAATGCCTGGGTTCCTTTTTGCTATGATGTGCACATGTAAATGGGTTGATGACTTGTGGTGTGCTTGTGCGTGTGCTGACATGTAGGCGTTGGTTTGTATGTCTGTGGTTAGGCGTGTGTGTTTGTGTGTGTGCGTGCGCGCGTGCGTGTGTGTGTGTGTGTGTGTGTGTGTGTGTGTGTGTGTGTGTGTGTGTGTGTGTGTGTGTGTGTGAGAGAAAGAGAGACAGTGTGTGTGTATGTGTGAGAGAGAGAGAGAGAAATCTGTTTTAATACTTTGTTTTTTTAGCATGTATTTTAATGCCGTTTTAATGGACTAACTAGTGTTCTGAAGTACTGATCTGGACATGGTTTACAGCCCTGAGATGACCCCCTGAGGACTGTGGGCTATTAGATAAATATGGTTGAGTAATTGTTTTGTTTTTGTTGTTTTTTGCTTTTCATACCAGTTGATTGATTACTTAACATTCCTGTTTCGTGTTGCTGCCAAATATTTGCAAAGGCCTACCTATGGTATGCCGGTTGCAAATGTTTCAGTAACAAATGTGAATGGAATTGGGGATATGTAGCTTGCTTGTGTAAGTTAGTGTGTAGGTGTGTTGGACAGTGGGTAGGTTTGGGTATGTGTGCGCGTGTGCAAACAGGGATTGTTTGGAAATGTGTGTGTGTGTGTGTGTGTGTGTGTGTGTGTGTGTGTGTGTGTGTGTGTGTGTGTGTGTGTGTGTGTGTAGTGAGGGGAAGAAAGGGGAAGGGGCGGGGCCGAGAGAGAGAGAGAGTTTGTGTCAAATTCTGGTATAAGCTGCCTGTGTGGAATGCCATTTTAAGGAACCTTTTATGTTTGGTTTTGGTCTGTTTTAATAGAATTATTTTTTTGTTCGTACAGCACTAATATGACCCTAAAGTTCGGTTGGGCTGTGAGCAAAATGACCGAGGAAACAAAAATATTTTCACTTTTAATGTCGGTTTACTTTATATATACTTATATGTGTGTGTGTTATATTATATATATATATATATATATATATATATATATATATATATATATATATATATATATATATGTATACATATGTCTGTGTGTGTGTGTGTGATTTATATCTACACATATATAAATTGAATATCAATATGTGTATTTTACTTTTTTTTTTCTTCCGATGAATGGGATGTGTTGCTTCCAAATCTTTGCAAGAGCCTACGATTTGTGCGCGACTGCAAACACAAGATATGCAGTGAGGCATTGTGCATGCATAGTTTGGTGCATATGCGTTAGGATGTGAAAATGTGAAAGGGTGGGTGAGTTGAGTCATGCGCGCATGCTTGTATGCGTTAGATAGTATGTCAATGTGTCTGTGTGTGTGTATGTGTGTGTGAAATTGATCCTGTTTTAATCCATCCTTTTGTTGCATGTATTATTTTATTTCATTTTTTTTATTGAGGGGGGGGGGGGGGGTAGTATTTTACAGCACTGATGTGGACATTGATACAGCCCTGAGATGCCCTCCTGAGGTCTGTGGGATTGTAAGATAAAAAAAAACATGTTCACTACTCTTCCTTGAAATAAACGGATCGTGTTGCTGCCAAATGTATGCAATGGCCTACCATTGGTACGCCATTGCAAACATTTCAGTAACAGAACTTCATGGGATGAATTATCGTTAATCGCTAGATTCATTTTTGTTGTGATGTGCGTATGTGAACGGGCTCGTGACTTGTGGTGCGCTTGTGCGTGTGCTTACCAGCAGGGGTAGGTTTGTATGTCTGTGGTTAGGTGTGTGTGTGTGTGTGTGTGTGTGTGTGTGTGTGTGTGTGTGTGTGTGTGTGTGTGTGTGTGTGCGTGAAATGGGTCTTCTTTAAATCCATCCTTTTTTACAGCATGTATGCAATGCTTTTAGTGTTTTGTTAGTGTTTTGAAGTACTGATGTGGACATTGTAACAGCCCTAAGATGACCCCCAGAGGACTGTGGGCTATAAGATTAATAAGTTTGAGTGTTGATTTTTTGTTTTGCTTTTGTGACAGTTGATTACTTCACATTCCAGTTTCGTGTTGCTGCCAAATATTTGCAAAGGCCTATCTATGGTACGCCGTTGCAAATGTTTCAGTAACAAATATGAATGGAATTGGAGTTATATAGCTTGCTTGCGTAAGTTAGTGTGGTAGGTGTGTTGGACAGTAGGTAGGTTGGGGTATGTGTGTGAGTGTGCAAACAGGGATTATTTGGAAGAGTGTGTGCGTGCGTGCGTGCGTGCGTGCGTGCGTGCGTGCGTGCGTGCGTGCGTGTGTGTGTGGGTGTGTGTGTGTGTGTGTGTGTGTGTTGTGTGTGAGGAGAAAGACAAAGGGGGAAGGGGCGGGGCGAGAGAGAGAGTTTGTGTCAAATTCTGGTATATGCTGCCTGTGTGGACTGCCATTTTGAGGAACCTTTTATGTATGGTTTTGGTCTGTTTTAATAGAATTATTTTTTTATGTTCGTACAGCACTGATATGACCCTGAAGTTCGGTTGGGCTGTGAGCAAAATGACCAAGAAAACAAATCTTTTCACTTTTAATGTCATTTACTTTATATACATATATACTTTACTTTATATATATATATTTATATGTATATGTGTGTGGTTTGTATCTACACAAATATGTGTGTGTATATAGATATAAATCGAATATCAATGTGTTTATTTTACATTTTGTTTCTTCCGATGAATGGGTTGTGTTGCTTCCAAATCCTTGCAAGAGCCTATGATTTGTGCGCGACTGCAAACAAGATATGCAGTGAGGCATTGTGGATGCATTACTTGGTTCATATGCGTTAGGATGTGAAATGGTGGTTGAGTTTGGTCATGCGCTCATGCTTGTATGTGTTAGATTAGCATGTCAGTGTGTGGTGTTGTGTGTGTGTGTGTGTGTGTGTGTGTGTGTGAGAAGAGAGAGAGAGAGAGGAGAGAGAGAGAGAGAGAGAGAAATTGATCCTGTTAGTCCATCCTTTGGTTCCATGTATTTTTTTGGGGGAGGTGGGGGGGGGGTGGGCAGTGGTTGTTAATGTTTTACAGCACTGATGTGGACATCGATACAGCCCTGAGATGACCTGAGGTCTGGGACTGTAAAATAAAAAAAAGATGATCACTACTCTTCCTTGAAATAAACGGATCGTGTTGCTGCCAAATGTATGCAATGGCCTACCATTGGTACGCCATTGCAAACATTTCAGTAACAGAACTTAATGTGATGAATTATCGATAATCGCTAGATTCATTTTTGCTGTGATGTGCGTATGTGAACGGGTTTGTGATTTGTGGTGCGCTTGTGCGTTTGCTTACCAGCAGGGGCTGGTTTGTATGTCTGTGGTTAGGTGTGTGTGTGTGTGTGGTGTGTGTGTGTGTGTGTGTGTGTGTGGAGAGAGAGAGAGAGAGAGAGAGAGAGAAATGGATCTTCTTTAAATCCATCCTTTTTTTTGTTTTAGTATGTATGCAATGCTTTTTAATGGACGTTTTAGTTCGTGTTTGAAAGTACTGACCTGAACATAGTTACAGCCCTGAGATGACCCCCTGAGGACCGTGGGCTATAAGATCAATAAGTTTGAGTGATGATTTGGTTTTTTTTTCGCTTTTCATACCAGTTGATTGATTACTTACCATTCCAGTTTCTTGTTGCTGTCAAATGTTTGCAAAGGCCTGCCTATGGTACGCCGTTGCAAATGTTTCAGTAACAAATCTGAATGCAATTGATTGGGGATACATAGCTTGCTTGTGTAAGTTCATACGTAGATGTGTTGGACAATGGGTAGGTTGAGGTATGTGTGTGCGTGTGCAAACAAGGATCGTTCGAAAATTGTGTGTGTGTGTGTGTTGTGTGTGTGTGTGTGTGTGTGTGTGTGTGTGTGTGAGGGGAAGAGGGAAAAAAGGGGAAGGGATGGGGGCGAGAGAGAGAGGGAAGGAATTTGTGTTAAATTTTGGTGTAAGCCGTCCGTGTGGAAGGCCATTTTAAGGAACTTTAAATGTTTGTTTTTGGTCTGTTTTAATAGAATGTTGTGTGTGTGTTCGTACAGCACTGATATGACCCCTAAAGGTCGGTTGGACTGTGAGCAAAATCACCGAGAAAACAAAAATCCTTTCACTTTTAATGTCAGTTTTTTTATATATATATATACATATATATGTATGTGTGTGTGTGTGTGTGTAAATAATTTATATCTATGCATAGCCCCTGAGGACTGTGAGCTAAAAGATAAATAAGTTTGAGTGATTTGTTGTTTTCTTTCGCTTCTCATGCCAGTTGATTGATTACTTAACATTCCAGTTTCGTGTTAACGCTAAATGGTTGCAAAGGCCTACCTATGGTAAGCCGTTGCAAATGTTTCAGTAATAAATCAGAATGGTATTGATTGGAGATACATAGCTTGCTTGTGTATGTTAGTGTGAAAGTGTGTTGGACAGTGGGGTAGTGTGTGTGTGTGTGTGTGTGTGTGTGTGTGGTGTGTGTGTGCGTGTGTGTGTGTGTGTCAGGGGTCGTTTGGAAAAGTCTGTTTTGCGTGTACCTTTGTGTGTAATGAGAGACGGGGTGGGGGGGGAGAGAGAGAATTTGTGTCAAATTTTGGTTTTGAGCCGCCTGTGTGGAATGACATTTTAAGGGACTGTTTTTTGTCGTTATTTTTTAAAACGTAATTTTTTTTATATTGTAACAGCACTGATATGACCCCTTAAGGGCGGTTGGGCTGTCAGAAAAAAAAAGTGACCAAGAAAAAATCTTTTCACATTTAATGTTAGTTTATTACCTTACATATGTGTGTGTATACTTTATACACACACACACACACCACACACACACACACACACACACACACGCACGCGCACCACACACACACACACACACACACACACACACACAACACCACACACACCACACAGTCAGTGACGGATGTTTAATGCATTTCTTGGTTCATATGTTAGGAAGCGCAAATGTCAAAGGGTGGGTGAGCTGGTTGGTGAGTGTATGCGTGCTTGCTTGTAGGTGTTAGTTTTGTATGTGAGTGAGGGAGTGTGTGTGTGTGTGTGGTGTGTGTGTGTGTGTGTGTGTGTGTGTGTGTGTGTGTGTGAGAGAGAGAAAGAGAGAGAGAGAGAGAGAGATGTTCATCCTTTTGTAGCATTTATTTTTGTGTGGTTTTTTTGGGTGGTGGTGGTGGAGGGCTGTTAGTTTCACAGTACTGATGTGGACATTGTTACAGTCCTGAGATGACCCCCTGAGGTCTATGGGGCTATAAGTTAGAAAATATTTAGTAATGAAATTGTTGGTATTTTCCTTATGCCAGTTGATGTACTTCTCTGCATTAAGATAAACGGGTCGTGTTGCTGTCAAATGTATGCAAGGGCCTACATTTCAGCAGCAGAAATTAATCTGATGAATTGTCAATAGTAGCTGGGTTCATTTTTGCTGTGACGTGCGTATGTGAACGGGCTGGTGATTTGTGATGTGCTTGTACGTGTGCTTACATGTAGACGTTGGTTAGTATGTCTGTGGTTAGGAGTGTGTGTGTGTGGTGTGTGTGAGAGAGAGTAGAGAGAGAGAGAGAGGAATAGTGTGTAAATCCATCCCCTTTTTTGTTATCATGCATGGAGTGACGTTTTAGAGGGCTTTTTTTGTCTGTTATAGTATTTATGT
This sequence comes from Conus canariensis, assembly GCA_033310375.1. Classification (NCBI taxonomy): domain Eukaryota; kingdom Metazoa; phylum Mollusca; class Gastropoda; order Neogastropoda; family Conidae; genus Conus; species Conus canariensis. The sequence goes on from CM065729.1 coordinate 59,542,197, forward strand.
TGACATTGTTATAGTCCTGAGAAAAAAATGTTTCCGTTTTTTATGCAAGTTGTTGACTGCTATATATTTAAAGAAATGGTCTTGTTGCTGCCAGATATTTGCAAATGCCTATGGTGGTGTGCCTTTTGTGCAAAAAGATATTCGTTTGGAAATGTATATGTTGTGTGTGCTTCGCGTGCTTGTGTGGTGCGTGTGCGCGTGCGTGCGTGCGTGTGTGTGTGTGTGTGTGTGTGTGTGTGTGTGTGTGTGAAATTATTGAAGGGTATTTGAAATGATTGTCACTTTTTTTAAAAGAATTCTTTTACATGCGATTTATTTGAACGTTGTATCGGCCCCGGTATGATCCCTGAAGTCGAGTTGGTTTTAAAGAAGACGGTAATGAAACCGTGGCGCTGTTTAAGAGATGACATACATTGGATGTGTTGTTTTGTTAATGTTTGATCTGTATTACAAACGAAGCGCAACGCAGCGTGTGGTGTTTACATAATCGGGGGTATGTGTGTGTGTGTGTGTGTGTGTGCGCGCGCACGCGCGCGCGCGTTTGTGTGTCTGTTGTGTGCAACACCATTATTGAATCGTTCGCTACACCAGGAACAACACGACAGGAACCATAGCAACAACACCAACAACAGACATTACATCTGGCTACAATAGTGGCGCCGTTGTCTGTGGACAGGGCTGACTGCTGTATTTCGTTAGAAGTGAAGCAAAGTCATTCCTTACACTCGTACCTGAGCCTTCTCTCTCTCTTCCTCCCTCCCTCTCTTTCCCCCCCCCCCCCCTCTCTCTCTCTCTCTATTTGTCTTTCTTTCTCTGCCCTCTGTCTTTGTCTCTCTATCTCACTCACCCTCCCTCTCTCTCTGTCTCTCACTTTCCCTCCCTCCCCCTTCCTCTCTCTGTCTTCTCTCTGTTCCCCTTCCCCTTCTACTCTCTCTCTCTCTGTTTTCTATGTATCAAATATAGGTACTTAGTACAATACTTTCTTTCATATAAAGCATCTATCCTCTCCATCATAAAGTTTAATTACTAAGTTCTTTTATTTCATTCATCCATCTATTTTATTTCTAATTAATGCATTTATTCAGTATGTTGTTGCATTTTGTTTGATTTTTTTTCTTTTCTTTTCTATTTAACTCAAATTTTCACAACAACAACAAAAAACGTCCGAAAAGATGCCTGTTGCATTAAAATGCAGTAAAAGAGACGGAACACGAGACACGCTAATTACCTGTTGAATTGCCGTAATAAGTGAACATCGATGCGCAGACGCTCGCATACACACAAACGCACAAGCGCGTGGCTAGGCACACAACACACACAGGACAGGACGATAATCTGAACATTGTCTTTTAAGTGAGGGGGGAGGGCGGGGGGGGGGGGACAGAGAAGGAAAGGGCAGGAAGAAAACGGAGCAGGAACCACGCTCACCCTCCCACCCTTATCCCCCTCACATCACGACTCGTCCCTCCCCTCCCCTCCTCCCCGAAGTGAATAAACCGTCTATGAACTCCGTGTCAACGTTGGCTCATGCTCCGTTCGGCGGGCTTGAAACCGGAGAACGTCCCTGCTTCCTCGTCCCAGTACCCACCCACCACCCCACCCCGCCCCATCCATCCTTATCTCCCACCGCTCCCACACCTCCTCCCTCCCTCCTTCCCTCGCCTTCCTCTTCGAAGCGAGTGAACCGTCTCTGAAGTCGCCGTCAGTGGTAGATCATGCTCTGTTTGGCGGGCTTGAAAAACAGAGAACGGGTAAGCCTCTGCTTTCCTTTTCTCGCCCCACCCCCTCCCTCCCCCTTTTCCCACCACGTCCACCCGTATCTCTCACCACACCCATACCTCCCCCCCCCCCCCCCGCTGTCCTCTATAAAGGGGCATAAGCCGTCTTTGAACGTTAGGTAGTGCCCCTTTTGGCGATTTAGTAAACGGGGAACAGGTACCGTTTGGAAATCCTTTGGGTTTTTGATGAGCTGTGGAACTGGCGACTACTGGTCATCTCGATGTGATACTCATGCACGCACGTACGCATGCACACACACGCACGCACGCGCGCACCACACACAACACACACACACACACACACACATATATATATATATATATATAGCCTACACACACACACACACACACACACACACACACACACACACACACCACACACACACACATTCTGACACAGCCCATGACCCACAAAAATAGCTGTTTTGTCTGTTTCCATTGCATGCTTACAACAACTACAAATTGTTCCATATTTACTGGAAATCTGAGCCCCAGCAAGAACTTTGGATCAGCACATCTTGTACAAGTTCGAATTTTTAGCTAGAAAAGGAATGGGTTTCGTCGAAATGAAATAGGTTCTTGCAAAACTAACTCATTTTGGCGAGAGAGAAAAAAAATTGCAAATACGATGTTTCTCTCTCTCTCTCTCTCTCTCTCTCTCTCTCTCTCTCTCTCTCTCTCTCTCTCTGTGTGTGTGTGTGTGTGTGTGTGTGTGGAAAAGGCATGCATCTCTTTTTTGTACTTTTTTTGGCAGAAATTACTTTCACATATTTTCTCCAGACAATTTGCGCCAAAACATTATTTTTGCAAATGTTTCCTTTTCATTCCAATACATCTTCCTGAAAACAATTTTGTACGAAGACAGTACATCTGTTGATTATAGTGTTTTGGCAAGAAAATTAAGCAGTACATGTGCAGATATACTGTTTTGGCACTTAAAAAATAAAATCTTAATAATGTTAAAATCCAAAGATTACTCATAACTTTGTCAATATTAAAGATATTGACACATACGAGATTATTTTTTAAGCATACATTTACGTTAAAAAAAAACAACAACTAAAAACGTACATCTGAAGATATACCGTTTTGGCTCTAAGCACCAAGTTGAAAAAAAGAACAGATCTTGTATGATTAAACTGAATTAAAATTGGCAAAATGATCAAGCTGACAGAAATTTAATTAAAAAAAAAAAAAGAACCCACAGACATGTGTGCCACTCATTCAGTCATTCAAACGTGCACACAGACTCACTCCGTCACACATCCCACTCTTTTTCCCTCGTCTCCTCCTCCAAACCCCCCATCTTCTTCGCATTTTGTTTTATTTTCATTTTATTTCATTCTATTTTATGTTTGTTCCTTTGATTCTTTCTTCCTCCGCCTTTCACTTTCTCTTTTCTCATCCTTTCTTACAGTGGTCTTCTGATTCTTCCTTCCCTCCTTTCTTGTTTTTCCGCTCTTCGTGTTTTTTTTTTCCTTTCACCTTTCGTTTCTTTCTTCTTTTCTCTTCTTTGTTTTCTATTGTCCCCTTCGTTCAGTCATTCAGCCTTCCAGTTCCTCCCTTCCTTCCTTTTTTTTTCTTTTCTCTCACTCTTTGTTCTTTTTTTCATACGTATCTTCATCTATTTAGTAAATCATTCATTCATTCGTTTATTCATTCGTTAACCGATTTCTTCATTTCTTTTTAATGAATCAGTCACTCGTTTAGTCATTCTTTCGTTCTTTCCTTCCTTTCTTTCTTTTTCTTTTCCTTTTTTTTCGTTTTGTTTTTGTTCATTTTCCCTTCTTCCTTCCATCCTTTTTTTCCCTTCATTCATTTATTGCTCTACCCATTCATTCTATTTTTCTTTTTCTTTTGTTTCTTGTGCTTTTGGCCCATCCTCCTGTCCGCAAGATGCTGTAATCGATCCACACAAACTATTTCCTGCCAGCCAGTCATTACATTGATCTCCACGTCTCCCACGTCGCGTAGCTGACCGTAAAACAACTTCTTTCTCTTTTTTTGTCGTCGTCGCCGTCCGTCTTCAACTCAGCATCATAGATTTGAGAGAGAGAGAGAGAGAGAGAGAGAGAGAGAGAGAGAGAGAGAGAGAGAGAGAGAGAGAGAGAGAAAGAGAGAGAGAGAGAAAGAGAGAGAGAGAGAGAGAGAGAGAGAGAGAGAGAGAAGCAGAGGGAGAAACAAACGACAGGGTCGAGAGAGCCTCTGGGGAGAGTGAGAGAGAGAGAGAGAGACGGGAGTGGAGGAAAGGGAAGGGAGGGAGGAGTGGGAGTGGGAGGGACGGAAAGAGATATAGGCACAGAGATGAGATAGTCAAGATCACCGGCTCACACTGGTTTTTGTCATTTTCTTTCTTTTTCTCTGTCCTTTCTCTCAGTCTGTATCTTTTCCTGATCTACTTTTCTGCGTGTTCTTTTTTTCTCTTCTGTTCTTTTTGTTTTCTTTTTATCCATCCTCTCCTTTTCCCCCTTTGGGATGTGTTTCTTGTTTTCAACCCGTATTCCGCTCCTCAACGAAGAAGAAAGCCCTTGATCCTAAAACCAATTTGTCAAGAGCAGATGCTTGGAATTCTAATACCTGCTTGTCCTGTTACATCTCTCACTCAGCAAGCCGGGAATACAGAAATTTCAAAAGTCCCCTCCACCCCACCCCCAGCTGATGAATAAATGTGATGCTATGTGTTGGAGCCACTGGAGTTGGACCCAGTGGATGGATAACTCATTGGCCAAAGAAGTGAGAATGTCTCAGGACAGTGGTTCAAGTCTCAGAAGGGACGAAAGTCCGCCTTCCCCACTTGGCACCCCATAATCCCCATACATCCCTGTCTCTCTGGCTTGCACTACGTTCTTCATCCATGGATTTCAAACAGGGTTCTGAGTGCTAGTTTTTTGAACGAGGTCAATTAACGTGCGCAGCTTAGACCTGGTGAATGTGCCTACCTAATTTTAGATCACTCTGTTTATTCAGGAAGAACATTTTGTTATGCAAATATTTTCTTTCATAATTTTCAGTATATGCGCCGAGCGCGTGTGTGTTCTACTTTTGTTCTTGACCTCATTGCAGATAGGTCGGCGGCCTTTGCAATTAAAGTATTTGAGTTTGAGTTTGGTACGAGCGCCCTAAATGGCCCATCATACAAATGGACAGGTGCATTGAAGTCCTACGCACTGAAAACTCTATTCTACATTTCAGGCGTCACAAGCAAACGGACATGCAGATATGCTGCAACCTATGCACCAGAAGGCACATACAAGATTAAATTCACTGAGTCAATAAACATGTATTGTTGGTGTCACATAGGAAAAACGTCTTGTAGTAAAGATGTATGGTTGGGGCTAAAGCTACATTCTGCATTTCAGAACATTTGGTCCATTAACATCATCACCCAAATTAGTACTGCAATCAAACAGTACAAAGCATATGCATCTTGTTTAAAAAAAAGCGGCTTTCTTTCGCGTGAAATCCTGTTGAGTTTGGCTCAAGAGAAACGCAATTTTTGCCACGAAAAGTTCAGATGAAATATGCCCTCACACATCTGTTTTATAGGCGTGTCTTTCTCTCGAGAGGGTGACATTCAGTTCGGTCGTACAGTCGACTTGGGACAAATTCCGTGAGAAAATGACCACCGAGCCTTTCAGTGAAATTATCCGCCTTTCCAAATGTCACGTGAAATATGGTCATAGCAAACCATATTTAGCAGCGTCGGCATTTCCTACAACACGCGCAATGACCTTTATTGAGGATGGTGAGAAGAAGGAATAAAAAAAAGGAAGGAGAGAAAGAAGAGGCAATGATTATGGTGCTGAGATCTGGCTGTGATCGAGACAAGGAAAGGAGGACAAGAAAGAGATTCAAAATGGTTCAAACCAGCTGTACAGACAAGGAGTAAAAAGTAGTAAACCTGAAAAGTCCTCACAAGGCCATCGTTTGCTTCGGTGCAATCACACACACTGTACCTCCCTCCTGGAGGACCTGGGATGAGGCACGTCGCCCGTGACGTTGTTTCCATTTATTTCTTAGCAGCTGATTTCTTCTCTTCAGCTTCAGTCCTTAATCTACCTCTGGCTGTCAAGATGGAGTTGACGGGTGGTAAGAATGATCGATCAGAGTCTGCAGAAGACCATTTTCTTTAAACAATAAACAAGTGGGGTAACTCTTGCTCCCATAAGAAAACCTAACTCAGAGTAACTTTTATTCAAGACAGGCACAGCCTTTTTAACTTAAATAAAGTCAGACAAATACAAAGACGAACAATCTAATTGTGGGGGAAAAACAAGCGCAGGCCAACAACATTTTCTTTATCAGCAATGACAGAGTCAAGCGGCATCTTCCTTTTTTTTTTTTTTTAGGAAGACGGGGAGATTATTGCAACGTTCAGTTTGAAGGAGACGATGCTCCTTTCTGTGCGTCAAAGACATTAGCTTCTTCCGGACTGCACGTTCGTCACTTTGTGAACCTGTGGAATCAATTAGATCACCTCTCTCTACTCCTCTGTCTTCCTTCTGACTTCCATTCCTTCCTCCTCCTCTCATATGATGGGAGCATTCGTGCCTACATAAAATGTGTGATCAATAAAACAATATGCGTTTTTAATGCTTTGAAAATTGGGGTATCTTTTCAGGCGAGATTTCAAATAAGGCATGCAGAAGAATTTCAAAGAGAATCAAAACATTGGACAATAAAAAAAATCTAGTCTTCCATCATAGGGATTTGTTAGTGTTTTTTTTTTTTTTTTTTGCGTGTTTATGTGTGTGCGCGCGCGCGCGCGTGTGTGTGTGTGTGCGTGTGTCTGCGCACACGCGCTGGAAAGCCCATCGTTCTTCTCATCCATTTAGTTGGTCGATCCGGTCCTTATGAAGTAGAGAATGTCAATATACGGGTTCTAACCCACCCATCTTATTTCGCCCGCAAACCCCCCTTTTCACAAACAAATCTCGTCCATCTCATGCTACTTTTTTCCAAAACTAACACCTTTTTTACAACCAAACTTAACATCCAAAAACCTCCAAAAATCGAAGTAATCGTTATTTTAAAATGGGGGGGTTTTCGTGCAAAACAAAAATTGGTGATTTAGAACCCGCATATTGACATTCTCTCTGATTAATCTTCTATCTCAAGCACTACTAACAAATCAGAACAAACAACTGGTTTCCCGTCTTGGTTAGTTATTTGTACACACACTGAATTTATAGGCCCTTCAACTAATTCTTTAAACCGGCTGTCTTCACCAAATGTGCTTAACTGATAATCGCAAAACCCCGCCTTAATTGATGGTAGTACTCCTAGAACTGTAGATGGATTGCCATCAAATAAATTAGTATTTGTTTTTAACTCTCGTAAATGGACATGCAACATCGAGTTAACGAGAAAATCACATGGTTCATTACCTTCAAATTGATAGATGTTTTCTCTTGTACTAAATTTATAAGATCTGCTAGTACTGTGGAAGCCCAAGATTCTAGCAAGGCCTTTAGGAAAAGTGTACTCTCTTCTTTCTTCTAGTGGAAAATGCATAGTAATTCTGAGGTTTGCTTCGTTAATTTTTAGCAATATGCCTAATTCGTTAAATACTTCTTTTAAAGAACAAAAGCTGTAATAGCCTTCTGGTATTTTTTCATGAGTTATTTGATTGCCCCCTTCATTACTAATATTAATCCAGTTATTCTGAGCTTCTTCAGATATATTAAACCACTTAACTTTAAAACCAATTTTTCTAAGAGCAACCCTACTATTACCGCGCCTATTGTTAATTGGATACTTTAAAAACACGCGTTGGTTTTGCTTGGTTATATAAATGTACATCCTTTTAAATCCTTTTTAAAAAAAATCTATTTAAAATGGAACCTTTTAAATATAATGAAAGTGCCACTTACGACGTAGGAGGGGTTTATGAGCCCAAATCTTTGGACTTTAGTAACCTAACCATCGCAGTGGATGAATCATATGGCTTCCAAGTTAGACTTGTAAACCCACTAACTAGATATTTAAATCCCCCAATAAAGAGTGATAGAGTGCCATCAGCATGGTCAACTCACCCCATGGTTTTTTTTAACCAAAATCAGTTAAATTTTGCAGTTTACTGCTCAACCACTGGCTGCGGTGTTTCATATACAAACCATTTAAACCACCCCAATCTCTTAGTAAGGTCAGTATATAACTTTCATGTTTATTACCAGTATAGGCGCATACTAACTGAACTACAAGTACGCCTCCCCAATGACAACGCGTTTAATCCATTTCTCAGCTCAATGGACAATAATGCATATGAAAGAATCTGCAACGAATTTAACATTAACCCTTCAAATAACTTTAGACAAAAGTTAGACCGCAATCACGGGTTGGGCACATTGTATTTGTGGGGTCAGCGTAGAGAATATAATTTTGACTACTGGCCCGGCCACACCTCTTTTAAGCCAAACTCCCAAGTTAGATTGGGATCAATAGAACAAAAACACCCCAATGCTTGGGCAACATTTATCTTAGATAAAAGTGAAGGCCTAACAATGCCAGGAGTGCAAAGACTTAATGACTCCATACGCACGTACGTTTGGTGTCTATTAGGAGCGCAAGCACAGACCAAGTCTAGCATAGTGGATCAATCTACAGGCTTTGACGCCAGAAAACAATTTCTAGCCAATTTAGAAGATGCTATTAACTCTGCTGTTGATTTGCCTTCCAGCATACAAAGGTACCAAAACGTTCTTTTACATGCTAGGTCAAAGGTTGACTTTGTTGTGGGCCATGGATTATACATGCCGCCTTCTGACCTTAGACTGCAGATTGGCATGATACAGAATTATAATAATGAAATTCTCATAGCCGGAGACGACCAAAACTTAGGACACAATCAAGGTTTAAACACAAGGCCCGCACCAGCCATTTTAAAAAAAGTATCTAGCCCTGAAAGCGACCCCCCACCAGTTATAAGCAGCCCACAGCCAGAAAGCGGTCCAACACCACCTGTTGATGTACCTCACCCCGACAGACACACTAGCGAAAAGACAGCCCTTGTTGTGTTTTTAACTTTTACTGGATTAGCCATACTTTATTTCACTAAAAATTAAACCGACAGCCAGCACTCCTAACGTCCACAGATGGTCGGCCATATAACCAGCCACTTTGCCTATAGTAGACAAAACCCAACTAACAACACTGCCTATTATGCCAGGCAGAGCATCAAGCGCTTTGACAGCTAACTTCTTTAATAGGTTTGCCAGATGGTGCAATTGTTTTCTAATCCAACTTTTACCGGGCTGAGGCGTTGGAGGTGCTACTGACCCTGTTGGCGCACTGCCGGTTAATGCATAAACCAGTGTAGAGATAGCAAACCCAACGGCTGTTAATATACTAACTATTGTAATCCCCTGCTCTCTGAACAGAGTCCTTATTCTTTCTGCTAACGTAGTATTTTCATGAAGGAGTCTGTTTATAGTTTCTTTGATTCTGTTTGTTTGTAATACTATTTGTTCTCTGTTAGTAGACAGCGTTTCTAACCTGTTTGCCCTTAGTGACATTAAATCCTGTATTTTCTGCTGTATTCTAGCCTTTACTTCTAACCCTAAATTGTTATCATCTGCATCAGCCAGTTTATTTTTTTCTTCTTCTATCTCTCTATCTAGCTCACCAAGTTTTGCCAAGTTGTTTTTTAGCTCGCCATTTATTCTCTGTAGAGTAGCATCAAGAGCCCTGATTTCACGCAGAGCAGCTTTAAGACCCTCGAGTTCACTCTCAGACAATGGAGGATCATCAATTGTTTGTAAAGCTGCTTCTGCATCAGGACTCAGCTCACCTTCTCTTTGACTAGGCGATGAAGAATCGGCAATTGTTTTTAACTGTGTTTCTTCATTAAAACTCGTCTCAACTTCTGCTATTACTTCATCTGCTCTTTGACTTAATTCTTGAAGAGGTATGTTTTGCATTTCAGACTGCGCTGGCAACCTTTGCTTTAAGTTCTGTAAAGCACTAACAGCCTTAGACCTTAGAGCAGACTGCCTTGGATCTACAATATTTAATCGCCTTCTGACCCGAATAGGAATCTCCCCAAGTGAGCCCGGAATTAAAAACTCGGAGGGTCCCGGCTATCAGTAACTTGTTTACGCATTTGTTTATTGCCCTTCTTATATTTTATAAACAAATGACCTTCCTCGTCTCCGCCCACTTTTCCCATCTCAAAATCGTTAGGATCGAGCACGTCTGGCAGCCCTCGTCCTATACTTCTATAGAATGATTCAATTCGTTGTCGCAATAGTTCTTGACGCTGCCTAGGGAGTAAAGAACCCGCTTCTGCTCCTTCAAGTTCATCTTGTATTGAACGGCCCGGTTCTATTTCATCTTCATCTTCTTCAATAGGACTAACCGCGTCAAAATCTTCATCAGCCATATTTATATATTTAATATTTTTTGTTTTGTAAAAAATGAACCCATACGGTTGCGACCTTGATCCATTCAGAAAAGCGAAGGAGCCCCATGGCATAAAAGGCATAAGACAGACTGTGTGCGTTGTAAATAATCCATCAACAATTGAGCCCAATGAAATGTTAACAGTAAGATTTAGTGACCTCGGGCCTGACGATGTTATAATGCCAGGCACTGCCAAGCTATTATTCAAAATAGATATTGAGTCGGCGGATCCTAATGCTACTGTCGTTGCTAACCTGGGCAGGGCCATCATTAAAAATATGGTAATTAAACTGGAAGGTAGAGAAGTCTTCTCACTGAGTAGCGCAGACATTTTTAATCTCTATTCTGATCTGTGGCTGCCTAGAACAGAAAGAAAAGACAAAATCTTTCAGGGGATCCAGAGCCCAAACGGTCTTAAGCACAGGCTTAATGCTGCAGATGCAAAGGAAGACGAGGGAGACCAGGCAATAGCGCGAGCATTTAAGAACAGATTTTACATCCCTCTAGATTTTGAACTGTTAAAAACCCATCAGCCATATTACCAAGGCGCACTAAGAGACAAACTTACTTACGAACTGACATTCAATAACAGCGGGTCTGTTATTTTATCAGATGATCCTCAAGCCAAGTACACAGTCAGTAACATCTCTCTTAATTTTGATGTTGTTACTAACCCCGAACTGGCTAGAATAATCTTAAACCAGTATAAAAGTAGGACGGTTGTTTACTTTGAAAGAGTTTTTACACCACAGTCTAGCGATTAAAAACAAGCAAGACGCTGTCTGGGAAATAGCTATAAGCAATTCTTTAAGGTCCCTAAAGGGGGTTCTCTTGCTATTTACTAAACCCTCAGCTCCTTTTAAGAGGGAATCTGAGGTGTTTTACAACCCAAAAATTGAGCAGTTGTCTTGCACAGTAGATGGCAAGCCTTTTCAGTTGTATTCGGCCGGACTTTTACCTGACCAACACTTTGATGAAATAAGAAAGTTATTCGCCGGAGGCAGACAGACAAGCCCCACAGCCGATCATGTGTGTAAAAAACTTCACCTTCACGATGTAAGACTCGAAGATTATCTAACAGACAAATATGGACTATGGCTGGATGTTAGATCCACGTATGATAACAGACTGCACGGGAGTGGAAGAAGGGTAGGGTCAGATGGCATACTCATACAGATTAATAAGGAAAAGGAGGAGAATGGCCAGATACAAATGCACGTTTTTGTGGTTTGTGACGCTCAGCTGAACATTGAAGAAAATAGACTGAAAGAAATAGCCTATTAAAACAGATGGATAGTTTGAACTTTTTGCCCAAAGACCCGCACTGTTCGCTTATTTGTGGGATTACTGGGTGTGGGAAAACTGTCTTCGTGCTTGATTTGTTACAAACAGTCTACAGGTTTCATTACGAGTACATTGTTATATTCTGCACAACCATTAAGCACAACAAGTCTTACAAAGAAAGGCAGTTTGTTTGGACAGACGAGAATATATTTTTAGTTGATCCTACTGACAAGCTAAGCGACTGTTTAGAACATTACTATAGGCTATTTGAGGGAACTGAAACGCTGTTTATTATTGATGACTGTTCAGCCGAACAAGACATTGTTAAAAAAAGAAGGACTCTGTCTAAGCTAGCCTTTAGCGGAAGACACGCATTAGTTTCTGTTTGGCTCTTAACTCAAAAATACAATGCTGTCTTAAAAGACTTTAGATCGCAGTTAAAATCAGTCATCTTATTCTATACTAAGGACAAGGATAGTTTTGAAGAATGTTTAAGTGAAAATTATATAATCAGGGACAGGGATGAACTAAAAAAAATAAAAGAGCAGTTAGAAAAATCTAAGCACGCTAAACTATGCTTACGGACTGACCCGCCAGTTCAATACGTTTGCTTATTATAGATTATTTATAACACATTGTTTATTACAGATTGTTTATTACAGATTATTTATAATAAATTGTTTATAATAAAAAGAATGTCTCGAGGGCCAGAATCAAAAGCGGAGTTAGCTCCTAAATGCGTTTCAGTAGAGCTAAAAGATCTAGCAGACACAACTGACTTTGATCTAATAGGACTGGCAGGAAATGTTTATGGATTTGAGTACACCGACGATGGCGTTTACAAACGAATAGAAATTGAAGATAAAAAACGGCAGCAATATCCTACCCTGGAAGAGATAAGAAATCTAAGGGCAAATGATTTTGGCAAACACGAATACAAACTTCATAAACGAGAGAATACCTGGGCGTTGCTTCCTGACATTAACTGGGATTTAAAGTTTGAACTACGAAGCCCCTATGTATACTTTGATAAGAAAAACAATTTTAGAAAAGCTTTGAATGAAGGACACCTTCTTATTAGCCTAGTCCCAGGAACACAACAGAAAAAGAAGATTGAAATAACTAAGCAGGGCCCTGAATATATGCTGCGGAGAAAGCTGCCCTTAGCTGAAGTGGGGGATGACACCGTTGGCTTAGAATTTAACCCAAAACTAGAACCACTGCCTAGAAAAATGACGATGCTTTTTCGCTTATTTATTACTCCGAGGGAGTCTGATCCTAGTTTGCCAGAAGATGTGTTCATCAGAGGTGTAAAAATAAAGTCTGAAAACTTGAATGGGCCTCTCAGACTTGTTATTGCTATTACTAAAAATGGGGATCAAATAAACACTTTTGTATCTTCCGACAAAGTTACTGTGATGGTTGACAAAGACAAAGACAAACTAACAGCACTTGATTTTATTTTCATTAAGTATGTTGATTTTATTGGGTTTTACTCTGTTGATGAAGTGCTGCCAGAAGAGTTAATAAGAAGATATGTACAAGATTAATCTTAATTAAAAAATTAATCTTAATTAAAAAAAAAATGGATGATCAGGCTCAAAAGTTTAGGTTAGAGCAAATAACTGAACTTCAAGAAGAAATAGAAAGTGACTTGGATAAGTATAGGGTTACTAGAAAGAAATATGCTAAAGTTTTAAATACTCTTTCTTATGTGATTACTGGCTCATCAGCTGTAGCGAGCGTAAGTGCTGGGTCTAGCGTTGCTCTTTTAGCTACTGGGGCTGGAGCGCCAGCCTCTTTAGCATTAGGGAGCCTTGGTTTGGGTTTAGGTGCTATGTCTATGATTGTGAGTGCTGTTTTAAAAACATTAACGCCTAAACTACAAAAGCACACTGCCATTGTAGCCCTAGCATCAGCAAAACTTTGTTCATTAAGACTGAGAATAAGCAAAGCATTGCAGGATGAAAACATTACAGCTGAAGAATTTGAGCGCCTTATGGCTGATGGTGAGGATTACAGACGACAAAAAACTGAACTTCAAAAGGAGTGGAGAAAGACTTTTACTTCGCAACAGGTAGACACTGAGACAATCAAACAGAACATTGAAAAACAAGCAAACAATCAGTTAAACCCAAAATAGACTAAAAAATAAGATGTGAACTAAAATAAATAAATCATAAATTTAACAAAAAAATAAATACTATTTTTTTTAACTAACTAACAGGCAATGTGTTTGGTGGGACAACTTGCAACTCTTCGCGAACAAACGATCTTTTAGGGGCAGGCTTTTTGGAAGAAAGAGTTTCTCTTAAATAATATACGGGAGGGGCTGTTTTCATAATTCTTTCAACTTCATATACGTCTACGCTCCATATAGGGTCTGTGGCTCTAATTTTAACATCGCCCTCTGCCTCTCCAGGAGCATACAAGTATCTTACTTTTAGTCCGAACGGCAAGAGTTTTTGATTACCTTGGATGTCTTCAGTAATGCTAATTTTTTTTAATTTGATCGCGTTGACTGGCTTAAGGCCTGTTGCTTTAAATTTTTCATTGTTCATGGCGCGTAAGACTGCTGGCAATCTCCTAACCCATTCTGTGTTGCGTGTTTTGTCCATAAGGTCTCTGTGATATTGATAGGTAAACAGACGCTCAGCCAGATTCTTATTAAAGTTTTCTACTAGAGCCTGGGAGCGATGGTTGCCTGGAATCCCTCTCTTAACTGTAACCCGATGTCTTAAAAACAGTTGGTTTACAGCTCCTTTAAACTCTTTCCCATCATCAACCTGGATCATCCTAGGATACTTTAATGGACCTCGCATGTATATTTGTTGTAAAGCCACAGCCACAGCAGTTGAGCTTTTATCCGTTAAAGGCTCAGCATCTTTATACCTTGAAGCCATGTCAACAACTGTAAGAGCATACTTAAACTTTTTTCTTCTAACTTTGTCATGTGGAAGATACAAGTCCATCTGGTGGGTGTCATTAGGAACTGAGTTAACGAATCGAGGCCTTATTATTCTTTTTGGGGCAGGCAGATATATTTGCCAGATCGCTTGTTTTGAAAGCCAGTCTTTCGCTTCTGATTCAGACACCCTAGCAGCTTTACTCAGTTTATCAATAGCGGCCTTTCCTTTCCAATACCCTCTAGGAGAATAATATATTTTGTACTTCGTATCGTCCATAAGAAGGGACTGTTTTTTTTTATTACATTTTAACTATGTTTTTAGATTGAATATGCAAGAAGAAAGATTGCTCCCATAGCACCTATAATAAAGCCTATTTCTATCATTTTCTGATCCTCAGATGGTTCATAAAAGTCAGACAGTTCTGGCGGTGACGATGTTAGAAACTTCTTTCCTGTCACTAAGTAATATTCATTCATTGCTTCATCAACGTCTGTAAATGTGTGCTCTGCATGTCCCTGTTCTCTTAACTTTTTATTAATAAAGTCTAAGTGAGCAATTCTCCTTTTCTCGTAAGCATCTCTTGCCTTAGCTAAATCTTCCATTGCCTTGTTATGGCGTTCTCTCTCTTCATCAGACCGCAATTTACTAAACATATAATTGCTGCCAGAGAAAGCCAATGCATTAACAATAGCTCCTCCCACCATCAGAACTAATCCAGACATCTTTTTATAAATGAATGAATCTTTTTTATAAATCAATATTTTTTAGAATGAATCTTTTATAAATCAATCTTTCTATGCATTGATGTTTTCTGGGATAATTCCCTGTGTAACAAGAAAGTCTTTTGAGGCAATCCCTGCCGTTATTACAGCTATAACCTTAACAACATCCTCAATGTCTAACCTTCCTAGATCAGCCGGCCTCATCTTAAACATGTTTTTTGCTAACATGCTATATCCTATACTAAGACCGCTGATTACAGCAGAGTGGTAAATAGTATTGATGATCTTTGCAGTGCTCATGTTTTTTATTAACTAAAAAAATAATTAAAATAATCATAATAAGAAAGGCTGTCTATGTGCTTTTTAATCAGATAATCTTTTGTTGCTAGAGCTAAAAATAAGGTTGTAACTTGTTTTGGTGAATCTTCTATCTTTCCCATGTTGGGCGGTTTTATTCTTAACAAACATTTTGCTAGGGTTGAGTAAACTATAATGCAAACAATGGGCACTGCATAATTAACCAGCGTTAAACTCATGGTTTTATTTTTTTATTGCTTTTAAAAAGAGTTTAAAAATGGATTGCGACGAGCTATTAAAGTGTGAGGAGGCAGCAGACCCAAACCTCTGTCATAAAGAAAGATTATACTCTCTGGCTGCATGTGGGAAAACCAGGCAGTATTTAGGCGTTGAACTAAGTATCGAACAGATTCAGCAATTGTCTACATCAGACGTTGAGAAGTATTACGCTAGGTACGAAGCACAGCTAGGATCAAAAATGGTTAGATCGGTGGGACAGACGATGATTAGTTTATATGCTAAGTTAGTAGGCAAGATAGCGCCGATTGATTCAGAAGAAGATTTAAAATATGACTTAACACAAGATCCGGTTTTAACCAAGTCCCTAGAATCTCTTGCATGTGACATGTATTATAGATTTGGGACGTTGCTATGTCCATTCATCATGGGATTAATTACTTTCAATCATATTAATTTTAATCATATTAATTTTAATCACACTAAAAAAAATGAGCGAGCAGGAGAAGATTGCGACTCCACAGGAGCAGAATGCCCCACAAGTGAGTGTTCCACAAGTGAGTGTCCCACAAGTGAGTGTCCCACAAGTGAGTAGTGTTACTAAAGCTAAAAGTCCTGGGCGTGTTGAGGCCGGCCGTAAACTAGCTGAATGGAACAGACTGCAAAAAGCAAACCAAGCAGCAAAACAAAAATTATTAGATAGTAATACAACATCAGCAACAGCACCGCCACCGTCACCAACAACAACACAATCAAACTATAAAATGTATTATTATGTATTGGGGGGTATTGTTGTTGGTGGAGGGCTTTTGGCATACAAGTGTCTAAACCCATACTTAGCAACAAAGTTACAAATCCCCACAAAAACAGTAAAAGAAGAAGAACCAGCCTCTGTAAAAAAAGCACAACCTCCTTCTGTAAACCCATTATTTTTACTAAATTAGTTTTTTAATGTGTTGTTAAGTACAGGTTAGGTCAGTTATAACAAGTTAAGTGTAAGTAAAGTGTAAGTAAAGTGCAAGTCATGTTAAGTACTAGTTAAGTACTAGTTAAGATCTTAAGTAAAGTACTAGCTAAGTACTAGTTAAGATCTTAACTTAAGTCAGCCAAGTTAATCTTTTAAGTCAGTTCTCCAGTGACCTATAGCATATGAAAACTCGGGATTAACGTAAGTTCGCTTGTTATTGTTAGAGACTAGTGATTTCTTATTAACAGCAGTTGTGTTTACTTGATGAAGAGTAGAGCGCAGATTAACATTTGTGTGATGAAATACTTTGTTTTCAAAGAGAGCCTGCTTGTAGTTGTCGTGACTTATATTTTTTTTTACAACTTCTTTACTTATGCCCTTAGCCTTCTTCATTACAGAAGTCTGGCTAGCAACGCTATACATTTTTGACCGCAGACCAACATATTCTTGTATAACTGTCCCATTAAGTTCATCCTTCATCTTTCCAATTACTTTCTTGTTTACAGTTGAATGTAAAGGACTGTCCTTTGGGTAGTCACATGTGTCATACCACCCATCGGCTCCTTTAGCTACTTCTGCTTCTAAATCCTTGTAAAAATCTTCTGTTGGGACAACCAGAATAAAAGAGTCAGTGTCTGTGTAAAGAACTCTGGACTCTGGATACAGCGGTTTAAAGTAGTCATACAAAAATTCTAGCATTAACAACTTTGACAGCTCTAACACAGTAAACCCAATAAACACCGGCTTGTCCAACTTCACATTCTGTTTCTTCATCATAACGCCAACCAGGCTGTCGCTAAATCTTCTGAAGTCTTGGTAGTTAGGTTTAGAGACCAGCTTAATTGCTCTTTGTTCTTTTGTAACTAATCTTACATCTTTACGCTTGTGTGGGTTCTCCATGGTTTTGCCAAAACAACTGTTGTTCATTAGTTTAAAAAAGTCTTTTTCTGAAGCGTCAGTGGCCGCAGTCCTAAGATCAGTATTCTTCATGATGTATGGTCTCATAAAGGGCTTTGGTCAAATTCTATAATTCTATGAATGGCGGTAAGTTTTAGTCCGTGTCTTAGGTAAAACTGTAGCAGTCTGTAATGACATACGTACTTAGTTTTGTGGCGAAGATTGGGCACAAGCTTAGGCAGTTCTGTGGGGGTCATCTTTAAGCTTTCTGCTGCTAGGGGGTAATCATTATGGAGGTCATGCAACTCTGTAGGATATTCTAAGTCTACCTCTAAGATTAATCCTATTGGATAATCAGGCGTGAGGCGCGGTAGATAACTCAACATTTTATTAACGTCATGAGGTCCTACGAACATTTTAAAGTTTCTCAATGGCAGTGCCTGGCTCATGGCCCACCCATACAGATTGTTGGCGTCTAAGTACATTAGATAGTTAGATGGTTTAGTGGGATCATAGTCATCTAAATACTTGTTGTTGGCTTTGCAGTAAGGGTGTAAGGCCATGCTAATGCCTCCTCTCAGCCCATCTTCAATCATCTGGAGTGTGACCAGATCAGATATTAAGTCAATCTCAATGTTTGTAAACTTTAAGAATGCGTCCCAAGAAAGCCCAGGGGCAGAAATGTAATGTGATGAATCTAGACCGTAATGTTTCATGCATGTAGATCTGTAATTCTGAAAGACGTCTGCCAATAAACACACGTCAGCCATTAGATATTGATCATGATAATCGCCCATTGTTTGACAGTGTAATTCTGTCCAGGCTTTCTGTGCGTGTTCATATTCAGAGTCGGTTATGTCCTTTCCTCTAAGACTAGAAAAGAAAGCGCCTTTAGGAGGAAGTGAGTCTTCATCAAACCTTTCCCACGAGTTCATGTATTCATAAGGATAGACACCTTTACGTACTAAAGATGGGTCAAAATATTGTTTAGTTATTGGGAAGTCTTGTAGAGATCCTGATAATTTATCCAAACTTGCCATCAGATGTTGGGCAGAGTCATAAAAGGATAAACAGTCAATAGTAAAGGTCATGTACTTTTCTGAAGACTGTGCAATGCAGCTGATCCTCTTATATCAGAAGTTATTGCTTGCATGATGAAATGAGAATCATAGCCTCGTAAGTTATGAAAGAAAATTGGCAGTTTCCACGTCTTGGGATCAACCTTAAGTTGAAGATTGCAGCTGTTGTGCGCGGCCCCTCTGAATTTCCCAGTAATGTGATCGTGGTCTCTCACTGTTGGGTTTGCTTCCGCTGCTGTCGCGTCTTTACTATTAGGTGTTAGCTCTGAGCCGCATATCCAGCAGTGTGTAGATGATTCATAGCGCCTTTGGTCTTCGGGAGTCATCCTAATGTCTGAGAGATTCAGTTGATTGGAGAATTGATTGCGAAGTTGTTTCATCTGCTCCAAAAATCTACAGGCTGCATTGGGGCCTCTGTAAATCTCTGGCGTTGTGTGTTGACCGTCTGATCTAACAATAACAAAAGCATAAGAACAGATCTGATGGTGGGATAATAAGATTGTTTTTTGTTTTTCTAGTTGTTGTGGGCCGTAGTACTGTGGCAAGATTGATTCAAAGTCAGCATAAACTACGTATGGGCTCATCTGCATCTTGCGTACATTCTTAAAAACTAACTTTAGACCCGGGTGGGGGCATAAGAAGTTTAGTTTCACAGTCTACAAAACTTTTTACAATGTTTCTTATGGCTGGCAGCTGCTTCTATAGTAGGGATTCTGACCAAACACCTTCTACAAAGCTCTTGTTTAGATTTATCCTTTGACGTATAGGCCATAAGTCTGCTTATTGTTCTGATTAATACATAATGGCTCTTAGGACCATCTGCAAACAGTATCAAGTCGACATGTTTGTTAAGTGGATGCCTAAAGTAGGAGCTTTGCGAGAAATCCTTAGAGGCACTAGATTGTCTGCTACAGACCATGTGTATACGTTTACGGTTATTGGCTTGTTTTGCTCTTCAAACTGAGACATACTTTCTATGCTTATGGAAAGTTTATGTTATTAAAGTTCAGCTCATGTTTGTATGCTTCATAATTGGAGACTCTGTCTGCATGTTTATTAGTTGGATGTAAATGCGCCAAAACACACCACATGAAACACATATTGTCAGAATTTTGTATGTTTAAGACTGCTCGTTTTAACACTAACTCTCTTGGAAGAGGAAGGTAAGAATTGCAACTATAGGATAGAACTTTGTTTGTCTTAATCTGATTTCAAGGACTGTTCCTTCAGACCAGCCGGAGCCGCGCAATTTCGCTTCTTCACTTGCATGGTTAAGCTGTGTAAGCATGTAATCAGCCCATTCAGAATTAAAGTCGTAATAGCTGATTACTTCTTTCTGTTTAGTTGAAACCCAGACTTGCATGTTTTTATCATCGGGGGTTATATAAATCAATCAGAATGGCCAACAACACTTTTACTGGCGGCCCAATTTGAAGAGACTCTGGGATTTTAGAAATGGCATGTGTTACGCTTTCATGAACGCTTGAGGGGTTAATAATGTCCATGTCTACTTCACTAAACGTATTGCTTAATTGTTCATTGCCGTCAAATATCTCCCCACGTATATAGTTTTCCAACCTCGGATTTACTTGGGGTTCATTTTTTAACCCACAATATTTACGTAAATTAAAAAAAATAAATGTAAGTAAAAGTAAGTAAACGCGCTTTTATTCTTCACCCAAGCGTTGCAATACTTCAAGACACCCTAATCTTACAAGAACGCCTGCCAATACTTTAGCTTTTTCCGAATCACTACAGTCAATGTTTAACTCTTTGATTGCTTCGTCAAATAGTTCACTCTGGGTTTTTATTAAATTGTTTACATCATTCTCAAACCCAGATTCACTAAAATCAATGTTTAACACTTTCATTGTTTCGTCAAATAGTTCATTACAATTTTCTATTAAAATCATTAGATCAGATTCACTGTGTTTGGTCGTCATTTTAAACCTAAAAATTAAATAAATAAAAAATAATTGTAAATTCAGCTGTTATTTATTACTCACAGTCTTTTACTAATTTTAAAAAAACTGTCCAGGTTTAAAGGTAACAGTTACTCCTTCAGGGTCAGTAGAAGCAGTCAGATCAAGATCTTCGGGAGCTATTTGATCAATTAAAATGGCAAACAACTTTATAACTAAATAAGGCCAAGATGTGGTAGTTTACTGATGGCGTTCCTTACGCTTTCCCGCATATCGACGCGCTCAAAAAGCTCCGTAATTAATTTTCAAACTCTTCTCTATCAACCCCCCAGCTCCTTTCCTCCAACTCCCACATTCTGAATATATCAATAAGCTCTGCAAACTACTCCGGGCTTCATTTTTTAAACAGATTATAAACACCAATTAAAAAATTAAGTAAGCCGTTCCTATTGTTTTGCGCAAGAATCAGAAGAGAGGAGAGAATGTAAATATGCGGGTTCTAAAATCACCAATTTTTTGTTTTGCACGAAAACCCCCCATTTTAAAATAACGATTACTTCGATTTTTGGAGGTTTTTGGATGTTAAGTTTGGTTGTAAAAAAGGTGTTAGTTTTGGCAAAAAGTAGCATGAGATGGACGAGATTTGTTTGTGAAAAGGGGGTTTGCGGGCGAAATAAGATGGGTGGGTTAGAACCCGTATATTGACATTCTCTGAAGTGTTGAATTGAAATAAAAGAGGTGAGAAAAGCCAAGTTTGCCACAGGCAGGAGAAAAGCCAAGTTTGCCCACAGGCAGGAGATAAGCCAAATTTGCCCACAGGCAGGAGATAAGCCAAGTTTGCCCACAGGCAGGAGATAAGGAGGAAGGGTGGGATCAGCCTGCAGATGGAGGTGGTATGCTGCTTTGCTGTCTGTGACCATTTCTTGAGGCTCAGAGCTGACCCGTCGCCAGGTCGGATCAGCCAGGGGCTGGTTGATATCTGTGATGCTTTTTAAAGCATAAGGAGATAACAGGATCAATAAAAGACGTGGGTAAGAGATGGAGAGAGGCCCTTGCATTTGTTTCACCATTCTGGCCCCCATCGTCTGTGCGCGCTCAGTCTCACCTCTCCTGATCTTCTCTGTCACAGTCTACGTGGCAGCAGTCGACGGGGAACTACTACTGCCATGCCGTCATCAGGCCACCCACTGGAGGAGAAGCTGCGTTGTTGCAGAGTCATTTCCGTGGCATGTGAAAATATCTTGTGTTTGATCCAATGGATGCATGACACCTCTCTCTATATCTTCTACTGATGGCGGTAGTCGCTTGGCCACAGAGCCGGACTGACAGAACGTTCTCTGCTTCATCTGCCCATGGTGGGAAACAGCCTTCACCATCTCCCCGTGACAGTGCCCACGGATGCATCATTATGGCTCACTAGACTGACAGAACGTTCTCATGCTTCCGATGCCATGGAAGGGAAACAGCCTTCACCATCCACCCCAAAGACAGTGCCCTCGTAAGCGTCACTCAGTCATGATTACATCACAGACACACAGAGAGGAAGTGCAAAGAATCCAAGACGTCCCTTTGTTTTTCCTACCCTCTTGTAGATCAGAGTCAACGAGTACAAAAAATGATATGGAGTGCAATTGTGGTCTGAAACTGTTTGGATGGTTACAAACAGTAGTCTGCACTTTATTTTATATAACACTTCCAGGTATTAGCTGGACTCAGTAGTAGATAGCGACTGCAGGTGAGAACGTTAGAGAAACCTTTTCAAGTACACCTCTGTTAATAAAGGGGATACAATTCGACTGTAAAGTTGCGGTCCTGCCATGGTACCCATGGCATGTAGCATATCCAACAACTCTCAGACAGGAACCTCTCAGGGGTGCAAACTCAACAGTCACATAATGGTTCTCATAGGATTTGAACACCACGAGTCCAATCAAGATACGCCAGGCATGTTTAAACAGTGATCCTCATCTTGCGCAAAGGCCGATGCTTGATGTTTCCTCTTTCCTGTCCCTCTTTGTGTTTCTGCCTTCCCCCCCCCCCCCCTTGCTTCTTTTGGTCCTATTTTCTACTTTACTACTATCCCATTCTTCTCAATACTTGTGCACGTGTGCATGCGCGCGCTAATGTGTGTGTGTGTGTGTGTGTGTGTGTGTGTGTGTGTGTGTGTGTGTGTGTGTGTGTGTGTGTGTGCATGTATGTGTGTGTGAGTGTGTGTGTGTGTGTGTGTGTGTGTGTGTGTGTGTGTGTGTGTGCATGCGTGCGTTGTGTGCGTGTGCGGGGGTGTGTGTGTGTGTGTGTGTGTGTTTGTGTATTTTTTTAATCCTCGTTTGCTTTTTATGCCTTTCTTGAAATTTTCAAACGGGTATTCTTTATGGTGAAGTTTTATGTTTCTTTCTCCTAAAGTTTATTTCATTGGATTTGTGATTGGTTGTGGATTTTGATGTTTTGCCTATGTATTATTGACAAATTTAATTGCGGCCTGGGTTCTCTTTTATCCTCTATTGAAAATTTGGGGATGAAAAGACTTCTGTGTGTGTTGCTTTGCAGAGGGGGTGGGTGGGAGGGAGGAATGATAGGCTTGTGTATAAGTTCTAAAAAGGACATGAAAGACTAAATCAGTTTAAAGACGTAGTAGATTGAGATACCCCCCCCCCCCAAAAAAAAAAAAAAAAAAAAAAAAAAAAAACCCAAAACAAACAAAAACAAAAAAAAACCCTGCAAATCCACGAGAAGCAAAATAAAATGAGATCAGAAGAAAGTAAATAGGGGAGAAATAAACAATTAATAGTTCAGTATCACATTTTAATATTAGAATTTCTTTCCATCCTGATCTTGCTCGCCCCACCCATTCCCCAAACACACAGACTTATCTAAATCAAACAGGAACCTCCAAAATTACCACCCCCTTTCCCATCCCGGGTTTGCCTCAAGTTTGCTTGTGTAAGTCAAACCAGCCCTACAATGCGGCGGGAAAGAAAATATCAACAAAATGAACATACATTCAAAAAACCGCGGTTTGCGTATACTAAATCGTCCGTTTGTCACACGCACACACCCCCACACAACACACCACACACACACACACACCCCACCCCCACACAACCCCCACCACACACATTATCACCACCACCACGGGTTTTTCATCCCCTCCACCAACAAACTAACAAGATGTTACCCAATCATATTTTTTGCCACAAGTGGCTTCCAGACAAGCGGGTTTGATAAAAACATTATCAGTCTGTGCTACACATCGTTCGATTCTTCATCCAGAAACTCGGGATCGTTGCAGGGTTTAAGTTTCTCCTTTTCAGAGTGATGCGGTCAGCGACTGGTCTGCAGCATTGCCGATAGCTGAGAGAGGGGAGGGGGAGGGAATGGAAGCTGGGGTTTGGGTGGGGGTTTTTGGATGGAGATTGGGGGCAGTGGGTGTGGGAAACAGAAAAATCATCCCATCGCCAAAGAAACTAGCTATTGTTCAAGAAGATCGGGGGGTAAAAAAATCTTTTCTTATTATGCTTAGCACGTTATACGTTCAATGAATTTGGAAATTTGAGCTCGCGAAAAAAAAAATGTTTGCTATTATATTGTATTAGGCGTTTTATTATTTTTTTTTATTTGACTGACTTTGCGCTGACTGAATAAAGCTTGGTTTTTCTGTTTGTCTTTCTTTAACAATCCCCCTTGAGATTTTATACGTCGTTTCACGAGTTTCATGTAAACGAAAAACATAGGATGGACGTTAAGTCACATTCATGTTGGCAATAGCATCGTTACTATCTTTTGAACCTTTGCCAACATTTAAAATTTTTTTTGGGGTTCATTCAGCCCATTGAGAAAGGCATCTACAAAATATGCTCAAGTGTAGAAATGGGTTTTAAATTCGATTTATTTCAATTAAATGGTAGTAAAAAAAAAGGGTTTTTGTGTTCTCTAACGGGTGCAATTTTGTCAGCTTTTAAATGGCCTCATATCTCGGCGCGTGTGTGTTGCGTGTGTGTGCTGTGTGTATGTGTGTGTGTGTGTGGTTGTGTGTGTGTGTGGGGTGTGTGTGTGTGTTGTGTGTGTGTGTGGGTGTGTGTGTTCGTTCGTTTTTTAAGTTAACGTCTATCCACCTAAAAAAGTGATCTTAGAAGATGCCAAGTGTTAGTGTGTGCATGGATGTTTTTGGGGGTATGCCCTGCGAAACGGTTTTGGGGTTGATTTTTGGGGGTACGTAGGTATGTATAGTGCAATAAAGGGCCCAGAAAACAAAAAAAAAAAAAAAAAAAAAAAAACACCACATAAAAATCCAAACTATAAAAGAAACACTAAATAAGCAACTAACACCAAGATGGGGAAAATAACATAGACGTTAAAGTAAATGCCAATTGGGCTCTTAAACAGTCCTTGAAAAAACTTCAAAAATGTTTGATGCGTTAGAGATGACGTCTTCAAGACTGACATCGACGGTTTGGTGTTCAAAACAAGCGGTAAATAGGGTTTCCTTCTATCGCACAAAAAAAGTAGAGGAAACGGGGAAATGATTTGCGGGGCCCCAAATACAAATACATGTTCAGAATTTGTTTTAAAGGCATCAAGCCTCAAATCTAAAAATCAAACTTTTTTTAAAAACCTCTCTTGGTGAGATTTTGATACCCTTTTTTTTGTTTTGATACTTGTTAAATTTATCCCTTTTTGTTTTTGTGCCTTTTCCCTTATTAAAAAGTATTCCAGGCTGCGTTTTTAAAAGCTATAACTCTCATGTAAGGTAAAGGAAGTATACTTGTTAAATCAGTTTCAGTGATAGCACCTTTTTTGGGCCCTAATAGGTCTCCCCCTTTCATTAGCAATATCAATTTGAGATGGAACCCAAAAAAAATCGACATAAAAAACCACGTAAATGCACAAAATGAATTGGGGTGGTAAAACTTTTAAAGTTTGTCTACACTTGTATTCGAAAATTTTAGAGCTTGTGGGACTGATTTTGAAAAAACAAAGTAGTATTTGAAATACAGGAAATCGAAAATCAAGAGAAATTTTAAATGAATAATAATGGCAACAGTTCCGCAGTAAATATGGAAATTTCTTACCAAGGGGGTAACCTTTCTTATTTTTAAGGATGGAATTATGAATGCTGAACCGACAAATGATTGTTTTGTAGGGAACCATCTGTAAATTTTAAGGTGATTTACATAGGTTTTTTTAAAGGGATTCAAACCTTTTGGCAGCAAGGTTCCATCACTTTTTCTTAACTTGTATATCTATGTCTTTTAATTTGCTCTACTAATTTTCCATTCTGGGATAGTGTAAAAGACACCGAGGAGCTACGTTTTGAGGTTCCCAGTGCTGCTTTTGAAAAATAAGTCAGATGTGTTGGCTAACGTTTTTAGGAATCATTTTTTTGTGCCTTTAGGAAAATTATTTTGTTTTTAATTCGTTCACGGTATTAAGTTTTTGTAGTGAAATGACTTCTTAAGATATTTTTTGCAGATGCAAGTTTCATATTTTTTTAAAGGCAATATTCCGATCTCCATTAAGTTCTAAGTTGATGTATGAACCGGGGACACAAGAGCTATTTTTGTAAGTTTTTACTATCGATACTCTGAAAATTTTTTGTTTAAAATTTTTTTGGGCTGAAAAATGTCTCTGGGATGGGATAGTTTTGATCGTACAAGCGCAGTAGCTAAATGTGTTAATACTTAATGTCTTTACCCCGGATTGTTGACTCCATTTCAAAAATTTTAAAAATTTTTTCTTAGTTTTTTGTTAAAATAGTTTGTATGTGATTATTCAGCCTTTTAGAAGTTAAATTTACTCCTAAAAATTTTAAAATTTTTTTTATAAAAAAGGGCACAATCCACTATTTAAAAAGAGCAGAGGATTAGGATCATAACCAGTATTAAACGACCATATGCGTTTTTCGCGAAAGGGCCAATCCATTTTCAGCATGTACTTACAAAATTGATCTAGTTAATTTTGTATTCTTTTTAATATTTGATTGATCTAACTGGTGTGTGACGTTTAAAGTAAACTTTCATCCAATGCGATATCATCCGATTTTGTGCTAGTTCAACGTTTTTGTTAATGATTTGGAGATCATGGTTAAAAATTTATTAAAAGGATAGAGCTATTACAGTCCTTGGGTTTTTCCATTGGATATTTCTTTCATTGAGTATACATTTCCTACTTCTTTCTGTATTGCTCTTTTCATTTAAAAAAGGGTTTTTAAGTAATTGTACATAATCCTGAGAACCATTAACTTAAAATTTTTTTTCAGATTTTTTTGAATGCCAGACTTGGTCAAGCCTTTCTAAGTCAACAAACGTGGCAAAAAATTTTTTTCTGCGTGCAAATGATTTTTTAAACTGTGTTGAAATTTTTTTACATGATGGTCAACTGGATCTCCCCTTTCAAACCCCTGTTTTTTTGGTTTTATACCATTTTTTTTCACAATGATGTTCAAGTCTTTTTTGAATAACTTCCAAAGTTTTCCCACATTTTAAGTAAGCAATTGGGGCCCAGTTATTTTTTTCGTTTGATTCCTCTTTAGGGTAGGGGGGACAATTATTTTTTTACAAATGGTTTTAAGCCCTTTAACCAACATTTTAAATATAGTTCGAAAAATTGTGAAATTAACGGGGGAATGCTTTATCATTTCATTGGAAATCGCATGGTCCCATATTTTTTTTAACCAATAGAGAAAAAAATTTCATTCTTTACTTTTTTGAAAGTTTTAAGGGGGGCGTTTGTATAGTGAGTTATTGGGCTTTTTTATCCCTTATCCTCCTTTTCTCTCTTAATTTTTTTGCTTTTTGTCAGGCCCTCCCTTTGCTATTTTTTGCAAAAAAATTTTCAAAAGCTTTGCCTTTTAAATTTTTAGGGGAAAAACCCTTATTTTTAATTTTAGGGTATTCAGGAAGACTGATCTTTTTTTCTTTTAATTTTTTTTATATTTTGAAGATCTTGGGTCATGTATTTCATTTTCCAAAATTTTTACCAAATTGCTCCTTACTTTTCGATTTCTGTTACAGATTTTTGCTCATTTTTTGAAATTTTTAAAGGGTCTTTCTTTTCTTTAAAAAATTTATAGGCCGCATCTTTTTTTTTCCCGCTTTTCACAAGTGTTGTGGTGTTGTTGTGTGTGGTGTGTTTGTGTGGGTTGTTGGTGTTTTTTTCGCAAAATATCATGGAAAGATCCAGCTGACAAAAAAAAATGTGTCTGCATTCAACGGGCACCCCAAACCCAGGGCGGAAACCCCTTCTCTCCATCCCCTTCCCTCTTTTTCTCTTTTTCATACCCCCCTCCCTCACTATTTTTTTTTTCCCCTTTCCTTTTTTCCCCTTCCCTCTGCTTTTTTTGTGCATTTTAAGTATTCAGTCTTCCAATCATCCGTCCTCCTTCAATACGTTTTCTTTTTTTGTTTTTTTCCCTTTTTTCCTGTTTCCCTTCCCCCTTTTTTCTATTTCTTTTCTTCTTTCTATTTGCTCCTTGTTTGTGAAGTCAGTTTTTTGTTCCCCCCCCTTTGTTTTTTTCCCTTTTTTTTCGTTTTTTTCCCTTTTCCCCCTTCTTTATTGTTCTTTTCTTTTTTTTGTTTGTATTATTCTTTGTTTCACCACTCACTCTTTTTTTCATTCAGAATTCAGTCATCCCCCGTCACTTTATTCTTCCCCCTTCATTTCTGTTTGTATTTTGATTTTCTTCTAAAAATTTTTTTTTAATTTTTTTTTTCTTTTCTTTTCCTTTTTTGGTTCATTCCCTTTCGCCCATTTGTTGGTCCTTTTATTCTTCATCTTTCTGTCTTTGTTTTTTTGTGGGTGTGGCGTCTGCTGCGTGCGTGCGTGCGTGGGCTGTTTTGGTGGTGCGTGCGGTTGTGTGGGGGGGGTCCCTTTTGGGCCCATCCTCCGCCCCCAAAGATGCTGTTAATCGACCCAACAAACCTTTTCGCCAGCCTCATTACATTATCTCTACGTCACCTGACACAAGCGTCCTGAAAAATTTCCCTTTTTTTTGTCGGTTTTCCCCTTGCCCCCTTCTGTTTAAAATTTAGCAACAAAAGGTTTAAAGGAAAAATCCAAGAGAGGGAGAGACAGAAACAAGGGGACCAGACAGCAGACAAAAACGATGACAACAGACGAAGAAGACAGAAGAAGACAAACCGTCAAGAAGTGAGTTGGGGAGGGAAGAGGAAGGAATAGGGGGGGGGATGGAAGGGGAGGGTTGGGTTTTGGGAAGGAGATGGGGGGGGGGGGGCATTTTAAAAAGACACTCAGGGGTTTTTTGGGCCCCCATTACATATTCTTATTCTTTTTTTGTTTTTTTCCCCCCCCTTTTTCTTGTTTTGTTCTTCTAATCTCATTTTTTTTTTCCCCATCTTAACCCTTTAGTGCCTTTGGATTCTTATTCTTTTTTTTTTTTCAACCTTTTTTTCCTTTTTCTAGAAATTTAAAAGAAAAGCCCCCCCCCTGCACCAATTTTTCAAAACAGATTTTGGAATTAAGCCCTGCTTTTCCAATATCTTCCACTCAGCCGGGGAAAGCAGAAACTTCCCAAAATTCCCTAAAATTCTGAGCTGGGTTTTTTTCCCCGGGAAAATTTGGCCCCCGGGAAAGCCGGGGTTTAAGAAAGGAGAAACCAAAGGGGCAGCGTTTAAACCTCAAGCTTCCCCCACCTCTCATCCCCATCCCCACCCCTTTCCCTTCTTCCTTTTGTTTTTCCCTAGACAGTAACAGCGGCTTTAGTGAACCCTTTTTAAGGAGGTCCCTGACGTGGCAGCTTGCACCCAGTGCTGTGCATTATAAATTATCTACTCAATCCCCTGACAATGCACCCTAAAACCCATCAGCAAAAGGACAACGCATTCAAGTCCTAGCAATAAAAAGGGTATATGACATTTGATATACGATCCATTTCATCATTTCAATAGCACCAATGCAAACGGCCACAACCTAACCTAAAGCTTGGCTCACTTTTTAATGAAAAGGGGTGCCAAAATGGAAAAAAAATCAAAGGGCTAGTTTCATTCTTCATTCTGCATTTGCACCAGTGACAATTCACCCAAAAGGAACCAAACCAAATTTGAAAACAGATAATCCCGTGAGGAAAGTTGTCAAGGGGGACTTTTTCTTTGAAACTACAGGGGCTGAAAGCCGCGTTTTGATAAAAGTACCAATGTTTTGCAAGCTGTATGCGTGCGTAAGTCTGGGTCTAGCGTTGCTCTTTTAGCTACTGGGGCTGGAGCGCCAGCCTCTTTAGGCATTAGGGAGCCTTGGTTAGGTTTTAGGTGCTATTGACTATGATTATGGAGTGCTGTTTTAAAAAAATTACGCATTCTAAACTCACAAAAAGCACACTTGCCCATTTGTTGCCCTAGCATCAAGCAAAAACTTTGTTCATTAAGACTGAGAATAAGCAAAGCATTGCAGGATGAAAACATTACAGCTGAAGAATTTGTGCGCCTCATGGCTGATGGTCGAGGATTACAGGCGACAAAAAAACTGAACTATCAAAAGGAGTGAGAAGAAGACTATACTTCGCAACAGGTTAGACACTGAGACAATCAAAAAGAAAATTGATAAACAAGCAAACAATCAGTAAAACCCAAAATAGACTAAAAAAAAATAAGATGTGAACTAAATAAAAAAATCATAAGTTTAACAAAAAAATAATACTATTTTTTTTTAACTAACAGGGCACTGTGTTTGGTGGACAACTTGCAACTCTTCGGAAAAACGATCTTTTAGGGGCGGCTTTTTTGGAAGAAAGAGTTTCACTTAAATAATACACGGGAGGGTTGTTTTCATAATTCTTTCAACTTCATATACATCCACGCTCACCATTTAGGGTCTGTGGCTCATAAATCTAACATCAACTTCTGCTTCCAGGAGCATAACAAGTATCTTACTTTTAGTCCGAACGCAAGAGTTTTTGATTACCTTGGATGTCTTCAGTAATGCTAATTTTTTTTAATTTGATCGCTCGTTCACAGGTTTAAGGCCTGTTGCTTTAAATTCTTCATTGTCAATGGCGCGTAAGATGCTGGCAATCTCCATGAACCATTCTGTGTTGCGTTGTTTTGTCCATAAGGTCTCTATGATATTGATAGGTAAACAGGACGCTCAGCTAGATTCTTATTAAAGTTTCTACTAGTGCCTGGGAGCGATGGTTGCCTGGGATCCCTCTTTAAACTGTAAACCCGCGTGTCTTAAAAAACAATGGTTTACAGCTCCTTTAAACTCTTTCCATTCATCAACCTGGATCAACCTAGGATACTTTAATGGACTCGCATGTTATTTGTTGTAAAGGCCAACAGCCCACAGCAGTTGTGCCTTTTATCCGTTAAAAGGCTCAAGCATCTTTATACCTTGACGCCATGTCAACAACCAGTCGAGAATACCTTAAACTTTTTTTTCTAACTTTGTCATGTGGAAGATACAAACAAGTCATTCTGGTTGGGTGTCATTAGGAACTGAGTTAACAAAAAATAAAACAAAAAAATCGAGGCCTTATTATTCTTTTTGGGGAGGCAGATATATTTGCCAGATCGCTTGTTTTGAAAGCAGTCTTTCGCTTCTGATTTCAAGACCACCCATAGAGCTTTACTCAGTTTATCAATAGCAGGCCTTTCCTTTCCAATACCCTCCTAGGAGAATAATATATTTTGTTCTTAGTATCGTCCATAAGAAGGGACTGTTTTTTTTTTATTACATTTTTAACTATGTTTTTAGATTGAATATGCCAAGAAGAAAGGATTGCTCCATAGCACCTATAATAAAGCCTATTCCACCATTTTCTGATCCTCAGATGGTTCATAAAAGTCAGGACAGTTCTGGCGGGTGACGATGTTAGAAACTTCTTTCCTGTCACTAAGTAATATTCATTCATTGCTTCATCAACGACTGTAAATGTATGCTCTGCATGCACTGTTCTCTTAAACTTTTTATTAATAAAGTCTATGTGAGCAATCCTCCTTTTATCGTAAGCGTCCTCTTGCCTTAGCTAAATCTTCCATTGCCTTGTTTTTGAAGTTCTCTCTTCTTCATCAGACAGCAAATTTACTAAACATATAGATTGCTGCCAGAGAAAGCCAACAGCATTAAACATAGCTCTCCCACATCAGAACTAATCCAGACATCTTTTTATAAATGAATGAATACTTTTTTTATAAATCAATATTTTCTGAATGACATATGTTTTATAAATCAATATTTTTTTGAATGAATACTTTCTATGCATTGGATGTTTTCTGGGATAATCCCTGTGTAACAAGAAAGTCTTTTGAGGCACAATCCCCCGCGTTATTACAGTCTATAACTTAACAACATCCTCAATGTCCAACCTTCCTAAGTTCAGCCGGCCTCATTTTAAACATGTTTTTTGCAAACATGCTGTACCCTATACTAAGGACCGCTCTGATTACAGCAGAGTGGTTAAATAGTATTGATGATACTTTGCAGTGCTCATATTTTTTTATTAACTAAAAAAATAATTAATAATGATTCATAATATGAAAGGGACTTGTCTATGTGCTTTTTAATCAGTAATCTTTTGTTGCTAGAGCTAAAAAAAAGGTTGTAACTAGTTTCGGGGAATCTTCTATCTTTCCATGTTGGGCGGTTTTATTCTTAACCAACCATTTTGCTAGGGTTGAGTAAACTATAACATCCAACAATGGGCACGCATAATTAACAGAGTTAAACTCTTGGTTTTTAAACAAGGCTATATTTTTTTTTTATTGCTTTTAAAAAGAGTTTAAAAATGGATTGCGTACGAGCTATTAAAGTGTGAGGAGGCAGCAGACCTCTGTCATAAGAAAGATTATACTCTCTGGCTGCGGTGTGGGGAAACATAGCAGTATTTAGGCATGAACTAAGTATTGCGAACAAATTCAGCAATTGTCTACATCAGACGTTGAGAAGTATTCGCTAGGTACGAAGCACAGCTAGGGTTCAAATCAAATATGGTTAGATCAGTGGGACAGGACATGATTAGTTTATATGCAAAGTTTAGTAGGCTAAGATAGCGCCGATTGAATTTCAGAAGAAGATTTTAAAAAATAAAAAAAAAAATATGGGGACCTTAACACAGATCCAGTTTTAACCAGGTCCCTTAGAATCTCTTGCAATGTGACATGTATTATAGATTTGGGGACGCTGTTATGTCCATTCATCATGGGAGTAATTACTTTCAATCATATTAATTTTAATCATATTAATTTTTATATCGCACTAAAAAAAATGAGCGAGCAGGAGAAGAAGACTCCAAGGAGGCAGAATGTCCCACAAGTGAGTGTCCCGCAAGTGAATCTACAGGCGAGTGTCCTCATCAAGTGATTGCCCATAACAAGTGAGTAGTAGTTACTAAGTCTAAATGGTCCTGGGACGTGTTGACGGACGCGGTCGTAAACTAGCTGAAGGAACAGACTGCAAAAAAGCAAACCAAGCAGCAAAACAAAATTATTGTTTAGTAATACAACATTGCCACCAGCTCCGCCGCACACCCCACAACAACACAATCAAACTTTAAGATGTATTATTATGTACTGGGGAGTATTGTTGTTGGTGGAGGGCTTTTGGCATACAAGTGTTAACCCCTATACTTAGCAACAAAGTTACAAATCCCACAAAAACAGTTTAAAAGAAGAAGAACCAGATTCCGCAAAAAAAAGCACAACCTCTTCTGTAAACCACATTTTTTTTATCTGAATTAGTTTTTTTTAATGTGTTGTTAAGTACAAGTAAGTACAAGTTAGGTCAGTTATAAACCAGGTAAGTGTAAGTAAAGTGCAAGTAAAGTGCAAGGTCATGTTAAGTACAAGTTAAGATCTTAAGTAAAGTACTAGTTAAGTACCTAGTTAAGTATCTTAACTTAAGTCTGTCAAGTTAATCTTTTCAAGTCAGTTCTCTCAATGACCTACAGGCATATGAAACTCATGGATTAACGTAAAGTTCGCTTGATATTGTTTAGAGACTAGTGATTTCTATTACAAGCAGTTGTGTTTACTTGTTGAAGAGTTATAGCGCAGATTACCATTTGTGTGATGAAAATACTTTTGCCTTCAAAGAAGTGAGCCTGCTTGTAGTATCATGAGTTATATTTTTTTGACAACTTCTTTAACTATGCCCTTTAGCCTTCTTTCATTACAGATGTCTGGCTAGCACGCTTATACATCTTTGACCGTAGTAAGCCAATCATAGTCTTGTATAACTTGTACCCTAAAGTTCATCCTTCATCTTTCAATCACTTTCTTGTTTACAGGTGATGTAACAGGGCTGTCTTTTGCGGTAGTCCACATGTGTCGTACCCAGCCGTTCAGGTCCTTTGGGCCACCTCGCTTCTAAATCCTTTTAAAAGTATTCAGTTGAGTAACATCCAGAATATAAAAAGAGTCAGTGTCTGTGTAAAGGACTTCTGGACTCTGGATACAGAAGTTTAAAGTAGTCGTACAGAAATTCAAGCATTAACAATTTTGAAGCTCTAGGCACGGTGAATCCGATAAACCACACGGCTTGTACCAACTTCACATTCTGTTTCTTCAGATAACGCCAACCAGGCTGTCGCTAAATCTTCTAAAGTATTGGTAGTTAGGTTTTAGAGACAGACTTTAATTGCTCTTTGTTCTTTTGTACCTAATCTTACATCTTTACGCTAGTGTGGGTTCTCCATGGTTTTGCCCAAAACAACTGTTGTTCATTAGTTTTAAAAAAAAGTCCTTTTTCAGAGGAGGGCGTCAGTGGCCGCAGTCCTAAGATCAGGTATTCTTTCATGATGTTATGGCCTCAATAAAGGGCCTCTTGTTCCAAATTATATTATTCTGTGGAAATGGCGGTAAGTTTTATAGTCCGTGTCTTAGGTAAAAAACTGTAGCCAGTCTGTAATGACTTAAGTACTTAGTTTTGTGGCGAGATTGGGCACAAGCTTAGGCGGTTCTGTGGGGGTCATCTTTAAGTTTCTGCGCTAGGGGGTAATCATTATGGGAGGTCATGCATCTCTGTAGGATATTTCTAATGTCTACCTCTAAGATTTATTCCTATTGGATATCAGACGTGAGGCGCAGGTAGATAACTCAACATTTATTAACATCATGAGGTCCTGCGAAATTTTAAAAAGTTTCTTAATGGCAGTGCCTGGCTCATGGCCCACCTATACTGTTGTTGGCGTTACAGTACATTAGATAGTTAGATGCGTTTTAGTGGCGGTCATAGTCATCTAAGTACTTGTTGTTGGCTTTGCAGATAAGGGTGTGAGGCCATGCTAATGCCTCCCCTCAGCCCATCTTTCAATCATTTCTGGAGTGTATCCAGATCAGATATTAAGTCAATCCTCATGTTTGTAGACTTTAAGAATGCATCAAGAAAGCCCAGGGGCAGAACAGAAATGTAATGTGATGAATCTTGACCGTAATGTTTCATGCAGGTAGATCTATAATTCTGAAAGACGTCTGCAATAAACCACGTCCAAGCCAATAAATATTGATCATTATAAGTCGGCCCATTGTCTGACAGTGTAATTCTGTCCAGGCTTTTCTGTGCGTGTTCATATTCAAGAGTCGGGTTATGTCCTTTCCTCTAAGACTAGAAAAGAAAGCGCCTTTAGGACGGAATGGAAGTGATAATGAGTCTTCATCAAAACCTTTCCCAGAGTTCATGGATTCATAAAGGATAGACACCTTTACGTTACTAAGATGGGTCAAACTATTGTTTAGTTATTGGGAAGTCTTTAGAGATCTGATTTATTTATTCCAAATTGGCCATCAGATGTTGGGCAGAGTATTAAATGGGATAAACAGTCAATAGTAAAAAGGTCATGTACTTTTCTGAAGAATGTGCAATTGCAGCTGACCCTCTTATATTCAGAAGTTATTGCTTGCATGATGAAATGAGAAGAATCATAGCCTCGTAAGTTATGAAAGAAAATTGGCAGTTTCCACGTCTTGGGATCAACCTTAAAGTTGAAGATTGCAGCTGTTTGTGCGCGGCCCCCTCTGAATTTCCCTTTAATGTGATCCGTGGTCTCTCACTGTTGGGTTTGCTTCACGCTGCTGTCACGTCTTTACTGTTGCGGTGTTAGGATCTGGCCGCAATATACAGCAGGTGTAGATGATTCATAGCGCCTTTGGTCCTTCGGGAGTCATCTAATGTCTGAGAGATTCAGGTGATTGGAGAAATGTGATTGTCGTGTTTGTTTCATTCTGCTCCAAATATCTACTGGGCTGCTTGGGTCTCTGTAAATTCTCTGGCGTTGTGTTGTTGACCGTCTGATCTAACAAAAACAAAAGCATAAACAGATCTGATGGTTGGGATATTAAGGTTGTTTTTTGTTTTTCTAGTTGTTGTGGGCCGTAGTACTGTGGCAGGAATTGATTCAAAAGTCAGCATAAAATAAGTATGGGCTCATCTGCATTCTTGCGTACATTCTTATAACTAACTTTAGGACCCGGGTGGGAGCATAAGAAGTTTAGTTTCCACAGTCTACAAAAGCTTTTACAATGTTTCTTATGGTGGCAGCTGCTTCATTAGTTGGGATTCTGAAAAAACCCCCCACTTCTACAAAGCTATTGTTTAGCTGGGTTCTTTGTAGTATAAGCCATAAGTCTGCATAATTGATCTTATTAAACAAATAATGGCTCTTGGTACCATCTGTAAACAGTATCAATCGAATGTTTGTTAATTGGATCGCCTAAGTTGGGAGCTTTTGGGAGAAACTCCTTAGAGGGACTAGATTGTCTACTACAGACTCCATGTGTTTCGTTTACGGTTATGGCTTGTTTCTTTTGGCTCTTCAAACTGAGACATGCTTTCTATGTTTACTGGAAGGTTTATGTTATTAAAGTTCTTGCTCATTTATATATTGTTCCGTAATTGGAAACTCTGTTGCGTGCTTTTTACAGGATGTAAATGCGCCAAAACACACCCACATGAACACACAATATTGTCAGAATTTTTGTTTGTTTAGACTGCTCGTTTTAACACTAACTCTCTTGGAAGAGGAAGGTAAGAATTGCCCCCCCACTTTAGGATTAGTACTTTGTTTGTCTTAATCTGATTTCAAGGACTGTTCCTTCTGACCAGCGGAGCCGTTGTAATTTCGCTTCTTCACTTGCATGTTATGCTGTGTTGTAAGCATATGATCAGCCCATTCAGAATTAAAGTGTAATAGCTGATTACTTCTTTCTGTCTAGTTTGAAACCCAACTTGACTGTTTTTATCATTCGGGGGTTATATAATCAATCAAATGGGCCAACAACACTTTTACTGGGGGCCAATTTGAGAGGACTCTGGGATTTTAGAAATGGCATGTGCTTACACTTTCCTGAACGCTTGAGGGGGGGTTAATGATGTCCATTCTACTTTCACTAACGTATGCGTAATTGTTCATTGCCGTCAAATATCTCCTCACCACGTATATAGTTTTCCAACCTCGGATTTATTGTGGGGTTCATTTTTAACCCATAATATTTACGTAAAATTAAAAAAAATAATTGTAAGTAAAATAAGTAAACGCGCTTTTATTCTTCACCACAAGCGTTGCAAAGCTTCAAGGACACCCTAAATCTTTACAAGAACGCCTGCAATCTTTAGCTTTTTCTGAATCCATACAGTCAATGTTTAACATCTTTGATTGCTTCGTCAAATAGTTCAACTTGATTTTTTTTTATATTAATTGTTTACATCATTCTTCAAACCCCAGATTCACAAAATCAATGTTTAACACTTTCATTGTTTCTTCAAATAGTTCATTACAATTTCTATTAAAAATCATTAGATCAGATTCGCTGTGTTTGGTCGTCATTTTTAAACCTAAAAAATTAAATTAAATAAAAAAAAATTAATTGTAAATTCAGCTGTTAGTTATTACTCACTAGTCTTTTACTAATCCTTAAAAACTGTCCGGGTGTAAAGGTACAAGTTACTCCTTCTGGGTCAGTAGAAGCAGTCAGATCAAGATATTAGGA
Organism: Conus canariensis; assembly: GCA_033310375.1. Taxonomy (NCBI): domain Eukaryota; kingdom Metazoa; phylum Mollusca; class Gastropoda; order Neogastropoda; family Conidae; genus Conus; species Conus canariensis. The sequence continues at coordinate 59,579,620 of CM065729.1, forward strand.
GCTATTTGATCAATAAAATGGACAAACAACTTTATAAACTGAATAAGGCCAAGAATAGTGGGAGTTTACTGATGGCGTTCCTTACGCTTTTCCCGCAATATCGGTGCGCCCAAAAAGCTCCGTAATTACTTCTTCAAAACTCTTCTCTATCAACCCCCGCCACCTTTCCTCCAACTCCCCACATTCTGATATATCAAATAGCTCCTGCAACTACTCCGGGCTTCATTTTTTAAACCAGATTATAAACACCAATAAAAAAAAATTTAAGGTAAGCCGTTTCTATTGTTTTGCGCAAGAATCAGATGAGGGAGAGAATGTAAATTTCCATAGTATCTAACCCATCCCATCTTATTATGCACGAAACCCCCCATTTAAAATAACGATTGCTTCGATTTTTGGAGGTTTTTTTTGGATGTTAAGTTTTGATTGTAAAAAAGGTGTTACTTTTGGCAAAAAAGTAGCATGAGATAGACGAGATTTGTTTGTAAAAAGGGGGGTTTTCGTTTTTTTTCTGCAATAAGATGGGTGGGTTAGAACCTACATATTTAACATTCTCTGAAGATGCGATGGAGAGATCGGGAAGAGGGACAGAGAGAGAGAGAGGAGAGAGAGAGAGAGGAGGAGAGAGGAGAGAGAGAGAGAGATAGAGAGAGAGACCCTATCTTACGGACGGACGGACTGAACGCATGGACGGACGGACCAGTGGGGGTGGGGTTGAGAAGAGAGAGAGAGAGAGAGAGAGAGAGGAGAGAGGAGAGAAGACGATTAGAGGAGAGAGAGAGAGAGAGAGACTATTCTTGTCAACCCCGGTCACGGCACTTTCCTAACTTATTCTCCACAATCCATCTTCAACCCGACTTCTTTGCCCTTTGGAGAGAGAGATGAGTAAACAAACCATAACAAGTGATGGTGGTGTTGTGGTCTGAAACACACGCACACACACACCACACACACACACACACACACACACACACACACACACAACACACACAACACACACTACAAAACACGTTGTGTTACATGTGCGAACGTGCGTGCGCGCGCCAGTGAGTATACAGTGTCGTGCGCGGGCGAATGTGAGTGATATATTGCAGGCATGCGTGCAGGTGTGCATGATGTGTGTGTGCGCGCGGCCCGTGGTGTGTGTATGTGTGTGTGTGGTGTGTAGTGTGTGTGTGTGTGTGGGTGTGTGTGTGTGTGTGTGTGTGTATGGTGTGTGTGTGTGTGTGTGTGTGTTGGTTTTTTTTCTTCTTGTGACGAGACTGGCTGGACTATTGATTTAATTTAATTGAATGAAATTTAGATGGCACCGGGCTTGCCGTCTCTCCAGAACATCGTTTCACGTCACGACGGCACCCGATGCTTCGTGGGAAAGCTTACGATGTTTTTTTAAATCGCACACGCAATATCGGCGGAGACAACTGTTGCTAGTGAAACAAGATTCACTTTGGTATTGATTCCTTTCCCTTTAACCG
>CM065729.1:59581194-59588694 GCA_033310375.1 Conus canariensis
TTTATCCGTTAAAGGCTCAGCATCTTTATACCTTGAAGCCATGTCAACAACTGTAAGAGCATACTTAAACTTTTTTCTTCTAACTTTGTCATGTGGAAGATACAAGTCCATCTGGTGGGTGTCATTAGGAACTGAGTTAACGAATCGAGGCCTTATTATTCTTTTTGGGGCAGGCAGATATATTTGCCAGATCGCTTGTTTTGAAAGCCAGTCTTTCGCTTCTGATTCAGACACCCTAGCAGCTTTACTCAGTTTATCAATAGCGGCCTTTCCTTTCCAATACCCTCTAGGAGAATAATATATTTTGTACTTCGTATCGTCCATAAGAAGGGACTGTTTTTTTTTTATTACATTTTAACTATGTTTTTAGATTGAATATGCAAGAAGAAAGATTGCTCCCATAGCACCTATAATAAAGCCTATTTCTATCATTTTCTGATCCTCAGATGGTTCATAAAAGTCAGACAGTTCTGGCGGTGACGATGTTAGAAACTTCTTTCCTGTCACTAAGTAATATTCATTCATTGCTTCATCAACGTCTGTAAATGTGTGCTCTGCATGTCCCTGTTCTCTTAACTTTTTATTAATAAAGTCTAAGTGAGCAATTCTCCTTTTCTCGTAAGCATCTCTTGCCTTAGCTAAATCTTCCATTGCCTTGTTATGGCGTTCTCTCTCTTCATCAGACCGCAATTTACTAAACATATAATTGCTGCCAGAGAAAGCCAATGCATTAACAATAGCTCCTCCCACCATCAGAACTAATCCAGACATCTTTTTATAAATGAATGAATCTTTTTTATAAATCAATATTTTTTAGAATGAATCTTTTATAAATCAATCTTTCTATGCATTGATGTTTTCTGGGATAATTCCCTGTGTAACAAGAAAGTCTTTTGAGGCAATCCCTGCCGTTATTACAGCTATAACCTTAACAACATCCTCAATGTCTAACCTTCCTAGATCAGCCGGCCTCATCTTAAACATGTTTTTTGCTAACATGCTATATCCTATACTAAGACCGCTGATTACAGCAGAGTGGTAAATAGTATTGATGATCTTTGCAGTGCTCATGTTTTTTATTAACTAAAAAAATAATTAAAATAATCATAATAAGAAAGGCTGTCTATGTGCTTTTTAATCAGATAATCTTTTGTTGCTAGAGCTAAAAATAAGGTTGTAACTTGTTTTGGTGAATCTTCTATCTTTCCCATGTTGGGCGGTTTTATTCTTAACAAACATTTTGCTAGGGTTGAGTAAACTATAATGCAAACAATGGGCACTGCATAATTAACCAGCGTTAAACTCATGGTTTTATTTTTTTATTGCTTTTAAAAAGAGTTTAAAAATGGATTGCGACGAGCTATTAAAGTGTGAGGAGGCAGCAGACCCAAACCTCTGTCATAAAGAAAGATTATACTCTCTGGCTGCATGTGGGAAAACCAGGCAGTATTTAGGCGTTGAACTAAGTATCGAACAGATTCAGCAATTGTCTACATCAGACGTTGAGAAGTATTACGCTAGGTACGAAGCACAGCTAGGATCAAAAATGGTTAGATCGGTGGGACAGACGATGATTAGTTTATATGCTAAGTTAGTAGGCAAGATAGCGCCGATTGATTCAGAAGAAGATTTAAAATATGACTTAACACAAGATCCGGTTTTAACCAAGTCCCTAGAATCTCTTGCATGTGACATGTATTATAGATTTGGGACGTTGCTATGTCCATTCATCATGGGATTAATTACTTTCAATCATATTAATTTTAATCATATTAATTTTAATCACACTAAAAAAAATGAGCGAGCAGGAGAAGATTGCGACTCCACAGGAGCAGAATGCCCCACAAGTGAGTGTTCCACAAGTGAGTGTCCCACAAGTGAGTGTCCCACAAGTGAGTAGTGTTACTAAAGCTAAAAGTCCTGGGCGTGTTGAGGCCGGCCGTAAACTAGCTGAATGGAACAGACTGCAAAAAGCAAACCAAGCAGCAAAACAAAAATTATTAGATAGTAATACAACATCAGCAACAGCACCGCCACCGTCACCAACAACAACACAATCAAACTATAAAATGTATTATTATGTATTGGGGGGTATTGTTGTTGGTGGAGGGCTTTTGGCATACAAGTGTCTAACCCATACTTAGCAACAAAGTTACAAATCCCCACAAAAACAGTAAAAGAAGAAGAACCAGCCTCTGTAAAAAAAGCACAACCTCCTTCTGTAAACCCATTATTTTTACTAAATTAGTTTTTTAATGTGTTGTTAAGTACAGGTTAGGTCAGTTATAACAAGTTAAGTGTAAGTAAAGTGTAAGTAAAGTGCAAGTCATGTTAAGTACTAGTTAAGTACTAGTTAAGATCTTAAGTAAAGTACTAGCTAAGTACTAGTTAAGATCTTAACTTAAGTCAGCCAAGTTAATCTTTTAAGTCAGTTCTCCAGTGACCTATAGCATATGAAAACTCGGGATTAACGTAAGTTCGCTTGTTATTGTTAGAGACTAGTGATTTCTTATTAACAGCAGTTGTGTTTACTTGATGAAGAGTAGAGCGCAGATTAACATTTGTGTGATGAAATACTTTGTTTTCAAAGAGAGCCTGCTTGTAGTTGTCGTGACTTATATTTTTTTTTACAACTTCTTTACTTATGCCCTTAGCCTTCTTCATTACAGAAGTCTGGCTAGCAACGCTATACATTTTTGACCGCAGACCAACATATTCTTGTATAACTGTCCCATTAAGTTCATCCTTCATCTTTCCAATTACTTTCTTGTTTACAGTTGAATGTAAAGGACTGTCCTTTGGGTAGTCACATGTGTCATACCACCCATCGGCTCCTTTAGCTACTTCTGCTTCTAAATCCTTGTAAAAATCTTCTGTTGGGACAACCAGAATAAAAGAGTCAGTGTCTGTGTAAAGAACTCTGGACTCTGGATACAGCGGTTTAAAGTAGTCATACAAAAATTCTAGCATTAACAACTTTGACAGCTCTAACACAGTAAACCCAATAAACACCGGCTTGTCCAACTTCACATTCTGTTTCTTCATCATAACGCCAACCAGGCTGTCGCTAAATCTTCTGAAGTCTTGGTAGTTAGGTTTAGAGACCAGCTTAATTGCTCTTTGTTCTTTTGTAACTAATCTTACATCTTTACGCTTGTGTGGGTTCTCCATGGTTTTGCCAAAACAACTGTTGTTCATTAGTTTAAAAAAGTCTTTTTCTGAAGCGTCAGTGGCCGCAGTCCTAAGATCAGTATTCTTCATGATGTATGGTCTCATAAAGGGCTTTTGGTCAAATTCTATAATTCTATGAATGGCGGTAAGTTTTAGTCCGTGTCTTAGGTAAAACTGTAGCAGTCTGTAATGACATACGTACTTAGTTTTGTGGCGAAGATTGGGCACAAGCTTAGGCAGTTCTGTGGGGGTCATCTTTAAGCTTTCTGCTGCTAGGGGGTAATCATTATGGAGGTCATGCAACTCTGTAGGATATTCTAAGTCTACCTCTAAGATTAATCCTATTGGATAATCAGGCGTGAGGCGCGGTAGATAACTCAACATTTTATTAACGTCATGAGGTCCTACGAACATTTTAAAGTTTCTCAATGGCAGTGCCTGGCTCATGGCCCACCCATACAGATTGTTGGCGTCTAAGTACATTAGATAGTTAGATGGTTTAGTGGGATCATAGTCATCTAAATACTTGTTGTTGGCTTTGCAGTAAGGGTGTAAGGCCATGCTAATGCCTCCTCTCAGCCCATCTTCAATCATCTGGAGTGTGACCAGATCAGATATTAAGTCAATCTCAATGTTTGTAAACTTTAAGAATGCGTCCCAAGAAAGCCCAGGGGCAGAAATGTAATGTGATGAATCTAGACCGTAATGTTTCATGCATGTAGATCTGTAATTCTGAAAGACGTCTGCCAATAAACACACGTCAGCCATTAGATATTGATCATGATAATCGCCCATTGTTTGACAGTGTAATTCTGTCCAGGCTTTCTGTGCGTGTTCATATTCAGAGTCGGTTATGTCCTTTCCTCTAAGACTAGAAAAGAAAGCGCCTTTAGGAGGAAGTGAGTCTTCATCAAACCTTTCCCACGAGTTCATGTATTCATAAGGATAGACACCTTTACGTACTAAAGATGGGTCAAAATATTGTTTAGTTATTGGGAAGTCTTGTAGAGATCCTGATAATTTATCCAAACTTGCCATCAGATGTTGGGCAGAGTCATAAAAGGATAAACAGTCAATAGTAAAGGTCATGTACTTTTCTGAAGACTGTGCAATGCAGCTGATCCTCTTATATTCAGAAGTTATTGCTTGCATGATGAAATGAGAATCATAGCCTCGTAAGTTATGAAAGAAAATTGGCAGTTTCCACGTCTTGGGATCAACCTTAAGTTGAAGATTGCAGCTGTTGTGCGCGGCCCCTCTGAATTTCCCAGTAATGTGATCGTGGTCTCTCACTGTTGGGTTTGCTTCCGCTGCTGTCGCGTCTTTACTATTAGGTGTTAGCTCTGAGCCGCATATCCAGCAGTGTGTAGATGATTCATAGCGCCTTTGGTCTTCGGGAGTCATCCTAATGTCTGAGAGATTCAGTTGATTGGAGAATTGATTGCGAAGTTGTTTCATCTGCTCCAAAAATCTACAGGCTGCATTGGGGCCTCTGTAAATCTCTGGCGTTGTGTGTTGACCGTCTGATCTAACAATAACAAAAGCATAAGAACAGATCTGATGGTGGGATAATAAGATTGTTTTTTGTTTTTCTAGTTGTTGTGGGCCGTAGTACTGTGGCAAGATTGATTCAAAGTCAGCATAAACTACGTATGGGCTCATCTGCATCTTGCGTACATTCTTAAAACTAACTTTAGACCCGGGTGGGGGCATAAGAAGTTTAGTTTCACAGTCTACAAAACTTTTACAATGTTTCTTATGGCTGGCAGCTGCTTCTATAGTAGGGATTCTGACCAAACACCTTCTACAAAGCTCTTGTTTAGATTTATCCTTTGACGTATAGGCCATAAGTCTGCTTATTGTTCTGATTAATACATAATGGCTCTTAGGACCATCTGCAAACAGTATCAAGTCGACATGTTTGTTAAGTGGATCGCCTAAAGTAGGAGCTTTGCGAGAAATCCTTAGAGGCACTAGATTGTCTGCTACAGACCATGTGTATACGTTTACGGTTATTGGCTTGTTTTGCTCTTCAAACTGAGACATACTTTCTATGCTTACTGGAAAGTTTATGTTATTAAAGTTCAGCTCATGTTTGTATGCTTCATAATTGGAGACTCTGTCTGCATGTTTATTAGTTGGATGTAAATGCGCCAAAACACACCACATGAAACACATATTGTCAGAATTTTGTATGTTTAAGACTGCTCGTTTTAACACTAACTCTCTTGGAAGAGGAAGGTAAGAATTGCCAACTATAGGATAGAACTTTGTTTGTCTTAATCTGATTTCAAGGACTGTTCCTTCAGACCAGCCGGAGCCGCGCAATTTCGCTTCTTCACTTGCATGGTTAAGCTGTGTAAGCATGTAATCAGCCCATTCAGAATTAAAGTCGTAATAGCTGATTACTTCTTTCTGTTTAGTTGAAACCCAGACTTGCATGTTTTTATCATCGGGGGTTATATAATCAATCAGAATGGCCAACAACACTTTTACTGGCGGCCCAATTTGAAGAGACTCTGGGATTTTAGAAATGGCATGTGTTACGCTTTCATGAACGCTTGAGGGGTTAATAATGTCCATGTCTACTTCACTAAACGTATTGCTTAATTGTTCATTGCCGTCAAATATCTCCTCCCACGTATATAGTTTTCCAACCTCGGATTTACTTGTGGGGTTCATTTTTTAACCCACAATATTTACGTAAATTAAAAAAATAAATGTAAGTAAAAGTAAGTAAACGCGCTTTTATTCTTCACCCAAGCGTTGCAATACTTCAAGACACCCTAATCTTACAAGAACGCCTGCCAATACTTTAGCTTTTTCCGAATCACTACAGTCAATGTTTAACTCTTTGATTGCTTCGTCAAATAGTTCACTCTGGGTTTTTATTAAATTGTTTACATCATTCTCAAACCCAGATTCACTAAAATCAATGTTTAACACTTTCATTGTTTCGTCAAATAGTTCATTACAATTTTCTATTAAAATCATTAGATCAGATTCACTGTGTTTGGTCGTCATTTTTAAACCTAAAAATTAAATAAATAAAAAATAATTGTAAATTCAGCTGTTATTTATTACTCACAGTCTTTTACTAATCTTAAAAACTGTCCAGGTTTAAAGGTAACAGTTACTCCTTCAGGGTCAGTAGAAGCAGTCAGATCAAGATCTTCGGGAGCTATTTGATCAATTAAAATGGCAAACAACTTTATAACTGAATAAGGCCAAGAATGTGGTAGTTTACTGATGGCGTTCCTTACGCTTTCCCGCATATCGACGCGCTCAAAAAGCTCCGTAATTAATTCTTCAAACTCTTCTCTATCAACCCCCCAGCTCCTTTCCTCCAACTCCCACATTCTGAATATATCAATAAGCTCTGCAACTACTCCGGGCTTCATTTTTTAAACCAGATTATAAACACCAATTAAAAAAATTAAGTAAGCCGTTCCTATTGTTTTGCGCAAGAATCAGAAGAGAGGAGAGAATGTCAATATGCGGGTTCTAAATCACCAATTTTTGTTTTGCACGAAAACCCCCCCATTTTAAAATAACGATTACTTCGATTTTTGGAGGTTTTTGGATGTTAAGTTTGGTTGTAAAAAAGGTGTTAGTTTTGGCAAAAAGTAGCATGAGATGGACGAGATTTGTTTGTGAAAAGGGGGGTTTGCGGGCGAAATAAGATGGGTGGGTTAGAACCCGTATATTGACATTCTCTGAAGTGTTGAATTGAAATATAGAGGTGAGAAAAGCCAAGTTTGCCCACAGGCAGGAGAAAAGCCAAGTTTGCCCACAGGCAGGAGATAAGCCAAATTTGCCCACAGGCAGGAGATAAGCCAAGTTTGCCCACAGGCAGGAGATAAGGAGGAAGGGTGGGATCAGCCTGCAGATGGAGGTGGTATGCTGCTTTGCTGTCTGTGACCATTTCTTGAGGCTCAGAGCTGACCCGTCGCCAGGTCGGATCAGCCAGGGGCTGGTTGATATCTGTGATGCTTTTTAAAGCATAAGGGAGATAACAGGATCATAAAAGACGTGGGTAAGAGATGGAGAGAGGCCCTTGCATTTGTTTCACCATTCTGGCCCCCATCGTCTGTGCGCGCTCAGTCTCACCTCTCCTGGATCTTCTCTGTCACAGTCTACGTGGCAGCAGTCGACGGGGAACTACTACTGCCATGCCGTCATCAGGCCACCCACTGGAGGAGAAGCTGCGTTGTTGCAGAGTCATTTCCGTGGCATGTGAAAATATCTTGTGTTTGATCCAATGGATGCATGACACCTCTCTCTATATCTTCTACTGATGGCGGTAGTCGCTTGGCCACAGAGCCGGAC
>CM065729.1:59591194-59601194 GCA_033310375.1 Conus canariensis
TACAAATATGCTCAAGTGTAGAATTGTTTAACTTCGATGATTTCATTTAAATGGTAGTAAAAAAAAAGTTTGTGTGTTCTCTAACGCTGCAATTTTGTCAGCTTTTAAATGGCCTCATATCTCGCGCGCGTGTGTGTGCGTGTGTGTGTGTGTGTATGTGTGTGTGTGTGTGTGTGTGTGTGTGTGTGTGTGTGTGTGTGTGTGTGTGTGTGTGTGTGTGTGTGTGTGTTCGTTCGTTCTTTAATTTAACGTCTATCCACCTAACAGTGATCTTAGACAGTATGCAAGTGTTAGTGTGTGCATGTGATGTTTTTGGGTGTATGCATGCGAACGGTTGGTGTTGATTTTGGGCGTACGTAGGTATGTATAATGCAATTAGGCCTAGAAAAACAAAAAACAAAACAAAACAAAAAACACCACATAACTGAATCCAAAACTATAAAAGAAACACTAAATAAGCAACTAACACCAAGATGGGGAAAATAACATAGACGTTAAAGTAAATGTCCAATTGGGCTCTTAATCAGTCCTTGAACAACTTCAAAAATGTTTGATTCGTTAGAGATGACGTCTTCAAAGACTGACATCGACGGTTCGGTGTTCAACAACCAAGCAGGTAAATAGGGTTTCATTCTATCGCACAAAAAAAGTAGATGGAACGGAGTGATTTGCTGGCCACAAATACAAGTCACATGTTTACAGAATTTTGTTTTAAAGGCATCAAGCCTCAATCTAAAAATCAAACTTTTTAAAATCCTCTCTTGGTAGAGATTCTTGATACCTGTTTTATTGTCTGATATCTTGTTAAATAATATCCCCTTTTTGTTTTTGGTGCCTTTTCCCTTATTTAAAATAGTATTCCAGGCTGCGTCTTTTAAAAGACTATAACTCTCATGTAAGGATAAAGGAATGTATATCTTTGTTAAATCAGTTTCAGTGATAGCAGCCTTTTTGGCTAATATGTCTACCCTTTCATTAGCAGATAATCCACAGTGAGATGGAACCCAACAAAAATCGACATAAGAACCACGTAAATGCACAAAATGAATTAGGTGGTACACTTCTGATATAAGTTCTGCTCTCACACTTGTATTCGAAAATTTTAGAGCTTGTAGGACTGATTTTGAATCAACACAAAGTAGTATTTGAAATACAGGAAATCGAAAATCAAGAAGAAAGTTTAATGCCATAATAATGGCAACAAGTTCCGCAGTAAATATGGAAATATTCTTACCAAGGTGGTAACCTTTCTCTATTTTTAAGGATGGAATTATGAATGCTGAACCAGACAAATGATTGTCTAGTACGGAACCATCTGTATAGATTTTAAGGTGATTTACATAGGTTTCATTTATATGTGACTTAACATACGTTGGCAGCAAGGGTCCATCACTTTTTCTTAAACTTGTATATCTATGTCATAATTTGCTCTACTAAGTTCCCATTCTGGGATAGTGCTAAAGACACCGAGGAGCTACGTTTTGAGGTGCAGTGCCTGCTTTGTAAATAAGTCAGATGTGTATGAGGCTATCGATTTTAGAGAATCAATTTTTTGTGCCCGTTTAGGAAAATTTATTTCTGATTTTAATTCAGTTTCACTGGTATTAAGATTTTGTAGTGTATGACTTCTTAAGATATATTTTGCAGATGCAAGTTTCATATTTTCTTCAAAAGGCAATATTCCGATCTCCATATAAGTTCTTAAAGTTGATGTATGAACCGGGACACCAAGAGCTATCTTGTAAGCTTTACTATCGATACTCTGCAACTTTTTGATTAAATATTTTGGGGCTGAAAAAAATGTCTCCTGGGCATAGGATAGTTTTGATCGTACAAGCGCAGTAGCTAAATGTGTTAATACTTTACTGTCTTTACCCAGGATTGTTGACTCACCATTTTCAAGAAATTTAAAGTTTTCTTAGCTTTTGTTAAAATAGTTTGTATGTGATTATTCCAGCTCAATTTAGAAGTTAAATTTACTCCTAAAAATTTTACAACATTTTTATATTCAAGGCACAATCCATCTATTTGAAATGAAGGCAGAGGATTAGGATCATAACCAGTATTGAACAGAACCATATGCGATTTTTCAGCTGAAAGGGCCAATCCATTTTCAGTCATGTACTTACTAATTTTATCTAGTTAATTTTGATATATCTTTTTAATATAGTTGATTGATCTAACTGGTGTGTGACGTTTTAAAGTAACTTTCATCCATATGCAGATATCATCCGCATATTGTGCTAGTTCAACAGTTTTTGATAATGATTTAGGAAGATCATGGATCAAAATATTAAACAGGATAGGAGCTATTACAGCTCCTTGCGGGATTCCCATCTGGATATGTCTTTCATTAGAGTATACATTTCCTACCTTCGTCTGTATTGCTCTATCACTTAAAAAGGTTTTTAAGTAATTGTACATACATCCTGAGAGACCAATTAACTTCAATTTGTTCAGAAGTTTTGAATGCCAGACTTGGTCATATGCCTTTCTAATGTCAACAAACGTGGCAAGAACATTTTTTCTGCGTGCAAACTGATGTTTAACCTGTGTTGTAATTTTTACAAGATGGTCAACTGTAGATCTACCCTTTCTAAAGCCCGCCTGTTGTATTGGTATTATACCATTTTTTTCACAATGATGTTCAAGTCTTTTTAGAATAATTCTTTCCATAAGTTTTCCCACATGTGAAGTGAGAGCAATTGGCCTGTAGTTATTTTTGTCTGATTTTGACTTGCCCTCTTTAGGGATAGGGGTTACAATTGATTTTTTCCACAAAGATGGTTGAAGCCCTTCAGACCAACATTTCTGAAATAATAAGTTCAGAAACATTGTGAAATTAACTGGCAAATGCTTTATCATTTCATTGGAAATCGCATCTGGTCCCACTGACTTTCTTTTCGAACCAATAGAGAAAATTGCATTCTTTACTTCTTGAAATGTAAGGGGAGCGTTTGTATAGTGACTGTTATTGGGACTTTTTTCATGCGTTTCCTTATCCTCCATTTTCTCTCTGTATATCTTTTGCTTTTCTGTCAGGCCCTCCCTATTGCTATTTTTTGCAAAAATATTTGCAAATGCTTCAGCCTTTTCAAATTTTGAGGGAAACTCATTATTTTCTAATTTTATGGGATATTCAGGAAGACTGATTCCGTTTTTCATGTCTTTTAATTTTTTTCATATTTTCTGAAGATCTTTGTGGTCATGTATTTCATTTTCACAGAAATTTGACCAATATTGCTCCTTGACTTTTCGATTACTCTGTTACTATGATTTTTTTGCTCTATTCTTTTCAGCAATTTTGTCAGGATCTTTCTTATCTTTTAAATATATTTTATAGGCCTGCATCTTTTTTTCTCTTGCTTCTTCACAAGTAGTGTGTGTGTGTGTGTGTGTGTGTGTGTGTGTGTGTGTGTGTGTGTGTGTGTGTGTGTGTGTGTGTGCTATTTCTGCAAAATAATCCAGCTGACGAAAACGATCCAGCTGACAAAAAAGTCACGTGTGTCATGCATTCAAACGGGCACACAGAGTCGCTCAGTCGTGCACTCACTCGTGCTCTCCATCCCCTCTCCCTCTTTTACTCTTTCTTCATACCCCTCCCTCCCTCACTATTTATTGTTTCCTCCTCTCTCTCTTTCTTCCTTCCCCTCTGTCTTTCTTTTCGCTGGCACTTTTAAGTATTCAGTCTTCCAATCATTCCGTCCTCCTGTCAATACGTTTTCTTTCTTTGTTTTTTTCCCCCTTTTTCCCTGCTTCCATTCACCCTTTATTGCTATCTTCTTTTCACTTCTTTCTATTTGCTCCTTCGTTTGTGAAGTCAGTCTTTCAGTTCCTCCCTCCCTTTGTTTCTTTCTCTTTTTTCTTGTTTTCTTCCTTTCCCGTTCATTTATTCGTTCATTCTTTTATTCGTTTAGTATCTGATTCATTGTTTCACTCACTCACTCGTTTATTCATTCAGAAATTCAGTCAGTCAGCCAGTCGATCTTTCATTCTTCCCTTCCTTCATTTCTGTTTGTATTTTGATTTTCTTCTACAAATTTTTTAACGTTTTTTTTTCTTTTCTTCTTCCTTCTTTGGTTCATTCCTTCGTCCATTTGTTGGTCCACTTATTCATTCTATCTTTCTGTCTTTGTTGTTTTGTGTGTGTGTGTGCGTGCGTGCGTGCGTGCGTGCGTGCGTGCGTGCGTGCGTGCGTGCGTGCGTGCGTGTGTGTGTGTGTGTGTGCCTTTGGCCCATCCTCCCGTCCCAAAGATGCTGTAATCGATCCACACAAACTCTTTTCTGCCAGCCAGTCATTACATTGATCTCTACGTCTACCCTGACACACAGCTGTCCTGAAACAACTTCTCTTTTTTGTCGTCGTCTTCCTTGTCACCGTCTGTCTTCAAATTAGCAACACAGATGTAAAGGACAAATCCAGAGAGAGGGAGAGACAGACAGACAGACAGACAGACAACAGACAGACAGACAGACAGATAGACAGACAGACAGACAGATAGACAGACAGAAGACAAGACCGTCAAAGAAGTGAGTTGGGGATGGAGAGAGAGAGAGGAATAGGTGGGTGGGATAGGAAGGGAGGGCTTGGTTGTGGAAGGAGATGGAGGGGGGGGGGGGCATTTTAAAAAGACACTCAGGGGTTGTGCTCAGCCATTGACACTATTCTTATATCTTTCTGTCTGTTTCTCCGCCCTTTCTCTTGTTCTTGTTCTTCTAATCTCATTTTTTCCCCTCATCCTTACTCTCTTGAGTGCCCTTTGGATTCTTATTCTTTTTTTTCTCAACCTTCCGTTCCGTCTCTAGAGATGAAGAAGAAAAGCCACGCACCCTTGCACCAATTTATCAAAACAGATGCTTGGAATTCAAGCACCTGCTTGTCCTAATATCTTCCACTCAGCCGGGAATGCAGAAACTTCCAAAATTCCCCTAAACTTCTGAGTCCTGTGTTAGCGTCACTGGAAATTGGCCCAGAGAATAGCTCGCTGGTTTAAGAAAGGAGAAAGTCTCAGGACAGTCGTTTAAACCTCAAGCTTCCCCCACCTCTCCATCTTCCCCATACCTCCCACCCCTTCCTTGCTTCCTTTATGTTCTTTCTCCATAGACAGTAACAGCAGGCTTGAGTGCTAACCTTTTGAAGGAGGTCACCTGACGTGCGCAGCTTGCACCTAGTGCATGTGCATTATAAATTTCATCTCACTCAATCCATTGACATATGCACCCTAAATCACACATCATGCAACGGACAGACGCATTCAGTCCTATGCAATAAAATGGGTATATGACAGTTTAGATATACTGATCCATTTCATCACTTACACATAGCACCACATGCAAACGGACCAGCAACCTATGCCTCGAAGAGCTTGAGCTCACGTTGTCAATGAACATTGTTGGTGCCATATATAGGAAAAGAATCAATCCGGGGCTATGTTTCATTCTTCATTTCAGTGCATTTGCACCAGTGACACATTCACCCAAAATGGAACCACAACCAATTAGAAAACAGATGAATCCTGTGTAGGAAAGTTGTCAAGTGGTACATGTTCTTTGAAACTACATGACGTGAAAGCCTGCTGTGTTTGATACAAGAGTGACACAATGTTTGCAAAGAACAATGATGTGCGGTCAAAGTTCACATAATACCTTACCTACAAATCTTATAGACATCACTTTTCCTCGAGAGGGTAACATGAAATTTGGTCGTAATGTCGGTTTGAAACAAATTTCACGTGAGCGATATATTTTCACGAAGAAAGATCATGGAATGAGACCGTAGAGTTCACATTTAAATGAAATTTTCGCCACTTGTCCAAATTTCACGTGAAATATGGTCATAGTGATCCTATTTATCAACATCATTATTTGATGTAACTTGCAGAATGACCTTTACCGACGTACAACGAGAAGAGGGAGCTAAGGAAGGAGAGAAAGAAGAGGTAGGAGTAGCGAGGAGTTTGGCAGCTGTAGAAACTATACTACGCACAAAAAGTTAAGGATCGGTATGTGAAAACAGGTGCGTAATAAGCTCAGTTCGCTACTGTTATTTATTTCTTAGTCCAGCCAAATTGTCATGAATTCTTGTTCAGCTGTAAGTGGGCGATGTTGTGTTAGTGCGAAAATTGCACGGGATTCTCTACTACTGAGCTGGGCCGCAAACGGAAAAGCGGAAACTTGCGAAAAATGACCTTGTTTTGGACCGTTCTGCCTGAACACATTGCACTTGCCAGATGGAAAAACCATTATGCACGTGCAAGCACTGCTGTTTATGTGTGAGATGCTGTCACTCGCTTGGCTATATAAGAAGACATTCCACCAGTAGTAGGCCTGATCTGACAATGCCTCCACGACGAAAATTAAGCGAGTTGGATAGGGGACGAGCTGTTGCATGGTTCCAAGATGGTGTTCCCAAGTGAGAAGTGGCCAGGCGACTTCATGTGTCCATCTTGGTCATTGTCCGACTGATTCAACGCTTCACAGCCACTGGGATTGTCCATGAAAGACGCAGATCTGGTCGACCGAAGAAGACAACCCCACGTGACGATCGTCTCATTGAACGACAAGCCCTGCAGACAAGAACAGCCTCTTCCAGCATAATTCAAAGGCAGTTCAGGGTGGCTACTAACATCAACATCCACCAGCAGACCATACGGAACCGCCTACATGGGTTTAATCTCCGTTCTCGTTGCCCAGCAGTATGGCCACGCTTAACTCCAGCCCATAGGGCAGCACGCTGCGCCTTCTGCGCACGTCACGTGAGGTGGACACGTCAGCAATGGTCCCAGGTCCTGTTCAGTGATGAATCACGCTTCACCCTTCACCACAACGACGGCCAACTGAGGGTCTGGAGGCGCCCAGGGCAACGCTTTACTGACGCCACTGTCCAAGAAAAGGTGGCCTTTGGTGGAGGTTCTGTAATGGTCTGGGGGGCCTTCAGCCTTCACCACAGAACACCCTTGTATCATGTACAGGGTAACCTGACTGGCATCCGATACCGGGATGAGATCCTTCGACCGCTGGCTGTGCCTACACTGCAGCAGATGGGACCGAGGGCTGTCTACCAGGATGACAATGCTCGCCCCCACAGGGCAAGGGTGGTCAACGACTTCCTGCAGCAGTCTGGAGTCAACAGAATGGAGTGGCCAGCATGCAGTCCCGATCTCAACCCGATTGAGAACCTCTGGGATGAGCTGGATCGCAAAGTGAGGAGTCACCCCCCTCCCAGGGATGCCCAACATCTCTACCAGATACTGCAGGCTGAGTGGCAGGCGCTTCCACAGAGGATCTTCACCAACCTGGTCAACTCGATGAGGACTCGCTGCGTCGAGTGCCAGAACAGCCATGGTGGTTACACGCATTACTGAGCTTTTGGGAGCATCAGTATGCCCTGTCTTGTGATTTCAATGACTTTGGGAAATCAAATTTGGATACGTACCCACTTTAATCAAATGTACACACCAAACGATTGCTCGAGATTGAAGGCAATTGTGTATCGTTATCACTAAAGAATGGAATTAAATGTTGGCCAAACTTCAACACATTGACTTTCTTATTTTGACAGTTATGAATGTTTGTGAAATTGATCCTTAACTTTTTGTGTGTAGCTTAGATAAGGAGGACGAGGAGGAGACTTTTGCAACAATTCAGATCAGCTGTGAGACCAGGAGGGAAAAAACAGCAAGCATGAAGCCTCGCAGGATCAAACGGCCATCCCCGCCTTGGCTTAAGGCTGTGTCAGACCAACTGACATAGGCTGGAACACCAAGGCTTCATCAAAATGCTATTATGCTCTGCATAGTTATGCGGGGATTGTCTTCAGTTGTGACAAGCTCCTAGCATAACATTATCAGTCTTCAAAATCCCTCGAAGTCGGAGTGTGGCTGCCCACGTGGCGGGGTAAGCAAAAACGGTCACACACGTAATGTTCTCATCCCCAGCTGATGCATTATAGTGTTCAAGTACTTCGGATGTTCTGATGATCCCTGGAGTCTTTTAGCCAGGGTACGACGATGACAACAACAAACGGCCATCGTTTGTTTTGGAGCAGGCACACACTGTACCTCTTTTGTGGAGGACCCGGGTTGTTGCACAGTGCCTTTCATATTGTTTCCATTTACTTTCAGCAACTGACTGCTTTTCTACTTCACTCCTTAACTTGAGCTTAGCTGTCAAGACATTGAGATGCAGTTGACAGGTGGTGAGAATGGTGGATCAGACTCACCAAAAGACCATTTTTTCCCGAAAGGACAGAATCAAAAAGCATCTTCCTTTTTTTATTTAAAGGAAGAAAAGGAGACTATTGCATCATTCAGTTGACGCTTCCTTCTGTTCATCAAAGGAATAAGGCTCTTCCAGTCTGAACCAACGCCACTATGTGAAAACGTGGAATTAGTTCACTCACCTCTTTCTACTCCTCTATCCTCCTTCTTCCTTTCACCCCCCCCTCCCCCCCACCCCCTTTCTCCTTCTTAATCAGAAAGTTAGCAGATATAAAAGGAGGATTTGGGCGTACATGAAGTGTGTAATTACTAAAAGAACATGGTTTTTTTTTAATGCTTGAAAATAGGGATATCCTCTTCAGGCGTGTTTTCAAATACAACATACGGAAGAATTTCAAAGAGAACTGACATATTGGATAACAAAAAAGTCTAGGTTCTCATTTCAGAGAATGTTAGTGTAGTTTTTATATTTACCTTGCAGCTAAAACAACAACAAAAGCAAAAGCATCACTGTCGCAGTAGAATTGCTGCCCAATGAGAAGTCTGTTTTTCCACCCTCTCTCTGTCTCTGTCTCTGTCTCTCTCTCTCTGTTTCTCCATCTCTGTCTCTGTCTTAATCTCTCTCTCTCTCTCTCTCTCTCTCTCTCTCACACACACACACACACACACACACACACACACACACACACACACACACACACACACACACACAGAGGTTTGTATGCGTGTAGGTCTGTACGTGCGCACACTCGCACACGAAGTGCACGCACATGTGTGTGTGTGTGTGTGTGTTTTGTGTGTGTGTGCGTGTACGTGCGTATTTGTGCGTGATTGTGTGTAGGCATGTACTTGTTGTGTGTGTGTGTGTGTGTGTGTGTGTGTGTGTGTGTGTGTGTGTGTTGCTGGAAAGGTCGTTTGTTCTTGACAGCAATTTTTTAGTCCATCATTGCTTTACAATGTGTTGGATTGAAAAGCAGGACTGAGATCAGCCAGGTTTGCCCACAGGCAGGAGATAAGTCAAGTTTGCCCACAGGCAGGAGATAAGTCAAGTTTGCCCACAGGCAGGAGATAATCCAAGTTTGCCCACAGGCAGGAGATAAGGAGGAAGGGTGGGATCAGCCTGCAGATGGAGGTGGTATGCTGCTTTGCTGTCTGTGACCATTTCTTGAGGCTCAGAGCTGACCCGTCGCCAGGTCAGATCAACAAGGTGGCTGATTGAAATCTTTGATGCTTTTTTTTAAAAGCATAAGGGAGATAATAGGGTCGGAAAAGAAATGGGGATGGTTGATGGAGAAAGGAAGAAATTTGCTTTTTATTGTTCTGCCCCCATGTTCAGTGCTCACTCAATTTCGCTGCTCCCATAACTTCATTTTGGCTCGTCTCTCACTCACAGTCTAAGTGCCAGAAGTCCATCGTTTGCTTTTTGGTCTCTCGCGAAATTCACAAATGGGTATTCTTTCTATTGAAGGTTTTTTTTCCCTCCTGGACGAATTTCATTGGATTTTTAGATAGGTTGTATATTTCTTTATGCTACCAATGTATTATGTTGAAAAAGTAATGGAACACCTCCGTGAGTGCTACTTTATAGAGGATGCCAGAAAGGTGTGACAGGCATGTGATTAAGTTTGTAAAAGAGGATGAAAAAGACAGAGTAGTCTAAAATACTGGTAAAATAAAATAACCTCCAGGAAAAGAAAAACTGCTAATCAACAAAAAGTTAGTTGCAGAGGGAGACGACTGCAGGCGGAAATCTAAACAAATCTGAAATAAATGTCAGCAAA
>CM065729.1:59608694-59611194 GCA_033310375.1 Conus canariensis
CACTGTAGTTGGGAGAGACAAAGAGAGAGAGACAGACAGACAGACAGACAGACAGACAAACAGACAGAGAGAGAGACAGACTGACAGACAGACAGACAGAAACAGAGAGAGAGAGAGAGAGAGAGAGAGAGAGAGGGGGGGGGGGCGGGGGAGCTCTGACCCATTAAAAAGCAATTTGTTTACATTTCGTCCGAACTGCAAACATCCACAAAGGAATGCTGAATACATAACGCCAAGAAAGAATTCATCACCAGCCATGTGTACTTCAAGCGACAGGAGACAACAAACCAATCTCTGTACCGGTGCAACGTTCATGTGTCCATCACTCAGGTCCCAGCAGTGGTCAGTGACACGACGGGAAACAACCTGGATGGGTTGTGAAGGATCGGACAGTGTGCGAGACAGGTCTGAGTGACCTTGTGCCCTTTGTTGTGCGGCATGAACATTGCTGGACACACAGGTTTCTGTTCTGAGAAAATGCAGCGTGCATTGGTGAGTACATGGTTTAAGAGGAAACCCGTTCATCCTCCTCACCCACTCCTGTTTCATTGAGTAAAAGGAAAAGTTCGTTTGGCATGCAGCCACTTTGCCTCCCTTTGCCTCCCCCCTCCCCCTCCCCCGCTCCCTTGTCTGTCTCTCTGTCCGTCTATCTGTAGGTCGGTCAGTCCCCCCCCCCCTCTCTCTCTCTCTCTCTCTCTCTCTCTCTCTCTCTCTCTCTCTCT
The DNA here is from genome assembly GCA_033310375.1 of Conus canariensis. Classification (NCBI taxonomy): domain Eukaryota; kingdom Metazoa; phylum Mollusca; class Gastropoda; order Neogastropoda; family Conidae; genus Conus; species Conus canariensis. The sequence goes on from CM065729.1 coordinate 59,609,417, forward strand.
CTCTCTCTCAAATACTAGGCCTGCATGTCTAACTGCCGACAACCCCAGCCTACTCTAAGCCAGTTATGGATGAATATGACTTTACAGGCTAAGACAGGGATCATTCCACCTGTTGATGCTGCTTTCTCCGTTCTGTTCACAAGTTCTGCCGACTAACAATTTTTTTTTCGATTTTCTTTCTTTCTTTCTTTTCTTTTCTTTTCTTTCTTTCTTTCTTTTTTCTCTTCTCTTTCTTTCTTTCTTTCCTTTCTTTTCTTTCTTTCTTTTCTTTTCTTTTCCTTTCTTTCTTGCTTTCTTTTCTTTCCTTTTCTTTTCATTCTTTCATTCTGTCTGTCTGTCTGTCGGTCTCTCTGTCTTTCAGTATCTCCTTTTTTTTTCTTTTCTTCTCTATTCTTTTTTCTTCTTTCCTTCTCTCTCTCTCTCTCTCTCTCTCTCTCTCTCTCTCTCTCTCTCTATTGCACATAAATCTCGGAGCAACATTGATTGATTTTGTTTCAGTTCTAGCAGTATTCTAGCCCCTTCCTCTCAATAGTTGTTGCTTCAGACAAGGAAAGCAGGGGTCTAGAGGGATATGGCAGTGTGCTGGAATTCTTTTAAAGAACCAGTCTGAAACGTCTGCTTGGTATCCTTCACTGCGCAAGTGCGCAGGAAAAGTAGCATCCATATGAAGATGTGTTTGTTATATCATTGTGCGGTGTTCATATTGCTTGGCCCGTGTAAATTTGTCACCGCTTAGTTTAAAAAGACCACTTTCACTGCCCCCTCCATTCCTATTTCCCAGACTAAATCCCTGTAAAAAGAAATCTGGTCAAATATCGTGTGTGGTCTTTCACTATGGTAAAAAAAAAAAAAAGGTTAAAAATCTTGCGCAGTCTTGTCACTACAATACTCTCGTGTAATCTCTTCACTATCATCATGGATGTCCGTCGTTGTCGACGAAGACGTCAGTGAGTCCGCATGTGTGAGCGCAAGCCAAACCTGGACACACAGATACGTCCACACTCTGGGCATGCGACAGCTGTCATTGGGTCAGGTCTCCTCTCTTTGTGGGCTGCACTCTGGGCATGCGACAGCTGTCATTGTGTCAGGTCTCCACTCTTTGCGGGCTTGGTGCTTCTGGTTCAATTCCTGCAAACGCTTCTCCTCGAAGCTGTTTACTCCTTTGTGGACAGCAAGTCGCCAGGCACTGCGGTCTGTGGCAAGTGTTTCCCAGCCATCAAGCGGGATGCCACAGGCTGCCAATGATACTTTCAGTCCTTGAAGCGTTTGAGTGGCCGCCCAGTATTCCTTGTTCCAGCTGCCAGCTGAGAAGAAGACCATTTTTGGAAGTCGCGTGTCGTCCATTCGTACCACATGCCCAACCCACCTCAACTGCACTTTCATGATCAGCGCCTCAATACCAGGCATCTTTGCTCTGCGAAGCACTTTTGTGCTGGAATTCCTGTCCTCCCAGAAGATGCCCACTGTCACTATAGAAACCTGGTTAAATCTCTTGTAATCCTGCCACCATTAAGACCTCTTATATCCCATGTAAATTTGTCGCCATAAAGGTCTAGCTAAATCTTGTATAATCTTGTCACTATAAAAAATCTGGTCAAATTTCTTGTAATCTTGTCAACAGAAAAATCGGGTTAAATCTCGTATCATCTTGTCACTATAAAAATCAGGTGAAATTTCCTGTAATCTTGTCAACAGAAAAATCTGGTCAAATCTGAATAATATTGCCACTCCTGTCTCCCTTCACTTGCTTCTTTCAGTAAGGACACCTGTGGGATGCT
>CM065729.1:59621194-59633694 GCA_033310375.1 Conus canariensis
AGACGTTTTTTGGCATTTTGATCTTTGATTACTTGTAATGCCGATTAGAATCTACACAGAGTAAAATTTTACAACTATTCATAGGTAACTCCTCAATATGCTGTAAAGCCATTAAAATAGCTAACAACTCTGCAGTAAAAACTGAATAGTGATTACCTATATGATATTGTTTGACTGTTTTCATAGTAGGAATTACAAATGCTGAACCTGCATTGCCATTATCAAGTACAGATCCATCTGTGAATATTTTAATGTAATCACTATAGTAATTTTCCATGTGATCATTAACTACATTTTTCAGAAAGTTTGGAGATTGACTTTTGCTCAGTTCTGTATGATCAATATCAAAAGTAGGTTTAATTTGTTCCCAAGATGGTACAGGTAAAAAAGATGGCTTAATTGCTATTTTTTTTACTTTTTAATTCTGTAGAATTAATCATGTCGGAGACAAACGAATTAATTGGTTGCAAACAGTGTATTGTCTTAGCCCTGTTAACAAAGTCATGCTTAGAATTTATCTTTGTTTCTTCATTACAGAATGAGTTATGTGCAAAGGATTTTAATACAAACTTAGCTGCAGATATTTTCCTATGTTCATCAAGAGGAAGAACTCCTGCTTCTTTATATGACCCAAGATTGTAAGCATGAGTCGGCACTCCTAGTGCCAGTTTAAAGGCTTTACAATCTATACTTTGTAGTTTGTTTAACAAATGTTTTGGTGCACTAAAGAAAGATTCCTGGCCGTAGGTTAAACGCGAACGAACTAAGGAATTAGCAAGACATAAAAGTGCTTTTGTGTCTTGACCCCATCGCTGTTTACTAATAATTTTGAGAAAATTTAAAGCTTTTCTGGCTTGATTTAATATATAGTCTATATGTTGATTCCACGTAAGTTTGGCTGATAAATATACACCTAGAAACCTTACGCTTTGCGAATAATTAATGACACTGCCACCAATAGTGAAATCAGGCAGTTTTTCTGGGTTATGCCCCGAATTAAAAAGTACCATATGTGTTTTTTCTAATGATAAAGAAAGTCCATTTTCCTTCATAAATATGTCAATTTTATTTAGTTAGCGTTGGTACACTTTTTTGGTATAGTTAAATGCTCTAATTGGAGTTTTACGCTTCATTGTCACCTTCATCCACATGCATATATCATCTGCATACTGGGCTAAAACTGTATCTTTTGATAGATTATTTGGAAGATCTGCTATAAGTATATTGAATAAAATAGGTGAAATAACCGAGCCTTGTGGAAGACCCATCTGATGTTCTCTGGACTTAGAATATGTGCTTCCAACTCTTACCTGTATGAAACGTTGTGATAACAAATTTTGTATATAGTTATACATATTACTATTTATATTGTAGTTTTGAAGTTTTTGGAGTAATCGGTAATGCCATACTTGATCGTAAGCTTTTTTCACATCAAAAAAGGTTGCTAGAATATTTTTCCCTCTGCCAAACTGCTGTTTAATTTGTGTCGTAAGTTTGACTAAATGTTCAGTAGTGGAGCGACCTTTGCGAAAAGCGGCTTGATTTTTTGGAATAATGTTTTGTTTTTCATAGAAATGAACTAGTCTACTTGAGACTATTTTTTCCATTAACTTGCATACACGAGATGTTAAGGAGATGGGTCGATAGCTATTTTTATCAGTCCGAGGTTTTCCCTGCTTGTGTATAGGGACAACAATTGAGTGTTTCCAGATAAGAGGCATTTCACCATTAGACCAGCATTTTTGTATCAAAGAATGTAAAAATTGAACTACATTTTGTGGGAAATGCTTTAACAATTTATAAGATATCCCATCTAGTCCAACAGACGTCTTATTTTTACCCATATGAGAAATACATACAATTACTTCATCGAGTGTTATATTTGAATTTACATAGCTTTTTAACTGAGGTTTATTAAAACTATGATCTGATGTGATATGACTTTCCTCCTCATTTTTTCTATATTGTCTACTTTCAGTTGATAGTCCAGTAATTCTACTGCAATTTGCATACAAATCAGCAAATGCTTCCGCTTTTTCTTGATTAGAGGGTATATCTGAACTCTCCAGTTTGATTGGGCATTGAGGTAAGTTTATCCCATTCTTCATCGTTTTCATTTTTTCCCATACCTTTTGCATATCTTTATAGTTATATACTTCATTAGTACAAAATGATGACCAATACTGTCTTTTTGCTTGTGCGTTAACTCTATTTGCTTTATTTTTTGCTTTTTTGGATTCTTGGTGATTAGGAATCGAATTATCCTTTAAGTAATTTTCAAATTTTATCCATTTTTCAGCTTTGGCCTTTTCACAATCATCGTTCCACCAAACATTGCCAGAATGTTTATATGATTTCTTTGTTTTAGACATAGGAATTGATTGATTAGCAGCACTTAGGACTGCATTAGTAAATATAGAATACAATTCATTGATATCTTTATCATTGACGTCTTCAACATGAAATGTTGATAAGAGTTCTGAAAACTTGTCCCAGTTAGCATGTTTGTAATTATACTTCGGGATTTTATCTTCTGTTAGATCCTTGTTTTTTGTGCTAGAGAGTTCAAAGCTAGTAATAACAGGAATATGGTCACTATTAAGGCTATCATTTAAAGAATCCCATTTACAAATTGGTGCCAGATCTGGAGAAACAAGAGTTAGATCAATAGCCGTTGCTCTATGATAAGGATTACCAAGGATTCGCGTTATTCTACCGTCATTCAGAAGATACAATGATGAATCAACAATATTCTCAATAAAACGGTTGCTAGTAATGTTTTCACAGTTCTTCTCCCAAAATGGTGAATGCGCATTAAAATCTCCTGTTATTAGTACCCTTTTTCCCTTGTCCGCTTGAAACGTACGAATCCATTCTGTATTATTATCATCTGGACCCTTTAGTAAATACACAGATACGACGGTTAATAAAGTGTTATTAAACTTAACCGTCACTGCACAAGAATGTATACCAAGTAATTCCGATGGAACTGGATATGGGCACAGAGTGTAATTTACCCCTTCATGCACATAAATGGCAGTATTAATTTTCTCGTTAGTGTTTATCTTTTGGATGATAGGAGGAAAATAGTAATTGTCTAGTTGGGGCAGCTTTTCTTTCTTAACATTCAATGACTGAAGACTTAAAACATGATATTGATGATGGGCTAGGTGTTGTACTGGATGTTCATAGTTTGTGTTAATTGATCTGCAGTTCCACTGAAAAACGTTAAAATCATTCCCTAGTGACATATGTTTAAAGACTAAAGACAAAATAGACAGAGGTAACCCAGCAGCAGTGTCACATTAAAGGACATGGCGGCAGTTGGTGTGAGTTGACTAATAAAAGTTCCAGTCCTCCAGATTGTAGAACCGGTTGTGCCAGCTGGGAGGATGTGGGCCAGGATGGTCGTGGTACCAATGGCGACGTGAAGGACGGGCAGGTCTCTTGGGCATCTCCCACAGCAAGGCCCTCGTGTGTCGTCCGATGTTCCCCGCCAGCAGACTGGAGGCTCTCTTTGTTAGGTGCACCTCGTCTCGAAGATGGCGCGGTGTGTGTGTGTGTGTGTGTGTGTGTGTGTGTGTGTGTGTGTGTGTGTGTGTGTGTGTGTGTGTGTGTGTTATGTGCGTGCGAGCGTGCGTGCGTGTGTGTGTGTGTGTGTGTGTGTGTGTGTGTGTGTGTGTGTGTGTGTGTGTGTGTGTGTGTAATTTCAAAGACAAACAATGAATAACAGCTACAAACTAGCTGGAGACAGGCTGCAGATGGTGGAGGGGTAGTGGGGGAAGGGGTGGAGGTAGGGGCTGGAGGCTTGATTGACGAAATGAACGCTCAATAAAATATTGTTGACCGATTGGGGGAGGGAGAGGAAGTGAGGGGGTGGGTAAATTAATAAAATGAAGAACACTTGACGAAAAGTTCTTGAGCAGAGTGGGAAAGGTGGAAGGGACGGTGGGGCGGGGGGGGGGGGGGAGGAGGGGGAGGGCGAGGGGGAAATGTGTTGGTGTTGGTGGACGTCTTGTATAATCTGCATATTGTGAAATGTTTGCGATAACGTGTTTCTTTGACAACTTTTTTTTCTTGTTTTGTTTTGTTTTATTTTTCCTTGAATGCTGCTGTGAAAGCAAATTCAGATTATTTTTTTAATGGGACCTGGGATGTGGAGATACGGGAGGGAACAGGGATGGAGGGGTGTGAGGCCAAACCTCTGGAAATCTCTGCTTCTCTGCCTGGAAGTGTCGCAGGACCCGCTGTGTCTGAGGATTCCGATCCAGGAATGGCAGGGAGTGCTGTGGCAGAGGGTCCTGAAGGCGGGGATGTCTGAAGGCTGCCCGTTCTGGCTCAGGACCGTACCACCTCCAAAATGCTGGTTCTCCGCCGTTCACTGAGGCCAAGCAAAGTGTGCTGAAAATGGTCAGAGTCTGGACGTACTGAAAAACCACCTAGGAACGCGAGGTACATAGGACCTGTACAGGCTGGTTAAGGCATCTGCAGACTCTCATCCATGAGTGCTTTGCTCCCACCGCGTCCTTATCCCACCCTGTCCCACCTTCCCACCCTCTCCCACCACACCTGTTCTTGCTATAAGTTTTTATGTCGTTATTTCTTTCTTTCTTTCAGTTCAGTTCAGTGGTTTTTTAATGTCTTTTTATCGCCAGATGATATTAGACACTTTTCTTTCTTTCTTTCTTTCTTTCTTTCTTTCTTTCTTTCTTTCTTTCATCCTTTCTTTACTTTTAATGTTCATCTACTCCTTTATTCATTTACTTCTTCTTGCGTTCATTCATATATCTTATTATTTGCGTACTTTCGTGCTCTTTGTATTCCGGCGCCAAGACTTCAGACATTGGCGTAGCAAATACGGAATAGGCCGGGAACAGTGAGGGATTCTTGACGACACAGACACTGGAACTGGATACTGCAGTGTCTTGCTTGTCACCAGAGCACGTTTGACAAGGTCTGGCAGCGGTCTGTGCAGATCCAGTGCCAGCAAAGACAGACAGATGGAAAGAAAGGGGACTGAAGGACGGACGGAAGACAAGGAGAACCCATCGTCACCAGTCTCAGACTCCTTCAGGGCTGTACACGAAGCACGGCGGTTCATCAGCGCACAATGGATAAAGCTTGGTACAAGGGCCCTGAATTTAGTTTCATGTTTTCTTACACTGTATTGTATCTGGCACTGGAAGGTTGTATTTTAAAGCCCAAGGAACTTCACTATAAAATTGAGAGAACACGATTTCTTGTGACAGTAACGCTAAATTGTACAGAAGAGAAATTATCTGTCGATGGAATAGGCTACATATGTAATACGGGTGTACATGCGCAAAAGTGTGCCGACTTAAGGGAAAATAAATACGATCCGCACGCACTTACTCAATAAGGTAGAATATGAGATGTTTACATTCGCACATCTACAAGTACGCAGAGAGTGTGAGAGACGTCAGTATGGTTGTCACTGTAACTAAAAGTGCAAATCACTTTATATTTATAGGATCTATCCAACAAATGTAAAATAAAATTAAAAAAAAAACACAAAAAGAAGAAAAATCCTGTGCGATGAAATTGAACTCATTGTAGATTGATCGCTTAATTTCAATTTCAAATAGGAGGAATTGAAATTTTTTTAAGCTATAATCTGATAATTCGAAGTTCAGATAACATTAAGTTAGTCGAATGTCCATAGGCGCTTGAAATTAAACGGTTTTCATTGTAGTTGGAAGAGAGAGAGAGAGAGAGAGAGAGAGACGAGAGAGAGAGAGAGAGAGAGAGAGAGAGAGAGAGAGAGAGAGAGACAGAGAGACAGACAGACAGACAGACAGACAGACAGACAGACAGAGACAAAGACAGAGACAGAGGTCCGATTCTGGCCATCAACCCATTAATAGCAATGTATTGATATTATATCAGAACTGGAAACAGGCATAAAATCAAGCAGCATTAAAAAGAAAAAAAGGCCATGGAATACTTCAGCACCTGTCATGCGTACTTTCAACATTTGGACAGAATGGAATCTTTCTGTAGTGTTACAGTTCTCTCATTATTTTGTCCGCCTGTCAGGCTGCGGCACTGGTCAGCAACACTTGAGGGAATCACCCAAAGTCAGCTGTGAATGATGACCAGGGCAAGAGACAGGTCCTAGTAGTGACCATGGTCCGGGTGTTGTGAGGCATGCACACTGCTGGACACAGTTCCTTTCCTGACTAAGTGCAGCGTGAAATGGAGTGGACATACTCACAGCGGACACCCGTTCATCCCTGCCTGCTCTTGTTCAATTGTGGGAAGAAAAAGGTTCTTTGGCATGCATCCATCTCTTCTCTTTCTCTCTCTCTCTCTCTCTCCTCTCTCTCTCTCTCTCTCTCTCTCTCTCTCTCTCTCTCTCTCTCTCTCTCTCTCGCTCGCTCGCTCGCTCTCTTCTCAACCACGGTGAAAACGCCCAATTTCAAGAGCTTTGGGACATCAGATTGACTTCATATTATCTGAGCTTTAAATCATCAGATTATGACTGTGAAAAAATCTAATTGCTCGGGCATGAAACTGAAATTAAGTGATCAATTTACAATTAGTTAAAGTTCATGAGCAAAATTTTCCACATTGAGTTATTCATTTTACAAAGTTTTTTTTTTTTTCTTACATTTGTTGCATAAATCTTACGAAAATAAACTGATCTCCACTCTCAGTTACAATAACAAGCAAACGGACATCTCTCTCTCTCTCTCTTCTCTCTCTCTCTTCTCTCTGTCTCTCTCGTCTCTCTCTCTCTCTCTCTCTCTCTCTCTCTCTCTCTCTCTCTCTCTCTCTCTCTGTATGTTGTGGATGTGGGAGCACACATATCTCACGTTCTGCCTCTCAATTATGAGACCAGCAAATCTTATTCCTTACACATCTAGCCTCCATTGAATGAGTTATGGATAAACACGGCTTCAAGGAGTGAAACAGGAATCATTTCACATTTTGAACCTGTTTTTCTGTTATGATTACAAAATTCGAGGGTTGACTGCCAGAACCCAGTATCTCATATACATATAAATATAAGAGAGATACTGGGTTCTGGCAGTCAACCCTCGAAATTATCTGCCTACCGGCAAATACACCATTTCTTTTTCTTTTTTTTTGCTATTTTACATATTTCTCGGAGCAGCACTAATTGTCCTTGTTTCGATTCTGGTACTAGTGTTACTTCCTCTTCGTCGTCATCGTTGCTTCAGACAAGTATAGCAGGGGTCCGGGCGGATATTGCAGTGCTCTGAAATGTTTGTGTAGGATCAGGCTATGTACAACGTCTGCCTATAGCCTTCATTGTGCGCGTACCATAGAGGGGTGACGTTCATTCTAACATACACTTCATATATTTGTATGGCGTTTACATTCCGCGGCCCGTGCCAATTTTTCGTCACTTAGTTTTGGATTTAATGAAACCACTTTTATTCCACTCTCCAGCCCTGTTGCCTGTCTGGATCCCATAAAATTAAAAAAAAAAGAAAATCTGGTTCAATGCCGGGTAATTTTATTGCCATAAAAATCTGATCGAAATTCGTGTTATTTTGTCACCATGATGAATCTGATTAAGTCTCGTGTAATCTTGTTACCCCCCCCCCCACCCCCCCCTCCTCCTTCTCCCTGCTCCTTTCAGGAAGGACACGTGTGGCATGTTCACAAAGGCTTCACAGATTTCATGTGAGAGGACATGCTGACCCGCACACACACACACACACACACACACACACACACACACACACACACACACACACACACACACACACACACACACACACACACACACACACACGCACGTACGTACACACGAACGCAGAGAGAGAAAGGAAGAGAGAGAGAGAGAGAGAGAGAGAGAGAGAGAGACAGACAGACAGACAGACAGACAGACAGACAGACAGACAGACAGAGAGACAGACAGACAGACAGACAGACCGACAGACAGAGAGAGAGAGAGAGATATGGCTGCCCACCCACCTAAGTCTTCGATTTTCCAACCCAGAGAAGCTGTCGGTTGACTGTTTATTTTTCCTATTGACAGTGCTAGGCCTGAAGGCGGGCAGTGGGAGTTCTGGTCACGTTATGCTGGCTTCAGGTTCCAGAGGGCTCTGGTCACGTTTGCTGGCTTCAGGTTCCAGAGGGCTCTGGTCACGTGATGCTGGCTTCAGGTTCCAGAGGGTTCTGGTCACGTGATGCGGGCTTCAGGTTCCAGAGGGTTCTGGTCACGTTATGCTGGTTTCAGGTTCCGGAGAGTTCTGGTCACGTTATGCTGGCTTCAGGTTCCAGAGGGTGTTGACCGCCTGGTCGTCAGACATGGCCAGTAGATCGTGTCAATGGGTGAAGTACCCACTTCATTCTGCTGCTGAACAGGTCTACAGGTGTACATGTCCAATGAAATGAGAGAAGAAACGCCTTAAAGGACGTCACTAAAGGCGTCAACACCATGGGATTTGAAAGAGAAAAAAAGGGTTCTTTGTATTTGAAAATCTACGAATGCTCTGCCTCTCTGTCTTCTTGTCTGTCTGTCTCTTTATCTGTCTGTCTGTCTGTCTGTGTCTGTCTGTCTGTCTGTCTGTCTGTCTGTCTGTCTGTCTGTCTTCTCTCTCTCTCTCTCTCTCTCTCTCTCTCTCTCTCTCTCTCTCTTGATGGCAGTTAAGAGAACAAAAGTCTGAAAGGGCTTTACTAGAGGTGTCAATAAAATGGGATTTGAAAGAAAAAAAAAGTTCTTTGTATCTGAAAATCTTCGAATGCTCTCTCTCTCTCTCTCTCTCTCTCTCTCTCTCTCTCTCTCTCTCTCTCTCTCTCTCTCTCTCTCTCTCTCTCTCTCTCTCCCACTCACACACGCATACAAGGTGGAGTGTTAGTACTATGATTAATGAAACGAAACCGAAAAAAAACGACTTTAATAAAATGTCCTAGACTATGTAGAAATAATTAACAAACAAAAGAGCATCGATTATGTCATGGAATATTCGCATACTTGTGTGTGGTGTAAATGTATATTACACCGGATTACCGTTTTAACAATACTTGTTATTTAGAGGTGTTTTTTTTCTCTGTAGTCCACTGTCTTGTCTGTTATTTATCAGTTGTTGTCATAAACTTTATCACTTTTTCGAGAGATGTTTATTTGTTCGTGTCTCAGTTCAAATACAGCTTATTTGTATGGCCATTTGTTTTATTTTATTTTATTTCGTTCTGTTTTAATTTTTGTGAACAAAAATATATCAGACTATCTTTGGACTGTATAGTTTATACATTCGTTCTCAAATGATGAATGCCCATTCGCTGCAAAGTGATTACGACACATTCACACTTAAGCAGTTCACGTTGCTTATGACGGACTGACTTATGACTTAAGCAGTATTTGGTGATGATCTTGGACACTACCATATCTCGTGCTTACATTCCGTTTGTTTTCAAACTTCAAGGCAAACCAACAATGAGCAATGTACGGAACCTATAGGGATGCCTATGGAGTACAACAACCAAAGGAAAAGCCAGATTTTTCAAAAATCCAAACGCCAGCGAGGGATGGACAACATCTGGAAGAGAAAAAACAAAAATGTCAGAAAAGAGATGAAGATGAAAAGCGCCTCAAAAGTTTAGAAGAAAAGGCTGACAAAAGAAGCGCTGGGAATACCATAAATGACAACATAGAACCCTCAGCAAAAGAGACTCAGCAAAAAAAAAAAGAAAAAAAAAAAAAAAAAAAAAAAAGGTGGAAGGAAGCAAAAACACCCCAGAATGTCCTAACGTCCTTGAGAAGTTCCACAACATGATCAGATCTGCACAGAAGAACTTCAGGGTTCTCCTGAAAGGAATACACAACAGACCAGACGGATAGAGAGAGTCTCGATGCGTGGAATGGGCTGTGCGATGTCTCTTACACTGCGTTGGCAGTGGAGGTTATATTGAAAGCAGTCATGAGCAGTACATGTTCAGCAGACCTATGGAATGGATACTGAGTGTCCTCGCTAGAAGTCTTCCTGGATGATAGAACCTTCCACCAAGAAAGATGGAAGACAAAATACTGAAGCCGCTGGACGAGTTTATTGCCTCATCCAATTATGATGATTTTCAAAACAAAGAAATCATGAAGCCTCTCCCCGCGTAAAAGAAATTTAGCTGAAAAAGTTACGTTCCAAGTATCCAATCAGACCATTCCAACGTGGACATGTTAACAGCCAAAAGCCGTTGAAGGTGGTACAATGACTCTTGAAAAACACAAAGAGGGGAAAGGAAACCAACAAAATGCAGAAGAAAGCCTGCATATGATAGGCCATCGGGACTTCCCTGGTAAACACAAAGTGTGGTGCCCGCACTTCTGGCTGATCCCAAAGATCCTCTGGTCTCTTCTAAAACAATTTTGACACTAGCTCAATGGAATCATTTGAAGACCATGCCAACAATACACAAGAAAATGGCTTCGTATCCCTCTTGATCTTATTGACGTTGCGCTCTAGTATAGCCAAGCAAAACTGAAGCTACCCTTTAAATCATTTATCAAAGAGTATAAAGTGGGAAATGCAAAACTGTTAAGCGTGTTTGATCATCTGGGAGACAAAGGTTGAGAGATCAGTCCTGTCCAAGCTTAGAACTGGCAGAAGATGGAACGCTCAGGAGGCAGTGGACGTGTTAAAGGAAAAACCTCAAGATCAGAGAAATAACAGGACACGCAGACACTGTGTGGGATAAATGGTGATGAGGTGGTGGTCAAAGGCATAGCGAAAGCGAAAAGACACATGGTAATTGGGAGCCGGAATAGCTCAGTGGTAGAGCGCCGGCCTCGTAATCTTGGTGATCCTGGGGTTGCGGGTTCGAATCTCCGCCGGGCCGTTTCAGCACAGGGAGATTTTCCCTCGGAGTTAACATTGGTTCTGACTCCATTTCCCCAAAAGTCCTTCGAATGAGACTATAAACCGAGGTTTCGTGTGTGAACACACGCATAACATCTTGCACACGCGTAGAATCCCATCACCGGCTTTCGGAAGAGAAGGCCAGTTTGGCCGTTGGTATGGATGACACGTTACACATAGCATGCACCCTGCGTGAGGAATGGAAAGAATGAAGGAAATGAAAATAAAATGAGTAAACAATATTGAATGATATTGACTGGATGACACGGGACACAACTGAGTGAAGCGCCAGCTGGCAGCTGTTCAGTCGGCACTACCACGTGGGCAGCCCGTTGTGTAAACGAGTGTGGATTGTAAAGCGCTTAGAGCTTGGTCTCTCTACCCGAGGATAGGCGCTATATAAGTATTAAGATAATAATGATAATAATCATCATCATCATTATATAATAATAATAATAATAATGAAATATACAATTATAAGAAAAGAAGAGGGATGCCAAAGGAAAAAAATCCGTGAGCAGTCAAGCATGGCAACAAGGGCAATCGACTAGGTGAGAAAACCCTGCCTAAAGAAGTCCTAGCTGAATGAAGCATGGCATATATATGGTTCCTCTCATGATCTGATTCATCCTGAGATTTGTATATGACCTTCTGCCCACCATGTCCTACCTGGTTCGTTTGGCATTTTAGTGTATGGGTCGTAGCATTTAAGATTATGTTGCTATAATCTATATGTGAGACAATTCTGCCAAACAAAGACTGAGAACACGCCAGAAATTTAGATTACATCTCTGTCTCCCATTTTTGTGTTATTTGCTTCTAACCGGTCTATCGGGCTAGCCGGTTATCACAGATTTTGATTTGACTTGTGATCAACAAGCTGAATGTTGCTGTCATTCCTCGCCACAAGCTCTACCACAAAATATTGCACATGTCGTGGTCAGCTACTACTGTTTCTCTAAGACTCAGTTTGACATCAGAATTCTATTGCATATTTTACGCTAAAAACCACTTGATATTAATTCTTATCATCTTTCTCTTCTTTTTGAACACTCACAATTGACTGGTGTACGCAAATTCATTTTCCCCATAAGAAATGCGTTCACATTTAGTAAAAGCATTTGTTCCAGAAGTAAACGACAATATACTTTAACAACAATACAAATGATTTGTAGAACTCTAATATTCTTTTTTTATATGTCCTTTTTATTGGCATGCTCCTTAATGTACTGGACGCATTGTAACTTCTATTAAATGTAAGAGAATCGGTTGTGGATCAGATTCCGGCGTTCTTAAATTTTACAGGGTTCCATTTCATTTGTCTATTTGCCAAGTGCACTTTATTGAAATTCTTTGTTTTTCTGCCTAGAAAGCCATGTTTTTTTGGTTTTTGTTGTTGTTTTTTTTTTTTTTTTTTTGTTAAATTGATAGATTTCGTAAATCATTCTTTATATTCCTCGAGTGTGCTTGTCAATTTCTATAAGAGTTTCAATATACTTCAAAGCCATGAATGTTGTTGTCACTTGGTTACATATAAGCTTAAAACATTGCTTGATCGAGGATACTTACATCTCTCAAGATCTTGTTTGTCATACGAGGTAGTAGTCGATGGTTTTACATTCAATTGAATTTTGACTAACCATGTCATAA
>CM065729.1:59636194-59638694 GCA_033310375.1 Conus canariensis
TCTGGTGTTGTCTTTCATGGAGATGTTATGTTGTCAAGCCATACAGGGTTTTGTTGGGACAGTTCTGGTGTTGTCTGTGCCGCTCTTTGAAGGATTTCTGGTTTGGGTCCCTCAATGTCAACAGTGAATCCCAAGTAAGTGAACTGTTGAACAGAGTTTAGTTTCTGTCCTTGGAGAGTTATAACGGTGTTGGTGAAGGAGTTACGGCAGCCTGTCAACTTAGTTTTTCTCGTCGACGATATCATGACATTTTCGACTGTAAATAAAAAAGGCGGTTGTCATTTTTCGAAAGAGTGTATTGTATTGGTATCTGTTGTCAAGAAAAGGAACTACTATCATAAACTAATGTTTTTCAGTGCACAAGAATGTAATAAGTGGACGGCTTATTTTCCAAACACAAAAGGGATAAATGTCAAATTACGTCCTGTATTGTTCTTTTAGTTTAATGTATAGACTGAGATTCATATCTTTTTGTGAATACAAAATGTTTTTGTTTGGTTATTTTGTCATTTACTGTCTATGTCTTTATCATTTTCAGGATTGAACACACACACACACACACAAATATATATATATATATATATATATATATATATACAATATATATATATATATATATATATGTTATATATATTCAATTATAAAACAAAACTTGCTCCTATGTCTTAGAGTGAAGAAATAGGGGAAATAAGCATTTATATCTGCAGTGGCAGTTAATTCTGCCTAACTAACAGTATGTGCTGAGAGGGTGAGGGAATAATAAATGCTTCTCAAATGAGTCTTCAGCAAGCTTATAGTCTCCAAGGAAGAGACACTCTCCAATGGGGAGGAAACTCACCAACATATAACTCCTGGTCAGATACCGGTATTTCGAAACCTGATTGTTTCTCCTCAGTGACCACGGAAAGTGGTAACTTAACTCCTCTGCCTTTTCGGTTTTAAGAAGAATGCTTTCCCAGAATAAGGCTGGTGTGCAATACCATAGTATGTTTGTTGAGTTTTCAAAAAACCAACCAAAGGTGCCACCTAAGAAGCAAAAGAAAATCATGAAAGAGCAAAACAAGCTACCTTTTCTTGTGAAAAGTAGAAAATATAAAAAGATAACCTCTTAAGACACAAGTGCTGAGGGCCAGTTCTTGGAATGAATCGGCAAGGGACTAAATTATAATTGACTAATAAATTCCAAGGATAAGTAACCGAGCACCATTCCAGCAACTTACAGAGCAGCTTGGTGTTGCAAAGACTGCAAGAAATATTCAATTATAAAACAAAACTTGCTCCTATGTCTTAGAGTGAAGAAATAGGGGGAAATAAGCATTTATATCTGCAGTGGCAGTTAATTCTGCCTAACTAACAGTATGTGCTTGAGAGGGTGAGTGGGGAATAATAAATGCTTCTCAAATGAGTCTTCAGCAAGCTTATAGTCTCCTAGGCAGAGACACTCTCCAATGGGGAGGAAACTCACCAACATATAACTCCTGGTAAGATACCGGTATTTCGAAACCTGATTGTTTCTCCTCAGTGACCACGGAAAGTGGTAACTTAACTCCTCTGCTTTTTACTAGAAAATATAGCTTGTTTTGCTCTTTCATGATTTTCTTTTGCTTCTTAGGTGGCACCTTTGGTTGGTTTTTTTGAAAACTCAACAAACATACTATGGTATTGCACACCAGCCTTATTCTGGGATAGCATTCTTCTTAAAACCGAAAAGGCAGAGGAGTTAAGTTACCACTTTCCGTGGTCACTGAGGAGAAACAATCAGGTTTCGAAATACCGGTATCTGACCAGGAGTTATATGTTGGTGAGTTTCCTCCCCATTGGAGAGTGTCTCTTCCTTGGAGACTATAAGCTTGCTGAAGACTCATTTGAGAAGCATTTATTATTCCCCACTCACCCTCTCAAGCACATACTGTTAGTTAGGCAGAATTAACTGCCACTGCAGATATAAATGCTTATTTCCCCCTATTTCTTCACTCTAAGACATAGGAGCAAGTTTTGTTTTATAATTGAATATTTCTTGCAGTCTTTGCAACACCAAGCTGCTCTGTAAGTTGCTGGAATGGTGCTCGGTTACTTATCCTTGGAATTTATTAGTCAATTATATATATATATATATATATATATATATATATATCTAAAGATATTTAATGCTGACACCAGCCTGAGAAATTCAACAAATAAATGGGGAGGGGGTGGGGTGGCTGGATTGCGCAGTCTACACCTGTTAAGCCGAAGCTGTGGCTTATATTTACAAGTCTTTGTGTGGATGACCCCTTCATTCCAAATGCTCTGAAACATGCAACAAGTATACAGGAAGAAACAGTGGCGATTTGTTCTGGTATAAACCGACTTTTTGCGCAAACTGTTCTTTCATAGCAGTGACAACAACATATGCTTTAATCAATACACACGAGTCAATCTGAATTTAGAGAGAATAATTCTTGTTAAAAAGCTTTTTCCTAAAGGAAAACAATCGGTACTAAATCGCCAGACGAATAGG
>CM065729.1:59646194-59663694 GCA_033310375.1 Conus canariensis
AACAGGCTAGATGTCAACCGCCTATCTAAGCAAGTGATTCAGCTGATTTCTGCAATCTAGCAGGAATTTCCGAAAGCAACATTGCATCATAAATGAAGATAACGCAGGAATACGTCAAATGCGCCCGGGTTCAGCCAGATACCTTGTCTACTTTGATCTGCTATTCCAAATGGCCAACTTATTGATGAAAAACGAAAACAACAGTGGACTTAGATGACGTCCTAGCTCTAACACCTCTTGAATTTTCGAAAAATTCTCAATAATTAGCTTCAGCCCTGATATGTTCCTTCGTGTCAGCCACTCTCTCTCTCTCTCTCTCTCTCTCTCTCTCTCTCTCTCTCTCTCTCTCTCTCTCTCTCTCTCTCTCTCTCTCTCAATACTTCCCTTTATCACGAATGTATGTTCACACTGAAACGTACATTCCCTAAAAAATTTAAACATTTTCCATTAACACCAAATTCTTCTCAGTGCTGACCGTATATCATTCCTGGTGACAGAATAGAAACCAGGCAACATTCAGTTTGGAATTTCTTTGAAGGTTGTTGTTGTTGTTGTTGTTGTTGTTTGTTGTTGTTGTTGTTGATGGTGATGATGATGATGATGAGATGATGATGATGATGATGTTGATGTTGTCGTTGTTTTACAATTGCATATAATGCTTAAATATGATCACTCGTGCTATAGCCTGACGTACAGCAGCTCGTTCCTCCATGATACTTTCTTAGTGTTCAGTCCATTTAGTCAGTACAACTCCAGACACGGCCGCAGGGAAAGACATATTGACAGCGGAAAAGACTAAATTCTGTCATCTTTACACTGGCTTCCTATTCAGTCTCGCATTGACTTTAAAGTTCTCCGCCTGGTTTTCAAATCACTGAATAATCTGGCTCCCTCCTACCTCTCTGACCTCCTTCATCACTATGTTCCGTCTCGTAATTTACGCTCATCCACCGATTCTCGTCTGCTTCGGCTTCCCTCCGCTCGCCTGAAAACTTCAGGCCAACGATCTTTCTCTTGCCTGGCACCTGCTCTGTGGAATAGTCTCCCTTCTCTGCGTAACACGGACTCTTTAAAGACTTTTAAAACCTCCCTAAAGACACATCTTTTCCCCCGTACTGATTAACGATATCCACTTATATCTGTGCGCGTGTCTGCTTGTTTTGACGCGCTCGTGTGTCTGTCTGCGTGTGTGTGTGTATTTTGGTGTGTGTGTATTTTGGTGTGTGTGTGTGTGTGTGTGTGTGTGTGTGTGTGTGTGTGTGTGTGTGTGTGTGTGTGTGTGCGTGCGTGCGTGCGTGCGTGCGTGCGCGTGCGTGCGTGCGTGCGTGCGTGCGTGTGTGTGTTTGTGTGTGAGTGTGGTGTTGTGTGTGTGTGTGTGTGTGTGTGTGTGTGTGTGTGTGTGTGTGTGCTTGCTTTGAGTTAGAATTAGTATTTTATCATGATTCTGTAATATGCGTTTTGGGCTCTCGTGAGGTAAAGCGCTATATAAATATCCTTTTACATTACATTACTTGGGATTCTCTTCAGAGAGCATGTAAGACCTCATGGCGAAAGCTTGGTCGTGTCTGAAATTGTACTGTCGTCGCCTGTCAGCAGAACAGCAACGAGTGAGGCTACGAGATGCACGCGGCAGTTGCTTGGCGGTGGCGTTTTTTGCCGGTGGGCTCTGCAGTCATGAAATATGGGCTGGTACACCCGTGGGAACGCTCCCGTGGAGGTTCTGTCGTGTCACATCCAGTGGCCATTACAGAATGGCATCTGCCAGGGAGCAACTATGTCCCTTCACGTGTTAAAGGAATGCCCTGTGCGTGCCTGCACCCTATGTGAACACAGCGCAGGCTTCCAAGGGTGGTGCAGGATTGCTCCCAGCTGGTTTGTTCGGCAGTCGAGGGCAGTACTTCTCTGGGTCCCACCCGCACCTTCGGGTGTACCTGTTTTCTTGTTAGTGTCTTATTCATAATTAGAACACATACTTTATTTGTAATGATCCTTAGTGCAATTCCATGGGAACTGTCAGTTTGCATCGTTTTTTTTCTTCTGTTTTTCAATAAGTAAAATATTACATTTTAAACAGTCATGAGGAATTATTCCAGAGAGAGAGAGAGAGAACACTGAAAATTCATTGCATAACACTTGACATGTTCATTGCAATGTGAATTGTAAGTTATTGTCAAAAGGACTTATCGCTAGGGACTTATCTGATACAAGATAATTGCAAGGCATGGGTTTAATAAGCACTGGGGAATGTCATAAAAAGTCTCTTAATAGCACTGTTACAAACAACTAAGATTAGGTTAGAAAGTCTAACTAGTTCATGCAGACCTCTCCTTTTTATTGAACCTGCTGTAATCTTGTTATTCTGGATTTCCAAGCCAAGAACAAGAACTTACCCAGGTTGACCATAATTGTTTCATTGTCTGTTTTCAGCATATTATGTATCTGCTCTTCGATGTCATTTGACTGCATGTTCAGCACCAAGTAACGTTCCCTGATATCGTCTTAGACTGGGCATTCAGCTACCACATGGATTTCATTTTCTGTTTTGTCCTGGCAAAAAGGGCACTGTCTACTATGTTCATGATGAGCAAATTTATACTTATGTGCATAGAATGGTGATACGCCCATCCTGAACCTGGCTAAAACACATCTGTACTCTGATACCCTTATGATGTCTATATAGGGCTCCCGGCTAATGCAGCTTTTAAAGCTATGGTAGACACTGAAATTGTCACTTTCTTGGAGGTGGTTTAGCCACCGCAGCCCAAAATTTGATTTTAGGCGTTCTTTTAGTTCGCGTATAAAGTTCTTCTCATCAGTCACGCCCCCGAACAACCATACCAAGCCAAAGCCACATTCGCACAATAGCGTTTTCGCATGGGTTACCCAGTTCTCACGACCTCTTTCATGCATTGCCAGCAATGATAAATAGGCCATTTTAGAGTATCGTGTGTCATCCTGCTTCAGAACACATAGCCAATACTGCACGCATCGTGCTGTGGATTCAATAGAGAGAGGGTAACGGCCTAGATCACCATATATCATATCATTTGGGGTCCTGGAAGGCACATTAATGGAGAGTTTGCATGCGTACAAATGTACCTTTTCAATTTGGGGATTCTCCTTGAAGCCCCACAGCTCTGATGCGTACAGCAAGGACGGAACAATTTGAGAATCAAACAACTTAAAAAACACATTGCTTGAGTAGCAGCCATACCTTTTTAAGGCTTTAACGATCTGTATGATTCCTCTCTTTGCACGAGACACAAAATCTTCAGTAGCAATGTTAAAACTTAGCTTTGTTGAAAAATTTAGGCCCAGATACCTATACTTCCCCACCACTTCAATGTAGTCTCCACCTAAGTGCCACACCTCTCTTGTTCCCAAGTGTCTTCCCTTGCGGAAAACAACAATTTTGGTTTTGTTTACATTTACTTTAAGGCCAAGTCTTTGACTAGATTGGTGCAATATGTTGAGCTGATTTTGTAGGCCTGCTACTGTAGATGACATAAGGGCTAAATCATCAGCGAAAAGCAGAAGGTACAGTTCCACATGGTTTGGCAAAAGTTGTATCCCATGCCTGCCGCCTCTGATTATGTTATTTGCAAGTTCATTAATAAAATAACTGAAGAGGATAGGGCTGCACAAACATCCTTGTTTCAGCCCCTGAAGGCATTCAAAATAGTCAGTGAGGTGGCCACCAGCACAGCGTACACAAGATCTTATGCTAGCATACATTCCGCGAGGAACATTTAGCATCCTGCCCTGCACACCAGTCCTAGAGAGCACCCTCCAGAGCATTGAATGAGAGATAGTATCAAAAGCTTTATAAAAGTCAACAAAAGCAATATATAGTTTGGCGTTTTTTGCAAACTGCTTCTCTATGATGGCGTACAAGGTAAAGATATGGTCCACAGTAGAGTGGCCACGCCTGAAGCCTGCTTGAGCACCAGTTATGGCAGAATGTGTCTCTGCCCATTTCATCAGCCTAGCATTCAGAACTCCTGTGAAAACTTTGCTGACACAGCTGAGCAAACTGATTCCCCTATAGTTGTCAGGACTGTCTGGGTCCCCCTTTTTATACAGTGGTACTATAATTGACTTGGTCCATTCTTTAGGGAAGATACCAGTGATGAAAATACGGTTGAAAAGTTTCAACAAAAAGGGGATCACCTGAGACCCGGCTTTCTGTAGAAATTCATTTATAACCAGATCAGGCCCTGCAGACTTTCCACATTTGAGCCTACATAGTGCCTGACTCACTTCCTGTTCAGTTATCATGGGGTCCAAAATTTCGTCGAAGTGCTCACAGTCAATAACCACTTCTTGTTCATCCTCATCAATATCTACACCTAGATTTAACAGTCTCGAGAAATGATCAAACCAATTGTGTATAGACACCTTACCGTATACTGGCCGAGTTCTTCTGCACTTTTTAACTTCTTTCCAAAAAGTCAAGGGGTCGGTCGCTGACTGCTCGAGTCTGCGTACCCTCTCTGCTCTGAAGGCACATTCTTTCACTTTGATCAAAGTTTTATACTGTTTTCTTTGAGCTGTATAAGTAACTTTGTCCCTATCTGAGTGGGACCTCCTATATTGACTCAATGCCCTGCTTGAAGCTTTTTTACTGTTTATGCACTCTAGGTCAAACCACTCACTGAACTGGGTGCCTCGCTTGGCCCTAATCGTCTTTTTCATACACTGGCCTGCCTGAAGGAGGCACCTGCAGAATGTTTCTACAGCCTTGTCTATATCTGTGTCTACCATCTCACATGCATCTCTAATCGCAGCCATGCTCTCTTCAGTGAAAACTTGTTGTACATACTGTTCAGCCTTATCTGGTTGCCATATATACTTTTCACAAGAAAATTCACATTGCTCATCTGGGGCATTCTTGTGTAAAAGAGACAAGGATATCTCTAAAGGCATGTGTACTGATTCGACTCTTTGGCCAACCGTTAAACTGAGTACTCTTTTAGAAAAATCAGATGACGTTATACAGTAATCAATCACACTATTTCCATGCTCTGATACATACGTAAACTGCCCCTCTCTGTCACCACCCCCTGCTCCATTATGTATGAATAGATCGAAACAAAGACATAGGTCCAAAAGGGTTTTACCAAAATCATTTACTACAGCATCTTGTGAATTTCTCGTTTCACTCAGCAAAGCATCGTGACTTAGAGGATCTGCAACTGGCAGCACAGAGTCTGCATCCACATTTACCTGGAACCTACCAGTTCTAGCATTCAGATCGCCAAGCAAAATTAGGTGAAAATCTTTATGTGCGTCCATGAGCTGCAGGATACAGCTGTCTAAACTTTCTAGGAGGCAGTTACATTCTGCTGTGTCATAATAGCTGCTACCCTGTGGGGGTACGTAGGTAGCTATCATTATGATATCATGAGTTGTTTGAAAAACATCTTTAGCTGTTTTTAACACCACCATTTGATCATGCATTACAGTTATCACTTCTATAAAGGTCTTTAACCATTTCTTGACTAGAACTACAATGCCCCCTGAACGTCTACCCTGGTGCGTTAATTTCACTGCAGAACAAGCATGTTTGTCATGATCTGGAAAATGCTGAGACAAATCGTATGATTTCTCTGTAAAAGTTTCAACTAGTACTGCTATGTCATAGCCTCTAATGTAGGATTTGCAGTCCCCATCGCTAGTTTTACTATGTAGACCATCCACATTCCAGCTGAGAACACATAATTTTGGGTTGTCATTACTTATTGCTTCAGTTTTGTTAACTGTGCTAAAACTGACTGTGCTACTATTACTACCACTATCAACTGTGCTAGATTTAACTGAGCCATCACTATGTAAGGAGGTTTGTTGTAAACGGTCGTTTTGTGAACATTCCCCTAAAGCGTGTTTTTTGTATTGCCTTGTTGAGTCTGTTGTGTATGCGATGAGCTATTGCTGGTAGTTTTGTGCGTGGGGGTGACATCTTCGGGCTGAGACTGTGACTGCTCTGCACACACCCTCCCCTGGGAGGATTGAGATGCTTGCTCCCCCTGGCGCTTCATGGACTGTAGTACAGGTTGTTGATGGCCAGTCTGCACCTGGGGAGGGCAGCTGCGAATTTGTGGGAACTGCCATTGGTTCAGATGTTTGTGGGTGTGCTGTCCCTCCCCTAGTGCTGGCCGTTGCTGGACTTGGGTCGTGTTACAATGGGTGGGTGCCTGGGGCCACTCGACGCCACCGCCTGTGCCATACGCTGAGTTGATCGTTTGCATGCCTTCCATGGGTACATCAGCCTTCCTGCCACTGTCGTCTGGCCCCTCTGTTGTGTTGCTGGTGGTGGGATGGGCACCGGCGGGGGCGCCACTGGACCCCCAGGCTCCTTTGCTGCCAGCCTGTGAGTGTTGTCGTTGGTTGGATGACTCTCCGACTCTGATAATCTCCTGTCGCTGAGTGTTGAAGGTGTAGATTCCGTCCTCCGTGAACAGCCTGTCTGCTCTTAATGTAGCCCTCCTCCCACCACTACGGAGCTCCTTGTAAAATGCCACAAGTCCCTTGCGACGGTTGCTGACCTCCTTGGAGAAGTCCTCCCTGATGGACAGCCTGCTGGTAGTTGGTAGTTGCCGTGCATGGGTCAGGACCAAACCCCGCTGCTTCATGGACTGGAAACGCACCAAAATGGCATTGCCAGCCCAGTATGCATACTCAATCAGTATGTCGGCCGTAATGTTGAGCTGTTCCCGGAAAACTTCTCTGATAAGCTGTTCACAGGATGCACCAACTCGATTTGCTATGCCAAAGAAGAGGAGGTTAGGCTTCCTTCGCTCGGCGTCCAGCCTCTCTATCTTGGAGGACAGCCGTTGTACTGTCTCCTTCAATGATGCTGTGTCCTCCTCAACACGTTCCTGCTTGTCACATAGTTCGTCCAGGTCAAGGCGCAACACCTCCTGCTGCCCCCCCCCCCCCCCCCTAGTTGGTCCAGCTTGTTGTTCAGCGTTGACTGGAGGATGCCCAGCTTTTGGTCCAAGCTCTGGGCTAGTTGCTGCTGCCCTTCCTCTAGTCGTTGCATGCCACCGTTCAGAGACTGCACAGCCTCGGTGAGGCCTTGCAGCAGCTGTGCTGATTCCATTTCTGTGAACGGTGGCTGTAGGGTGCTGTTGTCGCTGGAGTTGCTGAGATTGACTGTCTTTGTATTTGTCGGGTTGTCTCCATTATTTGGTTTTCTTAGCGGTGCAGATGGCGGCTGGGGTGGAGGAAGGGGCCCTGGATTTCGTTCTATGCACCCAATCACTAACATGAGCAACAGGCATGTCACAGCAATGCGACTGGATAACTTGTCCACTCGAAAACCTCGTACTCTTGCTCTGGCTATTTTTGCCTTTCTGGTTAAGATTTTCTGGAGTATGTTCACAAACAGTCCAATTCTGTTCCTGTATAGCTGAGTTGAGCAACCCATCTTGACGTGCACAATCAAACCAGTTTACTTTACACACTCCATAAGACAGACCGAAGGGTGATAAAGCAGATTCGTTCCGATTTCGAGAGAGAGAGAGAGAGAGAGAGAGAGAGAGAGAGAGAGAGAGAGTGATACAGACAGACAGACAGACAGATGCAGAGATTAGGACAAAGACAGACAGACAGACAGACAGAGTAAGACAGACAGACAGACAGACACAGACAGATAGACCGACAGACAGACAGACAGACAGATAGACCGGCAAAACAGACAGAGAGACGTACAGAGACAAAGAGAGAGAAAAAGAAAGAAGGGGAGAGGGAGAGAGAGAGAGATAGGGAGGGAGGGAGGGAGGGAGGGAGAGAGGGAGGAGGGAGAGACAGATGGACAGACAGACAGACAGACAGACAGCTGTATATGTGGCTTGTTCCCACGGAAAAGTGTCTCCCCCAACGGACCGGAGACTGACATTTTTAATCATAGCTTGTCGCTTGCACTTGTTATTTATGTCATCAAACGTTTTACTAAATCATTTATTTTTGAGGGGGGTAGGGGGGGGGGTATCATGTTTTATGGTGTCTTATTTTCTTTTTTTCCCCCTGAACATTACAACCTTGATTATGAAACTAGTTTCTGGATTTTAAAAGGAATTATTTTATTTAATTTGGTGCCCCCATTGCTGTATCCATTTCCATCCAAATGTAAGCAGACATGCGCTCGAGTGTGTGTGTGTGTGTGTGTGTGTGTGTGTGTGTGTGTGTGTGTGTGTGTGTGTGTGTGTGTGTGTGTGTGCTTGGACGAACGTGCACGCGTGCGTGCGCGTTTGTGTATGTGTGTGCGCGCACTTGGATGACCATGTGTGTGTGTGTGTGTGTGTGTGTGTGTGTGTGTGTGTGTTTTGTGTGTGTGTGTGTGGGAACGTGCATGTGTGTGTGTGTGTGTGTGTGTGTGTGTGTGTGTGTGTGTGTGTCTTGTACACATGCAGGAGGCAAGGGGGGGGGGGAGGGGAACAGCCCTCTCACTCCCTCCTCTGCATCCCTCTCCCACCCCATTCCCAACCCCATCCCCCTCCCTCTTTTCCGACTGCTCCCTGTGTTTGGAATGCCTACAACGACTGAAAGATATTAGAGAGAGAGAGAGAGAGAGAGAGAGAGAGAGAGAGAGAGAGAGAGAGAGAGTTGGAAGATGTATGAGGAAGGGATGGATTGAGAGGGGAAAGAGGGGAGAGAGCGGGTGGAGGGGAGCGATATTGGATGGATACCAAGGGGGCTACTCGAGACACGTTTTATTATCGGGGTAAGGGTCGGGGTGGGGGGTGAGGGGGAAGGGGAACTAGGTCGCATGCTATATTGGAATGTTCTGTCAATAACTGGAGATGGATTTCGATTTACATGTTATGGATAGTGTGCACGAGTAACCTGCACCCACTCAACCTGTGGCACTTGCAGCGTAATTTGGATGGCATGAACTAAGAGACTGTGCGCCCTTTCAACGCAATTTGATTGACAGAAACTAAGAGATAGAGCGCTCTTAGAGTGTAATTTGACTGGCACAATCTCAGAGACCGTGCGCCCCCACAGCGTAATTGACTGGTACAATCTAAGAGACTGTGCGCATTCACAGCGTAATTTGACTGGCATAAACTAAGAGACTGAGCGCCCTCACAGCGTAATTTGACTGGCATAAACTAAGAGACTGTGCGCATTCACAGCGTAATTTGACTGGCATAAACTAAGAGACTGTGCGCCCTCACAGCGTAATTTGATTGGCATAAACTAAGAGACTGTGCGCATTCACAGCGTAATTTGATTGGCATAAACTAAGAGACTGTGCGCATTCACAGCGTAACTTGACTGGCATAAACTAAGAGACTGTGCACACAGATTTAGTGACTGTGCACTCTTACAGCGAAATGTGACTTTGTACAGCTTTAAGTGACTGAGCGCCTTTACAGCGTTATTCGACGAGCGCAGACTAAGGTTAAAGCGACATGGAGCGTCATTTGAACTGACACAGACTAAGGTTTTCAGCGACTTGGAGCGTAATTTGAACTGGCACAGTCTAAGAGACTGAGTGCTCTAACAGCCTCATTTGACTGGTGCAAACTATGGGACTAAGGGCCCCTAGAGCGTGATTTGCGCCCAGTTTTAGGAGATGAGGATTGCTCGTTCTTCGTTTTCATTGTCTTGAATGTGTGGGTGTTTTTTTTTTTGTTTTTTTTTTGTTTGTTTTTTTAGTCTCGCTTGAATAAGACGAAAGAGGTCGAAACACATCGTGTCGTGTCTTGTAATTTGTTTGCGCTCTCTCGTTCGGTGGAAGAGCCGTGTAACTTTTAAGTTTGTTTTAATTTTCTCTTTCTGTCACCTCGCTTTGAAACTAACTTTTAAGACCTGTATTCCTCTCATGCTTCTCATTCCTCTCACTTGACTGGACTTGATGGGTGAGATTAACGTCCTGTTGGCTGATACTTAAGGATGAGGTTCCCCAGGCTTTTTAGTCTGTGTAGTTTTGGGGCGTTGCTGTCCTCGGTGGTGATTGGTCGTAGTCGGTGTTGTCGTTGCTCGTCTGCTCTCTGTGGCAGTCAGTCTCCTCCCCCAGGCCTTATACAGTCCCTTTTCAAGGCCACTTGATGTGGATCCACACGATCCAATTTTGGCCAGCTCGGGTAGAACACCCCCCTTCCCCCCTCCCCCCACCCCCTCCTCTCTCTCGGCTGGGATGCTAGAGGAGAGAAAATCACTGGTGTCTCAATAGAGCAGTAGGTAGCGCGTCAGTCTCATAATCATTCCTCTAACTTTTCTCAACCTTTTTATCTTCCTCAACCCTCCCACCTCTTTCATTCCTCTCAGACGGGGCTGGAATAGCTCAGCTGGTAG
Organism: Conus canariensis; assembly: GCA_033310375.1. Lineage (NCBI taxonomy): Eukaryota > Metazoa > Mollusca > Gastropoda > Neogastropoda > Conidae > Conus > Conus canariensis. The sequence continues at coordinate 59,656,500 of CM065729.1, forward strand.
AGCGCTGGACTCGTGATCCTGGGGTTGCGGGTTCGAATTTCGGTACAGGGGGATTTTTCCCTCGGAGTTAACATTGGTTCTGACTCCATTCCCCACTTAGTCCTTCGAATGAGACTATAAACCGAGGTTCCGTATGTGAACGCACGCACAACATCTTGCACACACGTAAAATCCCATCACCAACTTTCTGAAGAGAAGGCCAGTTTGGCCATTGGTATGGATGACACGTTACACATAGCATGCACCTTCCCCAAAGATGGAGTATGGCTGCCTTAATGACGGGATAAAAAACGGTCATACACACAGAACTCCACTGGCTGTCTGTACAGGCAGTGTCCGCAGGAATGTCAGCCTGCGTACGCAGAAAGAAATCAAAAAGAAAATTCCTCTCAGTTTTCTCATTCCTCTCACCTTTCGCACCCTTTTTTTACATTCCTCACTGCCTCTCGTCTTTCTCATTCCTCTGACCTTTTTCACCCTTCTCTATCTTTCTCGCTCCTCTCATCTTTTTTTTCAACCCTCTCATCTCCTTCCGCGAAAGATTAAGTGATGCACCGGATGTGATTTAATTTGATACGCTGGTGAAGTTTAGGAGTAAGATACGTGGATTGTAGGCCGGGTTGGGTGTGATTCGGTTCGCTGTGGTATGAGCGTCGGCTTGCGCCATGTAAGCTGTGTGCATTGCTGACTGTACTTGTAGACTGGTTCCATTTCAGAAAAATCAGCTTAATTAAAGAGTAGTATGCAAATATGAGTCAGAAGTGTCACATAGGTTTTTCTGAAGGATTAAGGTATGCTGAATCCATTTTTTCCATTTGACATCAGCAGTTTCGCACCGTTCACGAGATATAATTATTCATTCAAAATGGCGTCCACGCAAGTCTGCCACGCTACACCATACGCTGCATACAGTGAAACTATCTTTTTATTTCGCGAATTTTAGTCATTACCAGTTGTTTTCAAGAAAATAACGATGATTTAGTGTGTGACATGACACTATTCTAATGATAGACAAAAAACAATTATGAAAATAGACGAGTTTCGGAAACGAAAAACGACCGTATGCTGTCAGTCATAATTACACTAATTTGCAGCTTTAATAAAATTTGAAGAAAAAAATTATTTCAGTTTCATCAGAATTTATCTTTTCAATGGCAGTGGTGAATGAGCAAGGAAAAAACCGATGCTTCAGCTTTTGTCAGTAACGGTAACGAAAGCAGGCAGGTTTCAAAACCAAAACACTAGCTCACATAAGTGTAGGAGATATCTAACAATTACGGGGGCGAAGTAGATTTGCCCCCAAAAAGTCTAACCAAGATTTCTGAGACGATTCCACTGATTAAATTAGTGCTGATGTCCAAAAATAAAAAATGATTTTAGCCAGGATGAAATTGTGAGTTGCTCTCCAAAAAAAAAAGGTAATCACTGATTGAATTCGCGTTGTTCTCCAAATAAAAACAAAACGCCCATTTTGTTGGTTTTGGGGGGCAATAGCCTCCCTGTCCCCCCTCCTCCCCCCCCCCCCCCCTCCCCCCCCCCACACACACACCTGTGCTAGCACATACGGTCAAGGAGATAAAGTATACTCAATTTAACATTGATTTGCAGCATGAAAAATTGAATCAAAACAAAACCATTCAAATGAGGTCCTTCAGAACTGTCATTTTTATGTGCAGAGTTTCCATTGAGCTTACATTTCTAAGCTTGCCGTCAGTTTGTGCTCCTCGGTACCGGTACTCATAATTCAACCCTTGATCTACACGAGCACAACGGAATCAGTCACTGAACACAATACCACAGTCATCCACATTTGTATCAGTTATCATTTCTGCAGACGTCTCCGCTTGTACTGCAGATACATGCCGAAGTACATGGGAGCCTCTTCCTCCTGCAGTTGCAATTGTTGCTTCTGCACTGTGTGGTACACTTGCAAGTGATGAGTTCGATGCAGGGCGTTGGCAATGAAGGCAAGGAGGTCAAGGTTGGAACCAGAGCACCACTCTGAATTTTCCGTCCCATAGTCTCTGGTGGGGGCAGTTCAGGACGCTGTTTGTCTGCCTGTCGCCATACTGATGCTTGATAATGTGACCGTTTGATGTGGAAGGACAAAGCATCATGAGTTGGGGGTAGGGTCTCCAACAGGTGGACCTGAGCAAAGAGGGTTGACCTGGCACTGTCCACAGAAACTGTAGCGTGAATCTTGTAGACTTCAGATATGAAGACTTCTGCAGCAGCAGAGGTTTGGTCACTGAGGTCGCCTTTGCCAAGATTTGACAGAAGGTCGTGATTTTCCTTGTAGACATTCCAGCAGGATTTCTTGGTGTGACCAGCCAAGAAAGAAGTGGTGTCAGATCCTGTCAACGAGTGAAACGCTGGCAAGTTGCTGAGGATATGAAAATCAAACTGAGCTGCCACTGAGTGAATTGGGATATATTTCGGTTTTCTGGAGGTTCCAGCCTTCATCCAGATCTGTGGGCATGACATGTCTGCAAAGTGGGCCAGCAGAAGCACTAGCACGTCAGTGTCACGAACAGCAACTACGATGCTGGATGCTCGGCTCTTGACACAGTGCAGTATTATTCGCGTGTCAGCTTCCTCATGGCGCCCTTCCAGTTCTTCAGTGTTGACGTCAGGGGTAGAAGACTCCACCTGCTCTTCCTCGCTGAAACCTCCTCCAAACACAACGGTCTTGTCTGCCGGTGCGTTTAGAAGCAGCTGCTGGGATAAGAATCTCGTCAAGTCGGCTTTGTTCACTGCATGTGTGATGAAGTTGTCCCATTTCTAAGGGAGAGGAACATTTCTGTCCTGAATCTCTCTTCTCACAGGCACTGCCTTCTTTCCCCGTTTCTTTCTTGTGCCGCTTTTGATGGACAGGTCGTAGTATCTGTCAAAAATTATGTGAATACGACTGAATGCAGCCCCAATTTGTAGTACTGATGTAACAAAAATGTCAGCAAGGTTCCCGAAGTTTTTTGCTTTAGGTGGCTTCCCTAGAGCAAAAACATACGCCTGCCCATCGACAATAAGTGTTCCTTCTTCACCAATGTCTGCAGCCTCCAAATTCTGAGGGCTAGGCGAGTCGCCAATAAGTGAATCTGACAGAAGGGACTTTTGACCTGATCGTAGATCGCCGTTCATTTGGGCAAGGGCAGGTGGAGCAGGCATCAGCTCATGTTTCAGTATTTCCTCCAGATGCACATCCCTTCCAGCCTGGAAAGCAGTGATGAGGCGCTGCAGGAACTTCCTGTCAGCTTGGACTACTTTCTTTGCGGTTGTTGTGGACTCTTTCTGCTCAACTTCGAAGAGAGAAGAGAAAGTCAAAGGCTTATTCTTTGGCAAGGTGTCTCTAAAAGAGACATCCTGTCAATGCCAGCCAAAAGCCTTTCTTCTACAAAGTGCATTAACTGATCTTGGCCTTTCTGGCGAGCCATCAGTAGGTCTTCTTCAATGATTTTTGTGACAAAATCCTTTGTGGCAATGTTCTGCACTTCTGGACAAGCGTCAGATGAGAATAACGTGAAGGACTGAAATGTGTTCAGGAGATTGTCTTCATCCTTCAGATCAAGTTTTTTCCTGGCAGGATTGCATTCATTGTGAGTGAATGCATCGTCTCGTCCAGTGCTGTAGACCATCTTGGTCTCACTTACCAAGTGAGATCTCAGGTTGAAGGAGAGAGTCCACCTGCTCAAGGATGACGTCTTTGTGATGCCAACGATACCACCACCTTTCTTGCCAATGCCATTCAGCCACTCTTGGCTCTGGTCCGGTGTCGTATAACATCTGGGAACCGTGATATCCGGGAACGCGTTCCCAGATTTACCGTGATATCTGGGAACGCGTTCCCAGATTTCCTGAACTTCCAATCGTGAAATCTGGGAACTGGTGTGAAATCTGTGTACTTTGTGAAAATCATGCCAAGAAATTAATGAAAAAAAGTGACAAGAAGGCCAAATATCTCAATTGCACCTAAATAAATTGTTTCCTACCTTATCTCGAAAATCCATTCTTTTTTCGTCTTCTTTCTGCCCTTCTGAGCTCTGAAAGACCACGTTCCAGATATCACGGGCCTTCCCAGATATCACAGTACATTTTGGGAACGCGTTCCCCAAAAAATTGTGATATCTGGGAAGCCTTCCCAGATATCACGTTCCCAGATTTCACGCGACACGGAGTCTACCTGGTTGAACTTCTGAGCTGATCTTTTCACAACGAAATTGCCACTCTCAAACTCTGCCTTCACTGGATCTGGGAGTTGATTCATCTCAGTGATGTAGATGGTGCCTACTTTATAAATTAAAAAAAATTATCAAGACTATTAGCATTGGTAATATAATTAGTGTATTTATGCTTGCACAAAATTAGTTTCAGTGAAACTCTAAAGCTTAGAGTGATTACTCGGCCTATTTTTGTGCTGAAACCTTGATAGTGTTTGATTTTTCTCAAGTGTGAAAATACCATATACCAAAATTTTCTGCTGCTAATATCTCAGAACTGATTTGATGTGACTTGAGTACTTCTAGAAATAGGCCCTTCAAATGTTTCTGAAGATTGAGACTGATGTTTATTAGCACAACAATACTTTTTTTTTAATTTCTGACCTGTATGTCAGCCTTGTTGCCTTTGCGCACAAGTCATTGGGTAGCCATTGGCAACAGAGGCAAAATACAGATTACAAAGTCCTTTAAGTGAGTTTAGCACCCAAAATTTGATTAGAATAGTAGGCTACGTTCTTATTGATTTATATATCGATTTATGTCCTATGAATACCAATAAATACGTTTCCGCTCTACCCCTGATCCAGCTGTCGGCCATGTTTTTTTGGCGGGTTGCCATGGGCAACAGGGACAAGATACAGCTTGTCAAATCGTTTAAATGGATTTAGGGCATCCTGTTCCCTAAGAAAAGTGTGTTTGACAACTCTGACTCTCCGATGCCTACGGATGTCTGATTTCCTGAAAATGGAACCAGTCTATTGTGTTATTTCTTGTGTTGTGTGATGTGTGTATTTGTTGAATCTGTACCCGTATTGCACTTACTCGGTTAGGCGTGTTATATCTTTATGATCATCATCATCATCATCCATCATCATCATCATCATCATCATCATCATCTTCGTCGTCGTCGTCGTCGTCGTCGTCATCATCATCATCATCATCAAACACCTCATCATCATCATCATCACATCATCATCATCATCATCATCGTCATCATGATTCCAGTAAAAGCTATGTTGTATCACACTCTGCAGTGAACTGTTTATGTGTCCTAAAACAGTTACCGATGTGATGTTTCAGCTCCTGGTCTGTTGCTGTTATTTTGAATTCAAAAGAAGTCAAAACAAAACAAAATATTATACATCATTTCTTATAACTATCAGATAAAGTCCAGCAGGTACAGAAAATGCAAAAATAAGAAACAATGATATAACAGCATTAACAACATAATCATCATCGGCATGGTCCGGATCTGACTTCTTCTTCTCTTCTTCTTCTTCTTCTTCTTCTTCTTCTTCTTCTTCTTCTCTGTCATCATCATTGTCTTCTTCTTCTTCTTCTTCTTCTTCTTCTTCTTCTTCTTCTTCTTCTCTGTCATCATCATTGTCTTCTTCTCTTCTTCTTCTTCTTCTTCTTCTTCTTCTTCTTCTCTTCTTCTCTTCTTCTCTTCTTCTTCTTCTTCTTCTTCTTCTTCTTCTTCTTCGAGCAAAAACGATTACCATTTCCAGCAAACTAGAACAGGTTTTAAATGGTGAGTTTAAGCACACACACCACACGCACACACACACACCACACACACACACACACACACACACACACACACACACACACACACCACACACACGACCACACACCACACACACACACACCACATACGCACACGCGCGCGAGCGCGCGCGCATACACACACACACACACACACACACACACACACACACGCTCTCTCTCTCTCTCTCTCTCTCACACACACACACACACACACACACACACACACACTCTCTCTCTCTCTCTCTCTCTCTGTCTCTCTCTCTCTCTGTTTCTGTGTGTCTCTCTGTCTGTCTGTCTGTCTGTCTGTCTGTCTGTCTGCCTGCCTGTTCTCTCTCTGTCACTCTCTCTCTCTCTCTCTCTCTCTCTCTCTCTCTCTCTCTCTCTCTTTCTCTGGCTCTCATGTGCTAATCTATCACCCCCATAACAACCAAAAACCCTGGCCGTGTCTAATCTCTAGGATGGAGGGTGGCTCTCTCTCTCCCTGCTGAAGGAATGGAAGCCCCAGGGATGGCGATGTGAGGGTGGTGCCAGACATGGTAAGTTAGCAGGACTTCTCCCCCGACACCACTCTGCCTCTGCTGTCTGCTGTCTCCCGGCCATGATGGTCGCTGTGCTCTATCAACTCTGCTGGTTCTTTCTTTGAGGGTGGGCTTGGCGTTCTTCACTCCCTAATCACAGACTGTGCCGTCCAAAAGGGTCAGCCACCGTAGTGTTAAGTCTCTGGATCCAGCCGTCGGATGTCCTGCCCAATACAGTCCTTGTTGGTGATAAGACGCAGGCTGTTCGTGGTGATCCCGAGAATAGACAGCTTGCACCCTCAGGCTGAAGCTCGGGCACCGGCGTGGCACGGTATGACACGGTATGGTTCTCTTGCTGCTTAGCGTTACCATGGCACCAGATGGCGCCAGGCGACTGCTGGTCTCACTCCACCTCTTATCTCTGGAGTTCAGGATGTTAGCTTCCAGAAGTGAACATAAGGTGACAGTTGGACTGACAGCATGGCTGTTATAAAGGCGGCGACGAAGATGACAGCGGCTTCGGTCACTGAGGCAGCAAAGTGTGAGCAGGAGGCGAGCATGTTGTATTGCTCGTTGAGTTGAACGTCTGTATGCAACTGGCAGACTTGGTGTCATCTTCACAGTACATATGATTCACCGAAGCATGCGGAACATTTTTTTCGGTATTGAATTGCACTGTGCCCTGCTCATTGGCAAGCATCTTTCCCATGTAAAAAAGTAAGAAACAACTTCGTGTGCATATGTGGCTATTCTTCCTTCCTACAATCTTTTCCTTTTCTTTTCTGGAAGATGAAAAATAGAAGCCACATAACACCCATAACATAACACTTTTGTTTCTTTCTTGTAACCTCAGCTGACATGTGGCAATGGAACGTGACCACGCTTGGGGGGCCACCTTTGGCTCCTCTCAGAAGC
>CM065729.1:59671194-59683694 GCA_033310375.1 Conus canariensis
AGCCGGAGGAGGGAGGGTTTAAAGGGAAGGAAGCCGAGGATGGGAGGGTTTAAAGGGAAGGAAGCCGGGGGTGGGAGGGTTTAAAGGGAAGGAAGCCGGGGGAGGGAGGGCTTAAAGGGAAGGAAGCCGGGGAGGGAGGGTTGGGGAGAAAATGCACAGGTGGATGAAGAGCTGGGAGGAGGAGCAGAACAGAAGCACACCTGAGAAGTTAAGTGTCATTAAAGTATCCTCAAAGGTGAGTCTGCTGAGTCAGTGTTTTGCTGACTGTCAGTATCATTTAAAGTATCCTCAAAGGTGAGTCTGTGTGTCAGTGTTTTGCTGACTGTCAGTATCATTTAAAGTATCCTCAAAGGTGAGTCTGTTGTGTCAGTGTTTTGCTGACTGTCAGTATCATTTAAAGTATCCTCAAAGGTGAGTCTGTTGTGTCAGTGTTTTGCTGACTGTCAGTATCATTTAAAGTATCCTCAAAGGTGAGTCTGTTGTGTCAGTGTTTTGCTGACTGTCAGTATCATTTAAAGTATCCTCAAAGGTGAGTCTGTGAGTCAGTGCTTTTGCTGACTATCAGTATCATTTAAAGTATCCTCAAAGGTGAGTCTGCTGAGTCAGTGCTTTGCTGACTATCAGTATCATTAAATATCCTCAAAGGTGAGTCTGCTGTGTCAGTGCTTTGCTGACTATCAGTATCATTAAATTATCCTCAAAGGTGAGTCTGCTGTGTCAGTGCTTTGCTGACTGTCAGTATCATTTAAAGTATCCTCAAAGACGAGTCTGTTGTGTCAGTGCTTTGCTGACTGTCAGTATCATTAAAGTATCCTCAAAGGTGAGTCTGCTGTGTCAGTGCTTTGCTGACTGTCAGACATTCTGTGTGTGGGTGGTGGTGGTGGTGGGGTGGGGGGGGGGTGGGAATGGGGAGGACACGGGAAGGAGAGGGAGAGGGAGATTAATGTGTGTGTGTGTTTTTTTTGTAATCTTTCTGTTTCATCACCACAGTAAAAAATCTGTTTCTTCAGCAATTTTTTCATTAGTCGCTGCACAGGAGTTGAAGAGGCAGTAAGTTTTTTTTTTTTTTTTTAATTTTTATTTATAAGGAAGAGTTGAGGGACTGGCTGAAACAGTCATCACTATGACCCACATGCTCCAGTTTAAATAATCATCACATCGTAAATTGTTTTACGTCATTTTTTTTTTTTTTTTGCATTGCAGCATTCATTGAAAATGACTGGAACTAACACACTGGTCAGAGAGATAAAAAAAAAGGTGACATTCTTCCAGTTTTGCAGGGATGATGAGACTTGTGTCATGGAATCAAGGTCTGCAAGGCTGTGTCTATTCGACAGTGTTCCAGCCACTGTCTATCCTTCATCTTCCTGTGCTGTTTATTCATCACGTGCTGTCATTATGGGCACGTTGCCTGTCTTGCTGCTTTAAGACTGCTCATGTCATTTTTTTTCTTCTTTTTTTTTTTTGGTGTGTGGCTGATTTGATTTTGACATTGAACAGCCACTGATTTTTGTTTCTTTTCGTTATGTGATGGCAGCTTATGTCTTAAACATCCACGAAATATTCTCTCTCTCTCTCTCTCTCTCTCTCTCTCTTGTGTGTGTGTGTGTGTGTGTGTGTGTGTGTGTGTGTGTGTGTGTGTGTGTGTGTGTGTGTGTGTGTGTGTGTGTGTGTGTGTGTGTCTCGCTCTCTCTCTCATTATTGTTCATATTAATCTCTATTATGTTCTCTATGATTGTTACTCGTCTTGCAGTGTTCATTTCTTTCCTTTTTTCTCTCTTTTTGTTACTTTTGTATAATCTTCACACACTCCTTCATTAGGGGCCAAGGCCTTTTCATGGATAAACCATCCGAACCTCTCTCTCTGTCTTTCTGTCTCTGACTCTGCCTCTCTTTCTCTCTCTCTCTTCTCTCTCTCTCTCTCTCTCTCTCTCTCTCTCTCTCTCTCTGTGTGTGTGTGTGTGTGTGTGTGTGTGTGTGTGTGTGTGTGTGTGTGTGTGTGTGTACGTGCGTGCATGCTCGCGCATGCATGTTTGTATGTTTCTTCACTGTTGCGTACCTTTTTTTTCCTGCCTTTGAGGAGTATGTTCCTGTCTTTGGTCTGGAAACTCTTACATTTTTGTATGTTCCTGTCTTTGGTCTGGAAACTCTTACATTTTTGTATGTTCCTGTCTTTGCTCTGGAAACTCTTACATTTTTGTATGTTCCTGTCTTTGCTCTGGAAACTCTTACATTTTTGTATGTTCCTGTCTTTGCTCTGGAAACTCTTACATTTTTGTATGTTCCTGTCTTTGCTCTGGAAACTCTTACATTTTTGTATGTTCCTGTCTTTGCTCTGGAAACCCTTACATTTTTGTATGTTCCTGTCTTTGCTCTGGAAACTCTTACATTTTTGTATGTTCCTGTCTTTGGTCTGGAAACTCTTACATTTTTGTATGTTCCGTCTTTGCTTGGAATCTTATTTCTGTATGTTCCTGTCTTTGCTCTGGAAACTACTTTTACGTTGCTCCTTTGTATGTTCCTGTCTTTGGTCTGGAAACTCTCACATTTTTGTATGTTCTGTCTTTGGTCTGGAAACTCTCACATTTTTGTATGTTCCTGTCTTTGGTCTGGAAACTCTACATTTTTGTATGTTCCTGTCTTTGTCTGGAAACTCTTACATTTTTGTATGTTCCTGTCTTTGCTCTGGAAACTCTTACATTTTGTATGTTCCTGTCTTTGCTCTGGAAACTCTTACATTTTTGTATGTTCCTGTCTTTGCTCTGGAAACTCTCACATTTTTGTATGTTCCTGTCTTTGGTCTGGAAACTCTCACATTTTTGTATGTTCCTGTCTTTGGTCTGGAAACTCTTACTATTCCTGCTTTGTTGGAAACTTTACATTTTGTATGTTCCTGTCTTTGCTCTGGAAACTCTTACATTTTGTATGTTCCTGTCTTTGCTCTGGAAACTCTTACATTTTTGTATGTTCCTGTCTTTGGTCTGGAAACTCTCACATTTTTGTATGTTCCTGTCTTTGCTCTGGAAACTCTTACATTTTTGTCAGATCACAAATTATAACGTGCCAGCCTTTTTGCAGCGATCTAGCGTCTAGGAAGTGAAAATGCTACACACTGTTCAGGGTGATCCAAAAGCTGTGTAGTCTACAATGTCTCTTTGCAGTGTGGCTTTATTATGTGTTTTTCATGGCATTTATTGTCTTCTATGAATTCTTGACCTTTTGTGTAGAAATCTGGTTCAATACCTCAAGCAGAAGGGCTAACACCGCCAGCAAGTTTAAGCCATATTGGCTAGAACGATGTCAGTAGTGCGGAAGTGAATTGTTTGTGCTGTTTACTTCTTCTTTTTTCAGGGTGTAATTTTTTTTCAGGATCTCACCTTTTCAGGTTGCGACCGCTTTCTTTCCCTGTCTGGGTTTCACAGCCTTAAAATTACCATGTACTGTCAGCTTGGCTATTTTGTGAAAGAAACTCGAAAGAAATCTTTACATCCAAATGATAAAGAACGTACTTGTAGTTCTGGGTAATGCAGTTTCTCTTTGACATTTAGGTTCTAATCAATGTTCATGATGTCCGGTTTAAGCAGATTGCCCTTGAGGTCCTTGTTAACAGACTGTCCTTGAGGTTTGAGTGACATGGGTCAGATGTCTGGGTTATACAGGCTATCCTTGACTCCACATTATACAAATTGTCCTTGATGTCCGAGATATGAACAAAACAAATGATGTTCAGGTTACAACGTCCTTCACTGTGTGATTACACCGAAGTCTGGACGTTAGAGGTCTGGGTTACTGAGATTGTATTCAATGTTAGATTAAAGAGATTTCGCTTGTCATCTGGGTTTTACAGAATGTCCTTTATAGCGTCTGGGTTACAAAGAATGTTCGTGATGGACGTCCAATTACAAAGAATGTCCTTGAACTCTAGGTTAGACAACACGTAATCCAGATGACACATGTCCTTAAAACGGTGATTCACGTAACATGTCGTTGACATTTGGTTCAAACAGGTCCTTAATTTACAAGGCAATAAGGACATCCATGATGTTGGAAAATATAGAATATCATGTATAATGTGCTTATACAAAACGTCCTAAGTGTCCGGCGATCGATAACGTCCTTGATGTGACAGCGTCTGAGAAGCTGAAAACAAACTAATCTTCAATTGTGCAGTAATGGAATTTATGAACTCGCATTGTGTTGCGTCCATTTTTCATTTTCTCTGGTCTGGCACTGGTAATGGCGACCATCATCTTCCTGGAGAGGTGAGGGAGGTAGAGCGTTGTGAGATGAAAGAAGAAGAGCTACGCCATCAAAGACAGAGGACATCAAACTGAACATCAGAGCCTGCGGACATTGGGTTCGTAACATTGCCCCCTCCCGTCTGGGCGAATGGCTGTGTACCACGCGTCTGCCTGTCTGCCTTGCTTCCTCTAAACAAGTGTCCCTGACTTCTGTCAGCAAATTATCGGAGGGGAGGAAGAGCAGGCAGGGGTTGTGTGGTGCCTGCCTATATAGCTCGAGGAGAAGAGAGGGGGAAAGTGGCGGATGCGGGAAGAAGAGAGAGAGAGAGAGAGAGAGAGAGAGAGAGGAGAGAAGGAAGAAGAAGAAGGAAAGGAGGAGGAGGAGAAGGAGGAGGAGGAGCGGGAGGAAGAGGAAGATAAGAAGGAGAATGAGCAGAAGAAGAAGAAGAGGAGGAGAGGAGGAGGAGGAGGAGGAGGAGGAGGAGAGAGAGAGAGAGAGAGAGAGAGAGAGAGAGTCAGTCAGACAGACAGACAGACAGACAGAGAGTAAATGTAAGTGTGTTTGAGTGTGTGTGGGTGTGAGAGAGAGAGAAGGTGAGAGAGATGAGAGAGAGAAACAAGGAGAGAGAGAGAGAAAGAGAGAGACAGAGAGAGAGATAGAAACGGAGACAGAGACAGACAGGCAGACAGACAGACAGATAGATCAACAAACTAGGTGGGATAGATAAAGTATCTTTTAATTGTGTGTGTGTGTGTGTGTGTGTGTGTGTGTGTGTGTGTGTGTGTGTGTGTGTGTGTGTGTGTGTGTGTGTGTTTGCAAATTGAAATCAATTCCAAGTTTTATATCCTTAAAAGCGGAAGCAATTGAGAAACACACACACACACACACACACACACACACACACACACACACACACACACACACACACACACACACACACACACACACACACACTTCAGAGGGAGAATGAGCGATGGAGGAAGCAAAATGGCACACAAAACCCCACTATAAACCAAAAAAAAAAAAAAAAAAGCCAGAAATGATTCCATTTTGAAGAAGGAAATTCTGGCAGTCAGACAGATTGCCATTTCCAAGACTGCACACAAAGTGCATGGCATTCCACGCACACAACTCGTTCGTTCGGTGTTTGGCCGGCTCCGAAGACTAGGTCAAACCGACCCTCTCCACTTGAGAGGGAAGAAAACGGAAAGGGAGGGAAGGGGGTGGGGTGAGACGGAGATCGCGGAATGGGGGGGGGGGGGTATGAGAGGAAGGGCTAAGGTGAAGACGGGGGAAACAGGGTTCGCTGCAATTTGTCAAGGACCGAAGCTTCAATACACACGATGAATGGGCCTCTGGCTAGAAGCCAGACTATTCAATCATTTAGTGTTTGCATTTTTGCTTATTACGTCACTTCTTTCCTGGTGTCTATGAACTTCTTTTTATTCATCAAAAGATATATGTAGATAAAATTATATACTTATCTATACAACAATGTCCCTTTGGATGAGTGAACTTTAACCCAACACACACATACACACACGCGCGCGCGCACGCACGCACGCACACACGCGTGCATGCACGCACGCACACACAGACAGACAGACATATAGACGAACACACACACACACACACACACACACACACACACACACACACAGAGAGAGAAGCAGAGGGAGCACAGACAACAGAGAGAGAGAGAATCAGTTATTTATTTACTCATTGGATGATCGCGTTTTATTTCCCTACCTTCGCCTTATGACTATTGCAAACAGGTTAGGAGACAGCAAACATGTTGAACACTTGCACACAAAGAGCACATGCGTCTATGCTAGACACACGCATAATTATATATGAACTTGTTCTTGCCTTCCCTCCTTCACCATCTTTTCTCACTACGTCCACCCGATCAGTTCTATCCAAACTCACCCACCAATACTTCGTTTTAATCTCCACAAACATGCACACAAACTATTACTCCTCCTGTTGGTGCTCGCGCTGTTGGCAATCAGCTCAACAGAATACACAGTTGAATTCTATGGTTCTTCTCCACTGACCTCTCTGTTCAGTAAGGAACTGAATCCAAATGACATGCCATGTTTCTCGCTCTGTATTTGTTAACAAAATTCTGTGCAGTTATTGGTCCCATGTTCTACAAAACTTCATTGGTCAAGCAGAGATAAAGTAATGTTCGCTGGCACGATTTTTTTTCCACGTCTTTGAGACGAATGTTTTGCCTGTCAAACTTTCAAAACTTGGGAAAAGTTGTGTTTTTTCCCCCTCAAGGCAAACCATCATTCGCCGTTAATGATGTCTTTATATTCCTGTCCGAAAGTGGTCAACTGGACGTTGTTTGCTTGTTCATTCGTTTGTTTTTGTTTGTGTGTTTACTTGTGTGTTTGTTTGTTTCGTTTGTTTGTTTGTTTTTAATTGACGCATGCAAAGATTCCAAGGCATATGTCAATGGGCGCAAGCATATAATTAAGTCAGCATAAAACAAGACATGTGCAATCCAAATTAAATGAACACGTTATTCCGTAATCATTGTGCCCTACAGGAATGACACAAATATTGAATTACAGTTTGTTACGACCCTTTTTTTACGCACGAAGTTTGAATTGATTTAATGCATCGAAATATTTATTCTGGTAGTTTTCATAATTGATTTCCATCAAGTGCACATGGTTTTTTTTTCTTTATGCTGGATGGCCAACAATACATGTGCTTTGGACCGTGTTTTATTAGTTTTACGTTAGTACCAAAACATCACTCATAAAAATAACAATATCTAATATATTATCTGTTTTGGACTTTGTTATCTTTCACATTATAGATCAGTCTTCCACAAATGAACTTTCAGAATTCAAATGCTTTCAATTTCGTTCCAGAAAATACGAATAACTTCACAGCCCGACTAGCAGTGATTAATTATGTCTGCCTCTCTCTAACAGAAATTACACCTTTTGCTGTCAGTGACTTGCATTGTTTCAAAACGCTGCTTGTGACTTAGAATGGTTAGTATGCTTCAAGCTGGAACTATTTTAATTTTTTTTTCATTTTGTTCATTATCATCACTTTTGTCTCATCTACAAGTCTATTCAGGGGTCCCCATTTGAGGAAAGGCAGTGATATCAAAACTTTACGTCATGTTTTCCAGCTTGATACCATCACCAATGAGGGTTGCTGTGAAATACAGCAGAACTGTTGTTGTAGAAGACGGTGAGCACCATGTTGGCAAGAAAGCAACGAACAACCTGGCAAATTTCGACAAAGAGGGAAGTAAATCAACACTCTCTGATTCCCGAACGCAGGAAGTCTGCAGGGAGATAAAAGACAAGCTGAAAAGCCAGAACCTTCGCCATGCCATGATGACAGCCTTCTCCATGGCAGAGCTGAATGCAGCCATCAAGAAACTCAAATGGTCAGTTTCATAAGTGTGTGTGTGTGTGTGTGTGTGTGTGTGTGTGTGTGTGTGTGTGTGTGTGTGTGTGTGTGTGTGTGTGTGTGTGTGTGTGTGTGTGTGTGTGCATTCTTTTGTTTTCTTAGATGTCAGTACAAAGGTTAATCTGACAATTAATAACTTTCAGTCAGAATCGTGAAACAGGTATGCAGTAACAGTTATCTACACTGATACAACGTTAAAATTCACGATACAGCGGTCTCCCTGAAAAAGTGTAACAACGTGAGATTTCGGGACCTGTTGTGCTCTAAAAGGTGTAAGAACGTTGCTATTTGGGGCTAAGTATTCCTTAAAAAATGTAACGTCGTCACATTTCTCATCCGATATTTTGTTCTTAGGTAATCCGTGAAAAAAATTTAATTAGCAGTGTTGGAGGATGACTGCAAAAAGTAATAATTTATAGCTGTTTTTCATTCGTTAAGAGTGCTGCAAGGTTTGTGATATCCATGAGGACCGCATGATGATAAGAGAACGTGAAGAAATGTAACACTTTACAATATTTTCCACCTGGGGAATGCTACAATTTGATGTTCTCTATGTGGACGGCATAATGATAACAGAGCAAATTATATAAATGTAACTCTTTATAACACTTTCCCCTGCAGAATCCCACACCATTTGGGTTATCAATGTGGATAGAATGATACTAAGACAGCGCGTGTAAATGTTATTTTACAAATTTTCCCCGTGATAGAAAGCTACATTGGTGTGTATCCATGTGGACTGAATGATGATAAAGCAAGCGCATAAATGTGAGTGCTACTATAGAGTTCAAACAAACGGAAACATACATTCATCACCGTGACACAGCACAAGATAGCATAAGACTGAAGTCTCTATAGTTTCATCGGGTTCGCAGTTACTGCTCAATGAACTGAAGAAACAGCATTCTCAGGTTGGTTCTCGTGGCATATTACATGTGCTTTTAGATGAAACATGAAACTGGTATTAAATATCAGTGACGGGAAAAAACATAACAAGTTGATTTTGTTGCAATAACCTCCCCACCCTCCATCCCTTCCTTCTTTCCTTCCTTCGGCCGTCGTTTTGGAAAATTGGGCACAAACTCAAAACGTTCGCCTCGCTTTTGCATCAGATTCATTCCCGTTGGTTGATTTGATGGCTGGCCATCTAATTATCGGGGAAATATTTTTTTCATTCCTTCCTTCTTTCTATTTTCTTTCTTTCTTTTCTGTTTTGCTACATGTTATCTTTTTTTATGTCGTTTCGTGGAAAACTCATGGATACGACAATCATAGGAAGGGTTTGGAGTCATATGGTGGTTTATATAGATAAGTATTACTGTCCAAACGACTGCAATTGAACAAAAGGGAAACAACTCACTCGACGCGTTCGTATGGGGACGATGACCTGTTTGATAGATTAGAAAGTTGACTCGGATTTCACGTGTTCAATTACTTAACTGTTTCTGTTTGCTAATGTTGATTACTATTCAGCTTTTTGTATGTGTGTGTATGTGCATGTGTGTGAGAGTATGTAGCTGATATATAGCATGAATGTGCCAGCCAAATGTCGTTTCTATCATTGTGAACACTTGAACAGTGTGTCCAGCAGCAAAGCTACGGTAATCAATGTGAATGGCGTTACGGAGATACATTTATACGCGCTTGTGCCCCCCCTACCCATCCCTCTCTCTTCTCTCTCTTCTCTCTCTTCTCTTTTCTGTGGTCTTCAGGTCTCTCTCTCTCTCGTCTCTCGTTAAGTGGTTTATTTCTCGTGCAATCTTACAGGCATATTACCTGTCGTGTTGCTTTGAGACAGCTCACGCAATGTTTTTTCTTGCTCATTTTTTTATGGATATCAGATAATTTCTTTTTCTTTTTATTATGTCATGGAACTTAATAGATTAGCTGCAGTTCATGTCTTATCTCAATAATATTCCTCTGCTCTCTTCCTCTCTCTCTCTTCTGCTCTCTCTCTCTCTTCTTCTCTCTCACTCTCTCCCCTTCTCTCTCTCATCTCTCTTTCTCCCTGAGTGTGCGTGTGTACGTGCATACCAATCTGTGTGCGTGCATGCGTGCGTCCGTGCATGCGTGTTGTGTGTGTGTTGTGTTGTGTGTGTGTGTTGTGTTGTGTTGTGTGTGTGTGTGTGTGTGTTTGATGGTGTCAGTGGCTGTGTCGATGTATCAGTCAACTATGTCTGTAATCTGGTGTGTGTGATGTGTGTGTGTGTGTGTGTGTGTGTGTGTGTGTGTGTGTGTGTGTGTGTGTGTGTGGTGTGTGTGTGTGAGTGTGTGTGTTGTGTGTGTGTGTGAGTGTGTGTGTGTGTGTCTGTCTGTCTGTCTGTCTGTCTGTCTGTGGGTATGTCTGTGTGTGCGTGCGTGCGTGCGTGTGTGTATGAGTCTATACAAGTAATATATGGGTGCTTGTGCATAAAAAGACTGTCAGCAAGAATGTTTCTGAGTCCTTGGGGAACAATCGTCCATAGACAGGGCATAAAGCAAGAAAGAACAAAATAACACATTTTCGACCCCGAATGGCTCTTACCCAGAGTTTCTCCTTGGCTCAGATGAGAAGAATAGAAACACATAGTGGAGTTTCATCCACTTAATGGATATGTTCGTTAGGATGTACTGACATTTCCTGTCCAACACTGCAAGGGTCTGTATCTCTCGGGCCTGGTTGATCTGGGGGATGTTATGCGAGTTGGGTACAGTTGGGTTATGTAGTTTCTGGTCAGACTGAATCTCCACGGCATCATCTTCCAGCAAACCTTGTCGATCAGTATAGAACGTCACAAGATTTCCGCCTTTCATGCTCTGCTTTCTGGTGACCTCAGTTTCGTTTTCATACTCCACGTCTGTGCTCTAGGTGAGTTTACGTCAAGATCGTTGGTTCTTTTGAGTTCATGGGACTGTCACTTGGAGACGTAATGGCGCTTTGTGGAATAGGGTTTTGGGCTGGGGCTGGACATACGCGACTAAGATATTGTAGTCAGCAGGAGGACCTAGGACGTGGTGTCCGCGAAAGGAGCATCAGGACAGGTACCATGATCATCACCAAAGAATTCTGCAGTAGCGCGGTGTTTCCTCTGGTGGTTGTTATATGCCGTCTGATATTGATTGCTGCCCGTGGATGGCCTATGCCGAGTCAAGCGATGGACAAGCCAGGCTGTTGCTGTAGATAGCATGCAGGAATGGGCAGTGTGCGAGTAATGCCCCTGAAGAGGTTTGGGACAAAGAAAGAAGAGAGAAGAGAGGAGAGAGAAGAAGAGACAAGAGAAAGAAGTCGAGAGCCAGAGGGCAAGACAGTAGGACAGACCAGAACACGAAGACAGACATGGCCACATGGCAGACAGAGACAGACAGAGTACAGAGAGACAGAGAAACGAGAGCAAACCAAGCCCTCACAAGCTTATTCTTATGGTACCAATGTGGAAAACAAAATGCAAGCATTGATAACCGGAAATGTTTTCATGTTGAACACAACAACTGCTCTGAATGGTTTTCATCGTCTTTTCAAACAGACGGCAGTTCGTCCTTGTCAGCGACAGCGGATAAAATGACTCCGAAATGTCATCAGACTTTGGGCATTCCCCAGGGTTCTGTGCCAAGGTCCAGGCTTTGGATAATGCACACAACGCTCCTGCTCAGAAGCCAACAACGCTCTGTTCAACATGAAATGTTTGCCAGTGGTCATCACCTTGAACATTCCAACTCGTTAGTTATTTATACAGCGGTCTCGTGCAAACAAGTCGGTATTGTGTTCGCGATATCAACAGGAGATATTTAACAATAAATCAAAATTCAAACGATGATAAAACAGAAGCTATCCGGTTTATGAAACATTCCTGAAGTCAAGACCCCCGTCAGCATTCCACGATAGTCCTAGACCCCACTGACATCTCATTCATGCCATGTGTTCGTGATCTTGGCCTCCATCTCTACTCTGATCTTACTTTAAAACACCACAGGCTCACACCGAAACTTAATGTGCAAAGACCTTGCTTAAGAAGTCGAGTATTTATAGACAGACGCAATCAGAGATTGTTTTTGGTAATTTTCATTGTGTCTGAAGGACGACTTTTGTTGTTGTTTTTTTTTCATACGCCTATCAAGGTACACGCCAGGTGGTTTCAAGACAGAGACTAGAATGAAAAGAAAGGGGCCAATTTTGAGACATCACCTGGCGCAGAGATAGGGTCACGTGTGAATGCTAAGACCTGAAATGTAACGTAAGGAAAGGGGTGTATCAGGTAACTCATGTATTTCAACATTGTGAATGATGTCATCTTTTAGAAATACCTTGAAAACAAATGAAATGGTTTGTAAGGGGGTTCGTTTATTTGATCTTTCATCAGTTTACTATCAATCCATGGCTCAAATTGATGCTACGCCTCAAAAACACTTTTATGAATTATAGAGTGATTTGGTGCTAAATCCTAATTCTGGCGTGCGGCCACATGGCCAAAGTCTGCCCAGCATCCTTTCTTGAATTCCAACGCGTCAGCTCAGTTAGATCTTTCCTTTCAAAACAGTCCACGAAAACGTTGATGGCTTCCTTTCGAGATCAGACTGTTGCAATGCTGTACTGGTACCTACAGCGTTAGTCCAGCCACTTCAAGCATTCAAAATCTAGCTGCCTGCCCTGTCTGTAAGGCGCCAAAACGACATCATACATCAGATCTCTTGAAGAAATTGCACTGTCAAGATCGAGCATAGGATTCAGCACAAATCTGCCTGTCTATGTTATTATAAGACTATCGAACGTGGAGCGCCTGTCTGTCTCTGTGACCTCTTTGAAGTATACACTCTTCCTCATTCTCTCCGTTCTTCCT
>CM065729.1:59688694-59691194 GCA_033310375.1 Conus canariensis
GCAACGTGGGAGTAATGCCATGGAAGAGGTTTTGGAAGATCAAACAGCACAAAGGAGAGAGAGAGAGAGAGAGAGAGAGAGAGAGAGAGAGAGAGAGAGAGAGAGAGAGAGAGCTGACACCTCTCTCAAATTTTCTTCATTATGTCAACAAAATGCGGAGACAAAACAAAATACAAGAAATTTATGACGAAATTCTCCTCTCACACCTGAACGCAAACTTTGACGTATGTAACACTGCGCTAAAGTGGTTAAGATCGTATTTTCCAAACAGACGGTAGTTCGTCCTTATCAGCGAAAAACTTTCCTCTAACATGTCATCGGACTTTGACGTTCCCAGGGTTCTGTGCTAGGTCCAGTGCTTTTCGTAAGGTACGAAATGCCCCTGATTGAGATCATCAGGAACCGTTCTGTCCATCATGAAATGTTCACCGATGACATTCAACTTCAACATTCTGACATATTAGATAACAATGGCAGTCTCGTACAAAAGTTCATTATTGTGTCTCTGATCTCAAACAGCAAATATCTAGCAATACACTGAATTTAAACGATAACAAAACAGAGAATATCAGGTTTATGAAATACCCTTAGTGTCAAGACCCTTGTCATCATCCGACAATAGTGTTAGGCCCCATTATCATCTCATTCATGCCATGTGTTCGTGATCTTGGCTTCTGTCTCTACTATGATTTTACTTTCAAACACCTCAGGCTGTACACCGAAAATTCAAGCGTCAGTGCCTTGCTTGAGGAGTCGAGTATTTATAGACAGGAGCATTCAGATTCTTTTGATAATTATGATTACGTCTGAAAGACGATTTTTCTTCTTTTATTATGCCCCTTAAGTAAGCACCAAATGGTTCCAAGCCACAGATTGAAATGAAAGTAAGGAGATCAATGTGAGAAGACCATCACATCAGGTGCAAAGACAGGGTTACAGATGAATGTGAAGGCATGAAATGTATAGTCAGCTAAGGGATATATCATGTATTTCAAAATCTTAATGTCAGCGGTAGATATACTTAAAAACGAGTGAAAATGGTCAGTAGCGATTGTATATTTGATCTTTTATTTCTATATTTATGCTAGCCTCCAAAAGACAAATGGACTATATAGCGCTTTCGTGCAAATTCCTCAATGTGGCGTGTGGCCACATAGCCAAAGTCTGCCGATTATCTTTTCTTGAATTTGATCACGCCAGCTCCTTTAGACCGTTCCTTACAATACAGACCGCAAAAACGACGGTGTCTTGCTGCATCCTTTCAAGATTGGATTATGGCAATGCTGTTCTCCTAACACCTGCTGCCTTAGCCCAGCCATTCCAGTAAAAGTAACTGCCTGCCTTATCTGTAAAGTGCCAAACAGCATCATACATCCGATCTCTTTAAGAAACTGCACTGGCTCAACATCGTGCATAGGATTCAGTACAAAATCTGCCTGTCTGTGTTATAAGCGCCTGTCTGTCTCTCTGTTCTCTTTGAAGTATGCACTCCTATTCCTTCTCTCTGTTCTCTTTGAAGTATGCACTCCTATTCCTTCTCTCTGTTCTCTTTGAAGTATGCACTCCTATTCCTTCTCTCTGTTCTCTTTGAAGTATGCACTCCTATTCCTTCTCTCTGTTCTCTTTGAAGTATGCACTCCTATTCCTTCTCTCTGTTCTCTTTGAAGTATGCACTCATATTCCTTCTCTCTGTTCAGCCTCTGATGACCGAATATTTCGGATTCCCTCCTTTAACTGAAAGGAGCATAGTTTTGAGACATTCTCATTTTCTGCGCGATGATACTCTGGAACTCACTGTTTCTCCAACTACGCCATACCCTTTCCCTCCTGACTTTCAAGTCGCCTCTAAAAACTAATGTGTTCAAACGCCAGTTGCACGTGTACAAATCAGCTGTGTTATGCTTGTGGCGGTGGTGTTGGTGGGAGTGGTGTGTGTGTGTGTGTGTGTGTGTGTGTGTGTGTGTGTGTGTGTGTGTGTGTGTGTGTGTGTGTGTGTGTGTGTGTGTGTGTGTGTGTGCGTGTAAGTGTGTGTGTGTGTGTCTGTGTGTGTGCATGTGAATGGCGTGCATCTGTGTGTTTGTGTAAGGTTGAGTGTGTGTGTGTGTGTGTGTGTGTGTGTGTGTGTGTGTGTGTGTGTGTGTGTGTGTGTGTGTGTGTGTGTGAGTGTGTGTGTGTGTGCGTGTGTGTGTATTATTATTATTATTATTATGAACATTTATGACGCCTAATCAATTGAATGCCCTAGGCGTTTACAATATCACAACAGACATCAAATCACACAATATATAACAATCATACATGAGAAAAAGGCATCAAAATCCAAAGCAAGGACACAAACTCACAAGCATGCATACACGCAAACACACACTCACACAGACACGAACGCACACAAAGCAGACACTCGCATCACACATTGCAAACGTCGGGTCACAGGGAAGACGAAGTTACCTAGGAAACAGATGAGTTTTGAGAAGGCGCTTGAATGTGGGCAGTGAGGGTG
>CM065729.1:59701194-59706194 GCA_033310375.1 Conus canariensis
TATTCTTTCTGGGAGGACGGGAAATTTTTTATAAACTTGAAGTAAAATTTTTAGGTGTCCTACTAACACCAAAACTAAACTGGAAAAAACATATTGACTCAATTGTTACTAAAGCAGTTAAAAGTTTGAATTTTCTAAAAATTATCAGTCACTCTCCATGGGGACAGGATCCCAAAGTTTTGCTACATTTAGCAACCAGTCTTGTACGATCAAGATTGACTTACGGACAGGAAGTATTCTTTTCTGCTCCGCGATCGCATTTAAAGAAACTTCAAAGAATTGACAGTAAAGCTGTAAAGTTGGCCCTGGGTGTACCTGTGCACACTAAGTCCTCTGAAGCTTATAAGATAGCAGGCCTTTTGCCACTTGATGAAGAAAGGAAAATAAGTTCTGTAAAATATGTAGTGAGACGGATTGCTGTGGACGACCTTGAAGAGTTAAATACACGATCCGACATTGATTTTTCGAAAAATGCACAGAAAAATTCAAATTTAGAGACGCTTCGTTCATATGTTTCAGACGTTTTTAATTCATCAAAGATTGACCCACACGAGGTAGCGCCTCGCGTACTGGTTCCGCCGGTACCCCCTTGGGAACTAACGGAAGTAACAGTTAACATTTTTTCTTCTGATCTAAATAAAGCGATTTCGCCGCATGTGTTAGCAGCATCTGTCAAAATTGACATGGAAGAAAAGTTTACTAACTATTTAAAAGTATACACTGACGGCTCAGTTCTTGATGATGGTAGTGCGGGATCTGGCTTTGTAATTCCAGATTTCAAAGCTGAAAAATCGTATTATTTAGGAAAGGGTCATTCCATATTTACAGCTGAACTAGTTGCTGTCCTGATGGCATTAAATTATTTAATTTCCTTGCCAGTCTCAATATTTAATATCCTGTTTTGTGTTGATTCACAGTCAGTATTAAAAAGTTTGCATTGTTTTGAAAATACACAGAGAGAGGAATTATTATTTGAGATTAAGTACATGTTGCACTGTCTTTACATGAAAGGTACTAATGTCGTATTTTCTTGGGTTCCATCGCACACCTCCTTCGTATTTAACGATCAAGCAGATAGAGCAGCAAAAAGGGGAGCAAAGAATATATTAGGTAGTATTAAGGTTGATTGTCCTTTGTCATACAAGGAAATTAGTCATATAATCGAGAGGGATTTCTTGAGTCAATACAGTTCCTCATCAAAACCTCGTCAGCAAACTCTGTCAAACTTTGTGTCGATTAGCCGACCGGTTTCAAGCCTGACTTTTAGACTTTTATGTAATTCCCTACGAACCAAGTATTGCCAGACTGTTAAGTGTGTATGTCGTGGAGATCTTTCAGTTCAACATGTGATTTTTGATTGTGAACTAACGAAACCCTTTTTGAATGGTGTTATACCAAGTGCTGACACTGGGCACGTTAATGTGTTTGACTTTTTAGATTCGTTGCCAGTTGTTTCTCTTGTTAAATTAACGAGTAACCTTTTGCAAAGTCCATTAAGGAACATTTTATAATCATAATCGTAAGTTAGATTACTTTAGTTATTTTTCTCTAATTTTTCATAGTTACTGTCCTATAATTCATCTATCCTTTATTTTTGTTCTATGTAACCACATCGTCCTCTTCTCTCCTTTTATGATAATAGTCTGAAATTGTAAACACTATGTTATTTAGACGTCTGCAATCACCTATATGTGTGACGAGACGTAAAACAGAATTCCTTCCTACACACACACACACACACACACACACACACACACACACACACACACACACACACACACACACACACAACACACTCAATCGCTTTGTCCGTGCGTGTACATGTCTGTGGGTAGGTGGGTGGGTAGGTGTCAGTGTTGATGTGTCTATCTCTGTCTGTAACTGTGTCTCTGTGTGTTTGCGTGTGTGCGCCTCCATGTGTGTGTGTGTGTGTGTGTGTGTGTGTGTGTGTGTGTGTGTGTGTGTGTATGGTTGTGTGTGCGCGCGTACATGTGTGTGTGTGTGTGTGTGTGGGTGGATGCGCGTGCGTGCGTGCGTGCGTGCATGCGTGTGTGTGTGCATGTGTGTAAGCGCACGCGCGCGTGCATGCACGCGTGTGTGTGTGTGTGTGTGTGTGTGTGTGTGTGTGTGTGTGTGTGTGTGTGTGTGTGTTTGCACGAACGTTTCAATGTGCGTCTGTGCTTGTGTTTGCATGGGCAGGTATTTTTTTAATGATGAGCTGTTCAAGGGTAAGTGTGATAGTGGGAAAGGAAGACAGGAAGGTGGGAGGGTGGTTGGAGATGCAGAGAGGAGGGGCACCGATTCGCAAACGACGTATTGCGCTGGTAAACCCATCTTGACTTTATTATGCTCTTTTACTACATGGAAATGGGCCTCCTGACCCGGTCAGACGGAGGGCACGAGCCATTTTCTAAACAGCCTTGCAGGAAGCAGGGGCGTGTTCATCTTTTAGGCTGGCGTAGCAGTGTTTGCAATCCATCTGCCTGTTCCCCCTGTCTCCAATTGAATGACTCTTTCCCCCGTCCTTCCGTACTTACGCCCCCACAATACTCCTTCTTCCTTCGCAACTTCACGGAACTATACATTTTCTTGGTTTTTAATGTTTCACATCTCCTTTTCTCCATGGCTTTCTCCTAGTGGAGAAAAACAAAGAATGTAAGTGACTGATTCAAATTTGCATGATGGCATGTGTGTGTGTGTGTGTGTGTGTGTGTGTGTGTGTGTGTGTGTGTGTGTGTGTGTGTGTGTGTGTGTGTGTGTGTGTGTGCACGCACATGCGCCCGTGTGTGTGTGTTTGTGTGTGTGTGTGTGTGTGTGTGTGTGTGTGTGTGTCTGTGTGTCTGTGTGTTTGTGTGTGTGTGTGTGTGTGTGTGTGTGTGTGTGTGTGTGTGTGTGTGTGTGTGTGTGTGTGTCCCCGTGCATACGCGTGTATTTGTGCTTGCATGTAATATATGGATGCGTTTGAATAATAAAAAAAGACTGTGTTAGCAAGAATGTTTCTTAGTCGTTTGGGAATAATCGTCATCCCGTGAATCATGGACGTAGCCAGGGCATCAAGAAAGAAAAAATGACACTTTTCCGGCCCCAATCAGCTCTTTTCCAGACTTCAGTTTGCCGTGGGCTAAGATGAAAAGAACTGAAAAAAAATAGTTGAGTTCCATCCGTTTATTGAATGTGTTTCTTACATTGTTCTGAAATGTTCTGGAAACACCGCATGTTTCTGTATCTCTCAGGCCTGGTTGATGCTGGGGGGCATTACGCAAGTTGGGCACAGCCCTGTCACGTAGCCTCAGACCAGCATGAAACTTCATAGCATCATCTTCATCAGCATCCTTGTCGATCAGCATTGAAAAAAAAAAGTCTAAAGATGTTCGCCCTTCACGCCCTGCATTTCTTGTGGCCTCAGTTTCGATGACTTTTTTCATGTCTATTTCCTGTATATGCCCTTGGTGGGGTCCTGTGTATGCCCTTGGCGGGTTCCTGTATATGCCCTTGGCGGGTTCCTGTGTATGCCCTTGGTGGGGTCCTGTGTATGCCCTTGGTGGGTTCCTGTAGATGCCCTTGGTGGGTTCCTGTGTATGCCCTTGGTGGGTTCCTGTAGATGCCCTTGGTGGGTTCCTGTATATGCCCTTGGTGGGTTCCTGTGTATGCCCTTGGTGGGTCACTGGTGTCGTTAAGTTCATTTGGACTGTTGTTTGACAGACGTGATGGGGATCTCCCGAAAGGTTTGGGGGTTGGGAGAGGAACGGGTGGGGAAGGGGGAGGGGGGCGGAAGAGGGGAGTTCACTCACCCGACAATGCAGTTATTATAGTCAGTAGGAGGACAGACGAGGTGGTGTCCTGAGAAAGATGCATCAGCACAGGCACCACTGAACAACACGGAAGTGACTCAGCTGCAGTGCAGTGTCTCCTCTGGTGGGGATAGCCTGATGCTGACCTTATATTGATGATTCCTAGTGGATTGTTGACGCCGTGGCAGAGACTGGACAAGCCAGGCTGTGGGTGTGAATGGTGAGTCGGAATGAGCAGTATGAGTGTAATGCCACTGAAGAGGTTTGGAAGATTACACAGCTCATGAAATCAACAGAGAGAGAGAGAGAGAGAAAGAGAGAGAGGGAGAGGGACAGACAGATAGACAGACAAGACACAGACAGACACAGACAGACACAGAGACACAGAGAGAGAGAGAGACAGAGACACACAGAGACAGAGACAGAGACAGAGACAGACAGACAGACAGACAGACTGACAGACAGTCAGATAGAGTGCTGGCACGCCCTCTCCAGCTTTTTAAAAAAATTTTTTATTGTTATCGCGTTGCGCCCGTCCATCTTTCTGACCTCTTTGAAGTACACGTCCCAGTTCGTTCTTTCCGTTTTTTCTCTGACGACCCAATACTTTTAATTCCCTCCTATAACCGAAGGCGGTGTGGTTCTGGGGCATTTTTATTTTCTGCAGCAATCCACTGGAACTCACTATGTTTTTAACTAACTACGCCATGCAGCCCTTCCTTCCTGACTTTCAAGTCAGCACTTGAAACTTATCTGTTTGAACCCCAAGTGCAGCTGAAGTATTGCTAAACTGCTGCGTGTCACTTACATTCACTCGTGTACAAATAAGTTGTGTTGTGGTGCTCTCTCTCTCTCTCTCTCTCTCTCTCTCTCTCTCCTCTCTCTCTCTCTCTCTGTGCGCGCGCATGTGTGTGTGTGTGTGTGTGTGTGTGTGTGTGTGCGCGCGCGCGCGCACGCGCGCGTGCGTGCACTGCTAGCTACTCCTCAGCAAAATTGATTGACTCGGATAGACGAATTTTTGGCCATAACAGTAACTAACCTAAATTGCCTCCCTGGCACGAAGATCAGGGAGATGTGACCTCGTTGATGACGTGTGCTGAACAGAGCTGGGCCACAAACCCCGTCATGCACTCACAAACAAACGTCAACGGTGCGTTGAATCATGAGAGGGCCGACCACTCTGTCTGGGTGTAACGATACGGGGTGGGG
>CM065729.1:59713694-59723694 GCA_033310375.1 Conus canariensis
TTTGTTTGTTTGTTAATGTGCAAATTCAGCTGTCGTTGTGGTTTAATCACGAACGTCGTCGTAAACAAGGGGCTGATTACCACCCTTGGGATTGCGGTCTGCCCAGTGACCTCCCTTATCAAAGACATTCCTCTTCAAAATGGATTTTGGGCAGGCTAGAAAATGATTATCACTTGATGATCAGCGTTGGACAACAAAAACTCCATTAGCGTTTTTAATCATCGTTATGAATTAAGTGTGATATCAGCTGGGACAGACTTGCAGAATATCGATTATCGATCATATTTGGAAGATTCCTCAGGATGATCTTAATATGCTAATGATCACAAACGGATAATTACTGAAAACAGGCGAGAAGACAGTTGTTAATCTTTACTGTGAAATTAGTTTTTGAACAGATTTGGAAAATGTTGTTGGTCGTTCGTGGTGAATAGATTTGTGTTGGATGTTATTGATCATTACATGGAGACTAGTGTGAACAAAGGTGTAGAGAACTGTTGATCATTACTGATAAATTAGATTGAGCAAATCTGTAGATTACAGTCGATAATTACTGGGGGACTAGTGTTAACAGATGAATCGATAATTATTGCTCATTACTGGGAGGTTAGTGTGAACAAAAATGTAAAGAACTGTTGAACATTACTGGGAAACTGTTGTGAACAGATGTGTTGAGTACTGTCTGTCATCGCTGTGAACAATGTGTAGAGTACTATGATCATTACTGAAAGATCAGTGTAAACAATGTTTAGAGTATGTTGATAATTATTCATCACACTGAATGACTAGAGTGAACAATGTGTAGAGTACTATTGATCATTACTGAAAGATTAGTGTAAACAATGTTTAGAGTACTGTTGATAATTATTCATCATCACTGAATGACTAGAGTGAACAACTGTGTGAGAGTACCATTGATCGTCACTGGAAGATTAGTGTAAACAATGTTTAGAGTGCTGTTGATTATTATTGGGAGACTAGTGCGAACAAAGAACTAGATTGGTGTTGATCGTCACTTGGAGATTAGTGTGAACGCAAGTGTAGAACGTTGCTGATCACTGCTGGCAGCTAAAAGTGAAGGGTATGTGTGTGTTATTGATCATCATTGAGATATCGTAGTGAACAGACGTGAAGAACATTATTGATCTTTACTGGGAGATTAAAGTGAAAATGTGTGGAATGTTGTTCATCATCACTCTTTCATTAGTGTGGACAAATGTGTAGAATGTTACTGGTCATTCCAGTGAGATTGGTGTGAACGGGTGTGTAGAGTATTACCGATCATTACTAGGAAATAAGCGCAAACAGATGTGCAGAAGGCTAGTCGTCATTATTGGTAGATTGGTGTGAACAGCCGTGTAGGGTATTACTGCTGATCATTACCAGAATAATGCAATCAGATGTGCAGAATGCTTTTCATCGTTATAAGCACATTACTGTGAACTGTGGAATACAGAATGTGGTGCGCTGTTGATCATTATTGGCACACTAGTGAGAGCATATGTGTAGAATGTTATGATCATTAGTAGTGCATTGCTCAGAGCATATGTCTAGAATGTTATGGTCATTATTGATTTATTTGTCAGAACATATGTGTAGAATGTTCTGATCAGTATTAGTCTATAAGTGTGAATAGTGGAATGTAGAATGTGGTGTGTTGCTGATCATTATTGACGTATTGTCCAGAACATAAGTGTAGAATATTATGATCATTATTAGTGCATTAGTCAGAACATAAGTGTAGAGTGTTATAATCATTCTTGATATATCAGTCAGAACATATGTGTAGAATGTTATGATCATTATTAGTTCATTAGTCAGAGAATATGCAGAATGTTATTAATCATTACTGGTATGTTAGTCAGAACATATGAGTAGAATGTTATGATCATTATTGATATATTAGTCAGAACACATGTGTAGAATGTTGGTGATCGTTATTGATATATTAGTCAGAACATATGTGTAGAATGTTGGTGATCGTTATTGATATATTAGTCAGAACATATGTGTAGTGTGTTGTGATCATTATTGATATATTAGTCAGAACATATGTGTAGTGTGTTGTGATCATTACTGATATATTAGTCAGAACATTTGTGTAGTGTGTTGTGATCATTATTGATATATTAGTCAGAACATTTGTGTAGTGTGTTGTGATCATTATTGATATATTAGTCAGAACATTTGTGTAGTGTGTTGTGATCATTATTGATATATTAGTCAGAACATTTGTGTAGTGTGTTGTGATCATTATTGATATATTAGTCAGAACATTTGTGTAGTGTGTTGTGATCATTATTGATATATTAGTCAGAACATTTGTGCAGAATGTTGGTGATCATTATTGATATATTAGTCAGAACATATGTGTAGTGTGTTGTGATCATTATTGATATATTAGTCAGAACATATGTGTAGTGTGTTGTGATTATTACTGATATATTAGTCAGAACATATGTGTAGAATGTTGGTGATCGTTATTGATATATTAGTCAGAACATTTGTGTAGTGTGTTGTGATCATTATTGATATATTAGTCAGAACATTTGTGCAGAATGTTGGTGATCATTATTGATATATTAGTCAGAACATATGTGTAGTGTGTTGTGATCATTATTGATATATTAGTCAGAACATATGTGTAGTGTGTTGTGATCATTACTGATATATTAGTCAGAACATTTGTGCAGAATGCTAGTGATCGTTATTGGTGTATCAGCCAGAACAGATTGCAGATGTTGGTGTGCGAAATATTGGTTATCATGATTGGTATATTAGCGCGAACTCATGTGTAGAATGATGGTGATCATATTATAATTGGTACATTAGAGATAAGTGAGAACAGTCGTGTAGAGTAATGATGGCTGCTGTTTGAAGTTAGGGAGGACTGGCGTGAAGAATAACGTTGGTTACAACCAAGACATGAGTGAGACGTGAAGAATGACAACTAAAGCCTTAGTGAGAAAAACAAACACGAATAAGAATACACAATCAAGAGAGTAGTAAACACAGGCATGAAGAATAATGGTGGTTATAACCAACAGCTTAGGGAGAACCAATGTAAAGAATAACAGGCATGAAGAATAATGGTGGTTATAACCAACAGCTTAGGGAGAACCAATGTAAAGAATAACAGGCATGAAGAATAATGGTGGTTATAACCAACAGCTTAGGGAGAACCAATGTAAAGAATAACAGGCATGAAGAATAATGGTGGTTATAACCAACAGCTTAGGGAGAACCAATGTAAAGAATAACAGGCATGAAGAATAATGGTGGTTATAACCAACAGCTTAGGGAGAACCAATGTAAAGAATAACAGGCATGAAGAATAATGGTGGTTATAACCAACAGCTTAGGGAGAACCAATGCAAAGAATAACAGGCATGAAGAATAATGGTGGTTATAACCAACAGCTTAGGGAGAACCAATGTAAAGAATAACAGGCATGAAGAATAATGGTGGTTATAACCAACAGCTTAGGGAGAACCAATGTAAAGAATAACAGGCATGAAGAATAATGGTGGTTATAACCAACAGCTTAGGGAGAACCAATGTAAAGAATAACAGGCATGAAGAATAATGGTGGTTATAACCAACAGCTTAGGGAGAACCAATGTAAAGAATAATGCTAATTAAAACGAGAAATTTGTGAGAACAGATTTGTAGAATGGTACCTTTTCATAAAATTAGTAAGTACAGACTTGAGACGTAATGTTACTTCCAATTAAAACATCGGACATACATAAAGATTAATGCTGATTACTTTTGGAAAACTATTGAGGACAGACGTAAAGAAGGAAGCGGATGACAATCAGGATATTAGTGAGAACAGGCCTACAGAATGATGCGGATGACAATCAGGATATTAGTGAGAACAGGCCTACAGAATGATGCGGATGACAATCAGGATATTAGTGAGAACAGGCCTACAGAATGATGCGGATGACAATCAGGATATTAGTGAGAACAGGCCTACAGAATGATGCGGATGACAATCAGGATATTAGTGAGAACAGGCCTACAGAATGATGCGGATGACAATCAGGATATTAGTGAGAACAGGTCTACAGAATGATGCGGATGACAATCAGGATATTAGTGAGAACAGGCCTACAGAATGATGCGGATGACAATCAGGATATTAGTGAGAACAGGTCTACAGAATGATGCGGATGACAATCAGGATATTAGTGAGAACAGGCCTACAGAATGATGCAGATGACAATCAGGATATTAGTGAGAACAGGTCTACAGAATGATGCAGATGACAATCAGGAATATTAGTGAGAACAGGCCTACAGAATGATGCGGATTAACGTTTGAAGATTTAGTAAGGACAAATATAAAGAATGATGTTGATGGAAACCAAAACATTAGCGAGAACATACGTAAAGAAAAATGCTGATTTCTGTTTTAAGGTTAGTGAGGAAAGATACAAAAAAAATGATGTTAATGACAAGGAAGATAATATTTACGTGAATAATAATGCTAATTATGATCAAGAGTTTATTGAGGACAGACATGAAGCATGCTGATTACAACGGGTAGATTAGTGAGGACAGATGTAAAGAATGAAGCCGATCACAACCAGGAGATTAAAGAGGACAGACATAGAGAACGATGCTGATCATATCCAAAGAACGTAGTGAGGAGAGACCTGAAAAATGATGCTGATTATTTCTGGAAGGTAGTATGAACTGAAAACAATGCTGATTATCGTTCAAGGATTAATAAGGACATACGTAATGAATTATGCTGATTACAATCAAGAAATTGCTAAGGACAGACCTAAAGAATGACGCGAGGACAGACGTAAAGAATGATACCGATTACTACTAAGACATTTGCTAGAACAGCTGTAAAGAATGATGTTGATTTTAAATAAGTGATTGTCAGGACAGATGTGAGGTATGATGCTGATTGCTATTCGAACATTAGTGACGACAGATAGAAGAACAATGTTTATTATAACTAAACGATGAATAAGGACAGACATAGATAATGACGCTGATGACAACCATGACATCAGTTAGAACAGACCTGACGAATGAAGCTGATAATTGATCAAAGATTAGTAAGGACAGCTTGACGAATAAAACTAATTACAACTGAAAGGTTAGACAGACATGAAAAATGATGCCCATGAAAGACAGACGTGAAAATGAGCCCATGACAATGAAAACTACAATGAGGTCAAATAATGTTGATTAAAACCAGATGGTGAGTGAGGACGGGCGTGAAAGGTAATGCTGATTATAATCAACAGAGCAGTAGGACAGACGTGAAGAAAAGTGCTGAGCTGTAGTCAAATGCTGATGATTATTACTTGAAAATCACTGAGGACAAACGTGAAGAAGTATACTGATTATAAAAAATATTATTGAGGAAAGCGATGAAGAATGATGCTGAATATAATACCATGATCATTGAAGAGAAACATAGAGAATGATGCTGATTACAAGAACGAGATTACGGAAAAAAATAAGAATGATTACAACAAAGTGATTAGTAAACACAGACGTAAAGGATGGTGCTGATTGCAGCCAAAAACGTAGTTGAGACAGACGAGAATGATGACGCTGATTATAACGAAGAAATTAGTTGAGACAGACGTGGAGATTGATACTGATTACAACAACAAAGAAGTTAAAGCAGACGTGAAAAATGCTACTGTTTGCAACAACAACAAAAATAACTTAGGACTGACGTGAAGAATAATACTGTTACAACGAAGAAAGTCCTTAAGACAGACTGATAACTACAACAACAAAGAAGTTAGTTGAGCACAAACGTGAAACATGCTAATGATTACAACAAAAAATAACAACTGATGGAAGAACGATTGTGATTCCAGCAAAGAAATTAATGAAGACAGACATGAAGAATGATGGTGATTTTTAAGCAAGAAATTAGCTCAGACAAACGTAAAAAACAATGCTGATTACAACCAAGAAATTAATGTGTGCATTCGTGAAGAACGATGCTGATTGTAACAAGAACTAATTTTGTAAACACGTGAAGAATCCTGCTGATAATAATCCAAAAGATAACTGAGTACAGATGTAAAGAATGATCCTGACTACAAAATCAAGAAATTAGTGTGCTGCAGACGTGAAGAATGATGTTGACTACAATCAAAAAATCTGTGAAAATCCGCGTAAAATGATGCTAACTATAGCCAAGGAATTAGTGAAAATCCGCGTAGAATGATGCTAACTATAGCCAAGGAATTAGTGAAGATGCTCGAGGAATGATGCTGACAACAACCAAGAAATCTGCGAGCGTAATCGTAAAAAAAAATGACACTAAGCACGAAAACTAGATTTCATCCTTCATCCGTATCTGAAAAAAAAAAGAAGTTATGCAGCTGTTTCGTCACTAACTGCAAAAGTTTTGAATGCACGGAAATAACCAGGTGTTGTTTTATTCCAGACAAACTCTTGCTGGCTTCCTCCTGTCAGTGACTGTGGCTGTCGTTAATCAGCACTGCTGTAAAACAAGAAGGGACGCCGTCAACCACCAGTTGGTTTCAGGGAAGAGAGAAACAAGGTGTGACGTTGATTGGTCAATGAATGGATTCTGTCGATGCTGGAGATTGCTTCTACACCCTAGGTTCCCTCTAGCTTGACAGGCAGTCTGTGACTCCCCGTGTCTGGCTTTCTCTCTGTCTGTGTATCTGTCTGCCTGCCGGCCTGTCTATCTGTCTGTCTGTCTGTCTTGCTGTCATTCTGTCTGTCTTGCTGTCTGTCTATCTGTCTCTCTCTGAATGAGACCCATTTACGTTTTTCTTGCTCCAGACTAGCTAATTGAAATGACCAGATTTGGACACTGAGAAAGCAGCAAAATGCTGAGAGAGAGAGAGAGAGAGAGAGAGAGAGAGAGAGAGAGAGAGAGAGAGAGAGAGAGAGACAAACAGACAGACAGACAGACAGACAGAGACAGAGAGATGGTCTCGTTAATTATCTTTTCTTGTTTTATTCTACCGTGTATCCTATTTTGTGTGCTTTCCTGATATAACCGAATAATATCATTTGATGTAAGATTATCACATTTTTGCATATCCATAAACAACAGATAGAAGAGATAATGTTTTCTATTGTTATGATTATGCACGGATACTCAGATAATGATCGACGTTCGCGCACAACACGCACACACGCACGCATACACTTTCACACTCACACACACAAGCATGCACGCACACACGCACACACACATGCAAGCACGCGCTCACACACACACGCACGCACGCATGCACGCACGCACGCACGCACGCATACACGTGCACAAACACACATACACATACACACACTCTCACATCACACAAACATATGCACGTTTGCACGCACACACACACACACACACCACACACACACACACACACACACACACACACACACACACACACACTCGATGCATACACACTCTCAGTCAGAGAGAGAGAGAGAGAGAGAGAGAGAGAGAGAGAGAGAATTGGTCCCGTTAATGATCCTTCCTTGTTTTATTCTGCCTTGTATCCTATTTTGTGTGCTTTCATGATATAGCCGAACAGTGTAATTTGATCTAAGATATATCAAATTTTTGCATATCCACAAACAACAGATAAAAGATAAAATGGTTTCTACCGTTATGATTATGTGCAGATACACACAGCGATTGATCGACGTTCGATCGCACAGAACACGCACACACGCATGCACACGCACACACACACACACACGCGCGCGCGCGCGCGCGCGCGCGCGCTCACGCAAGCATACACGCACGCACGCAGGCATACACGCGCACACACACACGCGCTCGCACGAACGCATGCATGTGCACACACACATACACATACACACACACTCACAAACCCACAAACATATGCGTGCGTGCACACACACACACACATACACACATACGCACGCACACATATGCGCGCGCGCGTATGCACGCATGCATGCACACTCTTAGAGAGAGAGAGAGAGCGGACAGACAGACAGACATAGACAGAAACAGAGAGACATATGCACACATGCACGCGCTCACACACACACACACACACACACACACACACACACACACACACACACACACCCGCGCACTCACGCGCGAGCGCGCGTGCACGCACACACACACACACACACACACACACACACACACACACACACACACACATACACACAGAGTCAGACAGACAGACAAGACAAACAGACTGAAAGACAGAAAGGCAGACAGAGAGAGAGAGAGAGAGAGAGAGAGAGAGAGAGAGAGAGAGAGAGAAGGGAAGAGAAGAGGAGAGACAGACAGACAGACAGACACACAGTGCACCAGGGTTTACAAAAGGTGGGAAGAACAGACAGATGACAGACGGACAGACAGACGGACAGACAGACGGACAGACAGACGGACAGACAGCGCACAACGGCTGGGACGAGGAGAGAGCTGCGTGGAGGGAGGAGAGGAGGAAGTGCCACACCACATCCTCTGGCATTTCCACGAACTCGAATAATTTCTCTTTTTTTTTCATTTTTTTTTTTCAGTAGGAAAGAAAGATGGAGCTGAAATGACACCAAACAGAAACAAATGAACAATACACGAAGGACCATCCATCAGGAGAATAGATGAGTGGCTGGTGGAGGCGACAACAGATGTGTCTCTCCACCAGCTGACGTGAACTGAACTGTCCCTCTCTGTGGTCACCCCCCCCCCCCCCCAACCTTCGGCTCCCCTGGCTGGGTCGGATAGCCCTCTCCACTTGTGACAGATACTGCTGTCTCACCTTTGGACCTCCCCATCACTGACAGTACTTCTCCGTCGCGCATTTCCTTCCCCTTCCCCGTGCACAGCCACGCTCCATCACAGAGCGCTTCGTCCCTCTGTAGGCGGCTATCAGTTGGATGTCTGGTGTGTACGTCCGTCGAATCGACGAGGACTACTTCAGTCATCTAGGTGTTGTACGGTGGGGAGGGGGGGGGGGGGGCGGGGGGTGAGATGATTTGTGTATACGCAGGTGGGCTGATCAAGCCGATGCGTGCACAGAATGTGCGGTGGCAGCTTGGTCAGGCAATGGGGGACACCTGCCCTTGATTGTTGGTGCGGCCGTTCCTTGCCTGTCTCTCTTGTTGCGCTGCAGCTGTCCTCCTTTCTTCACATAAACTGGCACCTTTGTGGATAGAGTGGCGCCATCTAGCTCGCTCCATAGCAGTTTGTTCCCATGTGTCAGGGTTGATGTTAAACGCTTTCAAAGACGTTTTGAGAGTGTCTTTGAAGCGTTTCTTCTGACCTCCATGGTAACGCTTTCCCTGTTGCAGCTCACCGTAGAAGAGTCTCTTGGTCTTTTGATGTCTGGTAACCCACCAGAAGAGACACTGCACTGCTGCTGATTCAGTCGCTGGTGTAAGTAGAGCGTGCATTGATCCAACATACGCAGGACACCACTCTTTGTGCTGCTCCTCTGCTGACGACAGTAGTTTCTACATCGCGGAGCCAGTGCGAGTGAGCGTCGCCCTCCAGACAGAGCCACCACGTCCATCCAACAAGTCTCCAGAAATCTGTCGACAGACGTATTGACGCTCAACACGCTTTCACCATGGACACACACGTGGAGGGGGAATCGGAATTGAAGCCACCATGACAGAAGGCCATGAAGGGCGTAGAGCGAGTCTGTTTATGCTCTCCCGTTATTTCTGTATCATTTATCACACGACCATTCTGTCAATTAAACTGAAGAGATGGGTCCTGTGATAGTTAACCTGGAAGATAAAACAAATAGTTAACCTGGAAAATAAAACAAACAGGCAAGCAAAAATCTGCCGGTTCAGGAATTTGCATTGCGTAGAAAGCAATCTATTCTGTGTTGATATTGTTAGGGTGATGATTGTCGTTTGGTATGGTTATTGTTGTTGCTATCATTGTGGTAATTGTTTTTATTCTATGGTGACAGTAATTGTTATGGTGATGGTTACGTTCTCGTTGTGTTGATTATTGTTATGTGAGAATTTGCCTCATC
>CM065729.1:59728694-59731194 GCA_033310375.1 Conus canariensis
TCCAGTGCTGTAACAGATAGAATCTCTTTTGGTTGGTAACACACCATGAGGTGGCGTCGCTGAACCGAAAAGAACACAGTGACCTTTCTTCTCGAAACTCTCACCCTCAACCTCACTTTCATGTTAAAGTTTGTCAACCCCAATAACACAATGGCAGACTTCCCATTAAGTGAGAGCATAACTCACATTGTTCGCACCCGTTCGTGCAAAGTTTCAAAGCAGGTGGTTTAGACCCCTGTCACAAAACAAGTACTTCCAGACGTCATATAGTACTAACAATTGAGACTTAAGGACAATTCTACACATTGTTCAATTATTTATTATTTCTGGATCAGTTTAAGCAATCCCAGAAAGTGCTCTGAATACTCAGTGTTGTGCAAATACACGTGCAAACCATACCTGTCTGAATGAGAACACTGGCTGGCTGACTGAGAGTCTGTTGATCAAGGTGCTGAAAGCTGACGTCATGTTGGCTCTTATTGTGTATTTGTACCTGTTCACTTAAATGGTTCCAGTGGGTCCAACCTGTCAGCCTTAGAAAGAAATTCCATCTGTCCAACAAATTTGACGCGTCTGTTTAAGAATCTGACTGGCAGTTAGTGACTATGTCTTTAATTAGGGGTTTCTTAAGGATGAGGTTTAAGGATGAGGTTTAAGGATGAGGTTTAAGGATGAGGTGCAATTAAGACTAGAAGTACTTTATTATGTTTAAAAAAGGCAAATTGTGTCAGGTGCAACAGTTATCACACAAGCAAAATGGACTGAACATCAGACGTACATAAAATGAGTGATGCATAAAATGAGTGATACATAAAATGAGTGATGTCTAAGATATAACAAAATTAGACCAAACTGCATGGCACACACAGAGTGAGAGAGAGGGAGAAAGAGGGAGGACACACACACACACACACACACACACACACACACACACACACACACACACACACACACACACACGCACGCACGCACGCACACACACACACACACACACACACACACACACACACACACACACACACACACACACACACACGTGAGTGTGTGTGCGTGCAAGAGTCATTTACACACAAACACTCACAGAGACATACATATGCATACCCCCACACTCTCATGCACACACAGAATGAGGGAGACAGAGAGTAATCAGGGAAAGACATATTGTGCTGATAAAAGAGAATAAAATCTGCTTCCCTCTTCTGTCTATCCTTTCCTTCTGTCTTCTCGGTTTTTTTTTTTCTGTGTAATTCTGTGTCTGCCTCTCTCTGTCTCTTTCTGTATTTGTTTGTCTGTCCTTCTGTCTGTCTGTATGTCTGTCTGCTGTCTGTCTGTCTGTCTCTCTCTCACTCTTTCTGTCTCTCTCTCTCTCTCACTCTCTCTCTCCCTTTCTCTCTAACTGTGTGTGTGCTTGTGTGCGCATGTGTGTGTGTGTGAGTGTGTGTGTGTGTGTGTGTGTGTGTGTGTGTGTGTGTGTGTGTGTGTGTGTGTGTGTGTGTGTGTGTGTGTGTGTGGTGTGTGTGTGTGTGTGTGTGTGTGTGTGTGTGTGTGTGTGTGTGGTTATTTATTGCGTGCCTGCACACTCTGTGTGTGTGTGTGTGTGTGTGTGGTTATTTATTGCGTGCCTGCACACTCTGTGTGTGTGTGTGTGTGTGGTTATTTATTGCGTGCCTGCACACTCTGTGTGTGTGTGTGTGTGTGTGTGTGGTTATTTATTGCGTGCCTGCACACTCTGTGTGTGTGTGTGTGTGTGTGGTTATTTATTGCGTGCCTGCACACTCTGTGTGTGTGTGTGTGTGTGTGTGGTTATTTATTGCGTGCCTGCACACTCTGTGTGTGTGTGTGTGTGTGTGTGTGTGTGTGTGTGTGTGTGTGTGTGTGTGTGTGTGTGTGTAAGAGGGAGAGAGAGAGAGAGAGAGAGAGAGAGAGAGAGAGAGAGAGAGAGAGAACACCTCGACTTTGTCACAGTGTTTCACCTACCACCACCCCCTTCCCCCTACAGTCAATCACTGTGAACGTCCCGGCCCTCAAGTACCATGGTAATTAACAACTGAGCCCGCAACAAGGGGATATACCACCTATCTGCTCTAATCCCTCTACTCCCTCTTCACCCTTCACTGCGAGTTACTCCATCACTGGTCCAGTGTGATGATGACAGCACTTTGCAGATGAGCAACTTGTCCACTGGATGACTGGAGGACGAGGAGGTGGAACACCCCCCCCCCCCCCATGCCACCCCCACCCCATCCCATCCCACCCCACTCCACCCTTCTCCGACACCCGTCCCTTGACGGATGATGGTTGGTTTAAACCACAAGTAAACACTCCTAAGTCCCCTGATTCTGAAAGAAACAAACACGAAACATAGCAGACTCTTTTTACAGTATTGTCCAGGATTCTTGCTTTAGAAGACAACAATGCTGCTCTACTGAAATTCTTTTTTGTTTTTAGTAGTTTCTGTGTTCTCTGACAAAACGGCAGGAGTTGGACGTGCACAGGGAGA
>CM065729.1:59743694-59746194 GCA_033310375.1 Conus canariensis
AATCACCACCTGCATCCTCCGTCTCAAATCACCCTGCATCCCTCCAGTCTCAGAATCACCACCTGCATCCTC
Source organism: Conus canariensis (assembly GCA_033310375.1). Classification (NCBI taxonomy): domain Eukaryota; kingdom Metazoa; phylum Mollusca; class Gastropoda; order Neogastropoda; family Conidae; genus Conus; species Conus canariensis. Next base: position 59,743,767 of record CM065729.1, read on the forward strand.
CAGTCTCAGAATCACACCTGCATCCCTCCAGTCTCAGAATCACCACCTGCATCCCTCCAGTCTCAGAATCACCACCTGCATCCCTCCAGTCTCAGAATCACCACCTCCATCCCTCCGTCTCAGAATCACCACCTGCATCCCTCCAGTCTCAGAATCACCACCTCATCCTCCGTCTCAGAATCACCCTGCATCCTCCAGTCTCAGAATCACCACCTGCATCCTCCAGTCTCAGAATCACCCTCATCCTCCAGTCTCAGAATCACCACCTGCATCCCTCCAGTCTCAGAATCACCTCTCATCCCTCCGTCTCAATCACCACCTGCATCTCTCCAGTCTCAGAATCACCCTGCATCCTCCGTCTCAATCACCACCTGCATCCTCCAGTCTCAGAATCACGCCTCATCCTCCAGTCTCAGAATCACCACCTGCATCCTCCAGTCTCAGAATCACCCTCATCCCTCCAGTCTCAATCACCACCTGCATCCTCCAGTCTCAGAATCACCACCTGCATCCTCCAGTCTCAGATCACCACCTGCATCCCTCCAGTCTCAGAATCACCACCTGCATCCTCCAGTCTCAGAATCACCACCTGCATCCCTCCAGTCTCAGAATCACCACCTGCATCCCTCCAGTCTCAGAATCACCCCTGCATCCCTCCAGTCTCAGAATCACCACCTCCATCCCTCCAGTCTCAGAATCACCACCTGCATCCCTCCAGTCTCAGAATCACCACCTGCATCCCTCCTGTCTCAGAATCACACCTGCATCCCTCCAGTCTCAGAATCACCCTGCATCCCTCCAGTCTCAGAATCACTACCTGCATCTCTCCAGTCTCAGAATCACCGTCTGCATCCCTCCAGTCTCAGAATCACCACCTGCATCCTCTCCAGTCTCAGAATCACCGTCTGCATCCCTCAGTCTCAGAATCACCACCTCCATCCCTCCATTCTCAGAATCACCACCTAATCCCTTCGTCTCAGAATCACCACCTGCATCCCTCCAGTCTCAGAATCACCACCTGCATCCCTCCGTCTCAGAATCACAACCTGCATCCCTCCAGTCTCAGAATCACCACCTGCATCTCTCCAGTCTCAGAATCACCGTCTGCATCCCTCCAGTCTCAGAATCACCACCTGCATCTCTCCAGTCTCAGAATCACCGTCTGCATCCCTCCAGTCTCAGAATCACCACCTGCATCTCTCCAGTCTCAGAATCACCGTCTGCATCCCTCCAGTCTCAGAATCACCACCTGCATCTCTCCAGTCTCAGAATCACCGTCTGCATCCCTCCAGTCTCAGAATCACCACCTGCATCCCTCCAGTCTCAGAATCACCACCTGCATCTCTCCAGTCTCCTGCCATCAACAGCCCTTCATCCCTTGTTGATATTTCACCCGTCTGGTCACTTTCTCCACTCAGTCAGATTCTCTCTCTCTCTCTCTCTCTCTCTCTCTCTCTCTCTCTCTCTCTCTCACACACACACACACACACACACACACACACACACACACACGCACGCACGCACGCACGCACGCACGCACGCACACACGAAGACACGCACGCACGCACGCACGCACGCACGCACACACGCGCGCACGAAAACACGCACGCACGCACACCCTACGTCTGATCCTTCAATCCCCACCGTCACTGTTACAGAACAGCATGTACCTCTCTTTTTTGTATCAGGCTTGATCCTCTTTTCTTAACACACAGAGATTAAACTGATGTTACTGAGCCACCAATCAGTAGGAATGAATTGATGAACACCTCCATAGTAAAGTGATATTAATGGACCACCAAACAAATGGAACAAACCTACAACAAGATAAAAGGGAATTAATTGATGAACACCTCGATACCGAAGTGATATTAATGGACCACCAAACAAAGCGAACAAACCTGCAACAAGATAAAAGGGAATGAACTGATGAACACCTCCATACTAAAGTGATATTAATGGACCACCAAACAAAGGGAACAAACCTACAAGTTAAAAGGGAATTAATTGATGAACACCTCGATACCGAAGTGATATTAATGGACCACCAAACAAAGCGAACAAACCTACAACAAAATAGAAGCATCAGGTTTCGGCCCGTAGAAATTCTGCAGACTACCCAAACAAACTGAGAAACATCCATGTTCAATTTATGACAAAAGAAAAGTGTTGATCAGAGTTAGCTTCTTTCATGTGGTACAAAGGAGTCAGTGCGTCGACGGAAAGACACAGAAAAGGAGCAGTAAAGATAATGATTATGGAGAGGGATAATAAGGGTAGGGGTAAAACAATTATATTTAAAGTCAAGCTGCTCCGGATACTGAACATAAATTTTACGTGTAGTGTTGATGAAGTAGTTTTCCTTTAAAGGAATGTAGCTAAGTACATCAGTTGATGGTCAGAAATAATGGAAAGAAAAAAACGGGAG
>CM065729.1:59756194-59836194 GCA_033310375.1 Conus canariensis
CTCCCAAATAGGCCTAATTATGTTTTACAGTCAATATCAAAATTATCAAGCCTCGCTCGTCCATAAAAGCAAAAATGGAATTACTGAGCCACCAGACGAAAAAAAAAGGAACAAATAATTTACAAAATGTTGTTCTGTAGTTTGTTTTGTTCCTTTGATTGGTGGCATGTTTTAATGTCCGCTTGCGCAGTCACCCCACTCTCAGATTCACCTCTTCCTGCCTGTTACATGGTTATGACATCGTCAATCATGGGAAGTCACTCTCGGATTCATAGTTCACTCCCTTGAAAAGAGAGAGAGAGAGAGAGAGAGAGAGAGGAGAGAGAGAGAGAAGAAAAGAAAAACAATATTTAAAGCGAACAAACTCCGTATCAACAACAATGTCATAGTGAAAGTATTGGTCACATGAAAGACTGGAGAAAAGACATAACTTTCTCACTGGGGATATGGCACGAACATGCAAACGCTTTCAGAAACTATTTATGATGTGGCGGGCAAATTACCTGTCAAATGTTCGGTGTGCATGGTGTGTGTGTGTGTGTGTGTGTGTGTGTGTGTGTGTGCACCTTTAATTAAGGGGTGTGGAAATTGCTGGAAACTCAAGTCTAGGATTTTTCTGCTTCGTGCAACCGCGCTCGCGCGCATATGTGTGTGTGTGTGTGTGTGTGTGTGTGTGTGTGTGTGTGTGTGTGTGTGTGTGTGCGTGCGTGTGCGTGTGTGTGTGTGTGTGTGTGGTGTGTGTGTGTGTGTTGTGCGTGCGTGCGTGTATGTGTGTGTGTGTGTGCCTGTATGTTTTCACGTGTGTGTGCGTGTGTGTACTTGTGTTGCATTCCCCACGCATCGGCATATGGGTATGGGGGCAATAGAACCGGGCCCCAAAGAAAGGCGTTGATTTGTGTGCAGGTCATAAGGTTAGCGGAGCAATAGGTCAGTCAGCTACATTTCCACACTGGTGCGATTGAACACTCTGTTTTCTGCCCCTCAGCTTGGTTTCCTTGGAGTACTTTCATCACCTCTTGGCACCTGCGTCTTTTTATCTCCACGTTGTTACCAGAAAGAATCGAAGTGTTGGACGAGCGATGAACATGTTCCCGATTGCAGTGTGTGTGTGTGTGTGTGTGTGTGTGTGTGTGTGTGTGTGTGTGTGTGCTTAGTCTTTCTGTTTGTTCGTTGTTGTTGTTGTTGTTGTTTTTGGGGGGAGGGGAGTGAGGGGGTGGGGGGGGGGGGGAGCTTTTTGTCTGCACAATCAGGCTGGGAAGGCCGAAATGTGCATTTGGGAGGAATGATTTATGGCATTCATCAAAAGGGTATAAGCCCTTGGGCTACAGGCCTACATGGCCCTCATCTTAAACTCTGTCCTCCGTAGGTATGGGCTTCTGTGCAAGACGTTATTATTTTTACCTCGTGTGTGTGTGTGTGTGTGTGTGTGTGTGTGTGTGTGTGTGTGTGTGTGTGTGTGTGCTTGCGTGCGTGCGTGCGTGTGTGCGTGCGTGCGTGCGTGCGTGTGCGTGCGTGTGTGCGTGCGTGCGTACGTGTGTGTGTGTGTGTGTGTGTGTGTGTGTGTGTGTGTGTGTGTGTGTGTATACAATAACTGGGGAAATGGGGATGGATATTCACTTTCCCCGGGTTGTTTGCAGAGTCGTTATCTGCATTGGACCAAAGGTTCAATCCTCTCGGTGCGCTGCCACAGTGCTGATCAACAAACCATTTACCAGTGAGCAAAACAATCGCCATACCACGCTGCAACGTCGCGCCGTTTTCACAACTGCAAGACCCACCCGACGATCAGAATGTATGCATTTTGTGCTTCAACTGGAAGAAGAGAAAGGATTAGCTCTATTACGACCTAAAAGAAGATACGATTTCGTTTGTGCAGGACGATTTCGTTTGTGCAGGGAACGACTTAAGCGCGCTGGGTTAGTCGTTTCCTCCTATCATTCGTTCATAATCAGTCATTTTTTTCCCCCTTTTTTTCCATGCAGGGCGCGTGCTGAGTGTCATTTCGTCATCTATACCAACGGCCAAACTGGCCTTCTATTCCGAAAATTGATTATGGGATTTCACGTGTGTCCGAGATGTTATACGTGCGTTCACACATGGAACTTCGGTTTGTAATCTAAGTCCTGTGAATTTAAAGTGGAGTTAAAACAAATAGAACTCAGAGGAAAAAATGTTCCTGTATAGAATCGGCCCGACGGAGATTCGAACCAGCGACACAAGGATGACCAGGATTACGAGTCCACTGCTCTACCAGCTTAGCTATTCCGGCCCGTTAAAGGTTTTGCCAAATAACTTACCGACCATTGAAGGAGTTAATTTTTTAAACCAGCCGGCAATTTGTTGCACATTGGTGCAACCATGTCACTGAAACAGAACAGAGTATTTTCCCAGTCGTGTTCAATACTTGCTATACCTCTCATTTCCTTCTTTTTACATCCAGAGAAAATCTGTAGAAATCATTTCATCTATAACAAATGCAGCCATACTTTTACTTAATGTGTCATACTTCAATTACTATTCATGCGATCTTACGGAAATTTTATGAATTTGTTAATAAAGGGACTTTGTCTTTACATAAACAAATAATCAAACAACAAAAACATCGTTTAAAAAGACTAATTTTATTCCATTTAAATGCTGGAATTCGGAGATACATCAGTGTGTTGGCGAATCCGGGATATGGATAATACCTCTTTGCTGGACCTTTGTCAGTCATAAATCTGCTTTTACAATGATGACACCAAACATGCAGAGTCTTACTTTACCAATTACACTATCTTACATCTCTGCCTCTGCTTTCTCCCAATGAATTGGATTTCAAACTGTTGTCCGTATGACCTTCAAATCATTTTCCTGGTACAGTTTGGTAACGCAGTATTGAATAGCAATACAAAACATCTTCAGTCCTTGTGATACACATTTTCCATGGAACTACTCCTTATTCCCCTCACCTCTCACGGTTTCTAAGGCCGTGATCATTCGTCTTCAGGAAATATCCACATATATCCTGTGAGGTGAGAACGAGAAACGGCTCCTGTCGCGTGGTTCTTTGTATCCCATAGGGTCAATAGACCGTTAGTTTTGCGTGGTTTGTAATGGAGGTACACCATTGGTCAGTCTGATACGACACGTGTTCACGGTTAGTTTTGTCTGGTTTGCAATGGAGGTACACCATTGGTGAGCCTGATACAACACGTGCTCACTGAACTCTTCGTTTAGCAAGGACCTGTTGACAGTAGTTTCGGACCTCGCAATGACAAATAGCTGAACAGTTCCAGCTGGATCTGGTCATGAAGGAACCGAAGAGGCTTAAAATTCCCAACTTACAACGTGTCTATCATAGCTTTGTGGGCAAGACGTCCGTCACAAGGTGGCCCGGCCTTGAGACGCCCAACCATCCTGGTGCCTGTTGGGATCCCAGCAGTGCCAAATTATTCTGACAGTAGAAGGGCATCTAGGAGACATGACCTGAACATGGCCCGGCCCCCTTAGGGTGCAAGAAGTTCAGGGCCGAAACACTTGTCCGAGGGGAGCGTCTTCTCTGAAAAATTCTGCTGCCAAGCTCTCCCTATAGTTAGTTTCTCCTGCTAGAGATTTTTTTTTTTTTTTTTTTTTTAGGTGTCAGGGATATCACTGTGTGAACTGCAGGCCTAATGTGAAAGGCAGTACAATTGCCTGTGATACACTGAGACTCTACAGGTGATAGGGTATGTATGGTCTTCACGACAGAAAGAGGAGGGAAAATAACTAACAAATACTTCACTTTTCAGACAGGCTGTGGGTCAGGATGGAGAAACCTGTCCTTTCGAGGAACCCTCCAGAGACAGCAAGAACTGGGGTGTGGGCAGAACGATAAATCGAGGTGTGAAGGTCAGAAAAAGAGACGTACTTCAAAATGAACACTGGGGAAAACAATGAGAAGAAAGCGTGAAATCGTGGCATGAAGATAAGTGAGAAAAGACATCGCGGTGAACACACTGAGGGAAAATACCTTAACGTAAAGAGAACGTTAAATCGTGGCATTACTGCGGGGAAACAACGTAACGTAAAGAGAACGTTAAATTGTGGCATTACTGTGGGGGAAACAACGTAACATAAAGAGAACATTAAATTGTGGCATTACTGTGGGGGAAACAACGTAACATAAAGAGAACATTAAATTGTGGCATTACTGTGGGGATAGAACGTTACGTAAAGAAAACGTTAAATTGTGGCATTAGTGGAAAAACAACGTAACGTAAAAAGAACGTTAAATCGTGGCATGGAGAGCGACTAGAAAGGCGATTAAGTGAACACATAGTGGGAAAACAACGTAAGGGAAAGAGAATGTTAAATTGTGGCACGAAGAGCAACAAGTCAGGAGATCAAGAGAACACTCTGTGGGAAAACAATACAGCGATAAGAGAACGTAGAGATTAAGTGAACCCAAACAATGCGACTTGAAGAAATTGTGCAATCGTGGCACGGAGAGTGATAAGAAAACAGATTTAAGTGAACACATTGAGGGGGGAAAAATGTAACCGACAGAAAGTCTGTAAACTTCCCATAAATGCCAGCTGGTTGGTGTCTTTTGAAGTTTTTCGTATAGAGTGGTCTTGATTAAACTGAACAAAACTTAACTGTTCCGTCAATTGAAAAGAGAAACAAATTCCAAGATTTGTCTCGTTAGTTGTTTGTCTCTTTCGTTCGGCGGAAGTCTTTTTTTTCTTTTCTTTTAAGTTTGTTTATACGTCCGCCTGAAGTCACCTCACTTTGAAGCTAAACTGGATTAAAAATGGAAACTCCATAACGTTTGCTCGCCGATACTGAACTGGAGTTTGTCTAACACACTCACACACACACACACGCACACACACACACACACACACACACAGAGAGAGAGAGAGAGAGAGAGAGAGAGAGAGAGAGAGAGAGAGAGAGACCGAACGAACTAACGAAATTTTATTTTACCAGGGTAATGAGATATGCAATATAAATGCTTTTTTCCACCCAGCCCCGGGGCAAAATGAAAGAAAACAATTCAAATTAATGCAAATACATAGAAAAGGAATACACAATGACAAGATCTTGCACAGTTCAATACAAATAACAATTGTCCACACCACTGACAAACGAACGCAATAGAAAGGGGGAAGAAATCGGGCAAGGGTAGTTGGGGATGAAACGAAACGGTAGCATACAATAATATCTGAGAGAGAGAGAGAGAGAGAGAGAGAGTGAGAGAAGAGAAGGGGGGTTCACGCGCCCACGCGTTTGATCAAAGACAAGAGACGAAAGCCGGTTTTCCGTTTCAAAGTCATTTATTTCAATATGGCAAATAGTTTCAGGATAAGACGTGACCCAACAGATACTGCACAACGATCCAACGACACACAGACACACCGACAGGCAAGCACACCAAGTCACTGAGAAGAATTCACCAACTGCTGTGACATGTCATCAAGTATAGGACACGAATCCAATTACAGACACAGATCCATCGAAGACGGGAGGATAAAATCCAAGAAATCTGGAGATAAATACATCAATAATTTTTTGTCCAGACACAAAAGTGAAGAGGAAAAACCGGGTCCTTAAAATTCTGGGGGTTTCCTTTATCTTTTAGCATAAAAGTAAAATAACACTACGTTTGTACACAGAGTGCACATGAAGCAGTCTGAAAAACAATAGAAAGGGGGAAAAATGCACGTTTTGTTGGGGAAAAAACTTGAGAAAAGCACAGAGGCAAAAAACACAGCTGATCAACGTCAAATCTGAAGACTTACACATAAAATACAAAGTATGAATGTGTGTGAGTGTGTTGTTGTTCAGTAAAAAGAAAAAAAAAAAAAAAAGAAGAAATGGTACGAGACTAAAGTAACAAATGCACCAAATGGTCAAATCCGTCTCCGCTTCTTTGAGGAGTATAATAATCTCCTCTCTGTTACCCCTTCCTCCCCTCTCTCTCCCGTCATCTACCCTCATTGTAGCAAGGACTAACCAACTAGGAGCTTAAAAGTTAAATACAACGTGAACGATGTACAGAGACTATTTACAATGACATATTGCGTTGAAGAGAAGGGGAGGGAGGAGGAAGGGGGGTGGGGGCGGCAGAAGCAGACGAGATGTTGGAACAGAATGGATGGGACTGAACAGAAAGGATGGAGAAGATGAGGGGGAGGGGGGGGGGGGGGTAGAAACGATGGGATCAGATCAAATGTGTGGGAGGAAGGGCAGACGCCGGAAAAGAGGCGGCTGGGACCGAACAGGGGGAGGGAATGAAGAAAGCGGAATGAGACAAAAGAGTGGAAGGGGGTACGAAGAGAAGTACGGGGGTTAGGACAAGAAGGGAGTGTGGGAACAGAAGAAAGGAAGCGAGGACAGGAGATAAGGAGAAGGGGGACAGAAGACAGCGGATTGGAACGGGTGAGAGGCATGGGGGGAGCGGGGGGTATGATTAGCACAGAAGTGAGGGTACGGGGGCAGATTAAGAAAAATGAATCCTAGGGACAGGGAAAAAAAAAAGGAATGGGAGAAGAGGGGAAGCAGGAAAAGGAAAGGCGGGCAATCGACAAGAGTGTTGGCGTAGGAGATGGGGAGAAGGGGAAGAAACAAAGCGTAGAAGGGACAGACGAGAATGGGGACTGACGATGAGTTGGGAGTGAAAGCAATAACACTAGGCCCAAATACAGCTGTCCATGACCAAACCACAGATTGCCGAGGACCAAAACACTGGGAGCTGGGACCAATGGTCGAGATGAATGTGGTCGGGGAATGTGCACCATAAACCTTTCCTGAGGACACGGAGGGGAAGGGAAGGGGTGAATGGGGGAGAGGGAGAAAGGGCTGGGGGCGAAGAGGCTTCTGAGCTCGAGTGTTAGTGGCCAAATAAACGGTCCAGCTCCAAGGAAGACGAATGAAGAAAGAGAGCTAATGACTAGAATCAGGTGAGAAACACACGCCCAAATGTACAACAGAAAAGATAAAAGACGTAAGACTGGGAAGGAACACGACTGAGCATCCTAAGCTTGTTGCTGCTCTACAAATGTACATCATCGCTTTGTGTCAGTGAATCAATTGGCGGGGGGGGGGGGGGAGGGGGGAGGGGGGCACCGATTTTGTTCGAGCTGCAAGGAATATCTGCACAAGTTTAATAAAAAAAAAAAAAAAAAAAAAGTGAGAATACCACACCCAGGTCGGGTAAGAAAACCTTAAGCATTTTTTGCCTTACGCATTTCTTTCCCAGTTTTATATGCTCTTGATACATCAAACTGGAATCAGTTCAAAACAGCAACATTCACTGAACGTTCTCTAAACTGTTTAACTTCATCCATCCATCTCTTTCGCTATCACCTTGCAGACAAACAGAAGTACGGTCAATTTGCATCAAACTTCGTTTGGCATCCTATACAGTACCATGTCAAATTAGTTCAAGCTATGGTAACATTTTCGCTCTGGTGGCCAAATTCTGTGGCCAACACATTGCTACAAACCATAACAGGCCCTCCAGTGACCTCAGCCAATCGGTGCTGTTTACAGTAATTTCTCAATATGAGCACTGAACAGTTTTTCTTCCGACTGGTTTTTTTTTTTGTCTTGAACCTAAAATTTTCAAAGCCAACTAATTTCTCAATGCTGACTATACAAGCAACCTTGCAGCATTCTGTGGATTGTTCTCATGCAAGTTACAGTCAAACAAAGTCCAAGCAGACAGACAGACGAGACTCCAAACCATATCCTGCTACTCGGTGCAACTCCAGCTAAAAAGAAGCATCAAGCCTCCTCCAGCACTGCCCATCAACGAGAACAGTAAATCTGAAGAGAGAGAGAGAGAGAGAGAGAGAGAGAGAGAGAGAGGGAGAGACACGACAGACAGACAGACAGACAGACAGCGACAGGGAAGAGAGAGCTGCAAGGAAAAGAGGTAAAGTTCTGTGAATGAATAACCATTTTCCTACACTTTATGAATTATACATGATCAACGGAGGTAAAAATGTTTGGCAGGTTTCACTTAAGTTTCCCTCCTGAAACTCAGGGAATTCAATTCATGTTGCTTATAACCCAGTCGACCGCAAAATTCAATTCATGTTTCCTATATCACGGCTGACCGCAAAGGGCTGTATTTGGGCTGTCACCTCACTTAACGTCAATCCTCAACATAGATTTTTTCAAAAAGTCGCATACACACTCAACACATCCCAAAACTGCTTCGAAATCTTTCTTCCGCAAAAATCTTTAGATCAAATGAAAATTATCCATCTTTTTCTGGAACTCAAAAAAATCACAGCAGGTGGGACAAATCTTACGCTGTAAAGTGTTTTATGACCGACATGGAAGTCCCCATACTCCATAAGAACACGTATCATAGCTAACATATTTCATAGTTAGTGGTACATCCCCTGGAATGCACCACGGCGTTTCTTCACTTTTTAAAACATATGAGTGGGTGTAAAAGCAGTGGCCCATGGCAATACAAAACAAAACAAGGAAGCAAATACAAACAAAACATCCAAATACAAATATATCCCCAAAGAGAGTCCTGAAAGCAAGACAGCACTTTACGCAGACCTCATCAGGGCATGCTTACAGTACACATTCTGCTTTAAATCTAAGGACAAACCTCATCTAGGTGATTTGCAGTTGATAAGTGAGGTATACTCTTGATGAGAGTTCACGCTGCTAATAAAATCTTAAATCATGTGCCCAAATCCGAGTTTTAAACTGCATAAACACTTTTCAACATGAAATGAATTTTTTAGTTGTCAGATTGAATAAAGATTCCATTTTGGTGTCACATACAATGTTAACCTTCAGCCAAATTTAACGGGCTTTTGCCTTTATAAGATCACACTGGGCAGCGTACAGGCAGCAAGAGAGATGGTACCTGCAGCGAACACCCTGGTACAATCACAGCCGTGGTCAGACACAACAAGGATCTGCCTTTGTCATCACCGTTACCCATTAACAAGCCTGATGCTAGCAACTGCGACAGGGATCCTTTTCCACTGCTGGTGAAAAGGGTAGATTCACCCTCTAAAATTATACAGGGAGTTTTCACTATTGTTTTCAGTCCATAGAAAGTGATTTCTTTTCAGGTCCACTAATTGCAGTTGCAAAAAATGCAGTGAAATGAAACGATGATGTCATAATGAAATAAATCACATAACATAAACCACTGGTGAAAGGCATGTTTTAATTTGCCACTTGCCAAAACTAGGATTGTATGCAGCCTTTGGCAACAGGTGATTATTACATAACAGTGAAGTTTCAGGTGAAAAATGATGGTAGCATCCAGATGTCCACAAAAATAAGCTGCTTGATTTACAGTTAACTAGCATTTCAACCCAACTTCGCCCGATCCATAATCCCCCTTACTGCATCCGTCCCTCCAATACCATCTCTTTCTATTGGTCTGTCTCCAGAAGCAGCAGCAACATAACTTCTCCGAAACTCCCACCAAAGACTGCATACGTCTTCGATCTCACAGCAAGATTGCTCCTCCCCCCCCTCCCCCCCCCCCCAACCTCTCCCTAACACCGCCTTCTCATCCTGCACCTCCTCTCATTCCATCACACCTCTCCTCTTTTACTTGAGGCACGCATCGTTCTCTTTCACATGAAGGATGCACAAGCTCCAGGACTCAAGTCCTTTGCACCAACAGAACTAATAAATGATGAGTCAGTGTATACACACTCACAGCATGTGTGGTGAGCAGGCAGAGTGAATCACTGAATGTTGGCCTCTCGGGTATGTGCTACCACTAATGTCATCCACAGTAACTGTGCGGATTCGATAATTAAGGCCAATTTCTTTCATTAGTTCAAATCCGACTTTACCCACGTAACAAAGATCACATAGCACTTAATTGCAAGTTGATGTACACTCCCGTTTTGATGTGATGTTGACACAAAATCCCCCCAAATAACAACTAAGCACAGTCACATTTATGTATAAAGGTTATGGTCAATGGGTAAAAACAGCCACAAAAGCTTAAAAAAAAATCTTCAAACATTTAATAAATGTGTAAGACCCCGAAACTACTGTAAATGTGATAAAAAGGCATGTATATTTGTGTTTCTTTTCCATTCATCATTCATTTGCCTCGCTTGTTTGTCTATGCGACATTTTTTTTTTAAAAAATGTTCGGCAGAAAGCTCTTGGTTTGAAAATTGTACCATTTGTAGCATTGTTTTCCACAATGAATGATTGCGTTTCTGGACTCAAATCTTAGACAATGCACATCTCTGAACTCAAGTGATGAGGCAAGGCTATTTCTAGCTCAATGGTTCTGGGAATTCTTGACTCATGGTGTGAGCGACCAGCAACTCCAAAGCACACATGCTACTCAGAATCTCTGCGAGTGATCCCTCCTACAGGTTTCAATTTCAGAAGGTGGAGTCCACACACTAATCAGGATTCTGCCGAGTGAAACAGAGTGTGTGTGTGTGTGTGTGTGTGTGTGTGTGTGTGTGTGTGTGTGTGTGTGTGTGTGTTTTGAAACTGACATTCTGCTTTCCCAAAATATCACTTCCTTCACACCTGCTACAACCATATTCTTTGGGATCTGTTACCTATCTCATTTGTCACTTCCCTCAAAGTGTAACGACCATGCACATATCTCAGGCTCAGTTATTGTGTTAATGTTGTTGTTGTTTCCTGAAGTAGAGTGAAATGCTAGTTATCATACAAACATGTATGTGCACACACATGACGCTTGCATACAACTGATTTGTATCAAGGTTGTTTAAAAACAAAACGCACACACAGACATACAACACAAGTACCACTAACACTACGACACACAAGCGTATGAACATCTGCAAAACGTCCAAAGGCAATAAAATCTGTCCAGATTCGGTATCAAAGTTAACAAACATCACATCTCTTTCAGCTGTGAAACAGTTCAACATCACAACTGTTCGTAAAGGCCACCTAAAGAAGAAATAAATTTGATAGTTTTTCTCAGTATCTTTGAAATGTCTCCCCACTCAGTGTGATCAATGATACCTTCTCCTCTAGTCTCTATGAGCAGTTGTGCAACATGGAACCCTCCAGTGTATAAACTCCAGAGAAGAGACCAGCTTATCACAGTGGCAGTACTCTGACCTTCACAAACCATGCATCCATCTCCCCATGCTATGACAACGAATCCAGCACTGGCTAAACATTACAGTCAATCATCAACTACTCTGGACTAACCACCTACCAGTTGAGAAGTAACACCAAACAAACACAAAGACAGGATGTAAAAGACAATATGACTTTCATGTTTTCTTTGGCACAGATTGTAGGTCAAATCTGGTATTACTCGTATGTACTGGTCATATGAATCATTTCCTCTCAAAAAAAAAAAAAAAAGAAGAATTAGTAAATAAAAACATGAATAAATAATAAAAAGAAAGACAAAGAAGAAGAACAGAAAAAAAAAAAACAGTATGAGATAAATCTGGTATTATCGACAACAAAATTTGCTTATGCTCTGTTGATGTTATTTGTGTGTGTGTTTAGCTGGCACTTTTTTTTACAATTTCATTCAAGAAAACTTTTTTTCCATCCCTGGTGCGATATTTTTATCGGGACCGTTTGAACCTAGTCACAGACGCACAAGTGCTAAGGCCTCAAAACCTCGAAGTATAGCATTCTGACACATTCAGTATCGCATTCTGAATATGAGCATAGCCCTTGTATGCAATGCCATAGCTTCTTCAGCTGCACTTTGCTTTGCACACGCCATGATGGCACACTAAGAAGACATAAATCTCACTGGTTATTACGTGGTTTCGACTTAACATACAACTACAAAAAATTGAAATGGCCCACAACAAAACCGATCAATAAGGCTGCAAAATCATGATTATCTTTAGCGATTTTTCTTCTGCCTTCGATTCCTCTCCTTACTGACTTTGGCCATTTTTTGACAAAATAAGTTGATAGTCTAAAGATTTATGTTGTCTTGTTTGTGTTTAATCAGCTATTAAGTCTGTGAAGCTTTTTCTTTTTGTACAGCATTTCATCACAGCGTAGCATTGTCCACAGCATCGTAGCATGTTGCACCAAAAGATACACTTGGCAAGTGGTCCTACCACAGGACTTGACCATCTGTGACACTGTTCAAATGATTGCCTTCATATCAAATATAGGGTAAAGAAACAAAATCATTTTTTTTTAAAGTCGCCAACTAACTACAAAATATTGTGAGAATGTGCTGATCTATTGATTTGACACCTAATCTTCATTCAATATAACTGCTTTTTTTCCCCTCCTTCAGACAGGGAATTGGGGAAGGGAAAATATGTTGATTTACCAACCACAGCTTCAATGCCCAAGGAGAAGAGGACTTTTGGGATGGGGGAGCAGAAGTAAACATTATATATAATATATGTATTGAAATAAAACAATAAACTTAAAAGGTTCCAGTTTCATGGTGTATTTTCCAAGTGAATTAATTGCTTTCCCAAAAGCTTCATCACACTGGCAAATCTGACCAAGCTTCACTAGGAAAATACACCCTGAACCTGGAAACTTTGACGTTTCTGGTTGCATTTCAATGTTTCTACCTCAAAAAGTTTTCTGTTTGTTTTTTCAGAAAGGGAGGGAGGCGCTGGGAAGAAGTAAAAATGGACCAGCCAGAAACACACAACAAGACAACATCTGATCAGTAAAAATAGAAGAAAAGATGACCCTATGAGAAGTTTAAAAGAAATCAGAAAGCACAGGAACTGTACAACTGCACTTTGCAAATACATTCAGAGTGAACTTCAAGGCAAAATATGTAAACATGTACATGGAAAAGTGCTATTCAAAGACAATTACATCAAGAGATGGAGGCAGAAATACGAGAGGTGGAAAAAAGAAAATAAAAAAGGGACAATTAACTGAACATTTATAAAAAAAAAACAAAAAAAACAAAAAAAA
Organism: Conus canariensis; assembly: GCA_033310375.1. NCBI lineage: Eukaryota > Metazoa > Mollusca > Gastropoda > Neogastropoda > Conidae > Conus > Conus canariensis. Next base: position 59,769,089 of record CM065729.1, read on the forward strand.
ACAATAACAACTAATGAACGGTAAGTAAGACAGACAGAACAAATGAACTGAAACTTAAATCTTACTGTGGTTAAAAGAAGAGGAGAAAATCGCAACTCTTAAATCCCTGAAAAAGTCCCAGTGCCATTTGCGTTATTAACAAGCAAGAATGAAATGCGAAGCTTGAAAGATTTTTAACATCATGCTGAACGTTAATGAATGGGTAAATTCTTTTTCCCAACAACAAAACACACACACACACACACACACACACACACACACACACACACACACACACACAAAATGCATGAAAACAACACTGTGTTAAATACTAAGAACTTCTTAACATAAAAGCCTGAAAAAATCAATACCGTTTTTTTTAAAATGCCATAGACTACTTCTGTTCAATGAGACAGAGATCTGCTGTGCACAAAACATTAAAAAGAAAAAAAAATCCATTGATTATGACAGACAGACATATCAGTCGCAATACAATTCAAGAGGTCATCCAAATGAACCTGTAAGTTTGGGTAAAGTTTGTCCACAAAGTCAGCACTTGGGCAATGGAAGCAACGATGCACACCAGATCACTCATAAAGAATGTCTCACCACAAGCAGGCACGGATCTCAATGTCAAATGCAAAACCTTTTTGTTTTCTTCTTCAGAATGAACAGTATCTGCTCCTTTTACTGAGTTCATGCCCTATCTTGTTCAAAATTAAAGATGTAGTCATTATTACAAAGGAAACATGCACAAACTTGTAAGACACATACACGTACACAATAATATACCGAGAGATTTCTCTTAGCGAAACAGAAGGGTCTTTAAGTCTACTAAGGTCCATGACTAATGCAATATGTCAAGATCACACATTCATATATTCCCAACACGTCACGCAATATCAGTAAACGAAGACCAGACACAATACGTCCCTTCAAAAATGCAATCCAATCCATGATCTTGTCCTCAGTTCTGTTCTGAACCATTTCAGTTGTGTCTGCCTCACCACATTAACACCACAGATGGGAATGGAAAAGGTTAAAAACACTATTACTGCATCAGCTGCTTTCAGGCAAAAACCATGCCTACAGATGTGAACGATCACCCCAGAACAGACAAAGATTTATGAAACAATGGAAGCGGAAAAATTGGGAGTTCAACATTCTCTATCCTCTACTACAACACACAGAAGTTGTGTGTGTACACCTACATGAACTCTGGCATTTAGTTTCCAGCATAAAGGTGGTCAAAAATGAATCTGCTCTTTTCTTCAAATGAACTAGCACTTCTTTCAGTGACCACAAGGGGGTGCAGTGAAGGGCTACTGAACCAAACATAGCATGCTCTCTTACAGGGTGAAGAACCACAATTTTGGACAAGACACACAGACCTACAAATTCTGCCTTGGCCGATGTTAAAAAGCACAAATTCAATATCACTTTGGAATTCAACTTTTTCCTCAACCTGATACCAACAGTATATTTTAACCCCTAAAAATGGAGGATGCAACCATTTTTTTAAAGTCAAATCTGAAAAGGTACTCTCCAATTTGTAAAAAAACAAACTTTCAGTAACACAAAAACGAAGAAACAAAAACGTAACACACAAAACAAAAACCAACAACGCTAGATGTATGACATGCCTACAGTTAACAGACTAAGGTTTGTTTCCTCAGAGACTTGTTTCTTTCTTTTTTTCTTTTTTCTGATGTAAGGCCCTACCAACCAGACCTAGCTAGATCAGGAGTCTGCATATAAAAACCAAAGTGAAAAGTCCCAGCAGAGCCAGCATTCCTTTCACTGATTTTTGGCCCTTGTCGGTCCGTCTCAGAGATGTATGTGTAATATCTCAAAAGGGGAGGACGGGTCGCACATCAAGTGTCATCCACATGACAAACGCGACTCGTAGTGCAGCTCAAATTTCCTCACCAACACCACAGCTAGAACAAGTGCCCGTGTCCCTTGGGCCTCTGCCTGACATGAAGACACATTGCTAAAGGAAGTTCTATGTTCAGTTCTGTCACGTAGTGTGGAGACCAGCATGGAGCTCCTGGCCACATCTTCATCAACCTCATGGATCACCAATAAACAGGGAAAAAAATGGAATAAAATTCTTGCATCCTTCTTACCCTGTTCTAGTGGCAGTCTCCATATTAGTATCATCTCCACGTTCCTAACTGCAGTCAAAGCTGTTGGTATCAGCTAGTTCATGGGGACCGTTGCTGGATGGATGTTGTGGCACCCTCTTGATGGTTGTACTCATTCGCACTGGCTTGGCTACTGAGCGATGATCACCATCAATTGGTGGCTTAGAAGGTTGTGTCCTACATTTGTTAGATTAACAGTCGCAATACTGACCATGAGTGAAGCAGTGCAGTCTCTCTTCTGCTTTGCGTCAACCAGACATGACAGTTTCTTGAGGACTGTGGTGCTCTGACAGTGACAAACCAGACTGTAATTGTCTATGGGGTAGCTGGACCTAGTGGTGTAAGAGCAAAGCCACTCCGAGTGCGCAGGAGATAGGAAAAAAAATGAAAAAGAAAAGATATGTCCTTCAGAATCCTGTCATTAAAAATGCCACATGAAATGAACTTAAGTGGGGTCATGGTCATATGAATACATCAGTGCTGATAAAGTTACTTGGTTTTTTTTTTTCAAATATCAAAGACCACTTACATTTTTTTTTCTTCTCTCTGACATTAACTAATCATCATTACATCTGCAGCCCATCAAACCAATCACAAAGACTAACAATGGATGGACAAGAAGACTGTTATGAATAGGAGGTAACACATTTGAAATACATTCATCGAAACATAGAACACAGATCTGAATATGTGTGTGTGTGTGTGTGTGTGTGTGTGTGTGTGTGTGTGTGTGTGTGTGTGTGTGTGTGTGTGTGTGAGTGTGGTGTTCTCACGCACGCAAGTACGCATGTGTACACGTGTGTGAGTGTGGACAGAACGTTTGAGACAGTACATGAGCAAACCAGGTACAATGAAATTTTTACACAAATTGGGCTTTTGCTGCTATAATGTGCAATCAAAATTACTGAAAAAATCTAAATAACTGAATTCAAATATCTTCCATAGTTTTGATTTTACAGTCATTGTAAGTTTGGCATACATCCAGTCAGTTTGCAGGAATTTAATAAAAGTCCACAATGCAGCTATGAGCTTTGAGCAAATGCAATGAGCATACCACTGCACGCCAAGAATAACCTCTCGGACAGGTCAATCACATCCATAGTATCACGAGTATGTGTGCTACCATGAGTGCTTCCACCTTTTTTCTCTAGCGAGGATTTATAAATTTTACCTTTAATGAAAGTTTGGCTGATTTTCTGATATGGGTCTCAAAATTAATGAAGTAAAAGTAAAAAGTATTCAAATTTTGCATAAATTACACTCTGGCTATGCAACAAATGAACAATAACAAAACTAAAAAAATGGCTTTGACTTAAGCAGAAAATTGCTGTCTTTAAGTTGTTTGACCAATTTTTGCCTTTGTTTTGAAATGAGCCATGTGACTTTTACCTGATTACCTCAGGCACCTCCACATTTCATGTGGTAAATGAAAAGAGCTTGCCAGATAATGTTTTTCTTTTAATCAAGCTCTTTTCCAGTCAGTTTCTATTGACTGTGTTGGCTTTCTGAGTTGGCTTTTCTGTTGCTTTATTACTGACAAACAGTACGAACAACTGTTGTCAAAATTCTACGCCTCCATTATTTATACTGTGTATTTAAGATTTTTTTACGTTCTGTTATCTGATTAATCGACTACTTCTAATACTCACTTTATGACTGTGTTTCAAAAAAAGTTTGGCGAACATATGTGCTGAAGTATTAGCAAGTTGTATGCATGTGTGTAAACATTAATTATACAAGACATAGCAGACCTGACTGATCTGACAACTGTTAGTTGGATACAGCCATGTAACATTCAGTTTGTACTTGAGTAACCTGCCATTTTCAATTCATCACATGCTGTAAATGTTGTCATGTCACACTATTTGCTAGTATCTCTATTGTAAAAGTCTTACAGAGGACAGATTTCCCTATCCAAGGTCATGTGCTATTCACACTGCCTACAGACACAGCATGCACTTTTTGTGTGGAAAACACAACCATTCTATTCCTACAGCCCAGCCGACCACACGAGGTTTTTCAGGGCAGTCACCAAGTTTTCACTGTTATGGCCCAGTAGACTACAGAGAACACTGTCAGGTCTATCACATTCACAAAGGGAAAAACAATAACACCTTGAAACGGTCACATCCTAAAAAAAGATCCCATTCTGAAAAGGAAACGAACAAGGAAAACAACTACCGACACATGGCAACACACTACTGACATCTCATAGCATATAGAATTAAGCTGTGCTACCAGTGCCAAGCATTTTTCTCCTTGATGTATCACTCTAATATCTAAAGAAAGAACAAAATCATGAAAAATGTTATGAGCCACAAAAATCATTTGAAAAAAGCCATAAGAGAAAATAAACCCTGCAGATAGGACAATTACTTTCCACATTGGACAGTGTGTACAATTTTCACTACCTAGTTAGTCACCACATTATGACAAAAACAAAAAAACTGGCACATCATAAACTCCAAATCAGATAAGACGATTTTTTAAGAGTTTCCTGAACAAACGTAGAAAAACAGCACTTGACTACAGCAAAGAAAGAACAACCACAACAAAGGCAGAATCAAGCAGAGAGCCGGAAGAGGGGGAATTACTAGAACAGAAGTTCCTGCAGCTGGTCAAGCTATTTGTACTAGTGTAAGAGCTACGGCATCCCCCCACAGGGGCCACAAACTGGGTAATGAAGGTCCCACCCTGAAAAGGAAACAAACCACTACGACAATATTTACACCCTAGCTGAACTATTGACTGACATCCATGAGGTGGATTAAAAAAAAACTAGGCTGTGCTTGAGGCACCAGCTCTTTCTCTTAGTTTGTTGTTGCCCCCTAGATTAAAAAAAGGAAGGTAAAAAATTAATCACAAATTTTTAAATGCACTCAAATAAAAAAAAAAAAAGAAAGGAAGGAAAAGCCGTAAGGGCAAAGACCCACTGTACAACTGGCAGCTAGCATCCACTCTGCACATTGTGCAAAAACAGAGAGAAAAAAATTAATTAGTGGAGATGAATTTCTACAGTTTCAGCGTATTTAAATTTCTGTTCTTAAAAAGCTGGAAGAACAATGCATCAGAATTATACAGAGAAGAAACAGCTGAAGAACCACAAGGTAGAAGAAAATGGATCACCACACAAAACCATTTCAATGAGAAAACAATTGAGCAGAACGAGGTGACAAGGATGAAGGGGAAAAAAAAAAATTCAAGGACATGAACAATGGCATCCATGGCAAAGAGCAATCCAGTTCACCGAACACACCATGAAGAATCAAACACTGTTATGAAATGAGCACACCTCGGAGTCTGCCACATGTACATCCTCTTGAAGTTGAACACACAGTGATAGTCCAAGCATTCCGAAGAAGGTATCGCAATTTCCACACTGACGAAATGAGTTTTGCAAACACCCACACAACACAAGGGTCTTTTGTTCACACTGTTGGCACATTCACCGATTCAGTCTGCTTCTCCGACCAGACGCAGTGCATGGTTCAGTTCCACATTGACCTTCACCTTGTTTACAGCTAAAGCCAGGTTTCTGTCAACGTCACCTTGGCATGTAAATCCTGCCTTTTCCGTATATCTGCTGAAAACACTGAATTCGCATGAGCACACCCCCCCCCCCCCTCCTCCCCAAAGAGACATACAGATATATAAAAGAGTAATCAACCTGCTGAAGCCCAGTGAGTCATAGCTGGAAAAATACTAATTTGAAAGACACAAGCCATAGAGAGGTTTTGTTATCCACTAGAACCATCTGCTCAACTATTCACACCTCTATCAATGTTGTCCAGTATCGAATTCTTCATGCAACCACTATTCTCAGCCGCAAGACAAACTTCTGCCAGTAAAGCTGCCTGGATAGTATGTTCCTGCCTGGACAGTATGTTCCTGAACACAAACCATATATATTTCACCCCAACTCTTCTTTCTCTGTATTTCAACCAAAGTCTTCCTTAACTTCTCATCAGTTCAAATAATTAAAAAAAAGAAAGAAAGAAAGAAAGAACAAAAAAGAAGGAACAGCAGCAACAAACAAAATGAAAAACACAGAACAAAATGCAAAATCACAACTTTTCCACAACTGACTGACTAATGACTTCTTCAGCAATGGATGCCAGATTGTTGAGAATTATACTGGATACTTTTGAACATCTTGTACTGATATCTTACTGTTCCCTTATTGTTATACAAAACAGTTAGCAAGAGGCATGGGGCAGAAACAGCTTTGAAACAAATGCAGGTTGCATTTTCAGAATACATTTTATTCCAAAACAACTGTTAATGCCTAACTGAACAAAGAAACCAAACAAACAAATATTCATCGTTGTATCAAAAAGGAGGGGAAAAAGGGGAGCTATGAAATGGGTAAATATGAATGGTCCTTTCCACAGAATTTAATAAGACATAGTCAACTGTCATGTGACCCATCCATTAGGACACCGAGGACACAAGATGTGTGTCTTCATTAGTTAGTTTTCAATTCTTCACTCATCTAAAAGGGTCTAGCCAGATCCAAAACAAAACTTTAATGCAAACTTCTTTTTAACAGTTTAGTTGGAATAAACATATAAATGATACTACGACATTTGTCACTACCAATCTTGGTATTTTCTGCAAGATGATGAATGTAACATCATGTTGCAATTTTTCTTTAACTTGTAGAAGGTCTGGGGCACGTGTTGATTTCTATAATGTTCATTTTTTTTTCACCATTTACAATAAAACCTTAATAATACTGACACTACCTTATACCAGAATAACAGATATTTCTGCTGAACAAATCAAGTATTTTTCCCTTCTAGAAATCAGACATGACAACTATATCATAAAACAGCCCATTATTATTTCTTTAAAAAGAAAAAAAAAAGCATATTAAACTATTTACAACTGTTGACATCTGACTTTAAAAAAATCACAAAATCAAAATGGCTTCTAGGCCAGAGAACAACCAGGGCTTTAACAAGGTGAACAACATGATTAAAGAAATAAAAATCACAGGCAAACTGATGGTTCTGCGCAGAGTTAGCAGCTAATACTAGAAGCACTTAAAAAGGAACACTGCTTAACTACCAGGAACTGAACAAAACCTAATCCACTGTAACAATGAAAATCCTTTACTTCGAAGAATCTCTGCTTCATCCTCGACATAACTCTCTCAGGGAAAAACATAATTACTTCAAAAAATATCTTTTACATAAAAAAAGAATAGAATATAACCTCTAAATTGGAAAAAAAAAAAAAGAAAAAGGAAAAAAAGCCTACCCTCTTACTGGACACTAAAAACCTATTATAAAGAAAAAAATAAAGAGAAGAAGAAAGAGAAAAAAAAGCTTTGCGTTTATCACCAAGTCAAACAAAATATGTTTATTTTGTAACTCTATCTTACTTAATCAAACGCTCTGTTCTATGAACAGTTAAAGCTATGGTAGATTTAGTACACCAAAGCAACATTACAACATGTATCAGAAACTGGTTTCCCATAATTTCAATTTTCAATGAAGCTTCCAATGTACATCTGTACTGGTTGAAAATGAGAACTGTGAGAGGTAAAAAACAGAAGTGATCAAACTGGACAAAACCTGTACCGCATGAAATCTTTAGGGGAATGTGAGGGAAACTAATTGTACAAATATGTACCACAAAATGCTTTGAATGAAATGGAATGAGAAAAAGGACGAACTTTACACAAGTTTCAGTGATTGGACTATTCTTTAAACATACCAGTCTAACAAACTGTATTACTTACTCAGATTTTACAGTTTCATGAGAAACATTGTTGGCATGGCAAAGCAATGACAAGCCAATCATACACACTCACACTCAGAGTTTAAACAAAAATCCAATCTCTTCTTTTTTACACACACACACACACACACACACACACACACACAGCATAAAATTAGTCCTCCAGAACAATCACTGTGAAAAGACTAGGGTTCATGCCCTGTTTATTCCTGTTCGTTAAGCGAACCTTTCCAAAATATTACCACTTCATGGCAAATCCAACTAACAGTTTCTGTTTCTTCAAAATTGCAGGGTTTCTTTTTTTTGTTCAGGGAAAGACATTAACATCTGAGATAACTCTATTTGTATTTCACTTAACCACATGCTGAACACTGGATTTCTATGTAGACAATAAACCTGTCTTGAGTCTAACTTTCCCACAATTTCATACGTCTGCAGCGAAGGTGCTGCTGACGTGCCTCCTGTCCTGACCAAGACATCCCACTGGGCAAATGGAGGCTCCATGTCCCTGAGACAGAGCCATCAAGTCCTGGACAGCCAGCCTGAAGGACAGGATTTTCTCTGTTGTCAACAGCACAAGCAGAGAGATCTGTGGAGACTATGGACCACAAGCATAGGATGATGTTGACTGCAACAAACCCAAAGCTAGGGACAAAACACTTAATACAGCAAAGTCTCTTTTGGACTACGAGCTAGGGACCAATGTTGACTGCAGCAAAACCGTAAGCCAGGCAAAATCCTTCATACAGTAAAACTCAAACAACAGCGATTGCAACAAAAATCGAAATTTCATTCAGGTATGATAATACAAAGGTCTCCAGCTTTTTTCTCCCAGACTGTGTGAAAAACAACAAAGAAAAATTACTGATATTTTAGTTTGGAACAATGTAAATTCTTGACCCAAGTCATGTACAGTAAAGCACACCCACACACACCTTGAATGACAAACAGTTTTCAACCTGTGTCCTTCTCTAATAAGTAAAAGGCTGAGACCGAGCACCTGATGAAGTAATTGTGCTTTTGGGGCTTCAGTTCCAGGTTCCTCAACTACCAAGGGATCATCCTGTGTGGAAAAACTCCCATACCTATCAACATGTAAAAAGAAAAACACATCAACATGTACACAGAAAACAGCATAAATATCTCCCCAATGTACTGGCCCATTGTGTAATCAAACACATCTTTAAAAATACACAGAGACTGGGGCAGGGCGGAAAGGGGGAGGGACAGGGGGGAAGAAAGAAGCAAATCTCCACTCCTGCTTCTCTGTATCATTACCTATCGCCTTAATCCTCAATGAACAAAAAGAGGCTTTTAAGGGACCCATGTCAAAAAGGAAAGCTTTTCTAGCGATGTAATTTTTCATTTCTTATTTACTACAACATACGAGGGGAAAAAATGAATGACCGACAGCCTCTGAATGCAACTCCCTGTGGGAGCACTTCAAGTGACTCACTGAAGATCAACCAGAATGTCAATACATAGAATGTCAAAACGCCTAATCGTTATCTGTAAATAATGGTAACTTATCAGAACAGAGAGTGAGAGAGAGCGAATAGATCGTTTGAGCAGGCTGCAGCAGTTGAAAGAAGAATACATTTAGAACTAAGAAATAAAATAGAAAACAAATGCCGAGATGCTGGGTTGCAAAAAGAACACAAAAAACACATAACGGAAAGGGGGACAGGGGGAGGAAAGATGGAATGAAAACGAGGGTGTTAAAGTGTAAAGATAATTACATGCTAAAAAGGTGGGCTCAGAGAGTGACAATTTTGAGATGACAGTTAATACTGATCGAAACATCAGTCCTCAATAAAAAAAAAACAACAAACAAACAAACAAAAACCCGGTCAACTGCATGAAAGAATACCTAAATATATCAACATATATGTCCCATGTAAAATGGGTCAACAATGATCCACCTAAACTTAAACAAGCACCAAACTTTACTTTCAGACGTATTGAGGATGGTTGTGATTTATCATTTCAAGATACATTGTCATGCTGCAGTGTTGAAGAAAAAACGTAAATTAACTTCCGTGTTAACACTCAAAACAATTATCTATTTTCCAAGCTGTTGTCCATGTTTTGGGCCCACCTTTGAGTACCAAGTCCTGTACTTAACCCTGGAGTTCTGCCCATGGTCCGAGCCATTGGTGTACACCTGTCCCAAGTCCACTTAACTAAGTCTACTGATGGGAGACATCTTCATAAATCATGGCTGGTTTGCTTTTATGTCATGAAAACAAAACAAGACACCCATGCTCATTGCCTTGGTGACTTGCATTGATTTGGTAACCCAGTATCTCAGCAATTGTTTTCAATCAGTCTGCAGGCCAAATAGTTTGAAACTTCAAAATTAAGTCTCTGAGAATTGAACGAAATTGAAATGGTTCATTTTTAACTGTTTTACAGTATCAATGAATAATTCGATGGCTTAGAACCGAAAAAACACAGCTTCAAATATATATTCATATCTATCTTTTTTTTTAATGTAAACTTACGCTTAAAAAAATAATCTTCATGGCATGATTTTGGCTTTCACATCATTATTAATGAAAAAGTTATCAGTGATGTTTGGCTTTCAACATTACTAAGGGTCCACTTCTTTTTGTAGCTAAAACAGTACATGTGCTGCTTAACTTTCTCGCCAAAATGCCATCATTAACAGATGCACTGATTCAGCACTGAAGTTTTTTTCAAGTTTCAGTTATGAGTAAAAAGAAAACATTTACAGAAATCATGTTTTGGCACAATTTGTTCAATAAAAGAATACATTTAAAGAAATTTCAGTACAAAAAAAAAAATACTAAAAAGAGATACCTGCCTTTTTCAGAATAACAACTGATGGTATCTGCCAATCCCCTCCACTCCTTCCCCCAGTTCCCCCACAGTGAGTTATTTTTACAATAACGTGTTTCATCTTGAAGAAATCCATATCCTTTTTGGCTCGAAAATCAAACACGAGCAAGAGTGCAAGATGTGCCAAACCAAAGCTCTTGCTGCAACACATAATGCTGGTGAAAATGGAACAGTTTGTTTGGGTTAGAAGTATACAATGAGAACCTGTAGACAAAATGGACTCTTCAGAGGATCAATGGGCGGGACATCAGCATGGGGGTGGGGGTGGGGTGCATGAACGCGCATCTGTATGCCTGTGTGTGATGTGTAGATAAGTGCTTATGTGCCTATTCAGTGTTTATCACCAATGTTTTTCCTTATCTGTTTACTTGCTTACAGTTTTCTTAACTTTTTATCTATTCATTTCCTGATACATTGGTCATTTATATTGTTTTGGTTACACTTAAGTTCTACATTTATGGTTTAACATCCACAGCCATCTCAAGTAATATGGCAGATATGGGTAATGATATTGAAAAGCATGGGGGGGGGGGGAGGGGAGGGAATGGAGGCCATTTAACACCTCGCAGATACCACCATACCCTAACATTAAGATATGTAGCAAAAAAAACTATTGATTTTTGTGTTGGGCACATGGGACTGGAACTGACCACAGTCGGTTACAAAGTACCCTGAACAGGTTTCTTATCCAGCATAATGCAACAGAATAACCTGACATGTCTGTGATTTAAAAAAAAGTTTCCTAGTCACGTCAAGATGACCACTTGTCATCAATCTCTTTTGCACATCAGGATATGACTTGCAAATGCTACACCAAACGGAACACGACCCGACAGTGATGGATGTGTCCCAGACTCCTTACTCCTCTTATGTGAGAGGGGGGGGGGGGGGGGGGGGGGGGGGAGTGCGGGTGTGGTTGGGGGTAAGTGAATTTTTTAAAAAAAAATCACTCTTTTTTTTTTCCCTTGAGACACACACATATGCACACATACACGAACAAAGGCACAGATGCATGCGCACAAACACACACCTTCTCTTTCAATGATACTCTGTGTAAAGTTGGTTGTGTATGCATACTTAACACATGCGCACGTACGAGCATGTGTGGAAAGGTTTGAGTCCATGTATGGATCTAGTGGACAGAGAGAAAGTGAAATGCGAAAAGTTGAAGTCTACATGTTATGTTTCAACTCCTTTCAAATACACACGTTTTATTAAACTAAACACGAAAAGAAAAGCTGATTTTGCCACACACACCCCCCGCCCCCACCCCAACAATACACATCACCTCATAGTACTCTTTTTGGTCAAAATGATATATCTGTCAGGTGTATCACTTTTGCTCAAACTGGACAGTACCTCTGCCTGAATGTTCTCTTTTATGTTCAACAGCTCAGCGCCTTTTTATGGTATATATTAAACCAAAAGCCATCAGATTTGAGAAACTGATTGCATTTTGATGAATACAAACAAGGTAAAAAAAATTCAAAATTTTAGCTGGATTTTGCTCGAAACAGGCATTTTCCAGAAGTATGGTTTTGACTTAAGCCATCGAATCATTTCTTCAGGTCTAGATGAGAATGTTTTTCGTAGTTTAAACAAATCTTAAAACAACTGTTTAATTATATGCTGACATTATCGCACTCAAGCCCTTGCTCTTTCTTAAAACAGATCTTATCACAAAATTTCTTGTTCAACAATATTAAATTTCTTATCAACATATTACTTTGCAAAGATCACAGTAAACAATGTCAACCAAAAAACAAATGTATTGAAAAAAAAACATTATTTAACACTGGATAAACACAGGCTGGCAGTCATCTTAAAATTCTTCACATAAAAATTATTTATCACATGACGGGAAAAGTTTTAGTTTTACGCCTATTTCAGTAAATTGCAATGAGTATATTTCTTTTATGAAAGCAATTGAACAATAATTTCGCCAGACCAGGTTCTGACAAGTTGTCAACAGTCTGAATACATCTGTAAAATTTTGCTGTCCATTTTGTGTAACAGTAAATGAAAATGTACGGTTTGTTCTGGAATAAGAAAAATCTCCAAATCATCCTTTCTAAATTGATTGTTTGACTGTTCAAATCTGTTCTGTCAATCTGTGCTCTTAACTTTTCCAATAAGACATTCTCTCCACAGAAAAGATTTTTCTGTTTCAGAAAACATCCTCTAATATGACCCATGTTAAAATTAAAAGAAAAAAGCTGTAAAAAAATTAGCAAAAAACAGAATCAGACCAAATGAAGCCCGGGGTTTATGAGAAAACAAGATACCAAATAGAAGATTTTTTTTTGAAAGATCACAATGTCACATTCAATAGAGAAGAAAGGATTTTTGCTAAAGCATTTCAAAGCAATTGCTTAAAAAAAATTGTAAGCACAAAGTGTGCACACAGAGTCCTTTTCCCCTTACATTCAAGCCCAGTGGGAAAATAACAAAACTAGAGACAAAACGCAAGTCCCGAAGCCATGTCTTGTTTGTTCAAACAGAGGTGTGGTCAGAGCTATCCTGACCTGCTGCCCATGTCTGTCAACATGGAGAGTCCACGTTCTTCACCTCCAAGTTCTATGCACGTGTAAACTCCTGACCAGTCATACAGAAATGCTCACCACATTCTCAGGCCAAGACGACCTGAAACAGTCAGAACCCAGACCCAGATCCAGCTTTCAGCAGGACGACGAAGGACTGGTAGGAGGTGACAACAATGTGGATCAAACTGACTTCCACAGTTCCAAGTCCTTCATCATTTGGCAAAATCAGTTCTTTCAGCGCGTCACCTTCCTGCATTCCTATTCAAGGTGACGATCCACAGGCTTTGGCCCATGCTATCCAGGCACGGCTCGCTGACCACAGCCAGCGGAGCGCTTTTCATGCACAGGGGTTGACTCCAGGAGCAGTAAACTCTTCTCTCCACAACCGACCCAGTCAACTGGCAACGTGTTTGCACGCATCGGTGAGAGCTGGTTCACACACTGTGACAGGACCCACAGCATTCTCCAATCACTGTAGATGCCATTCTTCTTTTTTTTTTCTCTCTCGCAGATGCTGCTCTCCTTTCCCGTTTCATCCGACACCCTCAGCTTCCACTCTGTGACCTAATCTGTGCAGATCAGAGTGTGACAGTGATTTGACTCTTGGCGGTAAGCTGGCTCTTGCCGATTACAAGCGATCCAGTTTGAAGGTGTCCTCTGTGGCCGGGTCTGTCACCATGTTGGGGTCTGTCAACATCTGGAACCCATCAAAGTCTAACTGGCCCAAGTCTGCCTTGAAGGCTTCGTCATTTGACAGGAAGTCCGTGTCAAAACCGTCTGCCATACCTGTGATAGCATTGCCCAGGTCCTTGGCAAAGTCCAAGGGGGTGCGGCCGAAGGGATCGTCTGCACCTGCAAAACATAATCCATGATCATACATGGGCAGATTTTGTATTACATGTACAGCGTCAACATGGAAACTTAAGGGAGAAGAAGAGAGAAATAAAAGAACAACGATGATGACAAGGCACTGAAGTCACATCCACAGATTTCCTTGCTGGAAATTTTGCGTGCATGTGTGCGTGTGTGTGTGTGTGTCAGCATGTATGTATGAGCATAATTGTGTGTGTCTGTATGTGTGTGTGTATCTGTGCATGATGTGTGAATGAGTGCATGCAAGCATTTTTGGCTCTAAATGCACTGAACAGAACTGCAGACTTCATCATATGACAGGTGGCATTCTACCCTCAATTCTTAAAGAGTTATACTCATCCCAGGTCCGCACAATCATATCTTGCCTTTGCTAGCTTTCAAAGTGCACATCACTCTGGCATGTCTATGAGCAGGACACATGTGTCTATGTGTATGATAGAGTGGCGTTTTTTAACACAGTGCAACTTCCCTATAAATGTCATCTCCATAAAGATTTCCTCTCTTTAGAGACTGGTATTTCTGGAACACCAATCTCTTGTCAATACAAGACTTACAACCCCACAAAAACTTTTCTTCTGAAGACTTCTTTTTTTTTTTTTTTTTTTTTTTTTACTAGACCATGTTTTTTTTTTCATTTCAGACTTATATACCAATAAAGACTTTCTCCCTCTTTAGACTTGCTTAAAATTCTGTAGCAGTCTGTCTTTGCCGATGCAAAATGTACTTCCCAATACAGATTCTTTCCCTTGAAGGATTTGTTTTGGGGGAACATTTAAGCCTGTGTATACACTAGATTTCCCTTCTGATAAACATTCCCTCCTTTTGTAGACATGGTTTTCAGCAACACTTTTCTGTTTGTCCCAAATTATCTCCAAACCACGTCTCTTGCTTTTAATGATCTTGCGTCCGAAGACCTTTTTTTTCCTCTCTCTCTTTGTGGTGCTCTCAGATAAAACTATTTAAAAAAAAACAAAAAAAAAAAACAAAGAAAGAACACACACACACACACACAACACATACACACACACAGTTCAATAAAACGCTTGCAGCCAACTGGTGCACTGAGTACAACAATTAGCCAAGACTGACCAACAAAAACCGCTGAAAACATTCCACAAGTAACTCCATGTGGCAGCACACAGCTAAGCATGTTTGCTGTGATAGCTGTCAACCTTTTAGATCAGAAGTCAGGAACCAGAGAGTGAAGGGGGGGAAGTGACATGAAAAGAGGACAGTTCTGCTTTTGACTGAATACATTTCTAATCCTTTAAGCTTCCAATCACAAACGTGGGGTTCACAAAGAAAATGCTTTTTCCATATTGTAACTGCCAACACCTACATAACATCATTTGGGTCTACTTCCAAGTAACGTCATTTGAGCCTTGTTCAACAATACTTTATCATCCCTATTCAAAAATGACCTTTAAAGCATCAAAATTTTGTAAAAAAAAAAAAAAATTGTGAAATTCTGTTTTTTCCCCTAGACTCCCTATTTGGTAAATACTTTCTAATTTAGGAAAATTCCAGAGAAATTTGTGAAGGATGGCAGCTACGTGTTAACACTGATGACAGCACCATTATTAGAAATACAAACACACACTTTTTAACTTGCTTTACTCCCCGTTAAACTCCAATCTGTCTCACCTTAACAACAGTGTATTTAGCTGAAACAAAGGAAGAACAAGTTCTAACATTTTCAATACAACCATCAACATGAGCAGGTTAAGCAGGGACAATTCTGGTGTATCTGGCTAAAGGAAAGAAACAAACTTTGTGACCAGGAGAAATTTCAGCTAACTTACTGAACTTACCTGTCAAGACAATGTCTGGAATCTTGTTGTTGGAGGAGGTAGGGATCATCTGAGGCAGCTGCCCAGGGAACAGCCCGCCGCCCAACTGCGAGATTCCCAGCAGCTGCACGTCTGACGCATGGAAGAAATTGGGGGGAGGCTGCTGCTGCTGCTGCTGCTGTTGTTGTTGTTGTTGCTGCTGCTGTTGTTGTTGTTGCTGTTGTTGTTGTTGTTGTTGCTGTTGTGGTGATAACTGCTGAGGTTGCTGTTGCTGCTGCGAGGGTTGGGAGGTGGGCTGGAAGTCCATGCTGCTGCCCAGGCCCTGCATGACCACCTGGGAGAAGGGCAGCGGGGGGTTGTGGCCCATCAGTTGGCTGGGGCTGGTCACCTCTTTACTCTGCACCATCTGGGACTCCGCGCCAGAGCTGGGAGGGTTCTCCTGACGAACAGCAGCACCAGGAACACAATACAATTTACTTACAAAATTCGAATTTAAAAAACAACTAATGGGTCCATATGCATGCATTACTGGCTACATTAACTGAAAACTAAATCATTGCATTTATCCTTCAACCCCACTACTTAATATTCAAATCTTCACAAAATACAGAGCCGCCAAGTGCTACACTTCTGGCATAGCGTGCTACGATTTCACTGATAATATTGTTACTACACTTTGTGCTGAAATGCTACGCTAAAATCAAACTTTGAAATGAAAGAAATAATGAAGTACTTCAAAGATTCAGCGGTGGCTTAAACGGAATGGAGATAACGTGCATATGTAGACTGTTGATCATTTCATCAAAAAATCACCAAGTTCAGAAAGGAGGGGAAGAATCTCAAACTTTGCACTCAGTATAATCTGAAAGACCTTTTAGTTGATATCACAGCACAGGTGTATCAGAAACAACTTGACCAAAACATAAAGAGTTAACTGTTTTGTTTACATTTGTATGGTTAGTTTGACAACAGCAAAACATGGGAAATAGGACAAAATATATCAGTGTGAACTTGTACAGATGTTAACCCAAGTGAAGAAAATTAATAACACACACACAGTGATGCGCCCAAAACATTGTCTTTGCATGTTCTTATATGCACAAAATGAAGAGTCACTTTTTTTCTCCTACTTCATCTGAAGTATCAATAGGTAGAAATGAATCTCATCATACAAACCAATTTCTGAATGTTTTGTGTGCATGTGCATCTCTCCAACATTCCTCCTTCCATCCAAATCACAATGGCACATACCTTCACCTGGCCAAGATGGGCCAAGGCAGGAAATTCTTTGCTTTCCACTAAACGTTTTAAAACTGTCTGGGTCAATAAGGTAATTTCTATTACATGAAAGCAAACAATTACCATCAGCAAAGACTTCATACTTCATGTTAAATGTGGTTTCTTTCCCCTGTCCATTGTTAAAAAACCTAGTACTTGCAGGTCTCATCCATGAATAGAAACTTCAGTCCCACAACCTGCACCAACATTCTGGAGTAGGGCTTTTCCACCGTTCTGAGACTTCCAATGCCTGTCAGGATACTCTCTGACCCCTCTTCTGATTTATTCCGAGTCTTCCCACAGAACTCACCATGTTGAACTGTTCAAACTGATGCTGCAGAGCACTGGTCTGCTGCTGCTGCTGCTGCTGCTGTTGTTGCTGTTGCTGCTGCATATAGTAAGCCTCAGCAAAGGGTGAGTTCTGGAGGCTGGCAGCAGGAGGCAGCACAGGGGACTGGGCGGGGGAGAAGGAGGGAGCGGAATGAGGGGAGGTGGGCGACTGGCAGCCAGCCTCTGTCACACTGTTGCGATACTGTGTCATGGAAGGCTGTACACAGAGAAAGTGTTGGGTTACTTCAGAGCATCCCATCACATACGAATCTGGATATGCAACAGTCTGAAAACCAGAAATCATGATACACTAAAAGCAGGAACAAATATGAACACATACAGAAAAAAAATAGAAGTCTACAAAAACTACATACCAGGAGTGGGAAATCAAATCTCCACCTGAAGTTTTACTAAGGTTACTGGCGCAAATCCAAATATGTATCGCAATTTCTGATCAACCAGCGTGTAACAACGCGAACATCACATACACATACATACACGCAGTAATAAGTACCAAAGTACTTGCATTCTTTATACAGATTTTTTTTTTTTTATCTTCCTCGCAGGAACTTTGCAAGCAGAAGCAAAATGCAGTATATAACAATAACCCTAAATATGTGCAATATCTAAATAACTACAAGCATCTGAAGTGTACCTCTGTCTTTCTGTCACACTGAAATACCTACCTGTTCAAAACAACATAAAACTTTTACCTAGAATTACTTTACAAGTAGCACCAGTAATAATCTTTAACTGTAAATCTAAGATAAACGGCATTTTTCTACATGAAAAGCGAACTGCCTCCATGCCCTCCTTCCTTTTCCTTCTTCAACCAGAAAGTTCACAGCCATTTTAGACCGTCTTCTCTTTCTTCACCTTTCCCACCGCCATTTCTTTGACAGTTTGGTTTCATTCAAAAGTTTGTTTGTCCACTTTTTTGATCTAGCCAAAGAGTTGCCATCTTGATAAAATTCATTACTTGATAGCCTCTTCATCTGGTTCTGGACAGCCAACAAAATGTGACACCAAAGTACAAATGCACAGCTTCCAAGGCAGATACCCCTGGGAGATTCCAGCCTTTCAGGTGCAATCAGGGTGTTTGAGTCGAAAGTCAGTAGTAAACATGTAAAATAATGAAAATACTATGTAACTGATGGTGTACAGATCACAATTTCTTGTCCTTTGTCAAAAGCTCAATCATGGCAGTCACAGGGGAAAAAGATAAAAAAAAAAAAAGATATTCTTTGAAAGCACATTAACATTCATAGACTGCAACAGTTTCAGTTTTCTTATAGGCTGGATGGTCACAAAGGGTGTCAAGACTGTCACCACACATCGAAAAAAACAAGACTGTGTCCACATCTTTGAAAACTGCAAGTCCTGGGGGAAAAAACCATGACATATGTGACAGAACTGTTGACAAGAACTTAAAGTAGCACATCTACTGACAACTTCAGGCAGCAGATCACGCCGAATACACCAGCCGTTCTGCTTCATCTGTCATCCCCAGAATACACACACACAAAAATGGAAAAAAAAATATATATATATGAACAATATAACCACAGCTGCCAACCTTCTGGAGTCAAATTTCGGGACCCATGGGATGAGGTGGGCAGAGTAGTAAGTTAAAAAGAAGGCAACCTTAGAACCTGCATTTCAAATACATATAATTGCCTACATCCACATAACATTATTGGGCTTTATTCTGTAATATTTTATCAGTCCTTTTCAAAAATGCCCCCCCCCCCAACCCAAATTTCATGTTTGTATACAAAATTTTGACATTCCTTGACTTTTCACTAAATTCAGGATTTCAGAAATAATGTTTGAATCAGAGAATTTGCAGAAAAACTTGGGAGGGTCGGCAATCATATAAAACCTTCCCCCCCCCCCCCCCCCCCCCAAAAAAAAAAAAGCGAAACAAGCAATGCAGAATGGATAGCTTGTGTCCACTTTGGACAATTCTTACATTCTCAAAACCTAGACCCCAGATCAGAGCTAAAAAAAAAAAAAAAAAAAAAAAAAGGCATTTCATATGTGTAACAAGAGAAAAATGAGTTCATATGTGTAACAAGAGAAAAATGAGTTCACACTTTCTTTAAAAAGACATCTGGAAGGGCCATAAAGGCAGAAAATCAATAGACAATAGTTAAGACAGAATTTACGAAAACAAAACAAAACCAAAAAAAAAGCAAAAGTCAAAGACAGTGATGGTCAACAGGAAATAATCAGCACCGGTTCTCTAGAATGCAGGGCGGCACAATTCAGACTGTGTGCCCTCAGACATCCCCACAGTGGCAATCTGATTCTATCACTCCAGAACTGGGCTGAACAAAACCACAGCAGGCCCAGCACCTCGACAGAAAACTGACCATGGCGTGCGTGACTCCACTGTTGCCCAAGATACAAACATGGCAGTAGCAGACACTGTTTATGGACAGGTATTGATGTAGTTTAGATAACTGTACTGAATCAACTATAATGCAAAGTTTCGTCTTCAATAGGGAAATTGTGTCAAAATTGTGTCATTTTCTCACTTGTCTCTATCCCCCACTCTCTCTTTAAATAAACAAATGGCAACAAGCTGTAGATAACTGATTCTTTTTTCTTTTTGACTTCTGTGTAACTTGCCTATCTGTAAATAAAGATATGGGTCTGAATGATGAGAGGAAAAGGATGATGGTGGGAGGTGAATGGAAACATGGACAGGACATAGGCATGTATCTTTTAGGTCAAGCTCTGGCAAAATTTACTCTAGTGACACCAGTGTATGTTCATGACAACATCAAAATCAATATGTTACAAACTGATTTTGTCTGAGAAAGGAAAGGGTGATTTCTCACAAACATCCTTTCACCCTTTGAATGCGACACGCTGGTTTATTGGCAAGGCTAAAATGTACCCTTGAATACGACAGGGAGCTAAACCGGCGAGCTCCCATCCCTTCCCACAATCCTGCCGGCTGGTTTTTTGGCAACAGGGGACCCCATGTGGGTTGTTTATAAACCTGTCCACCTGCTGGGTCTCACTTTCTCTTGCACTTGTCTGAACAAGATGGCAGAAGATGACGCAGACCAGTGTGTGACATATGACAAAGTGACACAGAGACACACTCACTGATGTGTCAACAGCGTGCAGTAGTTCATGATGCATAGAAGTCGTGTAGTGTGGGTTGTTGTTTATGTTTTTAGATACATTGGCGTCGATGTGATTCTGAGCAAACATGAACACTACTGTGCAATTAGTGACGTGCGTGATTACTACTGATGTGACAATCACCATGACACCAAAGACAATGTGACAGTGTGTGAATGGATACCTCGTCCTTTGCAAGTGTCAGAGATCAGGAGAACTCCAGAACGTAAGTTTACACACTAATGCATGCGTATGTCTGGTGTATTTGTTTGTTTGTATCTGTTTATTGGTTTTGTTTACATGTGACACTCTAAATGTTATGTTTGTCATCGTCTGTCTGTCGCAGCACGGACTCAAGTTCAAACTTTGACTCTCATGAAAATCTGTGTTCAATTCTGCATACAATGGTATGTAAAAATGAATATTTTTTTAAGATGTAAGAAAAACCAAAGTTGGGTTCAAATAAGTACTTCCCCCAGAAACCCAGGAATGAAAGGAAGAGTACTGTAGTAAGAACTCAGGAACCAAGGGAAGTAATGACAGCCTATATTCAGTACTCAGAGAGAAAGAAATACACAGAACAAGACTATATTACCTCCGTGCCATTTCAGTCAAAAACAATGTATTTTCTAAAAATCTTGAATGGGCGTTCCAGAATGTTTTATTTTCTTCAGTCTCAAACAAATGCTATACCTTTTTCTTTTTCAAATACTGAGCATTGCAGAATCCCCCCCCCCCCCCCCCCCCCTGCTATTGTTATAGCTCTGATATCTTAGCACAACTATAAAACAATCATATGTTCTCAGTATCACATTATCCAGTGTTTGAACATTCGTAACACAGCAAACATGATACAACTTACACAAACTAGAAAGCTTTAAGAGCACAGAACTACTATAAGTACTATAGCAATGGAAAAGAATTCATTCTAGGAATGGCAGAAAACATAATGTTATCATAAACGGAGGATTCCGTCTGTTATTTGAGATATTACACAACTTACAACATACAATACAATGGCATACTATGCAGCAGAAAGTGACACAATGCAGTCATCAGAAAGTCAGAAATGTTTCAATCAGCTCTCAAACCAGTGTTATTCACACATCAACTTCTGGTTTCTAAATCATTCCTGACTTCACCAAATGTTTGTTTTATTAAAGGAAAGCTTTCATCAACATTAATATCCCCTGCCCCTTCCACAACAAAACAGTAACATTACGTGGGAAACTTGAATGCCTTCCCTAGCAATCTTCTATCGAAAGGAAATTTATACTTATGTAAGACAATGGCCAGAAGTGAGGGTAAAGTTCACTGCCTTTCCTTTAAAGGTTGACCTCACCAAAGTGGAGCATCTATTAAATCTATGTCTACAGTCCGCCATATTACTGATCACATTACAAGAATACGAAGTGGAGTTCCATTTGTAATCTCACTTCTTATCAATTACATCACAAGACTACTATCTGGTGTTTTACTTACAGTCTTATATCTTATTAATTACATCATAGGAATGTTGAGTTCTGATCAAGTACTTGATCAAGTACATAAGTAAACACACAAGTGACCAGCAAATTATATCAACACTAGGCTTCACATCTGTCAGGCCATCCTGGACATGTTACAGTAACTGATGTCTTCTTACATCTCAGAACGGGATTTTGAGAATGTTGCGCACACAACTCCACTGTAAACATCCAACTAGGGAACGGGGCAGCGGCAGGGAGGCGCACACTTCCTAACTGGGTGTTAAGTTTCCAAACAGGGCAGCAATACCAAACTGAAAAATCACAGCTAGTGGAGACACACAATAACACGGAGCCATAAAGAAGAGAGAATGGATAAGGGGAGACAACCCACCTGTTCAGAGGCAAGACAGGCAGTTATATGCACCTGCGGCACGGCCTGTGGGGGCGAGAGGCTCGTAGGGGGTGAACCAATCAACTGTCCCTGACCCATGACACCCTCCCCCACCCCAAGTCCCGCCCCCACCCCACCCCCCACCACAGAAGGACCCACAGTGGCGCTGTTCTTGCTCATGCCTTTTGACGCGGGAAGATGGTGGTGCTTGGGGTGGTGGTGGTGGTGGTGGGGTGAGCGCTGGCGTTTCTGATGCATGTGCAACATATACTGCTGAGCGATGCGGGGGTCCACAGGCAATCTACTGGGGTCCACCTATAAAGCAGAGGGCAAGCCACTCACAACATTCACAAAATAAAAATAAACACACACACACCACCAAAACTAACACCACTAAAACAAAACCAGCAGATCACGCCAGTACTGTAAGCAAAACTCAATCTGGACAACGAAAATTCACATCACTCTTGTCAGGATGCAAACGGAACAGGTCAATACGTCATTCCCATCTTCTCATCTTCCACAAACCTGTTCATTCAGTCAGTCTATGGCACTCTATTCATTATCCTGCTGACTGCCTCAGCCCATCATATGACGTGATGATATCCGAGATTCTTCAGTAACTGTGGCCCATCATACAACATGCAGCACTTATACTGATTTTTTTTTTTTTTTTCTTGTTTTTTTCTCATACTGTTTCAGTTGTTTTTTTTCCCCTTCTTACTCAGCTCAAAACACACACAGTTAATGCATTAATTAAGCCTTTACAGGGTTCCCTCTACCGATATATGGTCAGGGATCCCTATTATACAGATAGAAAATCCATTTATACTGCAGTTAATAGGCTTACTGGAATAATTTTCTTGGAAAAGCAGATGGTTATACATCAGCACCTAACACTTCCCTGAAAATGTTAAAAGTAAGAATGAACATAATTTCTGTTGTTTTGATATGTCTTGAAGGCAATGCATGTATGTACTTCTAAATATCTATAACAGACATGTATTGAAAATAAGACACATACTCGCTTGTTTATGCTTATTACAATCTGAAAATGGACACAAAGCGACATGTGTCAAAACACAAACTCCTTTTCAGTACAGAGGGCTTCCTTACATTTGAGGTGCTTAGTTGCCACTTACAGTTATGTTATTTAAAGTAGTGTCGAACTTGTCAATTACTTATTTTCTACATGTGGTCTTTTTTTCCTTTTTTTCCTTTTTAAATCTATTTAGTGTTGACTGATTCAGGCATGTTTCTAAATCCAAATCTGGCACAGTAATTGGTTTGCTTAGATTCTTGATTAAATTCTACGCTTCAGTAATACATCTTACAAAATTTCATAATTAGTAGCTCTGATATGCTAGAATTGATAGTGAACTATTACCCCGCACTAGCACAAACCCTCTGGCAAAGCCAGTTCTTCTTTAGTTCATCTTAGCATGCAGTCAAAGGGTTAAATCGAACTCTTCCACATGATTCACTAATAAACAGAATTTCGGAGAGACAAAAAATGAAAAGTTTTACATGGCATTTGGAGACATAAGGCTGATCGCAAGGTGCCAACTTACGTTATCTGCTTTGTCATGCATGCCCCTGCAAACTGAGGAACAATCAATTCTAAACTACTGGCACCTAAAGCTTGACGTCTTAATTCTGAATCCTTGCACAAACAAAAAACACTGTATACTCTATTGGCTTCAGGCCATGTGACAAATCATACAACACATGATACAACACAAGCTAACATTAGTATCACTGCGCTTATCATTTTTCCACACAGCCTTTTCAGCTCAATTTCTTTAGTAATTCTCATACAGAAACACACAAAATGTTGACATTTCTATCTAACAATGAAAAATCCACGTCAATGGTAACATCCAATTATTTCTCAAGCGAGTGAGCAAATGGAAATTTCTTGCCACTCAAGCCATGCAATAAGTGCCTTGTCACAATGACATAAACTCAAACTGCAGACCCACCTCCACTTTCTTACAACTCAAACTGCAGATGTATCTCCACTTTCTTACAACTCAAACTGCAGATGCACATCCACTTCCTTACAACTCAAACTGCAGATGCACATCCACTTCCTTACAACTCAAACTGCAGATGTATCTCCACTTTCTTACAACTCAAACTGCAGATGCACATCCACTTCCTTACAACTCAAACTGCAGATGCACATCCACTTTCTTACAACTCAAACTGCAAAAGTACTTCCACTTTCTTACAATTCAAACTGCAGACGTACTACCACTTTCTTACAACTCAAACTGCAAAAGTACCTCCACTTTCTTACAACTCAAACTGCAGATGAACCTCCACTTTCTTACAACTCAAACTGCAGATGTACCTCCACTTCCTTACAATTCAAACTGCAGACATATCACCACTTTCTTACAACTCAAACTGCAGATATATCACCAACTTTCTTACAACTCAAACTGCAGACGTATCACAGCTTTCTTACAACTCAAACAGCAGATGTATCACCACTTTCTTACAACTCAAACTGCAGATGTACCTCCACTTCCTTACAAATCAAACTGCAGATGTATCACCACTTTCTTACAACTCAAACTGCAGATGTATCACCAACTTTCTTACAACTCAAACTGCAGACGTATCACAGCTTTCTTACAACTCAAACAGCAGATGTATCACCACTTTCTTACAACTCAAACTGCAGATGAACCTCCACTTTCTTACAACTCAAACTGCAGATGTACCTACACTTTCTTACAACTCAAACTGCAGACGTATCACCACTTTCTTACAACTCAGACCGCAGATATATCACCACTTTCTTACAACTCAGACCGCAGATATATCACCACTTTCTTACAACTCAAACTGCAGATGTATCACCACTTTCTTACAACTCAAACTGCAGATGTACCTACACTTTCTTACAACTCAAACTGCAGATGTACCTACACTTTCTTACAACTCAAACTGCAGACGTATCACCACTTTCTTACAACTCAGACCGCAGATATATCACCACTTTCTTACAACTCAAACTGCAAACGTATCACCACTTTCTTACAACTCAAACTGCAGACGTATCACCACTTTCTCACAACTGAAACTGCAGACGTATCACCACTTTCTTACAATTCACTGCAGATGAACGTCCGCTTTCTTACAACTCAAAGTGCAGACGACCTCCACTTTCAAACTACAGACGTATGTCCACTTTCTTACAACTCAAACTGCAAATATACATCCACTTTCTTACAACTCAAACACCAAACCATCACTGTTTAGTTTCAATCTTGCTATGTCATTCTCCAGTTAATTTTTTCCCCACTACATGTGTGTGTGTGTGTGTGTGTGTGTGTGTGTGTGTGTGTGTGTGTGTGTGTGTGTGTGTGTGTGTGCGCGCGCGTGCGTGTGTGGCTGTACAATTGGTGTGTATGTTGCATGTCTACACACTTCTTTGTTGGAAAAATCATGTTACCTTACTAAAGCCCAACATTTAAACAAGAGCAACACAGACCTAAAACTGTTACTGAGTTAGTGGAAAAAAACAAAAGGCCAAGGCAATCCAGGTACCCCAACATGCATGTCATATCTCTCTCTCTCTCTCTCTCACACACACACACACACACACACACACACAAACACACATAGATTTATTTATCCTGTAACCCCTTTGGGGGCATGGAGGACAAAAACCAAAAGGGAAAAAAAAGGAGAAAAAAAAACCCACAAACAAACAAATACATACTATTTGTAGCGAAAAAGGAAGTGCAGTTTGGTGTAACCCCAATGGCTGAATGGCAAAATCATCAAGAGACTGAATGGCAAAATCAACAGAGCTAAACAGATTCATTTAATCTTATATAAACTCACACAAATTTAAAAATGTAATCTACCTACCAGAGAATGAGCAAAATTTATTGACCCATATTACATTAGTGTATTTTCCATGTATAAATTCTGCTCTTAAATCTGCACGTTCAGTGCATTGTATACCAATATGAAACTTGTCTCCTGTCTTGTTTATCCCATCTCTACAAAAGCATACACACATACATACAAAATCAAATCTCCCCTTGCTTAGCAACGAGAAAAGAGTTCTACCCGACTCCTTCACAACAATCAACTGAAACAACACCGAAACACAACCCTCTCTGTCATTCCACAAGAAGTCCCATCCAAAGGTGAGGGGGGAGAGCAGAGGGAAAGAGAGGGGAAGGCAGCAGACATATCCCTCTTGGGAGAAACTGAATTTCGAAACCCGTTTTCAAAATGGAACAATCTGAACCAAATATGTGCATCCTGTGGTACATCATCCACTGTTCAATCCAACCAGAACCAGAACCAGAACCATTTGTTCATACGGCTTTGTCAGAATTTTCTCTCTTGCAGTGTCTTAACAATGGATGACTTCAGAGCTCAACATAACCTTGCCTTCAAGGCCTTCTGCTGGTAAGAAAAAACGCTCTCGCAAAGATCACAAGACCTTGTGACTGAAGTGTCATCTGTTAACATTCTGGACATGCGACCAAGCTCCAAATATTTCAGTGCCCTTTTTTTTTTTCGTTCTTCACTTTTCCTTCCCCAGAAAAGACTTATTTTCCTGATTCCAGTTTCAGCTTTTGCTAAAAATCTGCCAATTGGTGGAGATGTCAAGAATCCTGCCAAAACCAAGGCAATGAAAGAATGTGGGTGTAGGGCCAAAGTGAAAATGAACACTGGCATGACACCATAAAAAAAGAAAACAGAGAAAAGAAAAACATTGAGAATCTGACTGGCTGACAAGAGCTGCCATAGTGGTTGTTAAAAAAGGCTGCAGGAGAAAACAGGGAGGGGACAGAAGGGGGAGTGGAGGAGGTGTATGAGGTTTGAACAGTACAACGATCATGCCCACATTTAAAAAAACAAACAAACAAACAAACAAACCTGAACAAATCTTAAATGATAGCAAACCGCCAAAAAAAAACATGGACAAATGAATCACAAGACAAAACGCGACACGTTTTGTCTTGTGATTCGTTTGTCCACGGGTTTTTTTGGCGGTTTAACAACACTTATTTAAGATTTGTTTAGATTTCCGCCTGCAGTCGTCTCACTTTGCAACTAAACAAACCTGCCTCCTGACAGAAGTCTTGCCTACAAAATTTACCTGTGAAATGTTCTGTGTAAAGAGAGATTCACAGTGCTTGTGTGTGTGTGTGTGTGTGTGTGTGTGTGTGTGTGTGTGTGTGTGTGTGTGTGTATGTGTGAGTTTGTGTGTGTGCGTGTGTGTGTGAGAGAGAGAGACTCTTCTTCTTCAGTTTAACGTCCTTCCACTAAAAGTGATATCAGACAATGTGTTGAAGTATATGAAATGTGCGTATTAACTGTGTGATTGTTTCTTGAAAATGTGTTGTATGAATAAACATTTCTTATGATATGAGTTGAGATTGGAGATGGCCAGATAGAGGGACAAAGTGTGGATGAGTCTGTGTGTGTGTGTGTGTGTGTGTGTGTGTGTGTGTGTGTGTGTGTGTGTGTGTGTGTGTGAGTGTGTGCGCACGTGCGCGCTTGTATGTAAATGTGTCAATTTATCCGGAATTAGGCAAGTACGCTTCAAACTGACTGTAGCATAGGAGCAAGAATACTGTAAGTAATGCTAAGTAATTAACTATCTAATATTAAAGGATAGAACATCAAAGGTAAATGCCCACTGGGCTGTGTAACAAACATTTACAAACTGAGGAAAGAAAAGAGTAGTCATTCAAAATCTTGGACACAGATGACGGACTGGATCCGTCAGATAAACTACAAACGCCCGACTTACGATATAATTCCCTTGCTCTTGGACAATTGATTAACAGATGTCCTACTCCAAGTGTTTCTCCACACATACATCTAATGTTTTTACAGAACTTCGTACGAAGGGAATTTAACCGCATTCTGTGCAGTAAACTTCTAATCTCTCTAGACAGAGAAGCAAGGTGATTGTTTGACGAGGCTTTCGAGTTGATTTTGCCACAATATTTAACACAACTCTGATAATACTGAGTATCCGAGTTCATTATCAAGTTTCTGAAGCTTTCATCCGATGTTTTGTTTCGAAGAATATTGCATTCTGTTAAATCCAAAGGAATATTAAGGGGAATTGAACCTTCAACATTTCGAGCTGCCTTTCTTGCAGCCTGATCGACTCTCTCATTTGCTGAAATGCCACAATGAGAGGGAACCCAGCAAAAACTAACTGATGTGCCTTTATCGGATAAAAGATGTATAACATGATTTATTTCTGTTATCATCTCCAAACGGATTTTTGAATTTGAAGACCGGATTGCTTCAAGAGCAGATCTAGAATCAGCACATACTAGTACGTGACTGACATTCAGATGGAGATAAAGAATATAATTTAAGGACATTAGGATGGCGGCTAGCTCGGCACTAAAAATAAAAAAAATTCTGCCAAGATGGTACATTTTCTCCACGTTTAAGTCAGGTATTACGAAAGCTGCCCCTGTCCTACTGTCTTCTAGCACTGAGCCGTCTGTGAAAATTTTTAGGTGGTTCTTGTACTGATTTTCCAGGTGTAAGCATACGGAAATTTTTAGTATGTTGGGTGAATCTTTTTTTGATAAATCTGAATGAATCGTATCAAAGGAGGCTTTCGTTTGTTCCCATCTTGGCACTGGTGAAAAGGATGGTTTAACAGCGATTTCATTTCTATTTATGTTGGAATCTCTGATAAGGTTAGAAGTATACGAGTAGATTGATTTTGTAGATTGTATTCCTCTAGCTCGTTTTCCAAAATTTTTTCAGAATTTAAACAAACTTCTTTTGAACAGAAATTTTTCTGTGTAAAACTCTTCAGAACGAACTTCGATGCAGCTACTTTTCGAACCTCGCTGAGAGGTAGCACTCCAATCTCATTGTATGTTCCTAAGTTGGATGTATGTATGGGAACACCAAGAGCGAGTTTGTAAGCCTTGCAATCAATGCAATCTGTGTGTGTGTGTGTGTGTGTGTGTGTGTGTGTGTGTGTGTGTGTGTGCGCTGTGTGTGTGTGTGTGAGTTTGTATGTGTGTGTGTGTGTGTGTGAGAGAGAGACTCTGTGCGTGTGTGTGTGTGTGTGTGTGTGTGTGTGTGTGTGTGTGTGTGTGTGTGTGTGTGTGTGAGTTTGTATGTGTGTGTGTGTGAGAGGGAGAGAGACTCTGTGTGTGTGTGTGTGTGTGTGTGTGTGTGTGTGTGTGTGTGTGTGTGTGTGTGTGTGTGTGTGTGCGCGCGCGCGCGCACGCGTGTGCTCGCGTGCATGTGTACATATATGCACACACACCTATTTATGAGTTCATACATGCCAAAGCGCATAGAAACTCACAAATGTAATCATTACATAACAAACAATTCTCACATTCATGCTTGTTCCACATGTAAGTTCAATAACATTAAACTTCAACACAAAACAAAAATTTACATCATGCATGCACTTTGCCACAGGCAAACATTACTAAACCACATCAATTATTAAGTCAAACAGATCACCAAGTACTCAGTTTCCCTTGGTCAAATAATTCAGTTAGTATCTGTAAAGCATTAATTATGTAGAAAAACCTCTCGTGAAACAACACAGACACAAGAGAAAACAGACGCAAAGGTAAACACACACAAAAAAGGTATTGGCATGGTCACCCTTTGACAGTTACTCTTCTTTCTTCTCCACATATATGCACAACATTGAAATAGCATAAAAAAAAACAAAAACAAATAAATAAATAAATAAATTTTTTAAAAAAAGGAAAAAAAAAAAGCAGTATCAAAACTCCACAGCACAAAACTAAATACCAATCACACTATAGTGCCCAGGATCAAAAGACCCTAATCCCCACCCTTATATAAAAAAAAAACCCAAAAAACACCACCAAACATTTCTCAAACAACTGCCACTCACCGGAGGAGACAGAGGCCCGTGCATCTGGTTGCCATTGTTCAGCACCAGCGGAGAAGGAACGCTCTGCACGTGCCGCCGCCTCTGCGCCGGAGACTGGGGGCTCTGGGGCGGGGGCATGGTCATGTGGTGAGGGGAGGTGGGGGAGAGGCTGGAGGGGGAGCTGCTGCCCCCATAGCCCCCGGCGTTGTCCTCGGCGTCCAGTGGGGTGGTGAGAGGGGAGGGGAAGTGCAGAACAGTCAGGTCCGGTAGGGACCCCGTGTTGTTGGAAACAGGAATGTGCTGGCCCCCGACTGGCTCCTGCTCTTGCGAGGGGTAGATGCTGCAATACAAACACTGAACACCATAACGATTTTTTTCCCCCCGTGCTTTTCTGGCAATTTCATGCATCGATCCAAAACCACTGGTTACTATTATGTATTTATCAAGGTAATCATGTTCGGGTTCAACATATACACGATATGGCATACAATAACAGACCTCACATGAGAGTAGGAGGAACATGTCGGTTACTAGTGCACAATTAATAACTTCAGCCGTTGCAGTCCAAAGCAATGGCAATCATTACATGTTTACTGCCTTGTTCCTCTCTTAACTCTCTTGACAAGCAAGCACCTGCTAGCGCAAATCAGCCCTGATGTGGCCCCTTGCGGTCGGCTGGGCTATAAGCAACATTATCTTATCTTATCTTATCCTAGCTAGCGCAAACCGGAAATCACACTGCGAAAAGCCTGAGCGCCTGCCAGTGCCTGGTAAAACACGTGGCAACAATAGACGCCGCCATGTTTCTCCTAGAAAAGGAAGTCTCACGAGAACGTGACTTCCATTTTCCTTTTACAATCCACTTCCGTTTGCAACAAACCGCGACTCGATACTTTCTGTAGTTCTTGAGTTATGAATTTTTTAAGTTTTGTGGTTGAAGTGCTGTTTTTCACCAAGATTTCTGGCATTCTATCGTGGGATTTAGTGATGAAAATGAGCTGATTTGCAGGTTTACGGTAAAAGACTTAGTGAAAGTGCAGGGTAATGAAGCTGAGAGTGACCTAGATTTCAACTGGGATGACGATAAACAACAATTCATAAGAAAGTTCTGAAGAAGATTCCCCCCCCCCCCCCCCCCCCAAAAAAAAATGGCTCATGTGACATTCTTCAAACTTATATAGCAACATATACATTCATAGGAATTTTTAAAATTATTTTCATTATTTCCTTTCCTCTCTTTTAAAATAATTTTTAAATTGGGTAACCATGTTCAAATTACAGAGTTATTTCTCTTGCCGTAGGTTTTTGGCGTAAGAAGCGCAGGTTAAGTGCATACAGAAAAGGGTTAACTTCCACAGTTGAGGGCAGTATCATGCATGAACTGACTAGTCATTCTATAATGTATGATTTTTATCATTCAAAGTCTGAAACCATCTCAATGACATTTTGGGGACGTTTCTAGGAGAAATCTAACATCAGAAGGTATACTAAAGCTTTTATACTTAGGCCTCAGCTGACCACACTTGGTCTTTCAGGACTATTAAATTCATACTAGGAAAAAAAGGGTCACATCCTAAGAAAAGAATATGTCCTAAAAACCCGACAAACAACAAAAAACTGCACTGCTTCTTTATCAAATATTCTGAAAGATACCATGGTCACATGACATTTTGGTCCATTCGCTCTAGGTAAGCTGTTTTCCCTACCATCTCACCTCACTTTTAACTGGGTGACTATGATTCTGCCCCCTTCCACCCGTCTGCTGCTACAGTAAACCACTTTTACTGTGACTCTCGATTTCACTGGCATGCAGGTTACTGGGCAAGGTAAGGTAATGTTGCTTATAGCCCAGCCAACCACAAAGGGCCATATCAGGGCTGTCACCATGTTAAAATCAACTCACAAGTCGTCTCAAAAAAACAACCCCCCCCCAAAAAAATTTCACACATCTCTTTAAAATACATCTTCGAAAAACGCACCAGAAACTTCGTTAAAAATCTTTCTTCCGTAAAATCTTACATCAGATGAAAAATGTCTCTCAGAAACTCAAAGATCACGTCAGGTGGGACATATCTGAACAGGGTTTTCATGGACTCTGCTGTAAAGTGTTTATGTCTCACATCGTGCAAGTCCCAACAATCTAAAAGAATATGTTTCACTGTGAGTGGAAAGGTTACTGGGCAGCTTCAAGTGTTAAAATGCACCATTTGAGAACATCTGTTGTTGCAAAAGTGGCCGCAGTTTGCTAGGTGTTCTATTTCAAGTAATAAAAGTTTTCGAATTATCACAGTTTCCTGCTTGTGTGGTGATTGACTACAAGCGACATAGACAGGGGTCAGTCCTTGTGGACAATTCAGCAGCCCAGGTGCCACTGAACCGATAAAAATGGCCCATCAAGCTGCGTTTAGTGTATAGATGTGCCTTTCCCCTTCAAACTTCAGTGGCCGTGTGTGAGATGACCAAGAAGTCAGGAGTCAACACTGAGGTTGCCACACATGGATTTCAGCTTTCCCATAATGCAGAAATAAACCATAATGGTCTGTTGTAAACATTAACAAAAACAGATACTTGCACAGAATGCAACGTCCATTACTGGATTTCTGTACTGGATTTCTGTACAAAATGTTTAGCAATGTACACATGCAGCATTGGTCTCTTTCTTTCCTTATTTTTCTAACACCAGAGTTTCAAAAACCTGACCTGGTGCACTAAAAATATGCTTGGTAGTACTGGGAATGTTTGGCAATGAAAAGCTCAGTACTTCAAGGGCTTAGAACTTCAAGGTCATCCATAAAACAAGAAAATGCCATTCATCAGTACACTACCACATTTTGCGTGGACACGTCAAATTTGAGATCTCAGGACTTCAAATATGCATTTACAGCAACATATGCTTGCCATCTGGCTGGAAAATTCCAAACAACCTTCCCAATCTACATGGTACAGTGATTAGTGTAGCATCTTCATGGGCCAAGCAAAAACATGGGCAAATCAATGCAAAACTGGCAAATCAATGCTGAACTGCTCACTTGATGTTGGGAACTTCACAGGATTTAGGTCTGGGGCCAGCCCCCATTTTCTTGGGGTCCCAGTAACCTTTGACCTGTAGAGACTCTGGTGAGTCCTCCCCCACCATCTCCATGACTGAAAACACACACACACACACACACACACACACACACACACACACACACACACACACACAACAGATGACAATTCCTCACATCTAGTCATAGTTTTACTGAAACAGAAAGAGACAAAATACAACATTATGATTTTCAGTTACAGATTAAACATATTTTTGACTCACATGTCATTATGTGAACATGTCAAATGACTCCATTTCTGCTTGTCTGTCATGTGTGCGCACACACATGCTTGTATGTGCGTATGTGCATGTGTGTGCACGTGTGTGCATGTGTTGTGTGTGTGTGTGTGTGTGTGTGTGTGTGTGTGTGTGTGTGTGTGTATTGTGTGTGTGTGTGTTTCTGTGTGTGCACGCTTGCGCGTGCGTGTACACACATGTGCAAATTCATTTGTGAAAAAGTTAATATCATTTCTACCAAAATCAGATTTACTATTTGAATAAACCTTGGTAATTAGATAACTTTGATGCAATCTTTCCATCCATGACCTGCATGAAAAGTAACTGAATGGTAAAGGCTATGAATCTTCAATAACCATCTTTAGAAACAATCTACAATAATTGTGTTTGTTTAGAAACAATTTCAGTATTCCAAATTGTCATTTCTGCTAACTATGATCAGTTATAATTTTCTGCAACACAGATAAACAACACATCAAATGTGAAGTGAATAATACACTACATGTCCAATACCATCAAGTCAAAATAGGATCATTCAAACAATTTCCACCATGCAGAGGAGTATACATAACTAAAGATTACTACGGATCTGTCATTGTCCACATACGAAAAATGTGTACATGCTAGGTCTAGGTAAATCAAGATGAATCAAGTAAGTAAAACTGCATGAAAGCAGCCAATCAAAAAGCTTCTTTTATCTGTTTTCAGAAAGACTCCAACTAAATAATGCATATATTGATGCACCATAAATTTGACTCTGTGGCAAACCAAATTAGGACAATGCTTGTAAAATCCAAAACAGATGTAAGTTTGACTTCCAAGTAAAACAAATAACGCATGTGATGACAAACCTAGACAACGGTGCACAGTTTCAGTTTCACACTACAACTTTTAAGAACTCCACTTCTTTGGTTCTGGCTTTCCGAAGTCACAAGCAATCAATAATCTAGCACTTAACAATTTCACTCATTTTATGATAGCACAAACTAATGTTCATATATCACCATTTAAGGTCACTTTTTGCAGCACACAGATCTGTCAAAACATCCCACTGACCTCCACATTTAGACAGATGGACAGATGTTGGTTTCAGTCATGACCACAGATTCAGATTTGGCACAAAACTTGATATCACCAGTACTTTTGAGTCGAAATAATTCACAAACACCAAAACAACACAAAAAGTTAAAGTCCAGCCACCTAAGTCCTAACTGCATCTGTTTGAATTCATAACATAACATACCTCCCATGCAAGCACAGTCCACATATCTTTCTGTCCACCTTTTCATCATTAATCGTATCTTTCGTCAACTCCATTGGGTATGCAGCTAGCCACAAACCAGTCAAAGTGTAACTTGCCCTGCTTGTGCTAGTCTGACTGTCTGTCAATCAGAACTGTACTTACTTTTGTGGCGAAAACATGTGAAATAACCAAATTCATAACTGCTTGATTAGTTCCACACACAGCAAAAAAAGACATCTGTTACCACTGAAAGCAATCTATGACAGATATGCCCCAAATTTGCTGTTGAAGAATTAACTATTCTCTATCATATTTTGAAAACTTCTTTGATCTTACTTTTATTCACAGATGAAAATTTGTCATCTGATGATGGTATGCATTCCAGCTTGATTTAAACGACTGCTACGGCATGATCATTTTACATCTGATAACACATGTACTGATGTGCACTTAAAGAGGAACTGCAGGCACAGGGGTCAGTGGAAGGGATCCAGGGGGGGAGGGGGGAGGGGGTAGAAGCTAATCTTTTCCTAATCTCTATTTTGCCCCAAGCTGAAATATTTAATTCTGATAAATGATAAAATATGGCTTTTCCTGCGTACTTATTGAACGAAAGCTCCTCCATATACATATAATTACAGCTTACTGCGTTTGTGTGTGGGAGGAGTGTTGGGTGGGTGGCAGTACTGTTCGTTGTTGCCGTTGCCTGGCGAGGGCCCCATGGCACTGGTATGAAGAGCAGAGTCAGAGTGGGTCCTGAAACATACAATGCCACTACACACTGTCAGCTCTGCGGAAACGCAGCATCACTGCACATACACTGTCAGTTCTGTAGAAAAAACGCACACTTACAGACATATGCATTCTGCACGCATTTTCATATTTCTACCACAAATGTTCTCTCACCTTACGATGACTTTCTTCCACACTAAGTATAGCAACAGATCCTGAAAATTCAAACTTATCGAGACAAAAGGTGGTGAAACAAGTCCGTTTTGATGCTTGTCTTGTCAATCCTCTTCAAAGGTGCCATAACTGTCATCAAAGGTGCCATAACTGTCATCACCCCCCACCCCCACCCCCACTCGCACAGAGAAACACACACACACGCGCATTCTCTCTCTCTCTCTCTCTCTCTCTCTCACACACACACACACACACACACACACACTGAGTTATTACACAAGCATGTCAGATTTCTTATCTTTGCACTTAACAAATTTCATCTCTTACCTATATACCTGAATATACAGTTGAATGCGTCTAACTTAATCCATTCATAAAATAATGCACATCGCTTCCATCCCCTTCATCCACATATATCTCCGCCATTACAAATAATGCTCAGACTATCTGATGCATTGCCAGAACCCAAGAAGGAAGTTAAGCTTTCACATGCATTCTTTCGCTCGCCTCACAATTTTCCAATCATGCACACGCCAAGTGATATCTCACAGGTAGTTCCTCTTCAATTTACATGCCTCCAAACCCACATCACACAACTTTCATTGATCAATCAAGAACAAAACTTCTACTTTTTGTTCAGTTTTCAAAGATTCAGTTGACTTCTCAGTCTGATCAACAGCAGAAATATCCTGTAAAGACCTCATGTTAGCATGTTACCTAGGGCAACTGTGTTATCATTTGTCACTGTCCATGCCACAATGGTTCCACCTGTCAGTAATTAGATGATCACCTTCATGCTTCTGACTCACTTAAAAGTTGAACATTCTAAACAGCTTCAGTTTCAGTTTATTAAGCAAGTGAGTGTTACTGCGTGCAGATTAGTCCATATACCCTACACCAGATCCACTAAGCGACAAGACCACAGTGTGCAGGATTTACAGCCGATGGATAATTAATGATTAAGATGAACGGATTTAAGACAAGGGTTTCATGAATACCACTTAGCAGACGTCTGCTCTGCGCGAGAGCCCAACGTTTGGATACCTACCTAAAATTGTCTGCTTCTCTATTATAGCTCTGTGTGTTTGCGTGACTGAGCATGTGCATATATGTGCATGTGTGTGTGCTTGTGTGCGTGAGTAGATGGGCCTGTATGTAGGTGTCAGTGTACATAATGTGTCTGCATGTGCATGCATTAATGTGCAGTGTGTTCCTGTGTGATCTGTAAGCTTGAACTTGTAATGTGCATGTGTATGCATAAATATATGCGTGTCTGCTTGTGTATATATGGATGTGCAAGCGTGTGTGTGTGTGTGTGTGCGTGTCCATGCTTTTGAATATTATTTGTAGGGAGCAGCTGTTCAGAAGATGACACAGTCATTATCAATCAATGATAACAATACTACTACTAATGATAATCAATATCACAACAGCAATGATGATGATGACAGTGGTGAAAATTAAAATACCAGAGACATGGTGAAAATTAAAATAATAGTGACGAATATAATACTAACTGGGCTGAACATATGTGCCTGTGGATCGCGCACAAGACAACCACCTCATTCTCCCATCCATCCACACCTGCACACCCACGGGCATCAAAACCCACAATTACCAAGCTGGGGTCTCCATGAATATGTGATGGATCCCAATATGCACTTTTTCATAACATACCACTGATGTATTGCCTGATGAATACAAATAAATACACAGATAAACCAATAGAATGTTCCCACACATAAACAACACACACACACACACACACACACACACACACACATGTGCACACACATACACACACACACGAGTATGTGCAAGCATGCACACACACATACATGATCAAGACACACAAACACAAGCACACATGCGCATATTCACTGACACATACACATTCACATCTATGGACACTCCACATTATCCACTTGTATCACTTCATGTGCCTTTAGTCATTTGCGTCGGACATTGGAAAGGCCCACCCAAGTGCCGCTTTCTCTAGGAGTCTTCGCTATGTTTGTCTTGAGATTATTCATATATTTCTTTGCTTTCTTGCTCTTTCTTTAATCTGGATATGCAACCACTTCCTCTCTTGACGTTGAGTTCAGCAGGATGGTTTTCGGTATGGTGGTTTCACCTTGTTTGTCAAGACGATTCTGTAGGCTTCTAATCATATCAGACTGGCCAAGCTGCAATCCAGTTCTAATTGTCATCCATCCATCCAGTACATCATCCATATGAATTTTTCCAACAGAAGGATGCACGTTACTTCATGAAAAGCAGGGCTTTCCATTCCACCTTCCACTTTCTGAAGCAGTTTTATGGAGTTGATCAGAATCATGGCTAGCTAAGATCTAAGCTTTTCTGTGGATTAGAGTCAGTGGAGTACTTGTGTCACTTTTTTTTTCTACCTCCATTCTTAGACTTGAAATTGTTAAGGTGTAGGCACCGCTGTCTTCCTGGATTGTCTGGCAGTTTTGCTTCACTATGTATCAACAACCCGACTTACCTTTACCATCAGTGCATATAATGGTATCTTCCCTTTTGCCAAATCCTTCCAGCTTCATCCAATTGCCCTCTGGCCATTCTCAACAGTGTCTTCTTAGCTCTGATACAGCAGCAGATTGGAAGATGTGTTTGAAGTGCTCAGGACAGTTTCCTGTTCCTTAGTTTCTTTCAGTTCTGACAACTGGCATACAAGCTGTATTTTGTCTTCTGCCTGTCCAATCCTCATTTTCCACATCCTAAACGAGTGCCTTTCGTTTCGTCAATTGCCTGATGTAGTGGATTTGGGGGATGTTCAAGTGCTCTAAAATATGCCTTCATCTGTTTTAGCTTGCATCTGACCTGTATTGAAGGAAGGCCAAGCAGGTAATGCAGAGTTTTCACTGGTGTGTCCTTTGAAATTCCCACAGTAAATCTCATAGCTTCAATGTGAATTCTTTCAATTTTAAGATGATACTGCTGGAACAGTGCTGTAAGCCGTAATACATGATCAACCACACAGAGTTCAAGTGTTTGATAGTCAGTAGTGATGGTATTATTCAATGCCTTTAGTTACCATTGCCTTCACGGCAGACTGACTTTTCTATATTTGAGTATGATATTCTCAACATTTTTCAAAAGGTCAAAATTCTATCAAAACTGATACCCACATAGCATAGGTTCTCAGCTGGTTCGATTTGTGTTTCACCAAAGGAAACTGGTGAGAGTAATTTTCCTGGTGTCTTGATGAGAATGCAGACCAATGTTGGGTTGATGGATGACCCAGTTTGGTTGCTTGTTTGTTTGTTTTTTTTAACACCACTGGGTAACACTGTTCAACTGGTGGTGGACTATTTTTGTTCGTTCTTGTGCATTCTTTGACGTTTTGTAGATCACACCTTCATCTGCTAGTGTCAACACTTGAGCAATCTCCTTTTTTCCTTTTTTTTTTTAATGAGAACTGCAAGGTCTTACACGTTAACACTTTACAAAAACGAGAGAGACAGAGGAGAGCCCTAAGGTAATTCCAAAGACAATCTGAGGTTCAGATGTCCTATGTCCAAATCGTAGGATGAAAGTTCACTCCTAAAGTGCAGCTGCAATCCATCCACAGTGGCTTTCTTTTCCCATATACGTTTACCTGCTCAGTGGCCTCCTTGACCGAGTGGGAGGATCTGCCTTTTTTAAAGGTCCATGGTGTGATGCGTTCCATGAGCTTACATACTACATTTTGCTTTGAGAGTAAGCAGTAGCCAATTAACTTACATGCTGTTCCTTGTTTCAGTAGAGGTTTCAGGTAACCGTGTGTTAAGTCTTCAGGGACACAGCCTTTATTGAAACTATCTTTGTAGAGACTGATGAGTGTGAGCAAGATGCTGATTTTAACTTGGTCATGTATCTTTTCTCTCCCTCTAAATTCTTCTGTACACTCTGTTCTACAAAGCCTTTCAGTAAAGCCATTCCTCTCTCCTCATTTGTCTTGACAAATTTG
The DNA here is from genome assembly GCA_033310375.1 of Conus canariensis. Taxonomy (NCBI): domain Eukaryota; kingdom Metazoa; phylum Mollusca; class Gastropoda; order Neogastropoda; family Conidae; genus Conus; species Conus canariensis. The sequence continues at coordinate 59,808,966 of CM065729.1, forward strand.
AAAAATTATTGATAAAGCTCCGCCCAAAAAACATTGACAAACGAATCACAAGACAAAACACAATGCGTTTCGATCTCTTAGGTCTTCTTCAGGCAGAGTACATTCAACGCCTATCTTGCGCCGAATTGGAGAGAGGATAAGTGATTGCTCGTTCATTTTTCTTGTCCAGAGTGTTGTGTACCTTGCCTGAAGAAGACCTCAGAGGTTAAAACGTGTTATGTTTTGTCTTGTGATTTGTTTCTCAATGTTTTTTGGGCAGAGCTTTATCAATAACTTTTCAAACTTGTTTACATTTTCACCTGCAGTCGCCTCACTTTGCAGCTAGATCATTTGTTTTGAGCTTTGTGATCCCAACAGCATCTAAGATATTTCAGGTGGGATTGTGCTTTCTTTCTTCATTGCCAAACCTGTGTGAGTATTGTATCATAATTAAGCGACTCACAAAACTGCTATCATCTACTTTGCTTTGTTTCTTCAGGTACTGTTTTAAACTACTCTGTCTTTTAATTCATGTCTGTTTCAGTATCTGGATCGGGGCAAGCTTTCCTTTTTTCTCTCTGCCAAATTCTCACAGCCTTCCACTTCTCTTCTCAGGCTATTTCTGGGTCTCCAATTCACCACAGGAACTGAACAATTTGTTTAGATTTAGCTTTGTTTATGTTGTATATTCTGCTCCTTGACTTCCTTGTAATATTTCCCTCATTGTTGTCATGTTGAGACGGGCCCTTCTGTTTCACCAGTTTTCCTTTCTAAGGTTTCTGTAAGCTTGCCTGACAGGGTAATGATCATTTGCATGTGGAAGAAATGTTTTCACACTCATGCCTGCTGTGAATTTTGAAATCATTTTGCTGCAAAGTCAATGACACTGTACTCATGCCACATTTCAGACTGTGCATTAAATCTCCACATAGTATTACCCAGTCTACAAATTCATCTTCCATTTGTATGACATGTTATTCTACATCTTCAGCAACTTCTAACTGCTCATTTGTATGACAATTTCGGAAAACCAAGTGCAAGAACATGTAATAAGTTGAAAGTCTTGAATTCTCTTAACAGGTATTTCTGGTTCATCTGAATGCATCTTCTTCTTGAAAGCTTATGTCACTTCTGTTCACACTGACTCTGACTTCTTTGTTTTGTCGAGGACTAGGAGAACAAACTGCAGTGACAGAACTCCAAATCATCAAACGGCTAAATTGTTTGAATCAGAATGTGCTTTCAGATTTAAATTGCAGTCACAGATGGCATTGTTCAAAACAAGAGAGAGAGAGAGAGAGAGAGAGAGAGGAGAGAGAGAGAGAGAGAGAGAGAGATGGTCAGAGTAAGGGGGGTAGGAAGAGTGGAGAGGGAGGGGGAGGAGAAGGGAAGGGTACAAAGGCAGAAACTGGCATAATGTCAGACACAGAAAAACAGATTTTTCTTGTTGGTAGAACTGAAAGTGTTGTCAGATAAGACAGAAAGACAGAGAAACATAAATGAAGAAACCTGAGACTTGGACGAGTATACCACTACATTGAAAGGTCTGAGAGGCAGTGAAAGTGAAAACACACACACACACACACACACACACACACACACACCACACACACACACACATACACACACACGCACACACACGGAGTCACACAAACATACAGACAGACAGACGGAGGGATAGAAGGAGAGTGACAGGGGGGGGGGGGGGGGGGGGGGGAGAGAGAGAGAGGGAGAGAGAGAGAGAGAGAGAATATCAGGATACACAGAGAGAGACAGAGAGGCAGACAAACAGACAGACACTACAGACAGACAGACAGACAGACAGAGATCAGGATACAAAGTGAGGGATGATAAGTGAGGGAGAATATCAGGATACAAAGAGAGAGACAGAGAGGCAGACAGACAGACACTACAGGCAGACAGACAGGCAGACAGAGAGAGAGATCAGGATACAAAGTGACAAATGATAAGTGAGAGAGTGGCAAAGAGATAGTAAGTGAAAGAGTGACAAAGACAAAGGCCAAGACAGAGGACAGGATGACAGACAGTGACAGAAGGAAGTAACATAGATCTCTCTTTCAACCACATTTGTCACCTGGACCACTCCTTAGAAATTTATCACTGACAGAGGGAGACTGGTGCAATTTGCCCTCCTAAACAGATTACCTGACACTCTCTTTATAGAAACAGTCTTCCAGACATAGCCATTTTGTATTATATGTACTTAACAGAAAGATACAAGATATGAAAAAAAAATCTTTATAAATTCATCGGATATGGATGGAGAAAGAGGCAGAAGAAAAAGTAGGCAGACAGAATGGTTGGCACTTAGGACAAAAAGGAAGATATGGACATAAAATATTAATCATAATAAGGAAATGTACAATGTATAAAAAGTATAATTAGTGAGAGGAGAGCAAAAGGAGATTGCTAAACAGATCTTCCCTTGAAAGAAATACCAAACACATCATACATATATGCATACATGTACATGGTCACATATACATTCATGCATGCACTGTTTCTGTCACGTGAAGGTTTTTACCAGGTCTGTGTTCCCCACAAGACTGTTTTCTCCCTGTTCTATGATCTAGCTTTCCTTCAAGACCGTTTCTCTTACATTCTCCCAGTCTATATTACCCTGAAAGCTGCTTTTTCCAAGTCTAGAAACACACACACACACACACACACACACACACACACACACACACACACACACACACACACACACTTCACTCACCACTATCAACATCTGAGCAGGTAAAAGTATCTATCTGACATCTTTGCCTGTAACTATGTCTAAAGGAAAAAATGTTCTGCTATTACTTAATCAGTTGAAGCAGCAAGGGCCTAATAAGAGAATCAGATCTCACAGTCACAGTACAATGTGCTACAGTTCATGCAAATATAAATTACTTATACATAGAAATAAAAGCAATGATGATATCCCAATATTAATAAACACAGCTAAGCATACACATTTACACTGTCAATGAAGGCATATTTGACTAACAATCAAAATGCAACAAAATGACCATGACACTGGTTCTCATTGCAAGCCAGTTATACTGAGGCTACAGTCAAATCCTACGTTTGCAAGCGAGTACCTTCAGTTCTTCTTACTTCTCACATTTCCTGCACCTTCTTCTTATGCTATGAAAAATTATCAAGTATCTGAGTGATGCACCTCAAGCACAAGTTTGCAACTTACAAACATTTTGTAAGAGTTTTACAAAACAAGGAGAAACCAACAGGGAACATCCATACCACTGGAAAACTGAGCCTTGAGAAGGGCTTGAACAAGAAAATTATGTATCAGATCGCATTTTTGGAAAACTGATGTGAACATTAATCTGTAACCCCAGCCCAGAATGTTGATAAGGAATGGGGTAAGGACAGGACAGGGACAGAAGGCCAAAGCAAGCATACATGCATGAAAGAACAGGACCCTTTGTATTGAACACTGTTTACATATGTGTCCGAGTTCACGTCATCAGTTAAACACACAAAGATATACCTGGGATTGACAGAAAGAGAAGAAGAAAAAAACGCAGTCAGTTTGATCTCATTTTATCAGGATTGCACATCCATCAAAAAGCATGGGGTTTCCATGCACTGGGACAAAGTGAGAGTCCTGCTTTCATTGTCTTGGGCATTGTGTTTCACTACCACACTATTTGCTGCAATGCATAAACTCATCCATGTTATCTGCCAATTATCAATCAAAAATGCAAAATAAGCGTTAACACCAAAATCATTTCACTTAATTTTGTAAAAGAAATACAGAGGGAAAAAAAGAAGGAAGGTCTTTTTCTGAGACATCTCTCACCAGTATTTTGAGCAGTCTTTAGATGAAATACTGTTTTCAGTTGGTGCACAAACACCACTAGACTTGCACATAACAGATTCTGTTTTGTTTGACATGAAAAATTTTGCTTTAGTTTTCTCTCGATGAACTTGTGCATTTCCATCGTGTGGTTATTTTTGGCAACTTAATCTATTATTGAAGACAACATTTTATCCAATGCTGTTTAAATGATTACTAAATGAGGATCTGTACAAATCTAATATTCTGGTCTTTCGAAATCACCTTGCTTGAGCTTACACAATGTTTTTCTGACAGAGTTACTTTCCCTTTGTTTAATGGAAACAGAAAAAAAAGGTTGCCAAATCATGCATGTTGAAGCACAGCTGGTGCCTCAACTGCACTGAGCTTGGTGTGTGATGTGCAAACCTGCCAATGAAAACAGTCAAGGGCTCCGGGGTACTTGGCTTACCTACCGAGGCGTGGCCTAAAACTGCAACACACTGCGTAACCCAACATCTGTCTGAAGTCAGAATAGTTCAACGCACAGTGTGCAGATCAACACATCTTTTGCTCAAAAACCTATATTCTAGTATCTAACAAGCCAACCACTTCTGCTCAGTGATGGTCTCAAACACTATGTCCCATATGATTTTCATCACACCATACCGGGATTTTTTTTTTTCTAAAGAATAAATATATTCACAGACTGAGGTTTTAACATCTTAACTAAGAGATGCAGCTAAACTTTATTAAAAAAAAAACAAAAGAAAATTTAGGAAAGGGAAGGGGAAGAAGGGGACGGGGAGGGGGGGGGGGGGGGGGGGGGCAAAAAAGAACAGAAAAATGACAGGGAGACAGACAGAAAACAGAATCTCTTTTTTAAATTCTACTGAAATGCCAAATATTCCCACTGTTCTTCAGCTGGACTATTATCTGCAATCTATATTGTCGTCATGTATTACTATAATACACTACTATTATACCATAACAACAGCATGGCATGCATATATAGCATTTCCGTGATAAGCTCAGGAGTAATGAAAATACCCCTTCTGTGTTAATGAGAATGCCCCTTCCGTGTTAATGGGGGACCTCAGAATGTACCAGTCTATAACAGCATATATCAAGCAGCTGTGGATTCTCCATGAAAGCCTGAAAGTAAGTTTAGCATGCACAAGAACAAATGTCATATAAATACCACATTGGATGTCGCCAGGAAAATGCTCAAAGGGCCCAATTTAAAAATAAAAATTAAAAAAAAAAAAAAAAAAAAAAAAAACCAGAACTGGTAACAGCATAACTAATTATTATCCATAGCAAAAATGCCTGAATCATTAAAGAAATGTATATATTTCACAAATGCATCGAAAAATCTCTCTGTAAAAACTAAAATTTGTATTAATAAAGACTAGATGTCCTGTTTACATATTCAAAATCATAAGTCTACGGAATTAAAGAATCTAACTATAAAGACAAAATGGAAATGTGTGAAAAAGAACAACAAAAGCAATAATCCATATTCAATATAAAATAGGCAGTGACAGTGGAAACCCCATGTATTTGTGCGGTTACTAAACAGCTTGGTCCACATGTAATGATATGGGTACAAATACCTGCTTGTCACCTGTATGAAAGCTCAAGAGTAACAGTTCACACACACACGCGCGCGCGTTTGTGCGCACACGCACACACACACACACACACTACATCAATGCTTGTGATCCAATGCCGACAGTGTCTCTACCACTGACAGAACCACTAAATGACCATCTGTGTTAACTACTCTTCCACTGGAAAGCAGAATCCTATAAGCACTGACAGTGTGTCCACTACCTTCCCCTTCCTCTTGATGACAATGATGATGAAGACACTGACAGCTGTATGCAGTTACACAGGGATGACCGTGTGACAAACTACATCTGACAAGAGCAGCTCATGCCCATACCCCGTCATGCATTCCCTTCACCGTGGCTACGATGAAGAAAGACTCACCGAGAAAGGGAAACTCCATTAAGATACTGATACCTCCTGTACAAGGCAAAACACCACACCAAATCAAACCTCAAACAGAAATAAATAAATGAATGAATGAGATACAACTGAATGTAGAGTAGAGAGCAAATGCAGGCCTGTGTTTTACATGCGTGTCCATTACAAAAGGTGCAGGATAAGATCCAAGGATCGGTCCAAAGGGGCAGGTATGAAGGAAAATCCCCAAAGTGAAGGAACAATGAAGGAAACAATGAAATTAACATACCTACATAAACCAATAAACAAGCAAGCTCAATTACATGGGTGAGGAGAGAGCTAAACGCTGGCCATTTACAACTTTTTGTTGTTTGTTTGTTTGTTTGATTTTCATAATCACTTGTTCTGCCACAAGATCTCAGCTGGAGAATTCCCTAACATCTCTTGTCCCTTTCTCGCACATTCCACTCCTTATGTTCAAAGCATCTCCAGACAGATTATCTCCAATATTCTGTGATGTATGTAACAGACCTGCATAATTTTTGTTCAAACTTTTTTTTGACCCATTCATTCTAACCATGACTAAAATGTTTCATGTATCATTTCCTGGAGAGAAAAAAACAACAGTTAAAAACCACTTGAAATCTTTCTTGATAGCTCTTTTCTGCCCATAGCCTGTTTTGCTTCCTAAGAAGTTTTGCCTTTCCTCACTCTTGAACAAGCCAAAACAAACAAAAATTAAACCCAAAAAAATATTTAGGGGGGGGGGAGGGGGGGGAGGATGGGGGTAAACATTCATTTTCAAGCAAACACCATTGTGCATAGGCAAGACCTACACACACTACACCACATCTACAAAGCTATGAAACCTGGGAGCAACATAAATCACGAAAGTCAAAGAAATAAATCTGGGAGAAAAAGAATACAGAACAAGGTGTGACTAATGGATGAGGTTTAACAGTAACAAATGCCTGACTTGGAAAATATGTCAGGATATATGGGTTGAATGTGTAGTTAAAGTAGAAAGGAAGTTTACTATGCAAGTATGTAGGCAAGCAGGATTTAACAATATAGTGTTTTGGGATTCTGTCTATGAGACTGTGTGTGTGTGTGTGTGTGTGTGTGTGTGTGTGTGTGTGCGCGCGTGTGTGCGCGCGCGTGCGTGTGTGTGTGTATGTCTGTATGCGAGTGTGCGTGCATGCGTGTGTGCACAGGTGAGTATGCATGGTATGCATGAGCATACATCTGTGCATGCGTGTCATTCTTATCTCTGTCAACTAACTGACATGGGGAATGGCAAAGGAAATACTGTAAGAAAGGGTAGAAAAATACTACATTGACATATACACACCAATACAAAAATATACAGGTATGAAAATCCCCAGTTACATTTCCCGTTATCTGTGATATTCCATGGACACTGTTGTGCACACTGTTTTCCATCATCAGAATTCCACTGGTTAGCCTTCCTTGTACCTGGTTCCCACTCCTTGTAACAGTCTTCCTTCTCAAACATGATCATCCAATTCAACCCTTCCATTCCAATCCACTATGAAAACCTTTTTTCTTCCAGTCAATTTCCAGTTCACCAATGGACCTAATTTTTTTTTTTTTTATACTGATGCCTGTGTGTGTGTGTGTGTGTGTGTGTGTGTGTGAGAGAGAGAGAGAGAGAGAGAGAGAGAGAGAGAGAGAGAGAGAGAGAGAAATTTCTGAATTACATATGTCGCACACTCCACATACATATTTCCATATACCTACCACTGAGGGTAGAGGTGACTAGAACAGGTATCAATAATTCTCTTCCATGTAACAAAATCTTAAGATCTGGGTGGATGACATTAGTTTCCGAAAAGCTTCTTGAAAGCTTGTAACCAAGACACACAGAGAAAATGGGAATCTAATATTCTCAAAACCAGTTTTCAGTCTCGTGTTTTCTTTTATCTTCTGGCTGACACACACACCTCCAGTACTGCTCAACAAGGGTAGGCAAAAAACTGATCTAACACAAATCAGCATTTTTTTTCTGGACTGGAAAATACCATTTTGGATATAACCAGAACCTGCTAAACAGAATATACTGATGAAACAAAATACCAATACCACATGTACATCCGACAGAAACATATGTGAATAAAGCATGGAGTCAAGGGCCAGCCATCTGAGACCACTTCGTGCCCTTACCTATTTCATACATTTCAACAGAATTTTTCTCATGCAGATTTATTACTATTGCCTTTCATACCTATTCAGTATAATCAAACCTTCAGAAGACTCACTGATACACAGGTAAGGTTGCTTATAGCCCAGCCCACTGCAAAAGGCCATATCAGGGCTGTCACTGCCCTGAAGTCAACCCACAAGTTCACTGATAAATGAGGAGGGGGGGGGGTTTGATGGGCTGTATGAGACTCAGGAGTCAGCAGCATGTGTTCTACAATGGATTCAGACAAGACTTGGCAGGCCTGTGGAATGAGGGAGAGCACGATCGATTATTCCTATGGACAAATCTGACAGAAGATGAAGATTACGGTGGTATAATGCCTAGCCCCAGAGTTTCCCTGACTGCGTGAGGCACAAGATCATCTACACATTTAACTATAATGCATGACTGGCACTGCACCCCCTTCTTTGTCTGACCTTGTTCAATTATTTAATCCTATCCCCGAATGCAGGTCAGGTGCCACCAAACTTCATTCTCAGCTTGTGCCCAAACAGCATTCAGGTGAAGTATCATGTTTTGTCATACTGGTTATCAGCTCATAACCATGCATTAAATTGCTAGGAAAGGGAGATAACTTGCACAAAAGTTTGTTCCTCACAGGCACACTAAATCTGGGAAAGTAATCTGAACATGCAGCATGTTTTTTGTTGTGGTGTAGTTGATGTTCAATCAACGTCAATTCTGCAAAGAAGCAAATAATACCTGAATTTGTCAAGCACCAACATTTGAGAGTGCATCACAATACCTGAAATTTCAGTGTGTTAGTAACACCACCATTTTGCAACAGCCACATGTTTTTCAGTAAAATGGTTTCTGAGACATTAAAGTTTCAATGAGGTATCCCTCCTGGTCAGGCAGATCAGCCCAAACTGTAAGCACAGAAGGACTGAAAGAATTAATCAATATATCCTTCACATTCTCTCCATTCTTCTAATGATAAACACACCTTTCAAAACATGAAAGGACTGAAAGAGTTAACCAATAAATCCTTCAGATTCTCTCTGTTTTCTTGATAAAACATGCATCTTTCATAAATCTATTCAACACCATCTTAATTGTCTGTGAATATACCTACTTTCTCTTATCTTGAGCTTCCTTTGTGGAATGAACATGGGGAATTTAGAGCACCTACAAAAATGTGGCCAAACAGAGTGACTGTCCACTGCAGCTGGCAATAATTCAATATGGTGCATGATGCTAAAATCCATTGTCAGATCAGCATGCTTGATCTTATTGTGCTTTCAAATCCAGCCTAAAAAAAAAACCCTTCTACTTTCAAAATCCTTTTCTTCTTCCCTGCTTCACTGTGTTGTTCTATTCGTACTTGAGTTTCAAAGCCGACTGTTGCGTGCCAATGTGGTGGTTATAGTGTGTGTATGTGTGTGTGTGTGTGTATGTATGTGTACATGAGCATGTATTTGTGTGCCCGCACACATGCATTCTTATACTGTGTATGTTTGTGTTTTGAGGTAAGGAGTTGGGATGTAGGGAGAGATGGTTCAACCGGAGAGGGGTTTGTTGCTGATATGTTATCTCACCCTCCCCATAAATAATAATCATAGTCAAAGCAGACATGTGCTTGCAAGTTTGCTTGCTTGTTCTTTCAAAACCTCGGTGCTAAACAGAGATGGGACATATATATATATACAAGTGTGTAAAAGCCCTATGCTGGTAATCAAATGCAATCACAAAATCAGTCCAGATAGCAATACTTACCGTCCTCTCCACCATACTGCCCACCCTCACCCTTCCAAACAAAGAGAACTCTGCTCCCTCTCGGATCCCCAGCAGCACCACAGACTAATACAGCCCTTAGCCCAAATTCAGTATCAAACGCAAAGTTTTGTCTGGTCCCTTTCAATTATTCATCGTCTATTTTTCTGTGAACAAGGCACAAAGAAATATTTAAAGTGTTGATGAAATGTGCAGCTGTTCCATTGCAATGCAATGCGTCTATCAAACTTTGGCGGCAACGATTTGGCTACAAGCTTTTCCTCCTGCCTACCCTGATGGCCATTTGGAAAAAAAAAAAAAAAAATCTTTCATCTCATCTGCATACAAATCTTCAATATCGTGTCAGGACTTCATTATTTGTACAAGATTAATTATGCTAAGTCAGGGGTCAGTGTCAGTAACAAAATTAAAGAAAACTCTGTGCTTTGAGTTGCGAAAGGCAAGGCAAGACCGAGCAAAACATGACATGTACCTCATGCATTTAACCTTAGATGAAAGGGAGTAGAAGTAAATCTATGCTTTTTGCTAGAAATGCAAGTCGGCTGGTGACTGCATTAGCCACAAGAACAAACAAAATGGCTAAGCAGAGTAAGCAAACTGGTTGTAGCTTCCAAGAGTTTGATAAGATATACAGTAAACAATACAAAAGTGTGCAGTGAGGGTGCAATATTCATTGCAACGGGAAAAAAAAAAACTTTTTCACCTATTTGATAAGGATTACATTAAATCCTTCTAAAACAATCTAAGGAGTAAGAGCAATAAAGTGTGACAAAATAATATCCACTTTAACCATTCAAGGAATAGAAGCAATAAAGCATAACAAAATACAGTCCAGGCCTACAATATCAGCTAGGTTGTGCTGCAGGGTGGCAGTGACAAGGGTACATAGGGGCATCAAGCTCATTCACAAAGCTTCTCAAGGGGAACACCATCACTGGAATACATAAGCACACACTATGTGTGTTGACAAAAAGAAAAAGACTCTGAGCTTGCCAAGATAAAAGAGGAACATCTTCGGAAGTCAGAAGGACTGGGTTTCAGAAAATCATCAAAGACAAAGGCCAAATTATATGATCTAGCTGTAACAAACAACGAAGATCTTAGAGTTACTTAGAGTCGATTTCATCATAAAAAAAGGGTCATGTAAACTCTTGTTAACTGCACTCAAAATATATTCAACTGGCTCAATATGACTTCAACAGTCACAGTAATATTACCGTCATTCAAGTGTCTAAGCCCAACGCAAGACTGATGCTGAAGCACTTTTTAATCTCACCAGTTATACTGGATTATGTAATGTTATGACATGTGACTCACATTACAGACAGTGAGATACAGAGTTGAAAAGATATTCGCAATTAAGAAAAAATAAGTTATATTCACTGTAGACCTGAATTACACACCGTTTCAAATAAGCAAGCGCGTCTCATTGACCAAGCCGCTTAATGTGTATAACTTTTCACTCCCATTCAGTTTATCTAAGCTAATCAAATGTTACACACACATGCATTCTTTCTCTCTGTATATTTCACACACACACACACACACACACACACACACACACACACACACACACACACACACTTAATGACATAATTCATCGTAAATGTCAATGAAAAGACCTCAGAACCCCTCCACCCTGCACCCCCAGCCCTGATATGGCCCTTTGCGATTGGCTGGGCAAGTATAAGCAACATTATCTCAGCCCTCACCCCTTCCTTCCCCTCCTCTCTCCCATACTGCTCCCCTCCCTTTCATGATCTGTGCCACATGCAATAAAACCAAGTAAATAGCGTGCAGAACAATTACTGCATTAGCATAGTATTCATTCCAATCCTGTGATGCCGAACTGAGTAACTCACAAACAAATTTATGATCATATACACAAAGCAGCAAATGAAACACAGAGACAGGGACAAAGACCAGAAGCAAAGACAGAGAGAGAGAAGAGAGAGAGAGAGGTGTGTGTGTGTGTGTGTGTGTGTGTGTGTGTGTGTGTGTGTGTGTGTGCGTGTGTGTGTGTGTGGTGTGAGTAGTGAGTGAGTGAGTGAGTGAGTGTGTATGTGTGTGGTGTGTGTGTGTGTGTGTGTGTGTGTGTGTGTGTGTGTAAACAGGAAAGGGGAAGGGGGAGTGGGGGGGGGGGGGATGACACAATTCTTTTTCTTTAAAATCGAATTTACATAACTAGCTTCAGTATGAATTACAAATAAAAGGAAAAAAGAGTATTCTCTCATGCTACACTGAAGGGCTGACAACAGAAGAGTATTTTAGCTCAGACTGCCGACAACTTTAGAGTATCAGCTATGAAAAAACAAATAAAGCAAAAGCAAGAGACCCACAGAACAACTCGTTCCCTGAGCTCCAGTACATTGTACACATTGCGCCACTGAATATATAATTTGGGGTTTCCATTTCTTTGGCTGTTTTTTGTTTGTTTTGTTGTCCTGTTTCAGCAGAACAATTACAATCATACAGCCTAATCTGATGACAGCTTACAAGACGCAACATACAACACAAGGTAACAGCCAGAAAAGTTACAATACCTGAAATTTTCAATTAATCAAAACAAAAAACAAAAAAATAGAAATACAATCAAAAGTTAAAAAAATTTTAAAAGCTCTACATTGCATGTATGTAATTAATTACTTGTAGACTTGTACAAGTAGAGTAGTTGCAGAGCAGGAATTGTGATGAAAACATCATTGCATTTATTATCACCAGTTCTATTACTTTTACAAACTGAAGGGACTAAAAACCTGGACACAGAAAGGCAGTCATCCTCAATGAGCCGTCCACTAACACATAAATGGCAATGGAAAAAAGGGGGACAACTGGGGTGAAGAAGGAGGAGTAAGACAGGAGGCAGTAAGAGTATTTTCAGAAAGGGACATGCTTTTCCTATTTCTGCTTCATTTTTGCTTTCCAGATGCCTGATAAGTGCATCATTCTTATAGGAGGTAGATTAAGCAGTGGGTATGTTTCCCTTTCTACCTCTCCTTCTCCATTCTATCAACAACACACCAGTACACACCCTACACCATTCTGTGCATTTCTGACCAATTCATATCATTAACTACAAAATTTCATTAATAACTTTTGCTCATTCATTCAGTGTGAAACTGACAGTGACAATCAGTCTCATCAGCAACACAGTAAAAACATTAATCATTAATTGCTGAATCTGGCACATAAGCAATACTTTGAGAGCAACATGTAACAGCAAGTATCTTCTTTACAATGATCTAAACCATCCACAGTCAACTGCTCTCCACATACAGAAAAATGGAGGGACTCAGAAGCACTGTGCTGGCTGTAATAAATATACTGGTTGAAATGAACCAAACATCAATCGTAATTAATAAGATGATAATAAACTATCAAATTTGTTAAATTAAAAAAAGCCAACAACACCGCCCATTCCAATACCATCTAATGATAATCAAAAATCTTTTTTTTTTAAGATAACCAAACAATCAATCAAAAACAAAAAACAGAACCAGCATTATGTGCTAATTTATTGTCATAGAAGCAAGGATATCAGAAAAAAAAGCAACAGACACAGGAAACCCCCCCCCCCCCCCCCCCCCCCCCCCCCCCCCCCCCTTAAAAACTTAAAAAGATTGAAGGACAGCCTTGCTTTTGTCATAACAGTGAACACAATGCAAACAAAATGTTCCTTTGATGATTATTCTGATAACAAAACATTCAGTAATGCAGGGCACTAGCAATGCTGCTTACAGTAAGTGGATGAAACTACAGAATTACAGTAAGTGGAAGAAACTACAGAATTTACAGATGTGATACAGTGATACTACTTGAAAAGTGAAAATTGTAACTAAACAAACAGACCAGGAACACTGAATGTTGTACAACTATGAATATGGAGGGGTGGGCCTCATACCCCTCCTTCCCCATGCCCTTGAATTTCACATCTTTCTCCCCCCCCCCCCCCCCCCCCCCCCCCCCCCCCCCTACCTAACCATTTCAAACATTTTTTTTTCCAGTCAGGCGCTGTACAAAAGCTATCTAACCCAAAGGAGATCAAGAATTCTACTGATTCTGGATTCAGCTTAAAGCTCTATTATGTGCAGGTGAACTGGACAGGGCAGGCAGTGGCCCAGGAATGTGCTTATCATTATTTCCTAGTTCCCCACTGGCTGTAATACTGTAATTCTCTGCATCAAAATTAAGCAACAGATCCCCTGCAAATATGCCTCTATCATGTTAGATGCCAGTGTAACACACAGCCAATGAATATGCAAATCTGAGCTAACCAGAAACTAAAAACGGTGCGCTTCACTTTTGACCAGAGATGCCATAATACCAACACCTGGAGAATTTACTACATCTACAGATAAACTGGAGTGCAAGTTGGAAGCGTCTTAGATTTAAAATAATAATAATGATAAATAAAAGGAAGGGGGGTACGGGGTGATGTGTGGAAGAGCCCCTAATCCTAAAACTGAATTGTGGCCATCCTGGTACTCCTGAAAATTTCAAGTTTGCATCATGTCTGTGAAAAATTCCAGTTACTAACTTTTCAAATATAAGCAAAAACAACATTCCCTTTAAAATTTCATATGAAATTGCCTACAGGGCTGCCAAATTACCTGTTGCTGGTTTTTAACGCAAAAAGAACTGAAATTTAATTTTCAAACAGTATTTTGCTTGGTTTTGCTTGGTTTGCTTGGTTGGTTCCTCGTTTTGTTTTGTGTTGTTTTTTGTTTGTTTATTTTTGTTGTTGTTGTTGGGTTTGTTTGTTTGGTTTTTTGTTTGTTTTTTTTTTCGGGGAGGGGGGGGGGGGAGGCGGGGAGGAAGAAGGGGTGTACGTAGTACTGGTATGAACTATTATTCTGAAAAATACCACCCTGCAGGTGGAATCCAAATCAGAACTATGCAAGAATTTGAACTATAAGAAGGGCTATGGAGATAACTGAAAATAAACAAACACTAAACATAACACAAAACATCAGTAAGGCAGGAGCATGCCACAGCAGCATGCTGTTCCTAAGCAGTGACACAAGACTACAGATCTGCCCAGTTCTGAACATACTTCAGTATGCAACCACAGTTTCAGTAATATAATGGAAGTTTTCATAGTACCAATGTAACATTTCTCTGGGTGAATTCCTCAAATCCTCATTTTTCTTGTATAAATCGAGACAGTACTTACCCTTCACTAACAAACTCTTTGTCCAAAAGTGTACAAACGCCTATTTTTTTTTTTTTTTTAAATGATAAAGTCAGAAGCGATTTCATTGGTATTTTGTGAATGTGACAAAATCTTTCTTTTTTTTTTTTTTTTTTTTTTTTTTTTTAATGTGTTGATAAGTAATACAGTATGGGCAGTTGGGGAAAAATTGAAAACCTCACTAAAACTCCCACCTACAAAACTTCTGACGAGTGATAATCAAAATATACACATTGTCAGGGGTATCGACAGTTTGGAATCTGTCTTAGGCCTTAAACAGTTTCCACATCAACAATCATCACCACAGCCTTCATGTCTCCTTCCCCCGACCAAACATCTTTAAATTCTGTCAAACACAGCTCCCTCAGTCACTGTGCTCATCTTCATCACAGCAAAAAAAGATTCTTTTTTCGTGTACTTTGCCAGGTATTTCTTGACTGGCAAATGCTGCTGTTTTTGTTTTCTACTTTTCAGAGCTAATGCCAGCAAGCTTTCCCGTCTGCTTTTCTTTTTCGTCACTGGCTTCTGATTCAGACACATTTTAGTGGTGCTTCTTTGATGCCACTGCACTGCATGAGTGAAGACACTTCCCTCACCAGCATCACATGACTGCGATTCCCACAAGAACATAAGTGGGTAAAAACACCTCAGCCAAATCAAAACAACTTGACACGAATTCATAGTTTTCGCTATAAGCAAGATTGCAGAATCTTTACTGGCTGGTAGTACCAAAATCTGGAAGGGTGTGTGAGAGAGAGAGAGAGAGAGAGAGAGAGAGAGAGAGAGAGAGAGAGAGAGAGAGAGAGAGAGAGAAGAGAGAGAAGAGAGAGAGTGTGTGTGCATGCATGCATATGTGTGTGTGTGTGTGTGTGTGTGTGTGTGTGTGTGTGTGTGTGTGTAAAATAATGTAGATACTACAGACAAATCATAACATTTGGCAGGTCTGTTTTTAGATAATGTATCTTGTTCTTTAAAACCAAAGTCATCAAGTTTATAGCTCAGCCAACCATGGAAGCCACTTTAGGGCTGCAAATAGGTTATAATTAGTACCATGTGCAAAAGAAAATGCCAACACTAACATCAAAAATCAGATTAGATCCCGACACTAAAAGATTTATCTAAAATAAAGTTTGTCATCAACCACAATTCAGTCTGGTCAAAACTAAAAAATCTGGGCTAAAATATGTGTGCACACTGTCCAGCACATTTGATAACGTCTCACTATAATTTTCATCCTGATTAAAATACATCTTCTAAACCCAGTAATAGGCTTCATATCTCTCTTATCAGGTAAGATAATGTAATTTAGATCACACAGCCATGTGACAACAACAACAAAAGATGAATATGAAAAAGGTACCACTACAACCCTACATGTGTTATAAACCAGATCAAGCCAAACTGTTCAACTGGCCAATGTGCAGTCAAGTATTTCAGCTACCACAAATACAAGAAACACCTGACATGATGGCTTCCAACGACAAGATTACACTCACTTTTTTTACCCCTTTGCAATCCCCTACCTCCCCATCCAATTTTCTGATGTTTCTGTCACCTGACCTGGCACTGTAATTTGGCCATTACATCATTCAACATCCCCTCCCCAAAACTCTCTTCTCCTCCTCTTTTCGAGCTAGTAGCAATTATGTACACAAGGTGAAGAAGAGGAGGTGGATGAAGGGGGAGAAAGAAAAAAGAGACACAGAGACAGAGAGACTGGCACACAGGCAGAGACCTCTACCACTGGACACAAGAGGGACTGTGGTGTAGTAAAACTAAGGAGACCCTGTTCCGTGTCAAAAAGAATGACTGGTATGTGGGAAGGAGGAGGTGGGATCGTCAGTGGTAAGACAAGCACTATCTTACCAGACTTTAACCGCCAGTGCATTTGCATGCAGCCCAGCATTACTGTATCAGTGTAAGCGTGCAAAGACAGTTAGGCCCAAAACATCCTAGAACCAAAACAAAATTTCACTTGTACAGTAAGAAATATATCATGCAGAATCAAAATCTTTTCTGCGACAAAATTCCAGTCTATTCTGGAAGACATACTATCCTAGACCAGAAGTTAAACATGACTCTGAAAAGAGGTGTGTGCAAATATGTATGTGTGTGTGTGTGTGTGTGTGTGTGTGTGTGTGTGTGGAGGGGGAGTTGGGGGAACAGGGGGTCTGTGTCTATGTGTATGTGTGTGAATGAGTGCATGGATGAGTGGGTGACAGGAGGATGAGATGGGAAAGAGAGGGTGGGGTATGGGGGATGGGGCATGATGGGATAGGGTATGGGAAGAAACCTTTCTTTCCTGCCTTCTAGGTCATTTTCTGTCATAAACTGAGCACCAAACCAAATCACTCTCATTATCTATTCCACCGCTTACGTCCCAAGGTGGGTGAACTCTTGGGACCACATTTAAAGCTGGCAAGAAAAATACCAGACTGAGCTGAAACATGTACTGATATACACTTAGTCAACATGGTCTTAACAATACTGACACAGAACGAATAATGAAAACAAGACCCATTCACAGACATATGAAGGCTTACCTGCGCCAGCTGGTGTCCGGCGGAGGGGATAGATAAGTTGCTGATCCGTAGGGAGAGCAGTCCACCTGAGATCTGAGTTAAAGATCACATACTGAAATACACCTCTCACACCACTGTTTTAACTTTAGCTCAAGACTGTATCTTGGCAAAAACATGGCTCATACAATCAAAATTTCAAGACCTTTTCCCAAACCTCCTGTTTCTTTCCTTTCAAACAATGTAAAACGGACATCAACACAGAGAAATATCACGCATAATGCAGAGTGAAGATCCCAAAACATGTCACCAGCAAGTTAATATAATACTTTGATATGAACATACATTATCAATGGGTGGTAAACTGATACTGGCATCCTTCAGGACCAGCATCTTGTTCTGGTCATTTCATTTTGTGAAGACTCTTTCAACTGCAAGGATCAGAAATATCAGAATTCTAATATTTCAATAATCTTTTCTCTATATTGTAACCATGTTTTCACAGTACTGGTTCAATGGGCTGACTCTAAAGATTCTAAAGTTACTGAATGTGCAGGTTCTACTAGTAGTACTATGCCCAATCCATTTCCAAGCCTTGTATCTCCTAAATGTTCCCATATTAGCCTCTTTAACACAAGGTTGAATAATCAATCAAAAGATATGCTTGCACAAAATACAGGAACTGTCACACACAAAAGTAATATTGATGATCAAATTGCCATGATGGCAGAGTTGTTTTCTTTCCTATAGCCACAGTATCTAATCCAATGTTTAAGATGCCTATAATAGGAACATGTACTCTCGCCCACACAGGAAGGAGCCAAGAGTCTGTTCATGCAGTCGCAGCCAGACTGCTCACTGACATACGTATTCCTGCTGTGGCTTTGAGTTCTTGAGAACGGAACCATTTATGCTGCATTCTTAATTGGCTTCAACAACCGAGACATAGCAGTGCTCCCCCCCAATCTTTTTTTTTTTTTTTTTTTTTCCAGGGAGCTGCTTAACTGTGTGAAGTCTCTTTAAAAGGTATTCCAACTTCAATTTAAAAGTGGTTAAATAATATCAAATTGAAGGTCTCTTTAAAAGGTATTTTAACTTCAACCTCAACTGTTTAAATGATATAAAATAAGGGTGACAGACGCAGTTTCACTTTTAGGCTGGCAGTTCACTTTGCAGCAGCGGCTACACAGTTCCTACTAAACCATTTGCCGTCCTGATTTTCTAGCTAAACAGATTCCTTCAGCTAGGATGCTTTCAAGGATTCTTCATGAGACACTTTTCGTTTTACAACTTCCAGCCAGAGCAGAATTGATATAGTGACGCCATCACTGCATAATGCATGTTATTTCAAGGAACAGAAAATCCTTGCTTGCTACACTGCCTGTGAGTGTGTGTGTGTGTGTGTGTGTTGTTTGAAGGAACTGAAAATATGTGTTTGCTATGCTGTGTGTGTGTGTGTGTGTGTGTGTGTGTGTGTGTGTGTGTAAGAGCGACTTCCCTTGAAACAATTTGTATTCTCCTGAGAAAGGTGCACTTGAAACATGTGATCCCGGTTTTGGTCAGGTTTCATGTTCTCTTCAGCCTGTGAAAATTGATGCATACGACACTGATGTACAGCACAGACATACGCAGAAGCAAATTTGTTGACTGATTCTATCCTCAATTTGTCAATTTCACCGAGTAAAAGACACACAAATCCATTCAATGGGAAGCCCTGCTAAACTAATTGCTTCCGTTAATACTGTCAGCCACTCATAAATAATGGAACAAATAACGTTAGCTGATTTACAAAAAATCTGGAAAAGAAATGTTTGGTAGTTTTGACAGTGGTCAGTGCTTGCTTGCATTACAGTCCTATTGCTCACACATACTGTCTACTGAACTAAACAATAACAATAATCAAAATCAGACCAGTTAAGCACTTTGGCTAACACTGCAACTGGCTGCTCTTAGAAACTGTTTCTGCAACTTAGTCTGTCACCCTAAGCAACTGTTTTGGTTTCCATCTAAACCTTTTTATAACAATTACACATTTCCTAATTTCAACTGGTTTGGCTATCTCCTTGCATTTTGATTTAATTCCAAAGTTTCTGTGCAAAAAAAAAGTGTGTTCATTTCAATGAACAGTGAACCTCTTCCGTAATAGTATGTACATGAAGTTCCAATTTCTTAAATGCCATTTGAAAAACTGATTGGTGATAATACAGCAAATGTGCTTCTTGTGAAGACAACTTTCGTTTTTGAGCTTACATTTAGTTTGAGATTTCACAATATCTTTGATCACATGAAAGAGATTCCATTGCTTGGCATCAATAACTTCCTGTATTCATGTTTTCACTTCTTTGTCTTGTTCTGTTTTGTTTTGTTTTAAAGCATAAACTTAAAGTACTCACAAGCACACAACTTGGAAAGCAGTGCATAGCAGCGGCAAAGATTAATGTTCGAACAATAAATAAAAAATATCTTAACAATACAGATCACAAAGAATCATCGATCTATGTCATCATGAAAAGTCTTCACAAAGTCGATGAACATCCAAAAGAGAAGATTCTATCTCATCAGTTTTCATAGAAGAGAACAGCCCCTCTGGCGAACTGATCAGCATCATGGTTTCCTGACATGGGGGGGGGGGGGGGGGGGGGGGGTCATGGGTTTGCTTCCCATCACAGCCATTTATACCCAGAATTGAGCATGCCATGCGATCAGCTGGTATTGTATGCCATTATTATTTTCTTTTACAAGGGAACCCTGCTTCTATAAACTTCCAAATCTCAGCTTTGTACAAACATGACTCTGCCACATAATGGGGAAAGAGTCCCCTCTCCTGAAGCAAAGCTTCCGACTATCCTTCCCCACACCTGTTTAGCCTATAACTGTGATTGGTATACTTTTCAACAAAAAATGAGCACTTCATAAAAAGTCTATACATAAATCTTGAACCAAATTTTCTAAAAAAAAATAAAAATAAAAAAAAAGCTGGGGGATCAGTAGTGGGAAACCTGATCTTGCAGTAACTATACTAAAAATTAGTTCTTCAAACACAAATTATCTTCAAACCAGATTCATCAGCATACTTTGGCACAAACTCATGCTCCCTCTCCATTTTGTTTTCAATTTTTCAGAACATGTACTCAAAGAAACAGACACCAACGGCATACCATAATAACAGCATGGTTGAACAGCAATCATCATTCAAGAATTTCTTCTTTTTTGTGTGTGTGTGTGAGAGCAATCATCATTTAAGAATTTCTTCTTTTGTGTGTGTGTGTGTGCGCGCGCGCGCGCGCATGCGTGCGTGTGTGTGTGCATGTGAGAGAGTGAGAGAGAGAGAGAGAGAGAGAGAGAGAGAGAGAGAATGGTTTTTTTTGTTCATTAGATACAATGAATGAAGTATTTTCTCCTAACATGCAAACAAAACAAGGTGAAATAGTGTGAGTGATGTACTGGTAGTGTTAACAATCACACTCAATGTAATCCACTTTGCTTCAAAAATTAAAAACTGAAAACAATAAGTTATTCAGTAACCGCGCTAGGGATTTTGCATACCAGTCCCAGTACTGACTTCCCTGCACTATTATTCCAACAACCAGCATCAGAGCCAGTCCCAGAGAAACGAAAAAGGAATGACAACGCAGATCTATACACTGAAATGGGCCCCAGGATAGGCTCACAATTTATCTTGGTATACTAAAGTTAAACCTTTTACTTCAAGTATCACATTTTCCACACTGTCAATGTCTCTATTGGCTCATCTGTTCAAGAGGAAAAGATCCATTTTTTGTCAGTTTTTATCAAACATGAAAGCAGACTCAGATCTAAGACAACAAGAGATTCATGGCCTGACTGTAAATGCTGTCTAAAAGAGAACAAAGTGCCTATGTCACGCCTTGGAACCATAGCCGAAACCAAGACACTATGATGTTCGCTTGATGTGACAAAATCTACTGACTGAAAACTGCCACAACACACACTGTGATGAATTCACAATTTGACTTCACCATATATGCTCATGCTACAACTGAAACTCAATGTACAGATTATTTCATTGGATATTTGTGCGCTTTTGTTGGCATAAGAACAGGTATTCCCCAGCGTCAGATGCAGAACTTCAGATTTTTTTTGAGTCATCATGGGGCACAATGTCCCCTGGCTGCTTCAAGTGTGGGGACAAATAGCAAAGGCAAGGGACAAGTTCAGACCAGGTACCTCAGAGCTCTCTCACAAGTTTAACATAACCACATCACAAGTCAAATATTTCTTAAAACACATCTGTTTTTCAACAATCACTATCACACATCATGAATTTGCTCTGATTTTAATTTTCATCTTGTGGATACTCTGTGAGCATAAACGATCACAGTGTGTGTGTGTGTGTGTGTGTGTGTGTGTGTGTGTGTGTGTGTGTGTGTGTGTGTGTGTGTGTGTGGTGTGCGTGTGCATGCGTGCGTGCGTGCATACGTGTGTGTGTGTGTGTGTGTGTGTGTGTGTGTGTGTGTGTGTATGTGTACATGTGTGAATGTGAGTGTGTATATGTGTGTGTGTGTGTGTGTGTGTGTGTGTATTTTTGTGATAGTGCAATTTGTTTGCGTGTGAATGCATGCTATACTGTGGCAAGGTCTGAATGTTTGTGCGTGTGCTATTCTGCATTTGTTCAGTGTTTTCAGGTATCCGTTTCATTCCAAATTGAAATGCATCATTATATCAGTTAGTATCAGTGTGTGTGTGTGTGTGTGTGTGTGTGTGTGTGTGTGTGTGTGTGTGTGTGTGTGTGTGTGTGAAGACAGAGAGAGAGAGAGAGAGAGAGTGCGAGAGAGAGAGAGAGAGAGAGGCAGAAAGACAGACAGACAGACACAGAGAGAGACAGAGAAATAAGCCTCGCCTACATGAGAAGGGAGATTTATATTTATAACATCTTGTTTAAAAAGTGTAACTCGATTTCCTTTAAAAGGAAGAAATCTAGTTCACGTTCTTTTAACAGGTTTGTGATTCTGCCAGTATGGTGACAGTTTTCTTACACTAGTTACAGTCTATTGCACAGTACAATGAACAAAGCGAAAATGAGGAAAACATTAGCAGTAAGTAAAGAAAGGGGTCATTACTCTGTTCTCATTTTCTGGCGACAAATCTTGTCACTGGTTAGATTCTACATGAATAGAGACCACGTCTCTGAATGAACTATGGTAGCATGGAGAGGAGGGCATGGGTGGTTATTTTCAAACACCATCGTGCAGCAGAGGGTACGGGTCTACAAGATCTTGTAGTTCACTACAATTTCAACAAAAAAGATGTTACCGACACAATTTACTTTCAAAACCCGATTCATCAGCATACCCTTGTAAAATTTATGCCCTCTTGCAGTTTTCGTCCGATGGTTTTGTCAGGAGGGGGTGGGGGGGGGTGGGGGGGGGGGGGGGGGGGTGGAGAAGGGATTGGGGTTTTTTCGTTTGTTTCTTTCCATGGCCTATAATCTACACTATTATTCCTATGTATAGATCTGCATGTTGTTGAAAAAGCAGACACAGCCAGACAGGATTTTGCACGCAAGTCAGCCATAGCTGTCAATCTTTCAGTCTTGGGTCAAAGCACATCATGACATCACTATGGTTTAAAATCCACAAGAGCCACTACCAGACATCACTATGGTTTAAAATCCACAAGAGCCACTACCACTCACGAAATTTTTGTATTTTTTTCCCCCTTGATGTCTTTTTCTGTTGTTGTTTCTTAGTTTGTTGTACTCTTCATGTTTTTGCCAGTCATGAATCATGTGTTCAAATACCACAAAATCATACGGGTAAACAGGTCTGTTTCAGATTTTCCAACATTTTCCAGTATTTACTAGTCTTGGCAGTATCTTCAGCCTTTGAAGTGGTGCAGACACTGAACATGGATGCCAAGCTTTGCTGTAGCACTATAGCTAAACTGGCATGGTTTTCTTCCCTCAGTCCACATCCTTCTTTCACCCTCCCCGTTCTTCTCTGATGGTTAACCTTGCTACACTATCTTAAATTCTTCAGTATTCTAAGTATGAATTCACCATTTCATGCTGGTCTGTAAAATCCCATTTCTTCCCATTCCAACTAATTTGAGGCTAGTCATCTAACAAACGTTGGGTGTCTGAAGCAGTGAAGACCCCAACATTTCTTTTTCTGTATTTATTCTAAAAACTTCAGTTCGGCTGATCAGAAAGTAATGAAAAGGTATGTACAGCAGTGTTTCAGATCCAGGTCAGAGTAAGGTATATTGATACCCTGTTCTGTTGCAAGGGGAGGGGGCGGGGGGGGGGGGGGGGGGGGGATGGGGGTCACCAACCTTCAACATTGTGGACTGTGTGAGCTGTATGTGCATAAACAAATGTATACATGTGTGTGTTTTGTGTGTGAGAGAGAGGGTTATCTAATGTGTGTGTGTGTTTTACATTACATGCATGTGTGTGTGTGTGTGTGTGTGTGTGTGTGTGTGTGTGTGTAGTTAGAACAGTGTGAGGACAGAGAGAGGCGGTGTGTGTGTGTGTGTGGTGTGTGTGTGTGTGTGTGTGTGTGTGTGTGTGTGTGTTTCGGTGCGAGTCTGTGTTACTGAGAATCCCATAAGGGGGATAATTGAATTACTTCCCTTTTTTGGCAGCAGAGCTGGTCTGAAATTTCAAAAATCCCCTGAGGACTGTCAAAAATCCTCAAGCCCCAGGGCTTTGATCAGTAAACCAGTTACAGTACTCTGTATTCATCGGTATCTCAATTGGTATAATTTCCAAATCATTCAAATAGTAAAACACTTCAATGTATTCATAATCATTAATTGATTATTATGTTGTGGTAGTTACAAAAAAAGTCTCCAGTATTTTTCTTTTTATTCTTAATTCAAAAGTTAAAAACTGACATGAAAGGATACACGTTTGTCTGTAGGAAAAGGCCTCTGTCTGTGTGGTCCACCCATCTGTCGCTGTCTGTCCACGCGAGAATGAATACGATCTGCAATGTTTGGTCTCCCTTGTTTGATATCCTCTAAATGTTGTAAGGCAGTCTGCAAAGAATAAATGAATAAAATCATGAAAATAACAACAAAGCCTAATCTGACTAGATCCGATTGCTTTATGTCATTTAAGTAAAAACGCAGCAATTCAATCGTTTGAAACCAGATCTACTGATAATGGTACGAAAAGGGGTTTGACACGACGCCATGTTTTGATTGTGTGCGAAACGATCGCGAGAACTGGGGCAAAGCCACGCGCGGCGTACTCACCTGTAAATCGATGCCCTGGTTAGTACCGATCTGGTTGACGTTCGGTAATGACCCTCCTCGATAGGCACCAAGGGTAGGAGAGATTGGCAGATGTTGCTTGGCATACGCGGCCTGGAATGGGGGGAAAAAAGGGATTCAGTGACAAAACAAGAGTTGCCTACCCTGTGACTAGTGTGATGAAAGCCCGATGCGGATGCTAAAGCGATGCTAGTCGAAGAATCGTTCAAAATTGCTCTTACCGTTCGAGTCGCACTGTTCACTTCTTTCATAATAGCCTCGAAGGCTGCTGTTTCTTCGGCCTGCTTTTGATTGTGCAGTGCTATTTTTTCGCTGAACTTCCGAGGGTTCGCCATGATGGCTGAAAACGACAAGCTTGTTATGATTTTGGCCATGCAGGGGTCGCAAAGCTACTGGCCCAATCAGAATGCACAAGTGTGTCATGTGATAGTGGTAGATGGCAGCACTGCACACACAAGGAGGCATGTGCGGCAACACATCAAAGAGGAATAACACGAGGTGTACGATCACATTATCAAATTTTAATACTTTAGGTGAACACGTTGAGTTTTAAATACTTTTCATTTGTGAACTAGAATCTCAAGGGTTGGATTTCTTGTGTTAGAAGAAGCGTTACGGTGAGCAGAGAGTTCATACCTGTTGCCGTCTGCTGAGGTCACGGCCAGGTCATGGTCAGCTGTTTTGGGCAAAATGTTGCAGTTGTCGGCAAGGCCCGGTCGAGTTAATTGACATATCAGACAACAGCAAGATCATTCATCAGTTGATACGGGCTGTAGCGCACGCGCTGCAGTGCGCTCACACACACACACACACACACACACACACACACACACACACCGTACGTAGGTCAGTCTCGGCAGATCTTCAGTACCCCGCGCCGGCTCGAGATCGCGCGTCTGCTTTCCACCGTATATGAGTGTAAACACACACACACACACACACACACACACGGAGACAGAGACAGAAAATCATGAGCAATACAAGGTATAGCTCTATCAATGCCCCATGGACTCCAGGTTCCAATCACGGGACGAAGTCGGCTCCGGACAGGAGATATATATCATCCTATTTACAGTAAAGACTTCAGTGGTCTGGTCCCCATTTGCTGCTCGCTCGTGGTTTCAAATGATTCATAAGTTTGACCAAAAAAAAACAAAAAAAACTTACCTTTAGGGTTTGAAAACTTTATGTAGCCTATGCGTGTGTGTGTGTGTGGGGGGGGGGGGGGGAGAGTGGGAGGGGGTGGAGGGTAAAGGGGTGAGGGTAGGGGCGGGTGCAGATCTTTCTTGAGACTAACGACGTCACTGCTAAATGTACCTCTCAATAAGCCAAATAAATCTTTTCCGTTCCAGGACCGAGTTGGAGTGACTTCTTCGTCGGTCAGGTTCTGTCGTTTAATTGTATCGCTGTGACATCTTTGGGACATGACACCTGACAACACACACACACACACAACACACACACACACACACACACACCACCACACACGCACACACACGCGCGCTCGCGCTGCTTTTTCTTATTTTCTTTCATTTGTTGTTGTTTTTCGTAACCTGGCACTGCATTGCCTTTAAGTCCGCTTGAGACGCAACAGCTGCTGTGGACAGGGAGTCTTGGGCGAGGCATTGCTGCTGTGGTCCACGGGAAGGACAGCAGCTGATCATTGTACTACTCGTCGCGCCCTGTCCCAGCTTATGTCTTTGTCCTAAAAAAAAAAAAATAATAATAATAATATAAGTAATAATGATAATGAGGAAGAGGAGGACAGAAGCTACTCATTGTACTACTCGTCGCGCCCTGCCCCAGCTTATGTCTTCGTCCTTAAAAAAAAAAAATATATAATATATATATATATATATAAGTAATAATGATAATGAAGAAGAGGAGGACAGAAGCTACTCATTGTGCTACTCGTCGCGCCCTATCCCAGCTATGTCTTTGTCCTAAAAAAAAAAAAAAGACAATGATATAAGTAATATTAATAGATGATGATGATGACAACAACAATAATGATAACAACAATGATAATAATAAGAGCAAATCGTTACGACTGAATGCTACTTGTGATTCATTCGGCTGTGTTGGAATTTCGTAGGTGATTTGCTCACCAATAAAAAAAAAAAAAGGTGTGTGTGTGTGGGGGGGGGGGGGGGGGAGGTACATTAATACCTGTACTCTATTACCTTTATTGTTGGTAAAAAAAAATAATAATAAAAAAAAGTAGAAGAAGAAGAAAGTCGTGCTCATGGAAGCAATCTTTTATTGTGCGTTAATCAAATTATGTCAGTGTTTCTGTCTAGGGTGTTAGGTAGATGGGGATTTGTGGGAGGGACTTCTGGCTTAGCGTCCGTGATATCAAGTAGGCCTACACACGTAGCATCTGACAGACAGACAGAGAAAGAGAGAGAGAGGTTATCTGCCTACGCACGTACACATGTGTGCATGCACCAGCATATACATACATACACGCACTCATGCGCTTGCGTGTGTGTGTGCGCACACACACACACACACACCACACAACACACACACACACACACACACACACA
>CM065729.1:59846194-59853694 GCA_033310375.1 Conus canariensis
CCAAGATTATGGAATGGAACTGATGTTGAAGGGGAGAAGATAATAAATAAATACAATAAATACACAGATAAATGAATGAATAAATATATAAATGAATATATGAGTTAAAAGAACACGATGAGATGATTACGATGATTTCGATGCTGATTATGCTGCTGCTGCTGCTGCTGCTGCAGTTGCTGCTGCTGCTGCTGCTGCTTGCTGATGATGATGATATCATCATCATCATCGATATCATCATAATCGTCATCATAATGATAATCATGATAATAATAATAATTCTAGATGTTCCTTCACCCTTTCCGGTTCCAGGTCAAGGCCTGACGAGTGGTGCTGGAGTGCCTGCTTGAGCTACCAATGGACATTGCGTCCCATGCCAGACACTGATTTTACTTATTTGAAGCTATAGAGACTTACAAATGTCACACAGGTAGAAACTGACCCAAAGGACAAACCTGTAGGACTAAACTTTGATGAAAATTCACTGTGTCCGACTCATCGAACAGACGGACAGACGCACTGACAGGCACAAAAAGAAGCTACGGCTCCACAGAATGTGTCTAAGAACCGGGCAGAACGATGGAATCATAGAACATTCAGACGAAATCCGAGAAGGCGGGAAGACAGAGCAAACCAAGACTACATTTTCCCACCTTCCACATCGTACACACTCACAAATTCTCTCTTGAAGCAAATGGTCGTTAAAATGTATAATAACGATTAAAATAAAAAGCAAAAAAGAAAAAAAAAATAGGTTCTTAAGGAAACGACAAAACGGGAAACGTTTTAAACGAGACCATACCGCCGCGTCTCAATAGCATTAGGACCCAGTTCCAATATTCAGTCTGGTACTAAAGCAGATCAACTGTTTAAAAAGTGATTCCATTATATTCGCCAGTACCAATTCGACCCAACGTTGGGGCTTGTTGAACTGTGCCTCAACAGAAGTGGGACGCAGTGGGCTCAACCTCAGTCACAGCCACTGCAGTAGGTCCCAGTTCCATTGGCGTCCATTTTCTAGTAAGGCCCGTGACAGCAAGAACCCTCTAGCATAAGGGCGCAGTACATTTTCATGTTGATGAGGTATATACATTTTCATATTGCTGAGGTATATACATTTTCATATTGATGAGGGTACATACACTGGGGATTTAGTGGTACTGGACCTTAGCTGACCTTGGCCATAGCGGGGCGACCCACTTTAAATGTTTGATTCACAATGCACAGTTTGGCGTCTGACCCTGCTTACATAGTTCACATCCTGCTTTTTACCACCCGGGGTCGTCCCAATAAGAGATTCAGCACCATTAAGGCTACCTTTCATTACGGGCCAGTACTAATAAGGCTCAGTTCCATTAGGGACCAACACCAGTAGGATTCGGTGCCATTACGGCCCAGTTCTATATGACTTAGTGCCATTACGGCCCAGTTCTATATGACTTAGTGCCATTACGGCCCAGTTCTATATGACTTAGTTCCATTACGGTCCCAGTTCTATACGGCTTAGTTCCATTACGGCCCAGTTCCATATGACTTAGTTCCATTACGGCCCAGTTCTATATGACTTAGTTCCATTACGGCCCAGTTCCATATGGCTTAGTTCCATTACGGCCCAGTTCTATATGGCTTAGTTCCGTTACGGCCCAGTTCTATATGGTTTAGTTCCATTACGGCCAGTTCATATGGCTTAGTTCCGTTACGGCCAGTTCTATAGGGCTTAGTTCCATTACGGCCAAATTCCACTTCGGCCCCAAATCACAATGCCCAGTTCTATTTGGGCCCAATTCAAATTTGGTCCAATGCAATTAGAGTAGG
Organism: Conus canariensis; assembly: GCA_033310375.1. Taxonomy (NCBI): domain Eukaryota; kingdom Metazoa; phylum Mollusca; class Gastropoda; order Neogastropoda; family Conidae; genus Conus; species Conus canariensis. The sequence goes on from CM065729.1 coordinate 59,848,010, forward strand.
GCTCAGATGTATGACATCTGGCCCTTTTTTGACACGACGAGAGAGAGAGAGAGAGAGAGAGAGAGAGAGAGAGAAGAGAAGAAGAATGAAGAATGATGAGATGAATGAATGATGAATGAATGATATTTGTTCATTAAAGCCTTTGCCCTACAAAAAGTAGGCTACAACACATTATTATTGGCAACAATAGAGATCATTAGACCCCTTCCGTCATGACATCATCACAGAATGCAAGTCGAATGCTTTGCATAAGTAAATCGATAAATTCTACCATTTCTAGAAGCTAGGAGCAAATTTAAGCGAAAATTGGTTAGGATGATTACAATACTTTTGTGGTATATATATCGCATTCTTAAATCACTTAATACGGGGTAACACAAAACAAAATGCAATTCATCTTCATTTCCCTTTTTGCAAAGAGGCCAGCGCAAATCAGTCTCAGTGTGTTTCTTGAAATGATGATAATACACAGGAATTTCTTTAACACCACATTTAAACCTTGTCATTATACATTTCCGATGTTTTGGTAAATCCATTTCTAAAACGACTTGACATCAGTATGGTGCAAACTGTCCTGAAATCTTTCACTGTTTTTAATATGGAAATCCCAATCTTGCCATCGACATGAAATCAGTCTGTCTTTTAAATTCATGCAAAAAGTGTTTAATATTCTGAACTCCTTAGTTGGCCCATACATATTCAAAACCAAGCTGATACAAGTTGTTGTTGTTGTTTTTTTTTGTCTCGTGTATCTGAATCGAATAACATTCTGTACGCCTTCTGTGGTAGTCTATTATCATCCATTGTCGTAAATTTTAGCCAGTAACGAATAGGTCTACAACGTATTGTACAGTTTATAGAAATCAGAGAGAGAGAGAAGAGAGAGAGAGAGAGAGAGAGAGAGAGAGAGAGAGAGAGAGAGAGACCTCCACAATACTTTCCTCGATTGTGGAACTCAAAGCATAGTTGTCCCCCTTGTTACACGCATCTCTTTGTTCTCTGATTCTGATCCGTTTGTATATCTCATTTCAAAACTTTTTCTTTTTCAGCACACACACACACACACACACACACACACACACACACACACAGAGACACACACACACACACACACACACACACGCGCGCCGCCGCGCGCGCACACACACACACACACACACACACACACACACACACACACACACACGCACGCACGCACGCACGCACGCATGCACGCACGCACGCAGCACGCACGCAACACACCACACACACACACACACACAAATACACGCGTTTGCGCGCTCTCGCGGCACACTTACACTGAACACATGCATGGACCAACTCTTGCACGAACGGACAGACAGATGTACTAATCTGAGACAGACAGACAGACAGACAGACAGACAGCGGACCGACAGACAGACGGACAGACAGGCAGACAGACAGAGAAATTTTACGATAAAAAAAAGATGAGAGTAAGTTCGCTGAAAACTGTTCATCGTTCTCTCATAAAAAAGACACATAAAAGAGGCGAAAAAACACAAACAAATCAAATCAACAGTAATTCAGGGCAAAGACAAATGTCAGAAGGGTATGGGAAGCTACATGTGTAATCGTAAAAGTCATAATTATGTACATAGACATGCATCCATTTATATTTACTCACATGTACGCTTGTATAACATTTACAATGCACTCCCTTGTATCATTCCCAAGTGTTCCCTCCCTTTCTAACCTCCAAAGTTCCACACCCTCTTACACGAGAGAGAGAGAGAGAGAGAGAGAGAGAGAGAGAGAGAGAGAGAGAGAGAGAGAGAGAGAGAGAGAGAGAGAAGGATTGACTGATTGATCTTTAATACGCAAGGATGAAGATTTTAGGCCAAAGCCTAGTCTTACAATCTGTCCTTGTCATGCATACATTATTTCAACATATCATTCATTACTGACAATTCAACATAGCAACACTGTAATCTAATTCTACAATGATAAGCAAACTATTCATAAAAGTAATAATGACATGGTGGGTGGTGAAACAGAAGGAAACTTACAAATAAGCAAGCAAACAAACAAAACTACAGAGAAAGAGGCAGAGGAGGTGGGGAGGGGGGGGGGAGAGAATGGTAGGTAGGGGAGGAGAAGAGGGATGGTAGACAGAGTGGGAGTGGGGATGAGCGATTTAACGGAGTAGGTTATATGTTTAGATGATGTATTCAGAATATGGTTCACAGAAGACTTCGCGAATGGACGCTTATCATTTAATCGAATAATCAAATTACTGAAACATGAAATGTTAATGCAAATGTTTCTTGAAAAGTTTTCAAGTATTCGTATTTTGTAGATTCGGTGGAAGTGAGTTCCAGACATATGGTCCAGAGTAAGCTAGGCTTGTTTTATATTGATCACTGCGTGGGTAGGGAAGAAGGAATTTTGGTGAGCCAGAAAAGCTGTTCAATCTTTTTTAAAAGGGCTTTGATATAACATGGCATAGTATCTGTCAAGAGAGAGAGAGAGAGAGAGAGAGAGAGAATATTAGTGTGGTCACAACGCAGCTGACCACAAAGCGCCCTCTCGGCACTGTCCCCCAGAGAGGAAGGAAAAGATTCCCGTCCTTTAAAAAAGAAAAGCAACTGTCTGTCCCCTAAAGGACAGCACCATCTGCAACAGTTTCTTCAACACCGTTCAGACATCAGTTAACTGCACGATGGCTAGATCACTGGCATCTTGAAATTAGACCAAAACAACAACAACAACAAAAATAAGACTGTGCTGACAGCGTCGGCCACTCCGCTGGACTCTTCACCCCCAGATTAACCACGTAAAATATACATTAAAAAATTACTAAATGTAACAAAAACTACATTTTAAAAAAATCCATGCTGTCAGATATACTCCGAAAAATGTATAAATCGTGTTAACTCTGAGAAGACTTCACATTTCTACTAGAAAGTCGACACAACTAAAATGTTATCATGCTATCAATCATAGTGAGAGATTCAAAAACAAACAAACAAACAAATCCCTCAAGACTTTCCAGAATTTAGAAAGGTTACTAGGTCACAAAGCCAAGTGAAAAAACAACAACAACAACAACAACAACAGAAACAACAGGCGATGACGTTAGAGAAGGATTAAGATTTAAAAAGAAAGGCGGAGTCAAAGACAGTCGCTGAAAGGAGGAAATTATTAGCACCGAATTTCGAGAAGGAGAGGCTACAGTTTATATGGAAGAGTTCCTGGCAACTTAACAGGCTACAAGAGGGAGAGAGACGCTTCAGACGCTTCAGATAGGTTTTTATTAATGGCTTACATGGCCTTTATGTCAATGGGGTATGCATGAATATTTGCAGCGCCGAAAAAAGAAAGTTTATGATGCAAAGAAGAATAATTTGCAACGGATGACGTAAATGTTAATGATGAGGCTCGAAGCCATGTAGAAGAAAAAGAAAATAATGTCGTGCTTTTTCGTCACTCAAAAATGAATATGTAATTTTTTTTAAGTCACAAGAGAGAGAGAGAGAGAGAGAGAGAGAGAGAGTTTAGCTTCTGATGCTTTTGTGTTACTGTGACATACAGTCTTTATATAAAGGAGGTACACGTTTGTATTAACAGCGACAGGAAAAGGCTATGTTGTTAACGAATGAAACATTTCATGACGAAATAAACATTTTTTTTTCTGCTGACCAATTCGACTTCATGGTGGATGGGAGTGGAAAAGGAATGTTAAATAGCAGGCATATCATGCATTCACGTGCATACACTATTAAACAAGATTGATTGGTTGAAGATATACCACATTGGCCCCAATCATATAATACAAGCGCACGCATCAAGTCTTAAACATGCACAGATGTTCATATTGGCAAAGAGGAATGAGAAGAAGAATGCATTCAGAGAGAGAGAGAGAGAGAGAGAGAGAGAGAGAGAGAGAGAGAGGTGAAGGGGGCAGAGAGACAGAGAGTCATCATTGCACACATATCATGAAAACAGAAAGAAGTGATGCATGATATTACTATACAGTAGCATTAGCCACCTGGTCTCCTTTCTTCTCCCCTTTACTCTTCCGTCTCCCCTATTTTCTCAACCTCCTCCCTCTCCCCTTCCTCCTCTCTTCTCTCCTTCCCTGTGCCCTTTCCCCCCAAAACCCATCGCCCCTTTTCGCTGTCTCTTCCTTCTCCCACGACCTGCCTCCCCCCCCCCCCCCCAACCTCCCTCCCTCCCTGCCCCCCCCCCCCCCCCCACTGCTCCCCTCCCCCTGTCACGTTTCCTCCCCTGCCGCCCCCGAGTTTCTTTTTTGTTTAACTGAGGAAGTTAATTGCTTTTGATCTGTCGAGCGGTGGCCGGAATAGCTCAGTGGTAGAGCGCCGGACTCGTAATCTTGGGGTTGCGGGTTCGAATCTCCGCCGGGCCGTTTCGGTACTGGGGGATTTTCCCTCGGAGTTATCATTAGTTGTGACTCCCTTTCCCATACAGCCCTTCGAATGAGACTATAAACCGAGGTTCCGTGTGTGAACGCACGCATAACATCTTGCACACACGTAAAATCCCATCACCAACTTTCGGAAGAGAAGGCCAGTTTGGCCGTTGGTATGGATGACACGTTACACATCGCATGCACCTTCCCTGAAGATGGAGTATAGCTGCCTTAATGGCGGGATAAAAAAAGGTCACACACACAAAACTCCACTCCCTTTGTTGGGTAGATGGGATTAATCCTTGCCTGTCTAAACAGGGAGTGTCCGCAGGGTATCAGCCTGCGTACGCAAAAAAAAAAAAAAAAAAAAAAAAAAAAAAATCTGTCTAACATGCTTATAAGTCATCATTAAACTGAGGATTTGTATATCCAAAAACAAAGACTGCACATTACACACAGTCACAAGACAGACAGACAGACAGACACGCTTAATACCTTTTCATTATTTTTACTAGAAGAACCAACATTGTTACCATGTTGATCAAGTCTACACGAAAGTAATTTCCTTTCTATTTCTAGTTTACATATCAAAACATTTATGACACAATTCTTTGTTAATCAAAAACAATTTTTATGACACAGTTTCTTTGTTAATTCAAAGAACGTTGGAAGTAACCATCCACGATAGTGATATGTTTTTGAAAGGAGTGCAGGCGTTTGTTGGTCCATTAAGATCCATCATTAGGCATAACATTTGTGACAAATCATCGAAGTTATAGTCATTTAAGTTACCGTTGGCATTCCAAGCAAATCTTCTCGAGACACGTGAATTAGTTATCTCATTTTTTTTAAATGGTATTCATATCTGTTTTGTTTCATTGATGGTACGTTGTTCTTCAGTTTAGTCAGAAAACAAAAACAACAACAAAAACAAAACTCTCTCTCTCTCTCTCTCTCTCTAATATATTATATTATATTACCCTCTCTCTCTCTCTCTCTCTCTCTCTCTTCAGTCGATTGAATCAGTTCATCTGTTTGCATGTAAGCGCTTGTTAGGTGTTAGTCGCAAAAGTCCAAATACAATGATATATGGAGAAACAGGCCGATACCCTTTGTATATTGATACTGCTCTAAAGTCAATAAAATATTGGTTTAAACTCCAAAGTATGTCTATCCATAGATTTCCTAAACAGGCACATCTCATGATCTTGAATAAGATCCCCGAATTTCCCACATGGTCACTCTAATGTCATAACTGGTCTATATCTGTTAAAACATGTCTTGATACTTTTGGT
>CM065729.1:59858694-59861194 GCA_033310375.1 Conus canariensis
ATAATGAATGCATGAGAACGACATGGTGAAATTAAGCCTCGGCCTGAAGTTCTCATTTAAGGGCTGTTAAAAATGTTTGATTTAAGAACCAGTCAATTAAAAAAAAGAAGAAAATCATGAATCTTTCAGGGTGCTTACCGACCGTCTGTCCACTCAGATTGTCTCTCGGCATGGAACCCATTTCAGAAAAAGATATTTCATGATTTTGCACGTCTGGTCTGGATCCCTGTGAATTTAATTTGGTTTCGTTGTCTGTTTTCATTTACTTTACTTTACTTTTTTTGTTGTTGCTTTCTACTATTTTGTTTTGTTTGTTCTTTTTGTCTTTTTTTTTCTTTCTGCAATCTCGCACTGCCGCGTTCTTTCTTTCTTTCTTTCATTTTTCTTCCTTCTATGTCAATTTTGCCTTTAGGTTTGTTTTTTTTTTCATTATCTCGATGAGTACGTGTATCCATTCTACAGTTGATTGCATTTAGGTCTTTTAGGTAATTATTGAGATGCAATGCACAAGGATCAAAAGCCATTAACACACAACTCATTTTCTCCATTTTGTTTTTCTCAGCAGGGAGCCTGGGTGTATTTTTGCCAGTCCAAAAGTCAGACTTTTTTTTCTTTTTTTTTGCAATAAAATTAAAGTTGAGACATTAGATCGCGAAACAAATGGAACGAACAAAGGATTAAAAATATAGACGTAACGTGTTTCAGCCTTGGAGTCTTTCCACAGTCACGACAAACAGAAGGGAGGAACAACAACAATGAAGCGAAACAAGAACAAGGACCTCACTGTTTTGGGCTGCGGCCCTTTCACAGGTGAGACTGAGTGTCAAAGTATCATGACTGCAGAGCTGCAGCCCTTTAACAGGTGAGACTGAGTGTCAAAGTATCATGACTGCAGAGCTGCTGCAGCCCTTTCACAGGTGAGACTAAGTGTCAAAGTATCATGACTGCAGGGCTGCAGCCCTTTAACAGGTGAGACTGAGTGTCAAAGTATCATGACTGCAGAGCTGCAGCCCTTTAACAGGTGAGAATGAGTGTCAAAACATCATGACTGCAGAGCTGCAGCTCTTCAACAGGTGAGACTAAGTGTCAAAGCATCATGACTGCAGGGCTGCAGCCCTTTAACAGGTGAGACTGAGTGTCAAAGCATCACGAATGCAGGGCTGCAGCCCTTTAACAGGTGAGACTGAGTGTCAAAGCATCATGACTGCAGAGCTGCAGCCCTTTAACAGGTGAGACTAGGTGTCAAAGCATCATGACTGCAGAGCTGCAGCCCTTTAACAGGTGAGACTAAGTGTCAAAGCATCACGACTGCAGAGCTGCAGCCCTTTAACAGGTGAGACTAGTGTCAAAGCATCATGACTGCAGGGCTGCAGCCCTTTAACAGGTGAGAATGAGTGTCAAAGCATCACGACTGCAGAGCTGCAGCCCTTTACAGGTGAGACTAAGTGTCAAAGCATCACGACTGCAGGGCTGCAGCCCTTTAACAGGTGAGACTGAGTGTCAAAGCATCACGAATGCAGGGCTGCAGCCCTTTAGCAGGTGAGACTGAGTGTCAAAGCATCATGACTGCAGAGCTGCAGCCCTTTAACAGGTGAGACTAGGTGTCAAAGCATCATGACTGCAGAGCTGCAGCCCTTTAACAGGTGAGACTAAGTGTCAAAGCATCACGACTGCAGAGCTGCAGCCCTTTAACAGGTGAGACTAGGTGTCAAAGCATCATGACTGCAGGGCTGCAGCCCTTTAACAGGTGAGAATGAGTGTCAAAGTATCACGACTGCAGAGCTGCAGCCCTTTACAGGTGAGACTAAGTGTCAAAGCATCACGACTGCAGGGCTGCAGCCCATTACAGGTGAGACAAGTGTCAAAGTATCATGACTGCAGGGCTTCAGCTCTTTAAACAGGTGAGACTGAGTGTCAAAGCATCATGACTGCAGGGCTGCAGCCCTTTACAGGTGAGACTGAGTGTCAAAGCATCATGACTGCAGGAAGAGGTCAAGCGATACATGTTGAAGTACTGAACTGTTAGACGAACGTTACAAACATTGTAACAACAAGCCCTGGCCTGCTGCTCTTCTTCAAGTGGGACAACAAACAAACAAACAAACAAAACGGAAGTAAACATGTAGTGGGGTGAAACACAAGTGCCGGTGAATGTGTTCTATGTTACTATGAAAATAACTTAAGGAGAAATCGGTTGGGAGCAGGAGAGGGGGGGGGGGGGGGGGGGAAGGAGGTGGGAAGGGGAAGGGAGGAAGTTAAGATGGGATGAAAAAGACGAGGTTGAAATATGAATATTAAACACGTCACCGTCTCTATGGGAATCACAGAGTTCCGTGTTTGAACAGAACCATTTGCTGGTACCTGCCCACAGTTCACTTTCGCCCCCTGGAGAGAACTCCTCAGTGATTCCGGTCTTCGCCACTTGTGGCCCTCCTCCCATTCTGATACGGACAAGAAGGGCGGTATGGTGGATAATCACAGTATCAGTTAGGCTAATAAG
>CM065729.1:59866194-59871194 GCA_033310375.1 Conus canariensis
TCGAAATTATAATACGTTTTTGCCTGAAATCGTCTGGATTCTTAATGATACGATCTTTCTGAAGTTATCAGGACGCTTAACGATAAAATCTGTCTGAAGTTATCAGAATGCTGTGATCGTACCGCCTGAAATCATTAGGATGCTGTGATTTTACATTCCACCTGAAATCATAAAGTTACTATAGTTATACGATCTGCCTGAAATCATCAGGATGCTATAATGATACAATTTGCAGAAAAACACCAGGATGCTATATGTACAATCTGCCTGAAAAACATCAGGATGCTATACTAATACAATCTGCCTGAAATCATCAGGATGCTATAGTAATACAATATGCCTGAAATCATTAGGATGCTATTATGATACAATATACCTGAAATCATCAGGATGCTATTATGACACAATTTGCTTGAAATCATCAGGATGCTATAATGACACAATCTGCCTGAAATCATCAGGATGCTGTAATGACACAACCTGCCTGAAATCATCAGGATGCTATAATGACATAATCTGCCTGAAATCATCAGGATGCTATAATGACACAATCTGCCTGAAATCATCAGGATGCTATAATGACAAAATCTGCCTGAAATCATCAGGATGCTATAATGATACGATCTGCCTGACATCATCAGGATGCTATAATGACACAATCTGCCTGAAATCATCAGGATGCTATAATGACACAATCTGCCTGAAATCATCAGGATTCTATAATGACACAATCTGCCTGAAATCATCAGGATGCTATAATGACACAATCTGCCTGAAATCATTAAGATGCTATAATGATACAATCTGCCTGAAATCATTAGGATGCTATAATGATACAATCTGCCTGAAATCATCAGTATGCTATAATGGCACAACCTGCCTGAAATCATCAGTATGCTACAATGGCACAATCTGCCTGAAATCATTAGAATACTATAATGACACAATCTGCCTGAAATCATCAGTATGTTATAATGATACAATCTGCCTGAAATCATCAGTATGCTATAATGATACAATCTGCCTGAAATCATTAGGATGCAATAATGATACAATCTGCCTGAAATCATCAGGATGCAGAAATCATCAGGATGCTATAATGACACAATCTGCCTGAAATCATCAGGATGCTATAATGACACAATCTGCCTGAAATCATTAGGATGCTATAAAGACACAATCTGCCTGAAATAATCAGGATGCTATAATGATACAATCTCCCTGAAATCATTAGGTTGCTATAATGACACAATGTGCCTGAAATCATCAGTATACTCTAATGACACAATCTGCCTGAAATCATTAAGATGCTATAATGACACAATCTGCCTGAAATCATCAGTATTTTATAATGATACAATCTGCCGGAAATCATCAGTATGCTATAATGATACAATCTGCCTGAAATCATTAGGATGCAATAATGTTACAATCTGCCTGAAATCATTAGGATGCTATAATGACACAATCTGCCTGAAATCATCAGGATGCAGAAATCAACAGGATGCTATAATGATACAATCTGCCTGAAATTATCAGGACGCTACAATGATACAATCTGACTGAAATCATCAGGATGAAGAAATCATCAGTATGCTATAATGATACAATCTGGCTGAAACCATCAGGATGCTATAATGATACAATCTGCCTGAAATCATTAGGATGCTATCATGATAGAATCTGCCTGAAATTATTAGGATGCTATGATGATGCAATCTTCCTGAAATCATCAAGATGTTATTATGACACACTCTGCCTGAAATCATCAGGATTCTGTGATCGTTCTGTCTGAGATCATCTGGATGCTTTCACGATCCGTTCTGCCTGCAATTATCAGAATGCTATGAATTTGCGTTCTGCCTGAAATCATCGAGATGCTATGATGATACATCTGCCTGAAGTCATCAGGATGCTATGATTAGACATTCTTTCTGAAATCATCAGGATGCTATAATTATGCAGTTTACCTGAAATCATCAGGATGCTATATCTATTCAGTTTACCTGAAATCACCAGGATGCTAAAATTACGCAGTATGCCTGAAATTATCAGAATGCTATGATGATGCAGTCTACCTGAAATCACCAGGATGCTATAATTATGCACTCTATCTGAAATCACCAGAATGCTGTATAATGTTGAGGTTGCAGTTTTCCCTTTCGTTTTTCTCCCTGTTTTTTTTCTTTTCTTTTCTTTAATTTGTTTAATGCACCACACGAACTATCCGTTGTGTGACAGACTTTTTCATTTCCCTTCTGTTTCTTTATTGCTCCTCACAAATCCTTGCAGGACACCGTGACCTGTCAGACAAAGAAGAAACATTTCCCACACACGCCAGTCCGTCAATGTCCCATGCTGACGCTGACAGCTCAGTGTAATCAAGCCTTTACACCTGTCTCCATGTACGTGTGCAGCTGTAACGACTGGCTTATCTGGCTGGTGTGTAGGCACCTGTCCATTGATGCTCCAGAGAGGCTGGGTAGACTCTCAGATTATCAATTTCCTTTGTTCTCAACGATGAACAAAAATCTGTTTCTATGTCAGTTTTTGGAGTGGTTTCTTTTGTTGTCAAAAATGAAATCGGCATGACAGACAAAAGGAGAATGTAAATGACAAATGCCGACAACGACAATCAAAGGAAGAAGAGGTGAACTGAGTATAAAAGGCCACATTCGACGAAAGAGCAAGGGTCAGCTTTGGAATGTATAATGCAGACCGCTTCAAAACAGAAACCAAAAGGTGCTGGAATTGATAGGAAAAAAAACAAACGATTTCAGTAAATGTGCTCGAGGAGACTGGTTGAAAAGGGAATGCAGACATACACGACCTGCCGACGGCTGTTCAGGCTGTCGAGGGACAGTCTTCATTGTGTGTAGACATTAGTAGCAAATGAAAGGCTGATTTGGAGAATTTTGCAACAGTGGCGAAGAGACTATGTAGATTTGCTGGTTTGCTGTCATGACAAGGTGACACCGACTGGCGTCTTGAACAAGACACAAGCCCTGGTTGATGTCTATGTGCGCTATGTCCCGGTCAGATGATCTCATGTGGATCAAAGGCGTGTAGCACACGGATGATCAGTAGGCTGGCATCACCCCAGTTTCCTTGCAGATCTGAGACGTGAACCTGGTCTTCCTGGATTCTGAAGAATGTTTGAGAGGAAACAGAAGTTCAGCTCTAGAATGAAAAGAAAAAGATACACCCGAAGGTACAGATGGGACTCAGAGAAACACTGTCCCCACCTGCCGAATAAACCACCTGGCAGCGATCATGCACCACTGATGGAAGCCTATGCTATGTGGACATAGGATACAGGCACGCACAGGGCATTCCATTAAGAAGTCAAGGGACGCAATTCCTCCCTGGAGATGCCATTGAGTAATGGCCGCTGGATGAGACGGCAGAACCTCCAAGGGAGCGTTCCCATGGCAGAGCCCACCGGTGAAAAACGCCACCGTCAAGCAACTGCCACTTGCATCTCGCAGCCTCACTCGACGCTGTTCTACTGACCGTTGAAGACTGGCTTTTTTGTTCGAGCGCAGCTGACGGCTTGTACTTTCAACGGGCCTGAACTGGCGTGTCTGACTTAATGGACCTCCTATGTTGGTTGCACTGTTGTTTGGACCAGATCGATCGGTTCCTTCGTGTGCTTCTTGTTTAAGCAAGGAATAATGACACAGAGGAACAGGTCGGGGCCGTGTTACGATCATCTGAAAGTCGTGGTGATCTAACTGATAATTTTAGCAGATGAATGACAATGTCAAACTTGTCAGTGATCACTTAGAGAGAACACCAACTGGGGCATCACTCTGACCTGCCAACTTTGAATTCCCGTGTGGTCCGAACTGCAGTTCAACGGAGAAAACGCCACCTCTGGTCAAAGCTACACGTGATCTGAAACTTGGGACAATACTGATGACAGACTTGTGCTCGCTCATCTGGATACTAAACTCAATCTGCAAGAGGGTGGCTGCTTGGTCGTCACGCTAACCACACCATTGCCAACCATGACTGACAACAGTGCAAGTGATGAATTAACTTCAAAAGGATTGTGGAGAGCAGATTGTTAAGATCACTGGTACATTCACTTTGAGAGGAGTTATCCACTTGGATGTCATATGATGTGAAGTCCCGTTTCGCTTTCTTCAAGTATTGCGCCCTCATTGCTGAACTTCTTGAGTGCGACTTCATTATCGTCATGGTCAGTATCAACGATGTTCAGGGGTTTTCCCATGCCATCATGAAAGTCAATCAAAGCGCCAAAACCAGGTTAGGAAAAACTCTAAACGTCTTGTCCAAATTGAAATTTGATTTTTTTCAGAGTGTTTTTTTTCTTTTTCTTTTTCTTTCCTTTTCTTTTATTTTGTTTCTTGTTCTTGTTCTTGTTCTTGTTGTTCTTGTTTTTGTTCTTGTTCTTTTCTTCTTCTTGAAACAAACTGCTATCACCTTTCTACGAATACACTTCCATAATGTCAATTGCATTCTATACTTGCGCATGATCTCGCTTAAATGAAACAGTCATAACGGTAAATCTGTTAGGAACGCAACATTGTCGTACACAGTTCATTGAAGAGACATTAGTTTAGAATTCTTTTTTCATTACAAAGGGAAAATCTAAGTGGTGTGGTACAGACGAAATGTTTAGTTTTTACTATTTTTGGCGGCCGTAGCAGCCGTTATGTTTGATTTTAATTGAACGATTATTTCAAGCACAGAAATGGATTCTTTGACATTGAAAACTCTATCGTAGACCCCAATATCATTATTTTGTATGGCATACTTTAAACGTTTTACCCAATAACGTCATTCAGCTGCCATCTTAGCCGGAATCTGAAATTGGGAAATTGGTCACATACCTATCTGATCACGTGAAATGGGTTCCTAGACCCCGAAAATCCACTCAAACACCCAAATTACTTGTTCGTAAGGCATACAGCAAAAGTTGAAGCCGATAACATCATTTGGTCGCCATCTTGATTGTGAAAATGCCAAGCTGG
>CM065729.1:59881194-59888694 GCA_033310375.1 Conus canariensis
AAGCTGTTCGTTGTGACATTGGGATTTGAGACTGGCTACACATCACCCCAACCCATCGAGAGAGAGAGAGAGAGAGAGAGAGAGAGAGGAGAGAGAGAGAGAGAGAGAGAGAGAGAGAGAGATGTATGTATGTTGCAATGCAGTACAGTACAGTATGATATCATTATTTAGTACAGTACATTACAGCAGAGTACAAAGCCATACAATAGTTATATTATGCAATGTGATACAGTCGATTACAATATCATACAGTGCTTATACAATACAATACAAAACGAGACGAGACAGAGACTAGACGAGACAAAGAGATGCGATCTAGAACAATGATGAGGATTTGACAACTAATCACCATCAACACTCTTGTTCGCCCCCTCTCTCTTCTCTCTCAACACCTGTCTTACACGTCCACTCCCCCTCCCTCCTTCAACTACTGTTCTTCTCCCCCCCCCCCCCCCCCCCCCCCCCCCCCCCGTCCACCTTGTCATTCCACGCCTGCACCCCTAACGCCCTCGACCATCTCACACACTCCCTCCCTTCCGCACCGCTTCTCCGTGTTTCCTTCAGTGTCTTTTTTTCCCACCTAAGTTGTTTCTTTTTCATCATCACCGTGGTATTCGTCGTTTTCACTTTCTTATTTTAATCAAGGTAGCTTTTAAATTTAATTTTCTTTTTAAAGAAAGAAAGAAAAGAGATCCGGAGGGATCTTTTTGTACTCCCAGTTCTTCTAGAACAGAGAGTACTTTAGAATGAGAACGAAGAAATGCTGCATGCGTGTGTGTGTGTGTGTGTGTGTGTGTGTGTGTGTGTGTGTGTGTGTGTGTGTGTGTGTGTCCGTGGTCAAAATGTGTTCCACTCGCTCTAGACAAAACTACTGAGCCGATCTTTCTGAAAATTTGTAGGTATGTTACTAACGGCTGTAACGACCCAAACGGTTTTTCTTCTTTATGGAGTATCTCAGAAAGTACGCGGCCGATCTTTCTGAAAATTAGCAGGTATGTTTATTATGGGTCACGGATGATGCCCGATGTTTTAGTTTACCGTTATAGCCGTTACTAACGGCTATAACGGCCCATAACGGTTTTTCCTTTTTATGGAATATCTCAGAAAGTACGTGGCCGATCTGTTGAAAATTTGTAGGTATGTTCATTATGGGTCACGGATGATGCCCAATGTTTTAGTTTACCGTTATAGCCGTTACTCAGAAAGTACTTGGCCGATCTTTCTGAAAATTTGTAGGTATGTTCATTATGGGTCACAGATGATGGCCGATGTTTACCAGAATGGCCGTTACTAACGGCTATAACGGCCCAAAACGGTTTTTCTTCTTTATGGAATATCTCACGAGTATTCAAGATAAACTGGGAGTACGTTCATATGCTTTGCATCTTGTTTTCCATTACATTCCACAGTCAACATTCTAGCAGTCAAGCAGACACAAAAGAAGACCAAAGAATAGGACAAAAACAATATCTGTATTAGGGGGTGAGGAGGGGGTGGGGGTCTGGGGACACACACATACACACACGCACGCACGCACGCACAGCATTCACGCACGCTTGCACGCGCGCGCGCGCGCGCGCGCGCGCGCACACACAACACACACTCACACACACACACACACACACACACACACACACACACACACACACACACACACACACACACAGAAAATTGAGGAGCTCACTGAAGGCAAGGAAGTTTTGCTTTGTAGTAAATGTCACGGACTAATCTTATACATAACACACCTCGCCTCGACATTATGAATAGATGAATGCGTGGAAAGCTGTGGTTTGTTTTCTCGGGTATCTTCCCTTTCGTTTCTCTCGCTGTGAGTCACTGTTTGTTTGTTTGTTAGACTGTCATTTTGTCTTCTGCACAAGGAAAATAGCCAACGTATTTGTGTACGTTGTAGGCGACCCATGGCAAAATTTACGTATGTATGTATGTATGTATGTATGTATGTATGTATGTATGTATGTATGTATGCGTGTATGGCGTGTATGTATGTACGTGTGTATGTATGTACTGTGTATGTATGTATGTATGTATGTATGTATGTATGTATGTATGTGTGCATATATGTATGTATGTATGCATGTATGTGTATGTATGTATGTATGTATGTATGTATGTTTGTAGGCAGTAGGCATCCTTCAGTCTCGGAAGACTATGGAGTTGCGCTCTAGGTGTCTATTCTGGTACAGCGACGGGTGTGGCTGGCCAGTCCGACGCGGGAATGACAGTCCCTGTGGCAGAGGGCACAGATGAAGTCTGACGCTGGATTTGTCTGCCTGGGCTACAGCCTTTCTTCTCATTCTCTTTTCCCCGTGCTGCTGAGCGAGTGTCTCTTCGAACTTGGAGAGACTTTTCTGCACAGTCTGTCTCCAGGCTGACCGTTCGAGGGCTGTTGCTTCCCAGTTGTTCTGGTCGATGTTCAAGGCTTTAGGTCCCTCTTGCACACGTCTTTGAATCGCAGCTGTGGTCTGCCTGTGGGACGTTTTCCCTGCACAAGTTCTCCATAGAGGAGGTCTTTAGAGATCCGTCCGTCATCCATGCGCACGACATGGCCGAGCCAGCGCATACGTCTCTGTTTCAGCAGCGTGCACATGCTGGTGCATCCGGCTCTTTCCAGGACAGTGTTGTTTGGGACCTTGTCCTGCCAGGTGATGTTCAGAATGCGTCGTAGGCTACGCATATGAAAAGCATTGAACTTTCGCTCCTGTCGGGCATGCAAAGTCCAAGACTCGCTGCCATACAGGAGGGTGCTCACAACGCAGGCTCTGTAGATCTGGATCTTTGTGTGCTCGGTCAGCTTGCTGTTGTTCCATGCTTTCTTTGTCAGTCTGGTCATGGTGGTGGCTGCCTTGCCGATGCGCCTGTTGAGCTCTGCGTCAAGTGAGAGGGTGTCTGAGATAGTTGAGCCCAGATAAACAAAGTCATGGACGGCTTCCAGTTCATGGTCATTGATGCTGATGACTGGGGGAGAGTCAACATCCTGTCCCATGACCTGTGTTTTCTTCAAGCTAATGGTAAGCCCGAAGTCTTGGCAGGCATCGCTGAAGCGAGTCATGAGCTGCTGTAGGTCCTCGGCTGAGTGGGCGGTTACTGCTGCGTCGTCTGCAAAGAGGAAGTCACGCAAGCACCTCAGCCTGACTTTAGTCTTGGCTCTTAGTCTGGAGAGGTTGAAGAGCTTCCCGTCTGTCCTGGTTCGGAGGTAGATACCTTCAACTGCAGGACCAAATGCGTGTTTCAGCATCACAGCAAAGAAGATTCCAAACAGGGTGGGAGCCAGGACGCAACCCTGTTTCACTCCGCTCCGTATGTTGAAGGCAGCTGATGTTGAGCCGTCAAAGACGACGGTGCCTTTCATGTCTTCGTGGAAGGATCTGATGATGCTGAGAAATTTGGGTGGACATCCAGTCTTGGGAGGATCTTGAAGAGGCCATCCCTGCTGACCAGATCGAAAGCCTTTGTGAGATCTATAAAGGCAATGAAGAGTGGCTGCCTTTGCTCCCTACATTTCTCCTGAAGTTGTTTAAGGGAGATCATATCTATAGTGGATCTGTCGGCATGGAAACCGCATTGTGATTCAGGATAAACTTGCTCTGCAAGTACTTGGAGCCTCTTCAGTGCTACTCGTGCAAAGACTTTCCCAACGATACTAAGGAGGGATATGCCGCGATAATTATTGCAATCACTTCTGTCACCTTTGTTTTTGTACAGTGTGACGACGTTAGCATCCCTCATGTCTTGCGGTACTTCGCCTTCACTCCGACAGAGGCAGAGGGTTTCATGCAACTCGGTGATGAGTGTCTCTTTACAACACTTCAGTACTTCGATGGGAATACCGTCTTTCCCTGGTGCCTTGCCTGAGGCAAGAGAGTCCAGGGCCTCGTTGAGTTCGTCTATGGTTGGTTCTCTGTCAAGCTCTTCCAGCTCTGGTAGGCGCTCTATGGCATTCAGGGCATCTTCTGTGACTACATTTTCTCTTGCATATAGCTCAGTGTAGTGTTCTACCCAGCGCTCCATCTGTTGTTCTCTGTCCTGAATCACCTCCCCTGTAGCTGATCTCAAAGGGGCAGTTTTCTTTTGTGTTGGGCCCAATGCCTGCTTGATGCCGTCATACATCGCCTTAATGTTGCCTGTGTCAGCTCCGATCTAAATCTGGGAGCAGAGCTGAAGCCAATAATCGTTGGCGCATTGCCTGGCACACTGCTGGACTTTGCTGCGAGCAGCACGGAGAACCTGGAGGTTCTGCTCGCTGGGACTGGTTTTGTATGCTGTCAGGGCGTTTCTCTTGGCCTCGATGACTGGTGTCATTTCTTCTAAATGGGCTTCGAACCAATAAGCTATTTGCTGGTCTTTTTGCCAAAGGTGGACATGGCGGCGTTGTAGACAGCATCTCTGAAGTGTTCCCATCGGTCTTGGGCATTTGCAGTGGGTGGGCCAGGGAGAGAATCCTCCAACACGCGCGCGAACTCCTCCACTTTTCTTTGATCGCGTGTTTTGCTGGTGTCGATGCGAGGCCGGCCCTCCTTTCTCGTACTGTGCAGTCTCTTCACACGGAGCTTCACTTTGCTGCACACCAAAGAGTGGTCAGTGTCACAATCTGCGCTCTGGTAGCTGCGAGTGATCTTGATGCTGGAAAGGTTGACACGTCTGATGAGGATCAGATCGAGCTGATGCCAGTGTTTGGATCGAGGGTGTCTCCAGGAGACTCGATGCTGAGGCTTCGTGTTGAAGAAGGTGTTACTGACGCACAACCCATGATGACAGCAGAGCTCTAGCAGGCGCTGGCCATTCTCGTTCATTTTCCCAGTGCCGAATGACCCAAGCAGGTGGGCCAGGAGTTGTGATCGACACCTACTCTGGCGTTGAAATCGCCTGCGATGAACAGTAATTCTCTGTCGGGAATTCTCCTTATGGCAGCACTGAGGTCGTCATAAAACTTGTCTTTTGCTTCTGCCGTGGATGCCAAAGTTGGTGCGTAGGCACTAATTAGACTGATTGGTCCCGATGATGTTTGGAGTCGGAGAGACAGGATTCGTTCTGTTCCTTCTGCTGGTGGGGTTATGGACTCCAATAATCTATTTCTAACTGCGAATCCCACGCCGTGTTCTTTGACCTCGTCTGATGGTTTGCCCAGCCAGAACAGGGTGAAGTCTCTCTCCCTCACAGATCCTGTTTCTGGGAGCCTGGTTTCTTGAAGGGCGACAATGTGCATCTGCAGTCTGCTCAGTTCTCTGTCGATGACGGCTGTCTTGCGAACATCGTTTACTTCCTGCAGGTGGGCCAGGATGTATGTATGTATGTATGTATGTATGTATGTATGTATGTATGTATGTAGTATGTGTGTATGTATGTTGTATGTACGTATGTATAATGTATGTTATGTTATGATGTAATGTATGTATGTATGTATGCATGTTTGTTGTGTATGTGTTGATGTGTGCATGTGTGCATGTATATATGTATGTATGTGTGTATGCATGTATGTATGGATATACGTATGCATATATGTATATATGTATGTATGCATGCATGCATGCATGTATGTATGTATGTATGTATGAATGTATGTATATGTATGCATGATGTATGTATGTGACCAGCCGCCGTGGCGAAGTGGTTAGCGTCGCGGACTCCCGGCTGGGAGGTCGTGGGTTCGAATCCCATCAGAGTCATGTGGGTTTTTCTGCCCCGACCGGCTCCTACCCAGAGTTGAGTTTGCTGCGGACTCAGTTGGGAAGACTGGGACCACACAGTCGAGTTTCATCCACCTAATGGATGCATTTCTGAGAGTGTTGCTAAAATTTCCTGACCAACACTACAGGTGCCTGTATCTCTCGGGCCTGGTTGACGCCGGGATATATTATGAAAGGAAGCGTAGAGTACAGCCCTGTCATGTAGTCTCAGACCGAAATGGAAATCCGTAGCATCATCTTAATCATCCTCATTCTCATCGATCAGCATTAAAAAAGAAAATGTCTCAAATTCTGTGGCCCTTCATGCCCTGCTCTCATGGTGACCTCAATTTCGATGTCCTCTCCACGTCTGTGGTCTTGGTTTGGTTCCGTCGGGGTCACCGATATCGGCGAGTCCATGAGGGCTGTCGTTGGACGGACGTGGTGGCGCCCTCCGGAGGGAGAGCTCACTCACGCCGGCTCCGCGACTAAGCAATTATTGTCGTCAGTAGGGGACTTAGTAGGTGGTGTCCTGCGTATGTTAGATCAGAACAGGCGCCACTGAACATCACCGAAGTGACTCGGCAGCAGTGCAGTGTTTCCTCCGGTGGGTTGCCTCTTGACGACTTGACATTGACTGCTCCCTGTGGATTGCCGGTGCCGGGGCTGCGGCGTGGCCGACCAGGCTGTGGCTGTGGACGGGGTGTCGGAACGAGCGGCGTGGGTGCACTGCCTCTGAGATGGCGCAGAGGCTGGGACAGCAAAAAAAAAAATGATGTATGTATGTATGTATGTATGTATGCATGTGTGCATGCATGCATGTATGTATATGTAGTATGTAAGTATGTAGGTATATATGTAAATATGTATGCATTCATTCTTACACACTAGTGTAAGTTCAGTTTTGTAGATTTGTTTACTCATTTATCTATCTGTCTGTCTGTCTATCTATCTATTTATCTATCTAAATATCTAAGTATCTACATATCTATCTGTCTATCTATCTGTCTGCTACTTATCTATCTATCTGCCTGTCTGTGTACCTATCTAGCTAGCTCTGTGTGTGTGTGTGTGTGTGTGTGTGTGTGTGTGTGTGTGTGTGTGTGTGTGTGTGGCGCCGTGCGCGCGCGCGCGTGTGCGTGTGTGTGTGTGTGTGTGTGTGTTGTGTGTGTGTGTGTGTGTGTGCATGCATGTGTACATGTATGTGAACGTAGATAGATAGATAGATAGACAGACAGACAGATAGACAGACAGACAGATAGACAGACAGATAGATAGATAGATAGATAGATAGATAGATAGATAGATAGATAGATAGACTTCCAGATGTATGCTTGACCGTCGTATTCTTGCAAAGCTTATTAGATGTACATCCGTATATCTGTTAAAGGTGTAAATTAAAAAAGTAAAAGAGTGTTTTGAACAGGAAAAGACATCTAGATCTAAGAGTGTTGACAAAGAACAATAATTCGGCTCTATGTGTGAAAGATTAAAAAGAATTCACCTGTAATTTTACCCTTCAGAGGCAGATCACTTCGATCAAAGCCAGGCTCTGTTTCCATTGTTTTTAATTGGAGACGAGTGCATTTTTTTTAACAGTGATCATATCCCTCAAGATGATGCTCAGTGTTTATTTATTTTGTGTTTTGTCATGTACTTTATTTGTCTGTGTCCTTGGCGGTAACTAACCCCCTCTTTTTTTTTCTTCTAAATTTGGTTTTATTTTGTTTTGTTAATTCAATTCTATTTTGTTTATCTAATTTCTTTTTTTTTTTCAATTTATTTCATTTCATTTTATTTATTCATTTGATTTTAT
>CM065729.1:59898694-59901194 GCA_033310375.1 Conus canariensis
ATGAGAACATTACGTGTGTGACCATTTTTTTATTACCCTGCCACATGGGCAGCCACACTCCGACTTCATGGGATTTTGGAGACTGATGGTGTTATGCTAGGAGCTTGTCACGACTGAAGACAAGCCCCAGATAGTCATGCAGAGCATAACAACATTTTCATGTAGCCTTGGTGTTCTAGCCTATGTCAGTTGGTCTGACACAGCCTTAAGCCAAGGCGGTAAGATGCTATTTAAACTTGAGACCAAGAAGGGCACTGTTCTCCTTGAAACAGGTCGAACGGGCGATTCTCCTTAAGACAGGGTGAACGTGTTTTTTTCTTTGAGAAAAGGTGAACGTGCTCTTCTCCTTGAGACGGGATAAATTTTCTCATCGAGACAGTTTGAATTTGCTCTTCTCATTGAGACAGGGTAACCATTCCATTATCCACGAGACACGTTGAAACTTTGTGTGTGTGTGTGTGTGTGTATTGTGTGTGTGTGTGTGTGTGTGTGTGTGTGTGTGTGTGTGTGTGTGTGTGTGTGTGTGTGTGTGTGTGTGTGTGTGTGTGTGTTTTGCATGAGACGGAATGAACCTACTATTCTCCTTCTGACAAAGCGTGTGTAACAGTTCTCTTGAGACAAAATGAACGTATATGTACATTATCCTTGAGACATAATGAACGACCTCTGTGTGTGTGTGCCTGTGTGTGTGTGTGTGTGTGAGTGTGTGTGTGTGTGTGTGTGTGTGTGTGTGTGTGTGTGTGTGTGTGTGTGTGTGTGTTAGCGTGTGTGTGTGTGTGTGTGTGTGTGTGTGTGTGTGTGTGTGTGTTGTGTGTGTGTGTGTGTGTTGGCATGAGACGGGGTAAATGTGCTACTCTCCTTGAGACAGGATAAAAACGCCATTGTTTTTTAGGCAGGGCGAATGTACTACTCTCCTATGACACAGGATAAAAACGCCATTGTTTGTGAGACAGGGCGAATGTACTACTCTCCTATGACACAGGATAAAAACGCCATTGTTTGTGAGACAAGGCGAATGTACTACTCTCCTATGACACAGGATAAAAACGCCATTGTTTGTGAGACAAGGCGAATGTACTACTCTCCTATGACACAGGATAAAAACGCCATTGTTTGTGAGACAGGGCAAATGTACTACTCTCCTATGACACAGGATAAAAACGCCATTGTTTGTGAGACAGGGCGAACGTACTACTCTCCTATGACACAGGAATAAAAACGCCATTGTTTGTGAGACAAGGAGAACTTTCTTTCTTCTTTCTTTGGCGTTCGACAGCTACGCAGTCAGGGTCTAAGTCCGAGGGATGCCACAAAATCGGACGTCCGGCGAAGATCGCTGCCGTCCCCCAGAGCTTGGTGTTGAGGTCCGCACCCCCGGGCCAGGACTGATGCCGCGTCTCCTCATGCAGGGGGCAGTCTTGGAGAATATGGGATGGGGTCTGGTCAGCCTGGCCGCAATCGCATAGGGATGTGGCTGCCACTCCAATCCTCTTCAGGTGTGCTCGGAGGCCGCAGAGACAGGGAGAACGTGCTACTCTCCTGTGAGACAGGGTAAAACGTGTTCTCCTTCAGGATTTTTAGGAGCTGCCTCCAAGACTTCCAACCGTTATTGTACCCTGAAAGACGGTCTTGGACAGGAAGTCTGGCGAGACACTGGTTCCACCATGGAAGCTTACGATATCTGAACTACGTGGAGGGTTCCTAATTGACGTCATACATATATAGATTTGCCCTGTGACGTAGGCAGGTCAGGGTGCTTGGGTGGATCAGTTGGTGAGAGTATCGAGCGGACAGTCAGTGTTGAGAGTTCGAATCAACCTGAGGTCCAACAGGACAAAACTCCATTGTCGCTATCAGTAGTCACGTGTTGTCGTTCTGGTGGTCTGGTGTGGTGTAGTGTAGTGTAAGGTAGGCCTTTCTTTCCATCAGCTTCTGGGCTGCTTATCCTGCCTGTCGTATCGCAGTGGATGGGTGTGGAGTTACAAATGAATGCAGGTGATTGACTAACTCACCAATCAACCAACTAACTAGCTTAACTACCCAACCAGCCAACTAACTCACTTAACTAACAAACCAACTAGCTAACCTAACTTAGCAACCTACCAACTAACTTGAATTACCCACCAACCAAGTAACTAACTTATTAACTAACTTACTGACCAACTTACTAACTAACTAGCTGACTAACTAACTGACTGACTGACTGACCAGCCAACCCTCCAACCAACCAATCAACTTAACTAACTAACTAACTAACTAACTAACTAACTAAATAACTAAAGAACTAACTAACTAACTAACTAACTAACTAACTAACTAACTAATTAACTAACTAACTTACTTACTTACTTACTTACTAACAAACTAACAGACTAACTAACAAACATCAGACACACTGCCTACCTTGATTTCTAATCAACATCAGTTTATCGATGTGAGGACTACTTCACAGCGAACGTATTGCCGTGTTTCCTGATCAACATTAGTATGTTAATGTGAG
>CM065729.1:59908694-59913694 GCA_033310375.1 Conus canariensis
AAGTAATTTTTTATCATAAATGTTTTTGACAAAAGTCAAATTTCCATTCGTGTGTGTGTGTGTGTGTGTGTGTGTGTGTGTGTGTGTGTGTGTGTGTGTGTGTGTGTGTGTGTGTGTGTGCGTTTGTGAACGTGTGTGTGTGTGTGTGTGTGTGTGTGTGTGTGTGTGTGTGTGTGTGTGTGTGTGTATGCGTTTGTGAACGTGTGTGTGTGTGTGTGTGTGTGTGTGTGTGTGTGTGTGTGTGTGTGTGTGTGGTGTGGTGTGGTGTGTGTGTGTGTGTGTGTGTGTGTGTGTGTGTGTGTGTGTGTGTGTGTGTGTGTGTGTGTGCTGTGAAATGTGATGTTTTTATCAATATCGTAGGCCTAGGACATTCAGCACAACGAAAGTAGGGGAAGATTGGGTAAGTTAGAACCCCTACGAAATGCAGCCCTGCCTCCTTCACTAATTTTACTTCACTCAAGCTTAATCATTTGTAAAGCTTACCATAAGAGCTTCATATAGTACAGCCATCAAATGGCTATCTGTATTTCAAAAAGTTCTATATAAGAAATCACAAAATTCTTAAAGAAAATGAAGCCCACTTTAGACATCATTTCGGGTTAAATGGACCAGGGAGTGGTAAATATTGGGCCACGGGCCTATATTAACCGACCCGCATTATTCATAAACCCAAACCAAATTATTTGTCTGTTGGCTATATAAGATGTGTGAGCTTGTTCGATAATCCATTTAAAGGCACCTAAGGTCTCAACACATTCATAAACTAAACTTAAAGAGTGAATGATTATCCTTAATTGTCAGAACAGAAACACAAACATAATAGAGTCTAAAAGCTAATACAAGCCAAACCGCAGAACAGACAGTTTCAGTTGTCTTGCTTTAACTGCAGTGCTTCTAGGGCACTTAAAATCATGAATTTACAAACGAGTCAAAGTAACCCATTTTAGTCACAAGTAACCCAAAAGTTATCAGAGGCCATAATGCAGAGCTTCAGGCATCATTTGGCTTTGTTTTACTGCAGTCCTTTTAAGGCATTCAAAGCTTCAAGGAAGCCGTGATTTGAAATTAATTAACATAGTATCTGTTTGAAAGGATCATCCATTTCTCTTCTAAAGCTTTTATCTAGTTTAATGACATAAACAACGCAGAAAAAAATGCAGAACGTGACGTTCAAAATGGGTTTTCTTTCATTACGCTCGTTTTAAGGCACCTAAGGCCTAAATATAATCATGTTCAAAATGTGAAACATAACACATTGATATAAAGTATCTTTTGTTTTGGATGGCTTCTTTTAAAAAAGACAAACGAATTAATGTTCGAAAACAAAAAGAAACATTCAAAGCACCGTCAATATTTGGATATGTTTCTTCTAAACAAGTGGATGCCACACACGCGCACGCGCGCGCGCGCGCGCACGCACGCACCCACCCACCCACACACACACACACACACACACACACACACACACACACACACACACACACACACACACACACACACTGCCGACAAAGCTGGATCTTGAACCTCTGAAGTCTTGCGGTAGAAGACAGAACCGAAATTTTTAGAAGATGAAGTTCCTTTTGACCAAGATCAAAGACATGTGTTCGTTTTGTGATGCCGCGAAGTTAAGAAGTAAAAAGGTCACATAGTCCAATAAGGTCGAAGCGGTTAAATAGCCAATAACGCAAATTTCTCAAATATCATTGTCATAATTATTTCTCTTTGTTCGTCGTACACTATTTAGGCCTATTAATAATGAGCAGTCCAAAAGCTGCAACCTGTAATAAGTATACTATAATGCCATGGAACTACTACACATCATTTTCTTTTTTTTCTTTTTTGTTTCTACTTTAAAATAAGATCCAAATCAGAAATTCGGAGACATTTGGGGTAGAAGGAAAGGAGTTTTAAGAGTTGGGTGTAGCATGTAATGAATTAGGATATCCATAATATAAGAGTGCGGCTATTATACGATTTCGTGTCTCTCGTTGTCTTCCCATGACTATCCATATGTCTTCCCATGACTATCCATATGTCTTCCCATGACTATCCATACTGACATGCACATAGCCCTGTCACCCTATTATGTAATATTATGGGGATAATTATATGATTTGTTCCCTCGGCTTTGCCCTCCTCTCTGCCCCATCCATCTCTGACCTATCATACCTCCTCCAACGGTTTGTATTGTAAGGGAGTGCATGAGTGAGGAAATGTATGTGTGTGAGTTTGTGTGCGTGTGTGCCCACGCATGCGTGTGTACATACGTGTGTGCGTAGTCTCTCTCTCTCTCTCTCTCTCTCTCTCTCTCTCTCTCTCTCTCACACACACACACACACACACACACACACACACACACACACACACACACACACACACACACACATGGAACACGTAAACGCGCATGCGCGGGCATACACAAAAAAACTCAAACACGCACATAAACTTCCACAAAGAGATTACTGTGTAACTTGCAGGGTTTGTGGGGAGAAGTCTTAAGGGTTCTATTTAATTGTCTAGGGGAAAGAGTATCGTCCCACGAGAAGATGTTCAGGGTGGATGGGGTATGTAAAGTGATAGCTGACACGGGGGTATCCTAGGAGAGAGAGAGAGAGAGAGAGAGAGAGAGAGAGAGAGAGAGAGAGAGAGAGAGAGAGAGAGAGAGAATATGAGAGAGAGAGAGAGAGAGAGAGAGAGAGAGAGAGAGAGAGATTGCGTGATTATGGACAAATGAATCACAGATAAATCTGAGCATGAATGCAGTTGTTTCAGGGTCCACACACACACACACACACACACACACACACACACACACACACACACACACACACACACACACACACACACACACCGTCGCGCTCTCTCCACATACACGCACACATGCTTTCACGTCCAGAGAGAGAGAGAGAGAGAGAGAAGGGGGGGGGGGTGCGGGAAAGGCAGAGACCAACTGACAGACAGTTTGATGGACAGAGTGAAACTGAAGAGAGTCAAACAGATAGAGGGAGGGCGATACATGGAGAGAATGAGCGAGAAAAACAAATAGAGACAGAAAGATAGACCGGCAGTCAAGCAGACACAAATAAAATCATAGACAGAAAGACAATGGGGCAACTGATACGTAAAACCATGAGAGAGGGAGGTGGGGGTAGAGTTGGGGCAGAGACCGAACATGTCTTTGACGTCGTTTTTTTACGGGAAAAGCTGTCTCAGAGCGACAACTTTTCTACGGCAGCAATTTTTTTACATGAAATGCTGTCGCTGCGACATGATTTTATTTTTAGGCAACGACACGATTTTATGGACATTTCTCGTGAAATCCTGTCGCGCTACCAATTTTTATGAAATTCAGTCGCTCAGCGATAATTTTTCATGAACCAGCTGCAGTATTTCCCGGGAAATACTGTCGCTGCGACACGATTTTATGAGCGACAGTATTATATATGACACCGGCACCGTCAGCTTTGGAGGAAGAACCATCCAAAAACTTCGATTTCCGCATGACGTTGATGGTCTGGCAAGCAATGAGAAAGAACACACCAGGCTTGTTTAACGACTGGCTGAAACACCAGCAAAACATGGCATAGACATCAGCACCCAGAGGACCCAGCTAATGGCCAGCCACACCACCACCATCAATACTGACTGTCCATGTTCAGAAATTAGAATCTGTTCAACGATTCACTTACGTGGAATCCTTTATTAGCCGTCAGGGATCCAAACCAGAAATCCTCTCAAGGGCAAGGAAGACAACCACGGCATGGACCAGACTAACACCTGTATGAAAGGAACAAGAACATTATGAAATAAAAGATCAGGCCCCATAAGCCATGGAAATGAGACAGCGGGTGCGTCAGAGTATCAGGTGAGACGTAGTAGGATCATACGCAGATCTTCTGAAATCCGTCAGAAAAAGGAAACTACGTTAGTACGGCCATGTAACAAGATCCAATGGCCTTTCGTAAACGATCCTCCAGGAAACTTATTGAAGGAGGGGGGTGGGTAGAAGGGAGGGCGGGGGAAGAAGAGAGGGGGGGGGGGGAAGACACGATGGACTGGCAGCATTGCAGAGTGGACAGGAGGGGAAAACCTGCAAGGATTCCCAGCACATACCTGACAGAACTGGATGAATCTAGTGAACTGTTCTTCAGCGTGGTGCCCCAGTGAGTGAGTTCCCACGCAGTTCAGGGCAAAGCAGAAGAAATCAGGAAACACGGGCCATGCATCACTTTGGAGGACTGATGAGAGAGACTCAAAGACAGCTGGCAGAGGAACAGACTCAGCCAAAGCTCTACCTTTCCACTGTTGTAACCTCCTCTATAAGTGAAATTTGACAATGAGTAAATAACAAACAAGCAGGGTAACTCTTGCTCCTATGGTGCAATAATTTCAAGGCCCTTAACTCCAAACAAATGCTGCTTACAACACCAACACAGAGCACACAGCACAAACCAGGAGAGGATATGTCTCCTTGTTTGTTCTGTGTGCTCAGTGTTGTCATTCCTGCCAGGCGATTTGGTGTCGTAAGCAGCATTTTGTTTGATGTTTGTATGGGTTTGTAATTTTTTTCATCATGGGAGCAAGAGTCACTCTACTTTGTTTGCTATTTACTGTTTACTGTTCCCAGCCTCTATCAAGATTTCTTTGACAATTAGTTTGCTAAGTGTAATCCAAGCAATATCAGCAAGCCTTGATATGGCCTATGGGTTTTTTTCATATTAATTCTCATAGATATGGGTGATATGGCCCACATGGTCGATTGCTTTTAAGTCGAAGGTTCAGCTGGATCTTTTCAGCAAATGGGAGGTATTTCTGTATTAAGGGCTGATGACATATTGGAGAGATGGGGTGGAGGTGGAACGGGTGGGAGTACTATACTCACGGGAGAAGAAGACAGATGGCTTTTAGGCCAGCCAGTAAGAACAGATAAGGACCGGAAAGGGCTAGGTTCTTAAAGGAAGAACAGAAATTGACGACAGAAAGAACAGAAAAAAAGGACA
>CM065729.1:59916194-59921194 GCA_033310375.1 Conus canariensis
CTGAACTATCTATACTCATCGGATATCTTCCTAGTTCTCCGTATACTAAGTTGTTTGGCGTTTTTCTCCCTACCCCCATGTATCTTTTACATGCGAATAAATGTATATTTTCCACCGCTGAATAACGAGTCAAACCCCATACTTCTGCTGCGTACAGTAGCAGTGACTTGACCTGTGTATCAAATAGCTTAAAAAATATATTTATATCTAAGTGTCCTAAACTATACATTGTTTTCATTATTTCACCTATTTTCCCTTTCGCCCTTCCTGCATATTCTGAAAGTGAAATATCTACTGAGAGTTTAGTCGTTAGAGTAAAACCTAAATATTTGTAGCTGTTTACTACCTCAATTTCTTCCCCTTTGTAGTTCCATTTTTCTAGTCTGCCAAGGTATCCTCCTTTTCTAAAGACCATGATTTTTGTTTTTTGGAGATTAACCTTTAGTCCAATGCGGTCCGAGGCTTCCTGTAGGTTCTTAATTTGGTTTTGCAGAGACAGACAGAGAGAGAAAGAGAGAGAGAGAGAGAGAGTCAAAAGTCAAGAACACTTTATTATCTCCAAAGAGAGAGAGGGGGGAGCTCTTCTGTGATTAATTGATTGTTTACCATCAAGTTTATTTCAACTGTAAGTTCAGTATTTTGGCTTGGCTGTTTAGAGATATTCCTCTTTAAGAAACGAGAAACACACAAAAACATATATTACAGGCATTCCTTTGTAAAAAATTTTTTTATCTGTGTATGTAAGGATATCACATTAAACATATATACGTACGTATCTATTATGCAAACACAGACATAACAAAGAGATTTGTTTACTGGACAGAATTACGTGGTTCTGTATACAGTCAGTGACATTTTAAGCTATCTTATTTCATTTTGCCTCTCTGCATCCCTTCCCCCTCCCCACCCCCACCCCCCCCCCCCCCCCCACCTCCCCCTCCACACACTCATATCCTTCTGCCCTCAACCACCGCCTTCTTTAAAAACTATTTTTGCGAAGTGACTGCAATAGTAAGAGAGGATTTTTTTTGCCTGTATCTCTTTTCCTTCTCTGTCTTTGTCTCTCTCTGTCTCTCTCTGTCTGTCTCTCTCTCTCTTTCTTTCTGTCTTTCTCTCTCTCTCTCTTTCTCTCTCTCTTTCTCTGTCTCTCTCTCTCTGTCACACACACACACACACACAACGCGCGCACACGCACACACACACACACACACATATATATATATATATATATATATATATATATATATACAGAGAGAGAAAGAGACAGAGACAGAGAGACAGAGAGAGAGGAGAATAATTAGCTAAATAAGAGATAAAATAAAGAGCAGGTGGAAATCAGCCCTTCGGTATTTTGGAAGATTGAACAAAATTAAGTTCATGAACAAAAAAAAAAAAAAAAAAACCCAGCATATGGAAAGAAGCACAAAATGTCTCTGCTTGCGTGACTTTTTTAAAAACAGTCTGCATTCTTATCTGCCTGGCTGCCCTTTAAGATGTTCTGAGCCGTTCCTTGTTAATGTGACTTTAAAAGAAATGTTTTCTGCGTTCTCTACTATTGTGAGGTGTTTTTTTTTCAAAATGTTCAGCGCTATTTCTTGTTAATGTGACCTTTTCACAAATTCTGCACTGTTATCAGCTAATGTGAACTTGCACAACTTGCACCGTTGCCTGCTATTTTATTAAGTTCATTATTGTACAGCTTAAAAAAAAACGTACTGTTCTTACTGACGCGACCTTTAAAAAAAAGTTCTGCGCCTTTTCAAGGTAATTTGACTTTGTGAAAAGTTCCGCATTGTTCCTGCTGATGTGACTTTGTAAAAACCTCTACACTCCTCCTATGTGACCGTCTTAAATATCTGCTGCTATTCCTGCTAATGCTGTGCCATGTAACTTGCCACTGAAATATATTTGGAATTGACTTTTTTGTCCATTAAGGTACGCTATCATCGAGTTAAGACAAATTCTTTGTGTAGACAAGACATTATGAGCTGTGCACAGTGAACGGAGCTGTTAGCCTGACTCTTAAGCCTGCTGTCTGTTGACTCCGTGAAAGAAAAATTATAGCACATTTCATACAGATTTTGTTTTTCACTCTAACTGTCTAATTTTCGAAACCCACCCTCTTCCTACACTCCATCCCTCTCTGCTTTCCTCTCAGCTGATGGATTACTCCCATGGGATGGTTCCGGCCCCTTATACACATTTACACCATAGTTTGCTTTGTCACGCCATGGGCACCGGCAGCTATCAATATTGAGGCCACCCACCGGAGGAGACATTGCACTGTTCCCCATGGTACAATTCTTACCAAGTACAACTACTGATTCAGCCAGGGGTGGCTCATAGATTGTCCTTAATTAATGAATGTTGCTGAAGTCAGTTTATGCTTTTTGGATTTGTTCTGATTTAGTTTTTTCAGTTGTCTTCCAAAGGGAGTTTTCTATGGTGTAGTTTTCTTGTGTCTGTATGCTGTATCAAGATATTTGACAAATCTACACATGAAATGGAAACTCAGTGTGTGGCTTATTATAATTTGTTGGTTTCTTTCGTTCGGCGACATAGTAGTTTTTCTTTTAAGTTTCAAACGCAGTCTGTTTTGAGGTTTGTTTAGAAATGATATGGTTCTGATTAAATGGGCATTTTTAGCATTGCAGCAGTGAATGCATAGAACGTTAGTTTCTGCCAGGAAATGCACTGTGTCCACCATGGCAAAGACGATGACTATTGGCATCTAATTTTCCCGAGCATCAACTGCCCATGATACTGTTGACCACTCTCTTGGAACTCAAATATTATGACTGAAAATCCAGTTTACTGTCCTAATTTTAAACCATGGAA
Source organism: Conus canariensis (assembly GCA_033310375.1). Lineage (NCBI taxonomy): Eukaryota > Metazoa > Mollusca > Gastropoda > Neogastropoda > Conidae > Conus > Conus canariensis. Next base: position 59,919,033 of record CM065729.1, read on the forward strand.
GCTTTATCTCTCGTATTTTGTGTATATTTCTTTGAAAGTATTGCTCTCGCGGTCGATGCTGTTTCCAAGCATCTCTTCCCATTTTGCATCACTGTTTGAATGCTTGCATCCTCAACTGGCCTGATGGCCGCGCTTAATCTGCGTTTACCAGGGTTTACTTTCTATCTAATGTCCACAATGCATAATTGTACAAGTATGCTTTTTAATCAGCTCAAATGTCGCATATGCGCTCGGCCGCGCCTTAAACCACATGACTTTGCGATAGCAATGCCCTTTTTTCTTCAAGGAGAATATAAGCTTACAACACAACGAAGCGCCGTCAGCGAAAGACTGAGACTCCGATGAGAGAGTGTCCCGGTGAGAACAGAGACAGGTTTTGTGTAGGCCTGTAGTAGAAGAAATGTATCCAGTACAACCCCCTAAGGACATTGTCAAAGAGGTCTGGAACTTAGGAAGGGTAATCAATAATGACTGTGAGATAAGAACGAACCCAACAGAATGCATGACTAGAGATGCTACAAGTGGATTTGAGTTTGTATATATATACACGAGGATCGACAAAGTGATTTAAATGTACCACAGAGTGAACACAGAAACATTCCTAGTCTCCCTGGCTGCTTTCGAAAGAGCTGGTGCGATGCTGTGACACAACTGATCGACAGACAGGGATGAGATTACTTAATGAACGCTAAGTTAGACTTGACATGGCTGGAGGCAATTTTCTGAACAACTCAGGACAAAACAGAGAGACTGGGAACTGGTTGGAGTTTTTCAAGGTGTTATAGGTCAAGAACTGATTTCTTCCGTATAGCAGCTCTTGGAGTCAGCTCTCAAAGACATGATGGTGTTTGCGAAAGGCAGGAGAGAGAGAGAGAGAGAGAGAGAGAGAGAGAGAGAGAGAGAGAGAGAGAGAGAGAGAGAGGGTAAGTTTTAACATACATGTTACTCTTTTTACACAAGGTTTGTTCCCACATTGAGGGAATGGAAAATGTAAATTTGTCAACTCTTCGTTAAATAAATGAAAGCCCGTCTTTGACGAAGATAGATTTTGACTAAGGGCGGCCATAATAAAGCCAACTTTTACATGAAGAAAAGTGTAATCACCCGGATGTTAAGTGATGGACAGCACAGTAGATAATCGTCTCCTCTTTCCAGGCAGTTCATTAGTTAGCTGCAGTGACTGAACTACTGCCTGGAGGGAGGAGCATGTGTAGCGTTCATAAAGCGTAGGTTTTGCTGCAACTGTACTTTCTGGGGGAACATTTCGTAGCTCTGACCGCTGATTTTTTACCATCAAAAATTGATTCAGGCACTGGAAATCGGTCGCTTTCACATTCATTATTTGTTTACATTTCCACATAGTTTGGTTTCAGTCTGTAGATGCTGATCAAATAAAGAATGGAAAGTTATGGTCATGTTTCTCAACAAGTGGAACAGCAGACTAAAGACACGTAGATACCAGTACGGATGATTTTTTTTTTTTTTGGTGGCATCAGTTATCGGATCAATGGAGCACCTAAGGCGGTGACGATTTTTATTCCTAAGGCCGAAATCCACCTCTTCATTTTTTGGTGCTTCACACTGTCCTCTTCATCTGCACAAAAAAAAAAAAAAAAAAAAAAGCGGGGAAAAAAATGCAATTTCCACTACTTTTGTTTTTCTTTCTTTTCTTTTTTCCCCTCCTTTTTTGTCTTCAACCAGTCTCTTACACGCCATGCATAGTCTGTATGTTTTCTTACAAATGGACACATTTTTGCTGATTTTAGTGATTTAGCGGTTGATACAAAGTGTCTGGGTTTGTTAGTGTTCTAATGTGGGGTGTACTGGAACTCTCACGCTGGTAATGTGTTGCATATACAAACAACTTAAATGAAGCAAAAGACTTAATTAATTTTTTCCCTCAGTTTTTTCAAAGACAGACTGACAGACAGACATACAAAAAAAAAAAGAAAAAAAAAGGATCGGCTTATTTTGTTAGTGTGTGTGTATGTGTGTGTGTGATGTGTGTGTGTGGGGGGGGGGGGTGCGTGCATGGGAGAGCGTGTTTGTGCGTGCGTGAGTGGGCTTGTGCAGTGTGTGCGCATATGTACAGTGGTGGCAAGCCATACATATAGATACAGCTCTAGGAATGAACAGATATATAATATAAGCAACGGATGATT
>CM065729.1:59933694-59961194 GCA_033310375.1 Conus canariensis
TATTGAGCGGGCTGAATCACCTAGATCTGGAATTAGTGCAGCAGCAATGAAGGAAATCAGTGTGGTAGTAATGCAGGGAATTAGTGTGGCGGTAATTATTATTATGAAATACTTATATAGCGCCTACCCTCGGCTAGAGACCAAGCTGAAATCCATCCACAGTCCATAGTCTCACAGGCAGACCAAAACTTCTCAGTTATGGCCTTCACCTTATGTCAAGGTCACGCTGGCGCTTCATTCAGTCGTTTCCCGTGTCATCCAGTCAATATTGTTCACTCAATTTCCTTACTTCCTGCATCCTTTTCATCTCTCACGCAGGGTGCATTCGATGTGTAACGTGTCATTTATACCAACGGCCAAACTGGCCTGCTCTTCCGAAAGTTGGTGATGGGATTTTACGTGTGTGCAAGCTGTTATACGTGCGTTCACACACGGAACCTCGGTTTATAGTCTCATTCGAAGGACTGTATGGGAAATGGAGTCAGAACCAATGTTAACTTCGTGGGAAAAATCCCCCCGTACCGAAACGGCCCGGGGAGATTTGAACTCGCAATCTCCAGGATCACCAAGATTGCGAGTCCGGCGCTCTACCACTGAGCTATTCCAGCCCCAGTGCAGGGTGGGGTTATTCATGTACTAATGGGCGTTTTTTTTAATGTTGTAAAGGGTTTTCAGTGGCCTTGCTCTGAGGCTGTTTTAGGAAGATAAAGGTCATTGGGAGTCTGCAAAGACCTGGTTGGGTTTTTTGATGTTAATTGTACATTACTGATGAGAGCAACCATGTAAAATCAATCAGTGAAAGGTAATTCATGCAAACAGTATACAAATTTAAGGTGTTAATTTCAAGGGAGAGCACTCTTGTATATTTCCGTCTGGTCGTGTGTTGACGTTGCGCGAGCTTAAATCTGACCTGGGTAACCCCGACGTGACCTTGTTGACGTCCTCCGTGTCATGATAAACACGTAGAACTATTCTGGAGGCATGCGCTGTCACCATACTGGTCTTACGACATCGAAAACCGATCTGTCCTCCGACACAACAGACCATCTTCCCGTGATAAACCAGTCAGCCTCTGTAATTCTCTCCCTTTACTCAACGAAGATCTCAAAACAAAGACAGCTCGCTCTTCATGACTTGGTGGGCCAAGGTACAAGAAGGGGAACCGGAGAAATACGTGACTTAATAACACTTCTTCTCCTTTCAACAGCTTTTCACAATAATATATTTACATTTGTGTGGACGCGTTCTTTTTGTACACAAACGGATACCATAGGACCAGGAACTTGAGCATAATTACTGACAGCGAAGCACAATGACAATTCCTTCAAAACGCTGTCAGACAATCGTTCCTCCCTGCACCAGAACTTTTAACGTAGGACATGGGCTTGCTCAAACTAAAAAACAAACAAACAAAAAAAACAGTGATGTAAATGTACTAGCATGTTGATTTTCTTTAGCTTATTCATCTGTAGCAAGAGGCAGCCATAGCTCTATAAGTTAATCAGACCGACGAACCATTATTTAAGCCTGAGGAGGGAGGGGGGGGGGCGGGGTTAGAAAGGAGAGCAGGCGTGGGAGGGGGGAGGAGGTGGTGGCAGAAGCGAGCAAACTAATATTTATATCTCTGAAAGTACGGGGGTGGGGGTGGGGGTGGGGCTGGTAGCGGAAAGGAAGAGGAGGCGTGGGCGGAGGGGGGGGGGAGAGAAAGAGATAGAAGCGAGCATACTGATATTTATATCACTGAAAGAACGGGGTTGTGGTGTGTGGAGAGGGGGTGGGGTGGTACGGGAAAGGAATGAGAGGGGATAAGAGATGGGAGGAAAGAATGGGAGAGAGGTGGAGAAGGTGAGGGAATTTTTCACAAGTTCTTTTAAATGTCAGTGAAAAATTCTCCGCCACGAATTCACTTTTGGTTTCGTTGTTTCTAGTGTTACCTTTTCCCGCAATGTGTGAATAATCTGAGCCTTGCTTACTAACGCCCGAATGAACAACCAGCTTCAAGGTTAAGACTTGTTGAAACAAAACGTCAGCTTGAAAGTAGTCTGCCTTACGTAACGCAGTCACACAATTCCACGCATTCAATTTCCATTTTTTTTTTTTTACTTGTGCCATTTTAAAGTCAGATGTCGAGCGTCGACGATAAGATGACGTGACGGTGAGATTCTTTTTGTTCTTAGTGTAGTGCAGATGACCGTGTACATTTAAAAATCAACTCGATTTTGTGATTTCTGCCCACCGAGAGTGACGAATACGGAGGGGACTATTTAATACGAGTCGCGCGCGCGCGCGCGCGCGCGCGCGCGTGTGTGTGTGTGTGTGTGTGTGGTATCTTATTACACAGTATTAATTCATAAAGTGTTTTTTCATATTAATGGTTTACTATACTCTGTTGTCGTCTTAACGCAAATTCTCTTTGGATACTTTCTCTCTTCATGTTAAAGATTTAATATACTTTATCCCCCAAGAGGAAAAGTTCACTTCGGAAACTTTAATTTCTACATAGGCCTATCAATAGCTTTACTACAGTGTGTTGCGCAATAGTGGAATTTCTTTTCGGAGATTTTTCATTCTCCATGTTAATAATTTATTATACTGTATTGCGCCACATAAAAATTTGTCGCTGGGGACACATTTTTCTTTAAATCAATCATTTTCTGAAGTGTATTGCGCCATAAATGGAATTTCGTTTAGAAAACGTTCATTTTTTTATGTTAAAGATTTAATCTTCTGTGTTGAGCCGTACTGATTATTTTTACTTAGATTTTTTTCTTTTCTTTTTTTCCTTGTTAGTACTTCACTATATTGTATTGAGCCACAATAAAATTTTTGATTGGAGAATTCTCTTGCTTCTTTTCTTGCTTTATATACTGCGCTGCGTCACATTGGAATTTCTTCTAGAAGAGCTATCGTTTCTCAGATTAATGCTTTATTACGCTGCTGCGCCACACTCGAAATTTTTTTTAGGACACTTTTCCTTCTCATGTTAAGTTACGCCACTCTGGAATTACCCTGCAGAGACATTCCTTTCCTGACGTTAATGTGTTCCACCACAATGACATTTCTTTTGGGAATCTTTCTTTCTTCGTGCTCATGGTATGATATACAGTATGTACTACAGTGGAATTTTATTTTGAGGGGAAACACTTTTCTTTTCTCGTGATAATGGTTTACTATACAGACTGACAGAAAATTGAAAGTTCCGGAGGTTTCAGACATGGCAACAACCCCTAAAGATAAAGGAAATAGCAGGACACGCGTCAACCGCAAGACGGGGGCTGGGGTCAACAGAAATAAACTGGTGGCCAAACGTACAATGGAAACAAAAGAGAGACAATAGAATGCAGGAACTGAAGAAAGAAGAAGATGTCAAAAGAATCTAGAAAGCAGTCCAGTAAGGCCAACAGGGGCAATGGGCTACATGGGAAAAGGCACTTCAATGAAATGACAGCTGGAAGAGTCTATGGCATACTGAGAACAGTTTTTAACCTCCTGCCTTTGAATTCAAACCTGGTGAAATGCGGAAGATCAGTTGACACCACGTGTCCGCTCTGTCAGAGCAAAACAAACAGTAAAACGTCCTGGGTTCATGCAAAGCAGCGCTAACCCGGGAAAGGCACACATGGAGGCACAACCAAGTGTTTGAAGAGATCGAACAATGTGGTTAACACTGCCAGGAAACTCTGCGGCACGAGAACCACCAGCATCGACGTCCTCCACGGCAGGTGGCCACAACTCATGGTCTGAAACTGCTATGACATCAAGAGCATGGAAGCAGGGTTCACTGATTGCATCGATGACTAGGAGTGCACAACAGACATTTCAGAATGGGACAACCACCCGCAAATCGTTAGGAACAGTGGCGTTAAATCCGAGTATTGTACTTCTCTCGGGCTGATCGAAACAAAATGATTCTGACTGAACTCACAGTGTCATATGAAAGCAGAATGCAGCAAGCTCGTATTATTTACAGAACTGAGAAGCATGCTACTCTAGCCAGCAACTTGAGAGACTCTGCTTTCCAAGCCAGAGTTCTCGTCGTACAAGTTGGGGCAAGGGGAGTTGTAAGCTCATCAGCCTATGATCTCATAAAACAGCTCGTCATTTCTGACAAGAGAGGCCGGAATCCTGAAAGCAATGGCAGGCAGACGGACAGAGTTCCAGCTGTGTCTGGTCGAGCAGGAAAAGAAGTGAACTTCAGAAAGCTTCAATGTCCCAACTTGGAACAGTTGTGCCACGGCAAAGTGGGCAAGACATCCAGGGCAATGCCTTCACACGTCCATCCGTCCAGAAGTTGCCGGTTCGAATACCGCCAGCGCCATGAAAAAAGTCTGAGAGCAGAAGTCGTCACCTGGATGTGAACCGGCCCCATTTAAGTGTAAGAAGTTTAGAGCTGAAACATTTGCCTTGGAAAGGGGAGGGGAAGGGGGGGGGGAGGTTCTTCTCTGAAGACATTCTGCTGTCATGCTCTCCCTTGAGTTTTTTCCCCAACTTTTCATCGCTTGGGTCAATGGATTTGAATGTTTTGTCCAGTTTTTTATCTTTTGTTTTGAATGAATAAATGAGAGTTGAAAGGATATGAGCGAAAACAGGAGAGACAGGAATGAATAAATGAAGGAAAGAAAGAAGGAAGAAAGAATGGATAGTTTTGAAGCGCTTTGAAAATCCACGCTTTTTGTTGTTGTTCACACCGTTATTTACCCTGTTGTACGCATTCTGTAGTTATTCGCACTCACGCTCTCTCTCTCTCTCTCTCTCTCTCTCTCTCTCTCTCTCTCTCACACACACACACACACACACACACACACACACACACACACACACACACGCAATATATAGATAGATAGATAGATAGATAGATAGATAGATAGATAGATAGATAGATAGATAGATAGATAGATAGATATCACGCACGCACATAAATAGTTTTTGCGCACGTATGTCTAAATGCAAAAATGAATTTCGTTGGGCGATATTTTTGGCAACTTATCGTTCTTATTTGCCTATTACCGCCGCGCGGGACGTGAGAAAAAGTGTGAAGAAACAACTGATAGCGTGCTGAATGGAAGTTCAACGAGACTTGTTTTCGCTTAAAGCATGAAGAACTTCAACGAGACGAATCTTCTGAACAAAGCGAGGAGCGAAGAAAATGGAAAATGCAAATCAATGCGCTAGCAGCCAGTTTTACTGAACGATGAGGGCATCAAAGTGAGAGAGAGAGAGACTTGTGGAAACCACCCAACATCTAAACGTTATTCCGATCATTGAGTGTCGAAAATTAGGAGACCCCTGGGAGAAGTTTTGGGAAACTTCCATTTCTGTGATCTAACACTCAGTGGAAGAACAGTTTTAAAACTGTCAATGCCAGAGTTCAATAGCGTCCGTTGTGTCGTCTTCATTGGACCCAGTTCGGCTGATCAGTTCAACTAAGGATGTAAACCTTTTGCGAAGAACTGTAGTTCTGTTCTCTTCATTTCAGTCTTTTGCTGACATCTTGTTCATGATCTCAGAGAATTGCGAGTTGATCTGTCTTGCATCTGATACTTTAGTCACTGTATAATCAACGGAGAGAAAAGCCCAACACGATAAGTGCATGAGGCCCATCCCTTGCTTTTGCAGCCTAACCCATCTGTCGTAGCCCCCCCTCCCCCCCCCCCCCATCCATTTTCTATTTTCTCACCCCCATTCTCTATCTTCACACTGTTCTGAGCAAATTGCAAGTTGAGGACAGGTGTTAACTGTCATGTTCTAATGTTATTTCCCGTGTGTTTCCTTTGATTGCCTTCATACTATAATTAACACCATACACTATCTGATTGGGTTCATACTATAATTAACACCATACACTATCTGATTGGGTTCATACTATAATTAACACCATACACTATCTGATTGCCTTCATACTATAATTAACACCATACACTATCTGATTGACTGCCTTCATACTATAATTAACACCATACACTATCTGATTGACTGCCTTCATACTATAATTAACACCATACACTATCTGATTGACTGCCTTCATACTATAATTAACACCATACACTATCTGATTGCGTTCATACTATAATTAACACCATACACTATCTGATTGCGTTCATACTATAATTAACACCATACACTATCTGATTGATTGACTTCATACTATAATTAACACCATACACTATCTGATTGCCTTCATACTATAATTAACACCATACACTATCTGATTGCCTTCATACTATAATTAACACCATACACTATCTGATTGACTGCCTTCATACTATAATTAAAACCATACACAATCTGATGGATTGTGTTCATACTATAATTAACACCATACACTATCTGATTGCCTTCATACTATAATTAACACCATACACTATCTGATTGACTGCCTTCATACTATAATTAACACCATACACTATCTGATTGACTGCCTTCATACTATAATTAACACCATACACTATCTGATTGACTGCCTTCATACTATAATTAACACCATACACTATCTGATTGCGTTCATACTATAATTAACACCATACACTATCTGATTGCGTTCATACTATAATTAACACCATACACTATCTGATTGATTGACTTCATACTATAATTAACACCATACACTATCTGATTGCCTTCATACTATAATTAACACCATACACTATCTGATTGCCTTCATACTATAATTAACACCATACACTATCTGATTGACTGCCTTCATACTATAATTAAAACCATACACAATCTGATGGATTGTGTTCATACTATAATTAACACCATACACTATCTGATTGCCTTCATACTATAATTAACACCATACACTATCTGATTGACTGCCTTCATACTATAATTAACACCATACACTATCTGATTGACTGCCTTCATACTATAATTAACACCATACACGATCTGATTGACTGCCTTCATACTATAATTAATACCATACACTATCTGATTGACTGCCTTCATACTATAATTAACACCATACACTATCTGATTGACTGCCTTCATACTATAATTAACACCATACACGATCTGATTGACTGCCTTCATACTATAATTAATACCATACACTATCTGATTGATTGCCTTCATACTATAATTAATACCATACACTAGCTGACTGATTGACTTCATACTATAATTAACACCATACGCTATCTTAAGTGCAAATAACGTATTTTGAGTCATCTGTCCCTGATGCTTCAGAGAAGACACAGTATGTGAAGTTTTCAGATAAAGTTGTTTCTTAGTTGTCAAATATCTATTAAAAAAAAAAAAAATTTGCAAGCGAAACTGCACCGCACGGAGTAAACATGGTAAATAAGCAGTCGCAGGCTTTCGTCAAACAGTCTTGTGACATTGAGCATTTTCCCTGTTTCCCAAGTCCCCTTTCTCTTCCTCCATACCGTTCTCCTTCCTACCCGACCTACCTTCTATTGAGGTCTAATAATTAACTAAAGTAGAGGCATACATGTCAAATTCGAAGAGGCATACATGTCAAGTTCTAAGAGGCATACGTGTTAAGCCCTTAAAAACAGGTATCTATATCATTAATGATGATGACGATTGTGATGGTGATGATAATAATGATAATGAAAGTAGTAGTAGTAGTAGTGGTACTACTACTACTACTACTACTACTACTCTACTACTACTACTATGTTGTACTACTACTACTACTACTACTACTACTACTACTACTCTACTACTACTTCTATCAAATTGTTAAAGCAGCAACAGCAGCAGCAGCAGCAGTAGTAGCAGTAATGGTAGTGGAAGAAGTAATCACAATAATAATGATACTCGTTAATAGTAGCAGCAGAAGAATCAACACAAAAAGCGTCGCCAGAAACAGTACTTAGGAATTTTTCCTATTCTTAAAGTACGCATCTGTCACAGAGACAACTGAGCCAGGAAAGCGTGGTTCACAAGCTGCACACAGAATGTCTAAGTAACACCCAAAGGATGGTAAATGGGGGAAAAAGGGGGTAGGGGGAGATGTCTGGAAGGCAGAGAGATGACTGACAGCATCCTTTCAGTTCCAATACCACAGTTACTGACACACGAGCAGCCGTACTTGGCTGTTGTCAAGGGAGACAGAACCGACCCTGCAGGCAGAGAGTGGAAATCCAACAGCTCCGTCAACAGTGTGAATTACGTTCCCACCATCATCATCCCAAGAGTCGCTCTGGCTGATGGAGCAGACCTGGTGGAACTCTTGCTCAGTATGTGTGTGCCTAGGAACCTTCAAAGAACGCTCCGGACCACTGCTAGAGATTAAATGAACGAGAGCCATAGACTACGATGAACCATACGCTTGATCATAACATTAATCAAGTGATCTCTTAAAGGGGAAATTACCGGAACTAACATTGCCGTTTTCTGTTGATCACGTGACGCCTAAAGGTAGGTAACTTTAAACTATTCATAATTCAGTCACCATGGAGCAAACAGTTCACGCTTTCCTGTTCGTCTATGCGCATCTTTACGTGAAGGACACTGAGACATTGTGGGGTAGAGGAATAGGTAAAGTGAGCGTATGATAGTCCTCTTTGTCACATGCGTTTCACATCACGAGCTTGGAATTCAAACATCAGTGGTCCCCTTGCTCACCAGTGCACATAAATTAATGTTACTAACTGGCCTCATGCATTCTGTTTTGTTTCAGAGATTCAGACTGGTGAGCTGTGCGCTTTTTTCCATTTCACATGAGTAATTGTTCATTTGCATTACAAAATAAGACCAGGGTTAAAAGCATGGCTGTATGTAATTTCCTTTCTGTCCTGCTTATTCAAAAAAGGCTCATTATAGGTTTGTGTGAAAGAAGAGTGTTCAGTCTGCCTTATTTTGTGCGTATTTAATTAAACTTGCTCGCTCGCTCTCTCTCGCTCTCTCTCTCTCTCTCTCTCTCTCTGTCTGTCTGTCTGTCTCTCTCTCTCTCTCTCTCTCTCTCTCTCTCTCTCTCACACACACACACACACACACACACACACACACACACACACACACATGCATGCTTGTGTGTGTGTGTGTGTGTGTGTGTGTGTGTGTGTGTGTGTGTGTGTGTGTGTGTGTGTGTGACTATTCATGGGTTGGAGTTGCGTGCCGATGCGTTGAGGTCTTGTTGACTAATATCTTTTGATTCTGGACAGGTCAATGAAAGAATTGACGTTCATTTTGATTGTTGGCATGATGGCACGTTCAATCCAGATCGTGTTGCTCATAGTTTAACTGACCACAAAAGGATGTATTAGGCCTTTCACCTAACTGAAGTCAGCTCTCAAATTAGAAACGAGTATAGAACGACATTAACAGTAGAAACATCGGACCATCCTATCTGAATCTTGTCATAGTACAATTCAAATATCCATGATCTCTAATGTCATATGCACCTACGATAAACGTAAACGGCTGAACATTTTTATAAAATTAAATCCGCCACTATCTTGGCCACGATAATGCTAACTTATTCACAAACAGCCCTTGACAAAATACACAAATCATGTGTCTGTATTACCAAAGCTAACTACCGCGTAAAGAATCGTGTTCGCTTTACTTCAATCTGGCTCTGAATGCAAATGATCTAACTTCACAAGCATTCTATCCACTTTTTACCATGATTTCTCTTTACGTCAAGTACTTTAGATACTATTTTGACCATTAATATTAAGGATTTTGTAATGCAGATCAAGAAATATATCGAAATCGGATTGACATATTTCTTTTGCAACAATATTAGCAGCAGTGAAATAGTAAATTGTTGCTGCATATTATTAAGAGCATTTCGAAAGCTGCATTGAAGACACAAAATTTCACAAAGTCAGTTTTTTCCCCCCCAAGACACACACAGCTGTGATTTGACTTCGGCAGTGGCAGTTTTACAAGCAAATGCAGACCTCAACTGTGTGAGAAAAACTACAAAGTATTCCAAAATATTTGAACACTTTTGTTACAAGCGTCAATGTTCCATTGTCCTTCCACCTTTCTCCGACTGCAGAATGTCCACCAATTCTGAATAATCCACCCTGGGTTTTTTTTGTGACATTATTATTCAGCATTAATGAAACAGTGTGCTTTTGCAAACTTGTTTATCAGCATTTGCAGCTCTATCGCTGCCTCTGACTTCAGCTGCAGACGCTGTCCTTAGCTGAATGGAAAAATGAAAAAAATGCGAAACGTCATTAATTATATTAGCTCAGTGTCTTTTACAGTGTTCAAATTTCATTTCCCTCAAGGACTCATCACTGCGTGCAGTCCGGAGAGAGAGAGAGAGAGAGAGAGAGAGAGAGAGAGAGAGAGAGGGCTGGAAGGGAGGGAGCGAGAGAGGGGGAGGAGGCGCGTAAAAAGGGTGTTAAAGGGGAGGAGGGCATTCTAAGGATGCCTCAGACATGACATATTTTAGATACTTGACTTTTGCATTCGCGCAACTCGCAAGTCTCGCTTCGAATGTGTCTGTCTCTATCTTTTTACTAAGTAGTTATGACGAATGTTGTTTTTATGTGCTTATTTTCACCCTTTACCAAATAGTTTGATTTTTTTTTTTTTAAAAAGGAAAGTGATTCCAAATGCTCAGATTTGTGATGAAGAAAAAGGTCTTATGTATAGTCTGGTTCACAATTCTTAAAAACCTGGCAAACCCCTGTCTGTGTTTTAGCAGCTAGTTGTTCACAATATAAAATGGAGAAAGTCAATTCTGAACGTTGAACGGTAATCACAGTGAACAGAAAGTCAATTCTGAACGGTGAACGGTAATCACAGTGAACAGAAAGTCAGTTCTGAACGTTGAACGGTAATCACAGTGAACAGACTCTTTCCATTTTTCTTCTTCACATCGATTTTCGCACATCCCATCCCACCCCACAAACACACACACATATACGCACGCACGCACCTACACACGCATGCACGTAGGCATGTATGCATGTACGCACGCGCACGCGCACACACACACACACACACACACACACACACACACACACACATACACACACACACACACGCGCGCGCGCGCGAGCACCCACGCACGCGCACACACACACACACACACACACACACACACACACACACACACACACACACACACACACATGTGCGCACACGTGCTCTCGTGACACACGCACGCATGCATGGTTTTCGAGCACGCACGTCTAAACACAAAAAGTAGTTTCACTGAGCGACATTTTTGGCCAGTTATCGTTCTTATTTGCCCATTGCCGGCGCGGGAACACGAGGTACACGGCAACTGATGGCTTGTTGAATGGAAGTTCAACGAGAGTATGAAGGCCCTAAATGATATGAATTTCCCGAGCAAAGCAAGGAGTGCAGAAAATGAGGAATGAAAATCGATGTGCTAAAAGTCAGTTTTACTGAAAGGCGAGGGCGTAAAAGTGAGAGAGACTCGTTGAGACTTCACAATATCTAAACATTATTCAGATCATTGAATGATGTAATTAGTATACCCCAGAGGGAATTTTGGCGAAAATTCTTTCCCCGTGATCTAACACTTGGCGGAAGAACAGTTTTTAAACTGTAAATGCCAGAGTTCCGAAGCATCTGCTGTGTCGGATTCATTCGATCTAGTTAAATTGACCAACTCAACTAACCGTATAAACTTTGTACAAAGTACTGTAGTTCTGTTCTCTTTATTTCAGTGTTTGCTGACTTCTTGTTCGTGATCTCAGACAATTGTTAGTTGATCTGTCTTATAAGTAATACGGAATCAGTAACAGAATGATCAGCAGACTGAGGATCTCTAAATAGGACAGGTAAATGAGACGTCTTCTATCCCTTTTCAACCTGTCCCATTTTTAATGGTGTAATGGGCCATTTCCTCTCCCCACCACCTCTTTCTGTCTTCTCACTGTTCTGTCCACCGCCATCAATATCACCACCACCACCACCCCTCATCCCCTCCACTTACTGTTTCTCTCTTTCATGAGACAATAATGTTTAGTAATTTGAAAGCAAATGTCAACTTGAATACAGCTGTCAGCTGTTGTGTTCTAATTTCAATTTCAGTCTGTTTTCTTCCATTGAGTGGATACTGTAATGAATACCATACACCACCATTTTGAAAGAACGTTTTCGATTGTCACATTGTAAAAAGATTATGACCAACTGACAATAACATCAAAGCAATCCAAGACATTTGTCTTTTTTGTGTGGCTTTTTTTGTTTGTTTTCTCTGTGTGTGGGGTGGTGGTGGTGCGCGCGCGCGCGCGCGCGCGCGCGCGCGTGTGTGTGTGTGTGTGTGTGTGTGTGTGTGTGTGTGTGTGTGTGTGTGTGTGTGTGTGTGTGTGTGTGTTTTGTGCGATAGTAGCAGCAGCAGTAAAATTCAAATTGTAGCTCTGTATTATCACAAGTATTTCAAAAACAGGAGACTCATCTTTCAACCGTCAACGATTTTCCCAGGATACACACTGACGTAGTTTGACTTTGCCAGCTGTAGCTTTACAAAAGCAGACGCAGACCTCAGATGTGTGAGGACAACTGCAAAGTATATACACTTTTGTGACGAGAGTCCATATTCCATTGTTTCTTCACCTTTCTCTTACGGCAAAATCTCCATCCAGTCTGGCTGAATTCATCCTGGTTTTAGGGGGGAGTTTTTTGGTGACATTAACATTCAGCAATAATGAAACAGCAGGATCTTTGCAGGCTTGTTTATCAGAAATGGGACCTCAATCACCACCTCTGACCTTATCTTATGAGATTGTAGCTGAAAGAAAAAAAACGAAGAAAGCGAAAAGTCATTTATCACATTAGCGCCATTTCTTTTACGGCGTTTCAATTTCAGTTCTGTCAATGATTCATCACTGTATGCAGTCCAGAGAGAGAGAGAGAGAGAGAGAGAGAGAGAGAGAGAGACAGACAGACAGACAGACAGAAAGAGAGAGAGGGGGGAACTGGAAGGGAGAGATGGAGAGTGAGAGAGAGAGAGAGAGAGAGGGGGGGGGGAGGGGTTAAGGGGGAGGTCTTCAGTATATCTCAAACGATATATTTTTAAATGCCTGGCCATTGCCGAAGCTCAATTGGCAAGTCTGGCTTAGAACAGCATGTGTCTGGCTTAGAACAGCATGTGTCTGGCTTAGAACAGCATGTGTCTGGCTTAGAACAGCATGTGTCTGGCTTAGAACCTGCATGTGTCTGGCTTAGAACCTGCATGTGTCTGGCTTAGAACCTGCATGTGTCTGGCTTAGAACAGCATGTGTCTGGCTTAGAACCTGCATGTGTCTGGCTTAGAACCTGCATGTGTCTGGCTTAGAACCTGCATGTGTCTGGCTTAGAACAGCATGTGTCTGGCTTAGAACAGCATGTGTCTGGCTTAGAACCTGCATGTGTCTGGCTTAGAACCTGCATGTGTCTGGCTTAGAACCTGCATGTGTCTGGCTTAGAACAGCATGTGTCTGGCTTAGAACAGCATGTGTCTGGCTTAGAACAGCATGTGTCTGGCTTAGAACAGCATGTGTCTGTCTATTAGAACCTGCATGTGTCTGTCTATTAGAACCTGCATGTGTCTGTCTATTAGAACCTGCATGTGTCTGGCTTAGAACCTGCATGTGTCTGTCTATTAGAACCTGCATGTGTCTGGCTTAGAACCTGCATGTGTCTGGCTTAGAACCTGCATGTGTCTGGCTTAGAACCTGCATGTGTCTGGCTTAGAACAGCATGTGTCTGGCTTAGAACAGCATGTGTCTGGCTTAGAACCTGCATGTGTCTGTCTATTAGAACCTGCATGTGTCTGTCTATTTGAACCTGCATGTGTCTGTCTATTAGAACCTGCATGTGTCTGTCTATTAGAACCTGCATGTGTCTGTCTATTTGAACCTGCATGTGTCTGTCTATTAGAACATGCATGTGTCTGTCTATTTGAACCTGCATGTGTCTGTCTATTTGAACCTGCATGTGTCTGTCTATTAGAACATGCATGTGTCTGTCTATTTGAACCTGCATGTGTCTGTCTATTTGAACCTGCATGTGTCTGTCTATTAGAACATGCATGTGTCTGTCTATTTGAACCTGCATGTGTCTGTCTATTTGAACCTGCATGTGTCTGTCTATTAGAACCTGCATGTGTCTGTCTATTTGAACCTGCATGTGTCTGTCTATTTGAACCTGCATGTGTCTGTCTATTTGAACATGCATGTGTCTGTCTATTAGAACCTGCATGTGTCTGTCTATTAGAACCTGCATGTGTCTGTCTATTAGAACCTGCATGTGTCTGTCTATTTGAACATGCATGTGTCTGTCTATTTGAACCTGCATGTGTCTGTCTATTAGAACCTGCATGTGTCTGTCTATTAGAACCTGCATGTGTCTGTCTATTTGAACCTGCATGTGTCTGTCTATTTGAACATGCATGTGTCTGTCTATTTGAACATGCATGTGTCTGTCTATTTGAACATGCATGTGTCTGTCTATTTGAACCTGCATGTGTCTGTCTATTTGAACATGCATGTGTCTGTCTATTTGAACATGCATGTGTCTGTCTATTTGAACATGCATGTGTCTATTTGCTATGTAGTTACGACAAATGCTGTTTATCTGTGCTTATTTTCCCCCCTTACCAAAACTTTGATAAAAAGGACAGTGATTCCAAAGTCTCAAACCTGTAGTGAAGAAAATGATCTTCTGCAAGGGTCTGGTATACGACTCTCATCAATCTGGTAGCCTCCTCTCCGACTTGATGCAGCCAGCTGTTAATGATGTCAAAAGGATAATAAGTGATTTTGAACGGTAAGAAGGTAAACACAGTGAATACACCCTTTTTAGTTTTCTACTTCACAAAGAGTTTCACACATCCTGTCCCAACCCACGAACACACACACACACACACACACACACACACACACACACACACACACACACACACACTGACTGAAACCATTTACTGTCAGATTAACATATTGTTGTACAGACAAACATTATGTTAATATCACACACACACACACACACACACACACACACACACACACACACACACACACACACACACATACGTGCCCACGCGCACGCACGCACGCATACACACTCATGCACGCATACACACGCACTTACGTACGCTCGTACAGACGCACACACGCTCGTACACACACACACACACACACACACACACACACACACACACACACACACACACACACACACACACACGCACACACTTGTGCGCTTGTGGCATGCACACGGGTGCATGTTTTTTTAGCACACACTTCTAAATGCACAAAGTAATTTCAAGAACACACACAAACACACACACACACACACACACACACACACACACACACCACGCACGCACGCACGCACGCACACACACATACACACACACGCACGCACACATACACACACACACACACACACGCACGCACGCACACACACGCACGCATGCGCGCGCGCGCACACACACACACACACACACACATACACACATACACACATACACACACACACACACACACACACACACACACGTACGCAGGTACGGACGCACGTGCGCTCGCGATAGCACGCACATACACGCATAGGTTTTGAGCACACACGTCTAAATGCAAAATAATTTTACTGGGCGACTTTTTCGGGCAGTTGTTCTTATTTGTCCATTTTTAGTGCTGGGAACACGAGGTACAGGGCAAAGAAACAAATGAGAGCGTGCTGAATGGATGTTCAACGAGACTGCTGTCATAAAAAAAAAAGTATAAAGGAATTCAATGATATGAATTTCCTGAAGAAAATGAGGACCGAAGAAAATGGAGAATGCAAATCAATGTGCGAAGAGCTAATTTTACTGAAAGGTGAGGGCTTAAAAGAGAAAGAGACTCGTGGAAACTACACAACATCCAAACGTGATTCGGATCATTGAGTGTCGAAATTAGGGGACCCTGAGGAAAGGTTTGGCGAAAATTCTTTCTTTCTGATCCAACTCATGGCAGAAGAATAGTTTTTAGAACTATAAATGCCAGTATTCAGAAGCATTTCCTTCGACCCCATTCAGTTGATCACCTCAACTAACGGCGTAAACGTTGTACAAAGTACTGTAGTTCTGTTCTCTTTATTCCAGTATATGCTGACATTTTGTTCATGATCTCAAACAGATGATCTGTTGATCTGTCTCTGATATCTGTTACATCAGTCACGGAATAATCAACAGATGGAAAAGCCAGAATCACCACAGGTCAACGAGCCCCCTCCTTTCCCTTTCTGGCCTACTCCATCTTACTTTTTACGATAAATATATAAAACCATCAACCTCCCCCCATCCCTCTCTATATCCTCTCACTGCTCTAACCACTTCCAGCCCATTCCCTCTTCCCGGCGTTTTTTTCTTTTGTTTGTTTGTTTTTGTGTGTGTGCGTTTTTTTTCTTCTCGTTTTTTGTTTTGTTTTTGTTTTGAAGAGATGACAGAGTTTCTGGAACGGAACAATTTGCAATTTTAGTACAGTTGTCGACTATCATGTTCTAATTTTGATTCCATGGTGTTTCTTTTGATTGAGTCAATTCTATAATGAATATCAAACACAACCTGTCGGATATATCATATATTTTAAGTAATCTGCGTTGATATTCACCGAATTTCACAGAAAACACAGTAAAATAGCGTATTATTTTTAGAAATAAAGTTGTTGCATCAATGCTTTTTTTTTTTTTTTGGCCTCCGAACCTATGCATGGCGTAGAATAAAACAGTAACTGGACAGACACAATCTTTGACTTTCCAGTGACGTTGATCTTTTCCACAGTTTTCCTTGACTTACTTGACTTAGTCCTCTTCGCTCCTTGAGAAGCATAGAGCCTCAACAGCAACCTTCCACCTCTGTCTGTTTCTGGCACAGGTCTTGATCCCTTCCCCCCCCCCCCCCCCACCCCCCCAGGTCAGGCTGGAGGCTCTCAGCTCGTTTAGCAAGCTCCTCCTCCAAGTCTGCTTTGGGTGCCCTCGCTTCCTCTTGCCCTGCGGGTTCCACTCGAGCACCTGCCTGGTGATGTTAGAAGGCTCCTTCCGCAGTGTGTGGCCGACCCATCGCCATTTTCTCTTCCTGATCGGAACGTCCATTGGCTGTTGGTTTTCCCTTGTCCACAGGTCGGTGTTTGGCACTCTGTCAAACCATCGCAAGTGGAAGATCTGCCGGAGACATTAATTGATGAAGGTTTGGATCTTCGTGGAGGTGTTGGTGGTGACTCGCCAAGTCTCTGACTGTTACGGATGGTATGGGTGTGTCTGCAGGTGTCTGACTGTCTGACTCTCACTCAGAAATTACGGATGCATGCACGACTTTTCCAAAGCACATACACACACCCACTCACCCGAACATTGACAGCCAGGCAACAGAACAACACTTCTTTTTGCTTTATGCTGCCCGAGCCATCAGACAAACACATATAATAAATGCAAATCATTAATAGGTCGGCACGCCAACCATAAGGCGTGCACACAAAATATATCTATATATGACTAGCTATTAGCGCTGCTGGTTCCAACGTCGCCGTAGACGATGACGACGACGAGACGACGAAGACGACGAGACAATGAAGAGGACGACTGCAGCGTCAAGTCAAGTCCGACACAGGACTTAAAGAACTTCAGAGCTGTGGCTCAAAAATCTCTACCACAATCATGTCGTCTCTGCCGACGACACGGCGACAGTCTGTCACAGGAGCTGTGGCTCACACACGAACACAACGCAGCGACGGCCTAGCCAACAGGTCGCTGGTTCAAACTCAGGAGCGGCGTTCTGGCTTGGCAGCAGCGGCGTCTCCAGCCCAACTGGCTCAGTGGGTAGTCGGTCCCGGGCGCAGTGGCAGGTAGGGTGGTTGTCGGCACTCAGGCCGACCTCTCCACGCCGACACAAAAGGCGGAGAACAAGGGGGTAGTACGTGGCTACGGCCCCGACCCTCAGTAAATGGCAGCCAGTCCCCCTCAGTCCAGGGAACACTTCTACCTGGGGAAACTGATTAACTACCTTGATTATCATGGCTACTATTCATTACAATCACGACTACATTCATATTCATTAGCCACATCATATTCCACTACAACTTGGGACAAACATCAGCATATTCTTTCTTCAGCATTACAACATTCCCTTTTCCGGAATCATAACACTACAGCATTCCTTTTTCGGAATCATAACACAACATTCCCTTTCCGGAATCATAACACTACAACATTCCCTTTTTCCGGAATCACAACACTACACAGGAAAGGATTTCCATATAAACCTTTCAGAATCTAGTTTTCCAAATTGGGGAAAGGATTTCCACCTAGACCCTCTTCAATAAACCATGAATACAATCATTACACACAATTAATGATTACTTTCCATCAAACTAGAATGTCACTAAGAAATGTTCATTTCTTTTTCTTGTAACACGACAAGAAGGTTCATTTCATTTCATATAATCACCAGATTTTTAAAAGGTTTCTTTTCAAAAAGATTCATCTACTTCAATATATGCAAGGGAAAGATTTCCACAACACTCTTGTTTACCAACACATAATTATTCAATATTCCTATCAAGACTGAGTTAAATACTCATCCACATCAAAAATGAAAATCATTATATATGAAGTCTCTGTCGCTCACTCTGGGAGCTTATTATCCATAGCATCAAAACTCTCCCTCTTCTCGCAAACCATATTAGAATAAACACCTTTTTTCATCATGAAGTTCATAACTAGTTAAGTCACAGAATAAACAATTTTTTTTTTCTGAAGACCACTTCCTTTAACACTCACTTCATCTATGTTTTCCGAAACAATTTCGTTTTGTTACCCTATCAAGTCATAGGATAACAGAACACACAAATACTTTTGTTTTCCAAACAAAACCTTCACAGTGCGCTGAGGAAGTTTCAGTAACTCCTAACCGGGAATACGGTTTCGGTTTGCTAATAAATAAACATTGCATGATAAATACCTGACTGCCACCAAAATATAGCTGGAGTCCCTCTTCGGCCTTCTGTGTTGTTGCGTTGCCGGAATCACTGCAGAGACTGCCTAACCGGTTCAGTTCACCCGGCTTTTAACAGTGCGCAGGTGAGCAGCAGTCAGGTACACTTTTCAACCGGCTTCCGGACAACTACCTTCCGGTAAGCACGGTTGCATGAAAATTTGTGACCGGACGAGAAATGATCCATCACAATACTCCCCCTCCTCAAAAAAAAAACAATGTCCGAATTGTTTTTACTAAGAGGAAGTAAACAACTCCAGGTCACAAAATTCCAGAAAGAAAAAAAATACATGAAAAGGACATCAAAACTGGGATGTACACAAACCAATGTCTAAGGAACAGACTGGTTCTCAAAAGAACGTGAAAGAACATCAGCGAAAATGTTCGATGATCCTGGAACTGGTTCCACTTCGAACGAGAATTCCTGCAGAGACAATGCCCAACGCATAATCCGGGAATTCTTAAAATTTGACGTTCGAAGGTACGTCAAAGGTCGATGGTCTGTTTGTAGGATAAACCTGACTCCCCAAAGGTATCGAACGAACTTCTGAACAGCCCAGACAATGGCTAAACACTCTCGTTCGATGGTACTGTATGATTTTTCACGATCCAACAACTTGCGACTCCCAAACACAACTGGGTGAAATACATCATCATCCTCTTGCAGTAGTACAGCACCTAGCCCAACAGAACTAGCATCAGTTCTAAGAACAAAGGGCTTACCTAACTAAGGTAACACTAATACAGGCGCCGACGACAAAATACTCTGAATCTTCTGTAACGCTACTGCACATTCAGGGGTCCAAGAAATAGGTCTTCCAGCTCGACCAACATCCTTGATTAAATCAGAGAGTGGAGCACTTAAAGTGGAAAAACTGGGAACATATCTCCTGTAAAAGCTAAGCAAACCTAGCAAAGATGTGACTTGCTTTCTGGTAGTAGGGGTGGGAATTCTCAGTATCTTGTCTATCTTTTTCTGTTCAGGACGCATAGTACCACCTCCAACGATATGTCCAAGAAATTCCAGAGAATGGAAACCTGCCTCGATTTTCGAGAGACGAGCTGTGAGGTTGAAAGACCTCAGACACGAAAGAACACCTTTCACGTGACGAATATGTGCATCCCATGAAACACTATGAACCAGAATATCATCAAAGAAACTGACAGCTGAGAACTGATCCAAAGCTAGCATGCGCATCATGCGTGCGAAAACAGCAGGTGCTGACACAAGACCGAAAGGCATCCTTACAAACTGAAAAAGACCCATATGCGTTGTAAAAGCTGTGTTTGGACTGTCCTCGGGCTTAACAACTATCTGCCAATATCCCTTTGCAAGATCTAACTTTGTACAGAACTTTGTATCAGATAATCTTGCAAACAAACTTTCCACGTCAGGAATGGGCTCAGCATCGAAGACGGTAATCTTATTCAGAGAACGGAAATCAATGCAAAAGCGACATGTACCATCTTTTTTCCTGACTAGTACAACTGGGGAGGCGTAGGGACTGTTTGAAGGTTCAATGATACCGGGTTCCAACATGATGCCAACTTCTCTCTCAACAACCTCTCTAGCAGAGAAAGGGATGTGGTAACACCTTTTTCTAACTGGAACATCTGTTGTTAGAGGAATCTCTAATAGCACGTTGCCAGAAAAGGAGCCTGGTTTCAGAGTAAGAATATCCTGAAAATCCTCAAAGACTTTTCGTAACTCCTTAGCATTGTTGTCAGACAAAGTACTATCAAAGTGTACTGAATCGATATCTTCATCTGGCATAGAAGATGCCATGGGAACAGTACAGGTAAAGTGTGTATTGGTAGTGCGTCATCGCAGTCCTGAACAACACCGACTGTGTACGCGACTACAGGATCACGAGAATTTGGAGCGGGGTTCGAACAAGGAACACTTCCTGGAGAATTGAAAGAAACGTCTTTCTTGCCAGAACTGAGAGGCGCTATCTCTGACCATGGTACTGACTTTCCCTGTGAGATAACTGTTGGGATACTCTGAGACACAGATACAGCAGAACGGCGAATGTACCTCTTCAAAATATTGGCATGAAAAACCTATTCTTTTCCTTTGATTAGAACTTTGTAGTCAGGATGCAAGACCTTGGTAACTGGGAATGGTCCTGACCAACTAGCCAGTAACTTGTTTGAATCTGTAGGGAGGAGAACAAGGACTTCATCGTCAACCTGGAAACGACGTTCTCTCACCTTACGATCAAAATACTTTTTTCCATTAGCAGAGGAATCGACAGAATGATCCATAGCCAACTTGCATGAGTCAGCAATGACATTTTTTAGGTCGAACAAGTAGGCAAAAAGGGGTTTTGCTTCAGCATCATGACCATCAGACTGGGTCCAAGATTCCTGCAATAGAGCGATAGGGTCACGAACTTGTCGACCAAACAACAACTGAAATGGGGAAAAACCTGTACTTTCCGAAGGCAACTCTCTGCATGCAAATAGCAGTGCAGGTAGATATCGATGCCATGCCTTTGGGTAAGAACGCACAGTTTTCTTCAGCATCGATTTCAGAGTGCCATGGAAACGCTCAACATGACCATTTGCCTGAGGATGGTATGGCGATGTGCGAATGCCCTTGGTACCACATAGCACATGGAACTGTTTCATGAGGTCAGAATTAAACTGGGTGCCTTGATCCGAAAGAATCTCTTTTGGGAATCCTAGACGAGAAAAGATTCCCAATAGTGCTTCTGCTACACTGACACAAGAGATATCCTTCAAGGGAACAGCCTCTGGGTAACGGGTGGCTATATCAATCATGGTAAGAATATATCTATGACCTTGTTCCGAAGGAGGAGACAGCGGACCCACAAGGTCAACAGCCACACGGTCAAATGGAGTACCAATGAATGGAACAGTAGAAAGGGGCACTGGACAAACTTTTCCCCTAGGTACTGTCTTCTGACAAACGTCACATGAAGCTACATACTTGGCCACATCTACAGTAACACCAGGCCAAAAGAACTTGTTGAGGACTCTTGCAAGAGTTCGACGAGAACCACAATGACCTGACAGAATAAGATCGTGTGCTACAGATAGCACTGTAGGTCGGAGGTCAGAGGGAACAACAACCTGATCAAAAGGAATGTCATTTTTTTTAAATGCCTGCACAGAACACCGTCTGACAAATAGTAATAGAAGGTAGCTGTACCTGACTTCTTCACTTCACCAGAAGAGCTAACTGAAACATGTCTCAACGACTCATCCTCCTTTTGTTTCTGAATCAGATCAGAACGAGAAATATTCAAATCATCAGGGATCTGACACAGAGGTTTCTTCTCTACCACATGTTTAGCTCTAGCCCTGGTAACGGCAGCTAAAGAAAAGGGTTCATCACTCACACCACTGGAAACACTGCCTTCACAGGCACAAGGAATATTACCTATGATGAGATCTGCGACAGGACTGTCTAGGACACAGCAGGTTAGATCACCCTCAAAGTAGGGACAACTGACAGGAACTGTAGCTAGTGGGAATTCATCCACACGTCCTCCAAAAGAAACACAGCTCACTGTAGTACCTAGCATCTGGCTATCGGAAACTAGTCTCTTGCGAACACCACAGATGGTAGCACCAGTGTCACACAATACAGAACTTAGAGTGCCATTGACAGAACCAGATTCTAAGTTCAACTTCCCTGTGAATTCACCTGCAGCTAAACAAGCGAATGGGCAGCGAATAATCGAACAAGCAGCAGTAGAATGTTTGTCAGCTGACTTGTCGACAACAGTTGAACTGCCAACAACAAAGGGGCACTTATCCGGATGACTAAGGGTACAAATCTTGCATGGGTTTCTACCTGACTTCCAAGAACATTTGGAAGCCACATGCCCTGTCTTTTTACAAAGAAAACAGACAACACTGGGAGACTGGGAAAATGTATTTCCTGATGAACCTCTACTGACTGAATAGGGGCGAGTGCCACGACCACGGTAACGGTTACCACCGCCTCGATTAGCTGGGGTGCTGGGATTCTGAACAGGATGAGGGGCAAAATGCCTGCGACCTCCATCTGATTGACCACGGAAGGGGGGGTCCATATGACTGTCCAGAGTATTATGGGAAACAGAGGCAAAAATATTTACATCAGCCTTTCTGGAAAGGAGCTTAGTGGGGTGGGCACGTCTGTATGATTCAGCGGACTTGATCATAGCATCAAATGTTTTTTCATCTTTTTCACACAGAAAAGTAGCCAAATCCTTAGAAACATTCTAAAAACTGCTCTCTCAGAATAAGATCAAGAATACCCTGCAAAGATTTCTCATCTTGGACAACGAAATCCAACGATCAAGAAGGCGTTTAAGTTCCACTGAAAAAGTTTCAAAGGGTTCTTCTGCACTAGGCTTTGACTCACGAAAACGCTTACGAAAACCATCTGGAGTACACTGAAATTTCTTTAACAAACTCTCTTTCAACAGCTCGTAAGAAACCACATTATTTTCTGTCAAACTGTGATAAAGCGTGAGAGCTGAACCTTCAAGTAATGCAGAGAGATAAGTGACCCATAGACTTTCTGACCAGCCTAGAGAGCGATCATGGGTTTCGAACCTGAACAGATAACTGTCAATGTCATCGGTTCTTTCTTTAAAGGGAGGCAATTTGGGAAAGGTAGGACGAGGGGCGTTAGACCTGGGTACGCTAGCACTTTGACTATGACTGTCCTCACCTGAAACTACTCCTTGACGAGAAATTTCTGACTGAATTCTTTTAGTTTCTTCTGTCTCGTGTGCTCTTTTGGTTTCCTCTATTTGTTCTAATCTTTTAGTTTCTTCCATCTCTTTTGCTCTTTTGGTTTCCTCTTCTTCCTGCATTCGCTTTACGTTCATTCTTTCTTCTCTTTCTAAATCTTGCCTAATATATTTATCAACATAGTCTAATAGAGTCTGTCCTTCAATACCAAATGCCTTACCACGTTGTAAGTATTTAGTGAAAACCAGGCCATTCCAACAGTCACAGAAGAACCAGTCAAGAGCCTTGGAAGATGGTATGATGATACGCTGAAAGACACACAAAGAGCAAAAGAAACCAAGCAGATGGCGGAGGAAGGCTTGGAGACCATTGACCAGTGTGGGCTCCCTGGCAAATACAAGGTCTGGTGTCTGCAGTTCATGCTGATACCAAAGCTGCTATGGCCTCTGATGATATACGACATCTGCACCAGCATAGTGGAGGCAATGGAAGCCAAAATCAACAAGTTCACAAGGAAATGGCTTGGTGTCCCACCCTGTCTGACTGACATAGCGCTGTACTGTCGCCAAGCAAAGCTGAAACTACCCCTGAAATCCATCCTGGAGGAATACAAAGCAGGGAAGATCAGACTTCAAAGCATGCTGGAGGACTCAGGAGACAAGGTGGTAGAAGCAATTAAGCCCCAGCTGAAGACAGGCAGAAAATGGAAAGTTCAAGAGGCGATGGATTCTGCAAAAGAAAGTCTCAAGATCAGAGAAATAACAGGACACACACAGACCAACAGACAGGGACTGGGGGTGACCAAAACTGAATGGTGGTCAAAGGCCAAAGGAAAAGCCAAAAGAGACATGATGATTCAGGAGATGAGAAAAGAAGAAGACCAAAAAAGACTCCAAAAAGCAGTCCAGCAGAGCCAGCAAGGGCAATGGACAACGTGGGAGAATGCACTCCAAAGAAGTCTCACTTGGAATGACATTTGGCACATGGCCCCTCTCAGGATCAGCTTCATTCTCAGATCTGCATATGACCTTCTGCCCTCAAATGCAAACCTGGTGAAGTGGGGGAAAACAGACGATCCTGCATGCCCCCTCTGCCATGAAAAACAAACAGTGGAGCATGTCCTAAGCTCATGTAAAGTAGCCCTGGCTCAAGGAAGGTACACATGGAGGCACAACCAAGTGCTCAAAGAAATTGTACAAGTAGTCTGGGCTAGTACCAACACCACAAAAGGGAAAATCAGGACTCCAAAAGCACCCGCAACATTCTTCACGGCAGGAGGCAGCAAATCATGGCCAAGAACAACAGTGCCACTCGAAACATGCAGGCAGAGTCTGCTGGACGGGGCAGATGACTGGGAGTGCACTGCAGACCTCCCAGAATGGAAGAGTCACCCAGAGATCATCAGCAAGAGTGGCATGAGACCAGACATAGTAGTCCACTCTAAGTCAACCAAGCAGCTGATCATGATCGAGCTCACGGTGCCATATGAGAACAGAATGGAGGCAGCTCAAATCTACAAGACTGAAAAGTATGCTGATCTGGCAAACAGCCTGAGGAGAGAAGGCTATCAGGTCAAAGTCCTCACTGCAGAAATTGGAGCTAGGGGGTTTGTAGGAACGTCTGCATACAGCCTCATGAAACAGCTCTCAGTTGCAGGGAAGGAAAAAACCAGAGCCCTGAAAGCAATGGCAGAAGCGGCAGAGAGGTGTTCAAGCTGGATCTGGTCAAGGAGGAACAAAAGTGAACTTCATAAGGCTTAATTTCCCTACAAATATCAGGTGTCCCTGTGGCTCAGTGGTTAAAGCGCGAGTCATTAAGTGGAAAATGAGCATGTCCAGAGGGTCATGGGTTCGAATCCCAGCCATGGCTCGTCCCAAGATGGGAAAAAAAGGGGCAGCAGAGGGACATCCGGAGTCATGAACCGGGTGTGGCCCAACCCCCCTAGAGTGTCAGGAGATAAGGGCCGAAACACTTGCTTGAAGGGGGCTTCTCTTCTGAGGACTCTCTGCTGCCACGCTCTCCACGAGTTTCTTTCTACTGTCCTTCAATACCAAATGCCTTACCACGTTGTAAGTATTTAGTGAAAACTTTATCTTCGTCCTCAGAGGCCATATTGAAACACGAAATCAGTGGACCAAATACAATCAAAAGAAAATTTAGACACTATGTCCACTGAAATATATTTCAAAGAGGGTTATTATTATTTTTTTTACACAAACATTTATATCTATCACACTTTAAAAAAAAACACTACGACTAATTTTTGAAAGGGAACGAAACGACAGTAATAACAGAAGTTTACGGGTTTGGGAAACGCACTTAACAATCAATTATAGGTAATAACCAAATGCATCAATTAATAACAGCAATAATGAATAAACATATGCAGAAACCAATCAACAACGAACAAACATATGCATAAATCAATCAGTGATCAATACACATATGCATATATGAATCAATACAATCTTGTTGGGTTTTTTTTTTCTTTGAGGGGAAGGGTTTTTTTTTTTTTTAATGGCCCAGGCAGCCAACCATACACATTCATTCAAGAGAAAGAATCCTAAGAACGCTATAGAAGCAACACAATCCCCAAGTGAAAAGGAAGAAATAGAAACAATGAGAAGGGTAACAAAAGAGAATCAAACTAAAGCCCACAGAAGATAAAGAACTAGGCCCTCGTATCTCCAGAAACTATAC
The DNA here is from genome assembly GCA_033310375.1 of Conus canariensis. NCBI lineage: Eukaryota > Metazoa > Mollusca > Gastropoda > Neogastropoda > Conidae > Conus > Conus canariensis. The sequence goes on from CM065729.1 coordinate 59,960,036, forward strand.
AAAAGAGATACCCCGTTACGCTGGAGACGGGAAACCAACTTAACCTGAAACAGTCATTCAACCACAAAACAATCCATTCTCTCAACAGGAAAGTGTGTCAACGTGTCCTAACTCAATAACCGGGGACACTACAAGGGGTCACAAAAGAAATCCTAACCCTGGCACAATTTCAAAGGTAAATATGAAAAGTTCTAAGGGGTCACCAGATGTTACGGATGGAATGGTTGTTGAGAGAGAAGTTGGCATCATGTTGCTACCCGTAGAGTAGCACTGATTTTACGTTGGAATTGTATATTCTCAGTTTGGTGCTGATGGAGATGGTGGTAGAGCTCCATACGGGTCTCAGGATGACAAAGGCTTGTCGCGCTTTCTTCACTCTTGCTTTGATGTCTTCATCTGTGCCTCCTGACCGGCTGATCTTGCTGCCCGGGTACACAAACTCACTGACATCTTCTATCGCCTTTCCTGCGATGGTGATTGGGGCTTCTTGTTTGTTGTTAGTGCGCAGGAGCTTCGTCTTCTCTTGGCTGATCTTTAGTCCAACACGTTGAGCTGTGTTTTCAAGAGCAATGACTTTATCTTGCATGTCCTGTAAACATGTGATAGTAGGGCCAGGTCATCGGCGAAATCCAGATCTTCTAGCTTCTTCAGAAGGGTCCACTGGACGCCTTTGTTGGGACTTGCGTAGGCCGTTCTTGTCACCCAGTCCAGCACCACGAGGAAGAAGAGTGGGGACAGCAAGCAGCCCTGTCCGACGCCGGAGGAGATCTCGAAGTCTTCTGAGAGTCTTCCGTTGTGGATGACCTGGCAGGAGAATCCCCCATAGAGTCGTCTGATGATGCTGACGATCTTTTCTGGCACGCCGTAGTGGAGAAGCATGTTCCAGATCGCTTGTCTGTCGACGCCATCAAAGGCCTTTTCAAAATCTATGGAACACACGTTGAGTGGCGTCTGCCATTCCATAGTCTGCTCCATGATGACTCTGAGGGTTGCGATCTGGTCTGTACAGGAACGCTCTTTCCTGAAGCCGGCTTGCTCATCTCGGAGCGTCCGCAGTTTTCCACGCCACCTTTTTTGTCTTCCATACCATCTCCGCTCCTCCATCCCTTCTTCAAGTTCTCTGATGATTAACTAAAGTAGAGGCGTATATGTTAAGTCT
>CM065729.1:59971194-59986194 GCA_033310375.1 Conus canariensis
TTTTTTTCGCCAGCGAACTTCTGCATCGCGTGAAATAAAGTAGTCAATAAAGAATGCAATCATTAAGTGAACAGTCTGGTGACATTGATCATTTCCCCATCTTTCCACGCCCCCCTTGTTTTTCTTCCTACCACCACCCCCTTTCCTTCCAACCCCCCTGCCCTCATGATGTCTTATAGTTAACCACAGTGGAAGCGTGCATCTTCAGTCTTTGAATGTAACTATAAACGTAAATATGATGATGATGATAATGATGATGATGATATAATGATAATGAAAGTAACAGTACTCCTCCTGCTGCAGCTGCTGCTGGTGCTGCTACTACTACTACTACTACTCCATAATAAAAGCAGCAACAGTTCAGCAGTAGCAACAGTACTAGTAGCAGCCGCAGCAGCAGCAGCAGTAGTAATAGTAGTAGTAGTAGTAATAGTGGAAGAAATAATAAGAATAATAATAATGACAATAACAATAATGATGATGATGATAATACTTGTTGTAGTGGTATGCCAATGGATGTAACAGAAGAATTTATTTCTCGTTTTTTTTTTTTTTTTCAATTCAGATAGCTCTCACCACAGAAAGACCATCACTAGAATTTGCCCCCTTTTCTAACGCTGTGTATCTTTTTGCCTGTCACAGAAACAATTTAAGCCAGAAAGGCTTGATTCACAAATTGCACACAGGATGTCCAAATATCGCCCAAATCATGATAAATAGAGACAAGGGGGGGGGGGGGGGGGGAAGAGATGTCCGGAAGACAGAGAGATGACTGACAATATTCTTCCGATTCCAATGCCACACAGTTACTGAGACATGTATCGCCGTACTTGGCTGCTGTCAAGGGACAGAGAACTGAACCTGCAAGGTGAGAGTCGAAAGACAGCAGCTCCATCATCAGCAGAGCTAATTACGTCCCCACCATCATCACATCACGTCTTGCTCTGGCTGATAGTGACGACCTGGTGGAATTCTTGCTCAGCCTATGCGAGCCAAGGGCCCCTCAATGAACACTCCAGACCAAGTCTAGAGATTAAATGGATGAGAACCGTTAACGTTTATGAACCCACACGCTTGATCGTTACATTAAATCAAGTGACCACCTAAAGGGAAATTACTGGAACTAACCTTGCAGTATCTGCTCGTCATGCGACGCACAAAGGGAGGTTACTTCGAACTGTTTATCACTTGAGTTCCTCCGTGCGAAGCAGTTCACGCTTTCCAGTTCGCCTACGCACGTCTTTAAGTAAAGGACACTATGACGCTGGGGGAAGGGGGGGGGGGGGGGAAGGGAGATGGACGTGGTTGTCCTCTCGGTCACATGCACTCCAATCACGAGTTTGAAAGTCGGACGTCAGTGTTTTTCTTGCATAAAAATAGGTTCCTAGCCGACCTACTGCATGCCGTTTTGTTTTAGAGATTTAGGTCAGGGTGTTGCATGCCTTTTTTCATGACACAAGAGCAGCTGTTTGGTTTTTTTTTTTTTTTTTTACAAAATGAGAGCAGGTTAGAAGCATGGCATTATGTGGTTGTGTTTGTGCCTTGATTATTTAATGGCTCTGTTTAGGTAATGTGTGAAAACAGCGTGTTCTCCAGTCAGCCATATTTCTTTGCATATAATACCAAACATGCCTCCTCTCTCTCTCTCTCTCTCTCTCTCTCTCTCTCTCTCTCTCTCTCTCTCTCTCTCTCTCTATGTGCACACCCATGCGCGTACGTGTTTGTGTGCATATATGTGTGTGTGTGCGTGCACCCATGCACGCACTTTTTGTGTGTATGTGTGTGTGCGGGCGCGTGCGTGCGTGCGTGCGTGCGTGCATGTGTGCGTGCGTGCGTGCGTGCGTGCGTGCGTGCGTGTGTGTGTGTGGGGTGTGTGTGTGTGTGTGTGTGTGTGTGTGTGTGTGTGTGTGTGTTACTGTTCATTAGCCGGATTTGTGTCTTCATAGATCAAGGTCTTGTTCTCTAACATTTTTTTATCTGGACAAGACAACTTAGATACTCAACGTTCTCTCTCTCCTCTCTCTCTCTCTCTCCTCTCTCTCTCTCTCTCTCTCTCTCTCTCTCTCTCTCTCTCTCTCTGACTGCTAGCATCATCGTGTATTCAATTGAATTGATGTTACCTGCAGCCCAGCTGACCGCAAAGGGTCATTTTAGGGCGTCTCCATGGTAATGTCAACTCAAAATGGTGAGTGTAAATCAGCATGAATGTCAGAACATCAGTCTTCTGGTTATGGTACGGTTTAAATATCCATCAATTTGTAATGCCATACAACTTACAATGTACGTACATGGCTGAACATTTTCATACAAATAAGTCGGTCACTATTTTGGCCCTGGTAATACTGACTTTATGAAATACAGTCTTTGACAGAATACACAAATGAAGTGTCTGTAGCACAAGGTTAGTCACAACACAGGGATTCATGTTTGCGTAAATCCAGCCTAGCTTTAGACGTAAATTGACCTCATCTAAATTTTGAACCATTCTATTTAACATTCCATTCATTTTTCATTAATTTGTACGTCAAGTGTTTCAGATGCCATTTTCAAAAATGATTTCTACCGTCCGACTGTAAAAGAATTATGACCGATCGATCATTAAGATCAAGTGTTTGTATTGGAATCCCAGAAATGGTTTTAAAAAAAATTGATATATATTTTCAACAGCATCAGTAAAATCGCAGATTGTAGCTGCATGTTATTAAGATCATTTAAAACACTGCGTTAGAGATGTATAATTTAACTGGAACAAATTGAGGTTATTTGTATTTGTTTCTGTCCGTCTGTGTGTTTGTCTTTTGATCTCCCTTGCATCCTTGGGTGGATCCTCAAGCGTAGGCTCAAAGATTGTCCCCTACATTTTATACTACTTGCATAATGTCTTTAGTTTTTCAGCAACTTTTTTCCTCCCCACACTTTCGTTTGGTTTCTTTTACTACCCTTCGCTGGCTGCTTTGGGGGTGCTATTGGATTCTTTCTTGCACCCTTGGTGGTGAGAACACCACGGTATTATGGACTGTGGTGTGTCTCTATTTGACGCCAGGAGCGCAGATACAACCAGCCGTGTCTCTCTGATGAGTTCCGATCCTGCGGACGAAAGGCCTCGGAGCAGGCAATACAAATATATCTGTCTTCAAAAGGGATTACGATGGTTCCCTTATGCAGCTAGCGAAGAGTTTTCATATCTGTAATATATTTTCTTAATTTCATGTTCCCAGTTTCTCCATCTTCAACCCCCCCTCCTTAAGTCCAAATCTTTGCCAAGTCATTACTACCAAGACAGTTGTTGGCCTGCGCTTGTTTTTTCCCCCCCACTATTAGATTGTTCGTCTATGTACTTGTCTGACTTTATTCAAGTTTAAAAGGCTGTGCCAGTCACGAATAAAAGTTATTTTGTGTTAGGTTTCCTTATGGGAGCAAAAGTTACCCTACTGTTTGCTGTTCCCTGCCTCATTTTATTTCCAATTTTGGAACAACTTATTCCAGACACGCAATTCTGAATTTTGACTTCGCCAGCGGCAGCTTTACAAGCAGAATCAACGCATAAATGTGTGTGTCAATACGCAAAGTATTCCGAAGTATGTACAGACTTATGTTGCAAGAGTCAATGTTCCATTGTCTCTCTACCTATACTGTCCAAAAAAAACCCGCATTTTTTGTATCTTTGCACTGGTGGGATGTAACCAACCAGGAGAAAATGTTTGTTTACATCTGTGCACACGAGTTTAGCGCCAGTCGGATTGCACGTGCACAAAATGGCCACTTGGATTTTTTTTTTTATCGTGCTTTGCGCCTGAGTGAAGCAAATTCATGCACGTTTTGGTGAATGAATGCTCAAAGGAAGGTAAACAAACCATACACACAGTGAGTCATTCTGACGAAAACCAGTCCGTCAATATAAAGTGCAAAGATGCCGCGACTCCGCAAGAACGTGAGAACGCACTGGGGCGTTTGCAAGCTGGGCAAAGTCACCTGAAGTCGCCCGACACTTCTACGTGAGCCAGAGCACCCTCAGCAGGCTTCTGAGTCGTCATCACATCAGCGGTTCGACGGCAGACCGACCATGCTCTGGAAGAACTTTGGCAACAACTCCACTTCAAGACCGCTACATTCGGGTCAGCCACCTGCGAAATCGCTTTCAGTCAGTCTCACAAACTGCCCAGCGATTACCCCGGGGGTCAAAGAATCTCTGACCAGACCGCTCGGAATCGCCTGCATGCTGCAGGGCTATGGGCTTGCAGACCTATCAGAGGACAACTCAACATCGTCCCTGGACCCCAAGAACCACTGGAACAGGGTCTGGTTTTCAGACGAGTGTCTTCCTGCTCCAGCGCCATGACAGGGTGGGAGGGTGTACCACAAAGATGGCGAGCGCATTGCTCAGAACTGCTTGGATGAGGCACCTGCCCATGGTGGTGGAGGCGTCAGGGTGTGGGGGGCCATCCACTGTGTTGGCAGGCGTCCCTTGGTGGGTGTCCAAGGCACGCTGAACGTCCAGCGGCATGTGACTGAAATTATCCAGCCTCATGTCCTGCCTCTTAAGGCCGGGCCTCGCACGCTGTTCCAACAGGACAAAGCGAGTCCGGGCGCGAGTGAACGCACCTGAGAACGTCAACGAGCTGTTCACCGCCCTCCAGGAGGAGTGGGACACCATGCCAGCAGAGGTGATCCGCAATGTGATCTGTTCCATGCCAGCCGGGTGCGGGCCGTTGTTGCTGCAGGTGGTGGACATACCCCTTACTGAGAACTCGCGGCCTGGAACGGTGTGTATTGGCGATGTGAACTGTACACAGTGTGTATTGGCGATGTGAACTGTACACAGGGTGTATTGGCGATGTGAACTGTACACAGTGTGTATTGGCGATGTGAACTGTACACAGGGTGTATTGGCGATGTGAACTGTACACAGGGTGTACTGGCGATGTGAACTGTACACAGGGTGTATTGGCGATGTGAACTGTACACAGGGTGTATTGGCGATGTGAACTGTACACAGGGTGTACTGGCGATGTGAACTGTACACAGGGTGTATTGGCGATGTGAACTGTACGCAGTGTGTATTGGCGATGTGAACTGTACAGACACCAAAAATGAAACTCTGCCTTCAACTTCAGAGACTGCCTTCAGCTGAAAGGAAAAATGAAAATGCGAAAAGTCATTGAACAAATTAGCGTCTTGTCTTTTACGCCATTCCAGTTTTATTTCTTTCAAGAACTCATCGCTGTGTACAATCTGGGCAGAGAGAGAATTAGAATTGAGGAGGGGGGGGGGATTTGGAAGGGAAGGAGGGAGAGAGAAGAAGGGGAAAGGGTGTTTAGAGGAGGAGTGGCAGGTCTCAAACAATCTTTCTGTTCGCACAACTCGCAAGTCAGACTTAGAACGTGTATGTCTCTATCTATTTGCGAAGTAGTTATGACGAATGTTGCCTATCTGTGTTTATTTTTCATCCCTTACCAAATAAGCTTGATAAAAAGGAAAGTGATTCCAAACTGTCGGATTTTCAGTGAAGAAAATGGTCTTCTGTTGAGTTTTGTATACAATTTTTTTTTGTAACTGACATTCCCCTGTCCACGTTTTAAAAGCTCGTTATTGTAGATATAAGATGGAAAACAGTTGATTCTGAAGTTTCTTTTTGCTACTTCACACAGACTTTTGCACATCCAATTTCACCCCACGAACACACACACACACACACACACACACACACACACACACACACACACACACACACACACACAGAGAAAGAGAGAGAGAAGAGAGAGAGAGAGAGAGAGATAATCACAGACACACACACGCGCGTGCGCGCCCCCTCCCCCCCCCCCCCCCCCACACACACATACAACGCATGCGGGGGCGCACTCGCGTGTCGTGGCGCATCACACGCTCGTTCTGAGGCATCAAGCAATAAACGTACCGCAATTTTAGTTATCTCTATTGCCACACGCATCTGAAATAAAAGAAAAAATGAATTCCGTGCACGTTTTATGAGCAAGTTATCGATCTTTTTGCTCATAGCTGAAGCCGGAACTAAAGAAAGCAGACTAAAGGAGCGAAGAAGTTAAACGAGACGGGTTTTCGTAGATGCTCAACGAACCAGTTCCTAAGCAAGGACGAGGGCAAAAATGAGAATGGAGAGTGAGAGAGGACGCAAGTGAGGGCATAGAGAGAGAGAGAGAGAGAGAGAGACGAGAGAGAGAGAGAGAGAGAGGAGGAGAGGGAGGAGAGAGAGAGAGAGAGAGAGAGAGAGAGAGAGGAGAGAGCGAGAGAGACTCGTTGAGACGACGTAACACCTGAACGTTATTCCGATCATTGAGTATCGAAATTAGGAGAGGCAAGAGAACACTTTTGGCGATCTTTCGTTCCATCTGACCTAACAATTGGCGGAAGAACAGTTTGAAAACTATAATTGCCAGAGCTGTTACGTCGGATGCATTCGATCCAGTACGGTGGACCAACTCAACTAACGGCATAAACTTTGTACAAAAGCACCGTGGCTCTGTCCTCTTTCTTCCAGTCTATGCCGATATCTTGTTCATGATCTCAGACAAATATCAGTTAATCTGTCTTCTAATATCCAATTGATAGAAAAGCCCCAGATTCGACAGGTAAACGAGACTTCTTCCTTCCCTTTCTAACGTGCCCCATTTTGTTTTCTATTATACGTATAATAAACCATCTTCTCTCCCCATCGGCTGTCTCTTTCTTCTCACTGTTCTAACCACCGCCCCCACCACCACTACCACCGCCCCCACCACCACTACCACCGCCCCCACCACCGCCCCCACCACCACTACCACCGCCCCCACCACCACTACCACCGCCCCCACCACGCATTTTCCTCCTCCTACTCATTCTCTCTTTCAAGAGATAGTGATTAGTGAGGAAAAAATGGCAACTTGATACAGTTGTCAACTATGGTGTCCTAATGTCAGTTCCAGCATGTTTTCTTTTTATTGATTTAATTAAATAAATTAACGTTATACAGTACCTATAATGTTAGGAAAATATTATATATTTCAAATGATCAGACTGAATCTTCACTGCGCTACACATAAGACACGGTAAAATCAATGTAAATAATGTGAACAAAGTTGTTACTTATTTGTTAAATACCTAATTTTTTTTTTTTTGACAGCGACCATTTGCATGGCGTAGAACAAAACAGTGAATAAACGGTCACAATCTGTATCTACACAGTCTGGTGACATTGATCATTTCCCCAATTTTTCAGGCCCCCTTTCTTTCCCTCCATATCATTCCCCTACCTTTCTTCCCCAGAACTTCTTCAAGATGCCTAATAATTTTTGTTAAGTAGAGGTATACGTGTTAAGTCCCTGAACATAAACACAAAACAAAAAAAAGCTGCTGTATCATCAATGATGATGATGATAATGTTGATGATGATGTAATCATAATGTAATAATAGTATCATCAATGATGATGATGATGACGATAATGTTGATGATGATGTAATAACAATATAGCATTATTAATAATGATAGTAATGATTGTAAGAATAATAACAATAATGATCATAATAATAATGATGATGACGACGATGAGAAAATAACAGTAACAATAATAATAATGATAACAATAATAATAATAATATTAATGGCACTACTACTAATATTACGACTATTACCACCACCACCACCACCACTACTACTACTACTACTACTACTACTACTACTACTACTAATAAACAGTAAAAGCAGCAATAGCCACAGCAGCAGTTGTGGTGGTGCTGGTAGTGGAAGAAGTGATAACACTGATCATACTCGATGTAGTAGTATGATAACTGCAGGAGTAGGAAATTGTATTTCTGTTTGTTTTTCTTCATTAAATACTCGATGTAGTAGTATGATAACTGCAGGAGTAGAAAATTGTATTTCTGTTTGTTTTTCTTCATTAAATACTCGATGTAGTAGTATGATAACTGCAGGAGTAGAAAATTGTATTTCTGTTTGTTTTTCTTCATTAAATACTCGATGTAGTAGTATGATAACTGCAGGAGTAGAAAATTGTATTTCTGTTTGTTTTTCTTCATTAAATACTCCATGTAGTAATATGATAACTGCAGGAGTAGAAAATTGTATTTCTGTTTGTTTTTCTTCATATTTCAAGCAGCTCAGTGAGAGCTGACCAGAGCCTTACTTAGGAATTTGCCCCCTTTTCTAACGCTATGTATCTGTTTGCTGTGACAGAGAAAATTTAAGCCAGGAAGGCGTGGTTCACCAGTTGCATACAGGATGTCCAAAGAACGCCCGAAATGACGGTAAACTGGAAGAAAAAAAAAGGTGGGGGGGGGGGATTATCTGGAAGTCAGAGAGATGACAGACTGTATCCTCCCATTTCCCATGCCACAATGGCTGAGACATGAACAGGCGTCCTTGGCTGCTGTCAAGGCAGAGTGAACTGAGCCTGCAAGGTGAGAGTTGAACGACAACAGCTCCGTCAACAGAGCTCATTACGTTCCTACCATCACCACCCCAAGAGTCGCTCTGGCTTATGGAGCAAACCTGGTGGGACTCTTTTTTTTCAGTGCATGTGCGCCTAGGGTTTCTGCAAAGAACACTGTGGACCACCGCTAGAGATGAGATGAACGAGAACTGTGGACTCTTTAAGAACCAGACACATGATCGTTACATTCATCAAGTAACCTCCTAAAGGGAAATTACCGGAAGTGAACATGCAGTTTCCGTTGATCACGTGACGCCTAAAGGGAGGTTACTTTGAACTATTCACTACTTAAGTGCTTCAGACCAAACCTGGTTCATGCTTTCGTGTCCGCACGTCTGTAAGTGAAGTACACTGAGACGTTTGGTGGTAGGGGAGAGGGAAGTGTCCGCACGTCTGTAAGTGAAGTACACTGAGACGTTTGGTGGTAGGGGAGAGGGAAGTGTCCGCACGTCTTTAAGTGAAGTACACTGAGACGTTTGGTGGTAGGGGAGAGGGAAGTGTCCGCACGTCTGTAAGTGAAGTACACTGAGACGTTTGGTGGTAGGGGAGAGGGAAGTGTCCGCACGTCTGTAAGTGAAGTACACTGAGACGTTTGGTGGTAGGGGAGAGGGAAGTGTCCGCACGTCTTTAAGTGAAGTACACTGAGACGTTTGGTGGTAGGGGAGAGGGAAGTGTCCGCACGTCTGTAAGTGAAGTACACTGAGACGTTTGGTGGTAGGGGAGAGGGAAGTGTCCGCACGTCTGTAAGTGAAGTACACTGAGACGTTTGGTGGTAGGGGAGAGGGAAGTGTCCGCACGTCTGTAAGTGAAGTACACTGAGACGTTTGGTGGTAGGGGAGAGGGAAGTGTCCGCACGTCTGTAAGTGAAGTACACTGAGACGTTTGGTGGTAGGGGAAGGGAAGTGTCCGCACGTCTGTAAGTGAAGTACACTGAGACGTTTGGTGGTAGGGGAGAGGGAAGTGTCCGCACGTCTGTAAGTGAAGTACACTGAGACGTTTGGTGGTAGGGGAGAGGGAAGTGTCCGCACGTCTGTAAGTGAAGTACACTGAGACGTTTGGTGGTAGGGGAGAGGGAAGTGTCCGCACGTCTGTAAGTGAAGTACACTGAGACGTTTGGTGGTAGGGGAGAGGGAAGTGTCCGCACGTCTGTAAGTGAAGTACACTGAGACGTTTGGTGGTAGGGGAGAGGGAAGTGTCCGCACGTCTGTAAGTGAAGTACACTGAGACGTTTGGTGGTAGGGGAGAGGGAAGTGTCCGCACGTCTGTAAGTGAAGTACACTGAGACGTTTGGTGGTAGGGGAGAGGGAAGTGTCCGCACGTCTGTAAGTGAAGTACACTGAGACGTTTGGTGGTAGGGGAGAGGGAAGTGTCCGCACGTCTGTAAGTGAAGTACACTGAGACGTTTGGTGGTAGGGGAGAGGGAAGTGTCCGCACGTCTGTAAGTGAAGTACACTGAGACGTTTGGTGGTAGGGGAGAGGGAAGTGTCCGCACGTCTGTAAGTGAAGTACACTGAGACGTTTGGTGGTAGGGGAGAGGGAAGTGTCCGCACGTCTGTAAGTGAAGTACACTGAGACGTTTGGTGGTAGGGGAGAGGGAAGTGTCCGCACGTCTGTAAGTGAAGTACACTGAGACGTTTGGTGGTAGGGGAGGGGAAGTGTCCGCACGTCTGTAAGTGAAGTACACTGAGACGTTTGGTGGTAGGGGAGAGGGAAGTGTCCGCACGTCTGTAAGTGAAGTACACTGAGACGTTTGGTGGTAGGGGAGAGGGAAGTGTCCGCACGTCTGTAAGTGAAGTACACTGAGACGTTTGGTGGTAGGGGAGAGGGAAGTGTCCGCACGTCTGTAAGTGAAGTACACTGAGACGTTTGGTGGTAGGGGAGAGGGAAGTGTCCGCACGTCTGTAAGTGAAGTACACTGAGACGTTTGGTGGTAGGGGAGAGGGAAGTGTCCGCACGTCTGTAAGTGAAGTACACTGAGACGTTTGGTGGTAGGGGAGAGGGAAGTGTCCGCACGTCTGTAAGTGAAGTACACTGAGACGTTTGGTGGTAGGGGAGAGGGAAGTGTCCGCACGTCTGTAAGTGAAGTACACTGAGACGTTTGGTGGTAGGGGAGAGGGAAGTGTCCGCACGTCTGTAAGTGAAGTACACTGAGACGTTTGGTGGTAGGGGAGAGGGAAGTGTCCGCACGTCTTAAGTGAAGTACACTGAGACGTTTGGTGGTAGGGGAGAGGGAAGTGTCCGCACGTCTGTAAGTGAAGTACACTGAGACGTTTGGTGGTAGGGGAGAGGGAAGTGTCCGCACGTCTGTAAGTGAAGTACACTGAGACGTTTGGTGGTAGGGGAGAGGGAAGTGTCCGCACGTCTGTAAGTGAAGTACACTGAGACGTTTGGTGGTAGGGGAGAGGGAAGTGTCCGCACGTCTTTAAGTGAAGTACACTGAGACGTTTGGTGGTAGGGGAGAGGGAAGTGTCCGCACGTCTGTAAGTGAAGTACACTGAGACGTTTGGTGGTAGGGGAGAGGGAAAGTGTCCGCACGTCTTGTAAGTGAAGTACACTGAGACGTTTGGTGGTAGGGGAGAGGGAAGTGTCCGCACGTCTGTAAGTGAAGTACACTGAGACGTTTGGTGGTAGGGGTGAGGGAAGTGTTTCCGCACGTCTGTAAGTGAAGTACACTGAGACGTTTGGTGGTAGGGGAGAGGGAAGTGTCCGCACGTCTTTAAGTGAAGTACACTGAGACGTTTGGTGGTAGGGGAGAGGGAAGTGTCCGCACGTCTTTAAGTGAAGTACACTGAGACGTTTGGTGGTAGGGGAGAGGGAAGTGTCCGCACGTCTTTAAGTGAAGTACACTGAGACGTTTGGTGGTAGGGGAGAGGGAAGTGTCCGCACGTCTGTAAGTGAAGTACACTGAGACGTTTGGTGGTAGGGGAGAGGGAAGTGTCCGCACGTCTGTAAGTGAAGTACACTGAGACGTTTGGTGGTAGGGGAGAGGGAAGTGTCCGCACGTCTTTAAGTGAAGTACACTGAGACGTTTGGTGGTAGGGGAGAGGGAAGTGTCCGCACGTCTGTAAGTGAAGTACACTGAGACGTTTGGTGGTAGGGGAGAGGGAAGTGTCCGCACGTCTGTAAGTGAAGTACACTGAGACGTTTGGTGGTAGGGGAGAGGGAAGTGTCCGCACGTCTTTAAGTGAAGTACACTGAGACGTTTGGTGGTAGGGGAGAGGGAAGTGTCCGCACGTCTTTAAGTGAAGTACACTGAGACGTTTGGTGGTAGGGAGAGGGAAGTGTCCGCACGTCTGTAAGTGAAGTACACTGAGACGTTTGGTGGTAGGGGAGAGGGAAGTGGGAGTGCGATTGTCCTCTTTGCAGTATGCACTTCACATCACGAGGTTCGAGCTTAAACATCAGCATTTTGCTTGTTCACCAGTGTATAGCAATACGTTCCTAACTGACATAGGGCACTCCGTTTTGTTTTAAGAGATCCAGGTGGATACATTTTGCACTCAGTTTGAGGAGATAACTCATTGTCTGTCCGTTCTTCGTTTTCGTTGTCTTGAATGTTGTTTGTTTACCCTAAAGAAGACCAAAGAGGTCAAAACGCGTCGTGTTTCTCTTGCAATTTCTTTATTTGTGGCATAGTAATTTTTCTTCTTAGTTTATGTAAATTAGATTAACAGATTTTTTTTCCGCAACAGTAGTAGTAGCAGCAGCAAGCTCTCAAATTGTATTTCCATATCAGAAAGAGTATTTCCAAAATTGTAGTGGAGACTCTTTATATAACCGTGACAGTTTTCCCCCAAGAGATACACTTATGTAGTTTGACTTTGCTAGCAGCAACTTTACGGCCAAAGGCAAACCCTAAATGTAGGCGGCAAACTGCATAAAGTATTGCAAAGTATTTAAACACTTTGTAACAAGTCAGCGCTCCATGGTCTCTCTACCGTTCTCTCAGAAGCAAATATCAAGCAACGTATTGCAAAATATTTAAACACTTTGTAACAAGTCAGCTCTCCATGGTCTCTATACCGTTCTCTCAGAAGCAAATATCAAGCAAAGTATTGCAAAGTATTTAAACACTTTGTAACAAGTCAGCTCTCCATGGTCTCTATACCGTTCTCTCAGAAGCAAATATCAAGCAACGTGTTGCAAAGTATTTATACACTTTTGTTACAAGGGTCAATGCTCCATTGTCTTTCAACCTTTCTTTCAAAGCCAAATGTCCAACAGTTCTAGCTAATCCATCTTCTTCTTTTTTTTTGTGAGATTAACATTCACCAATGATAAACAGCGGATCTGTGCAAGCTTGTTTACCAGCATCTGCAGCCCTATCATCGCCTCTGACTTTAACTTCAGAGATTGTCTTTGGCCGAGAGAAGAATGAAAAACACGAAGAGTCATTAACCAAATTAGCGTCGTGTCAAATACAGCTTTCCAATTTCAGATCTCTCAAGGACTCATCACTGCGTGCAGTCTGGAGAGAGAGAGAGAGAGAGAGAGAGAGAGAGAGAGGGAGGTAATCATCTTCCTGAACAGCCTGACAAAAGCCTTAAAAATCCATTTAAAAGGTAGATCGACGACAAGCTGGAAAGAGGAGAGAAAGAGAGAAAGGGGGGGGGGGGGGGGGGAGGGAGTGTAAGAGGAGGAGGAGGGGGTATCAAGAATGTCTCCAACATGCTACTTTTTAAATACTTGACCTTTGCATAAGCTCAACTCTCGTCTGGCTTGGAACGTGTATGTCTAGATCTATTTGCTAAGTAGTCACGACGAATGTTGTTTATCTATGCTTATTTTCACCCTTTAGCAAATAATTTGTTTAAAAGGAAAATAATTCCAAACTCTCAGATTTGTAATGACGAAAATGGTCCTGAAGAGTCTGGTATACAATTTAAAAAAAACAACTGGCAACCCCCTTTCTGAGTTTAGAAGCTGATTGTTACTGACATGACATGAAAAGCAGATGATTTGGAACGTTGAAAAGGCAAATACGGTAAACGAACCCTTTTTGTGTTTTCAGTTCGCATAGACTTTCGCACAACCTACCCCACCCCACGAACTCTCTCTCTCTCTCTCTCTCTCTCTCTCTCTCTCTCTCTCTCTCTCTCTCTCTTGTTCTGCAAGTAATCAGCTGTGTCAAAAGCTGAAAAACAGATCAATTGATTACTAAGAATCAAACAACTTATTATCAAACTAACATGCCGCTTTTACGGAAAGAGTTTAGAACTACACACCATGTACTGTAAAAAGAAAGCGGATACTGTGTTTGTGTTTTACACCATGTACTGTAAAAAGAAAGCGGATACTGTGTTTGTGTTTTACACCATGTACTGTAAAAAGAAAGCGGATACTGTGTTTGTGTTTTATTAATTTTGAAAAAAGTCTTTGATAAGATATGGCATGCAGAACTGCTTGGAAAACTACATGGATACGTGTGCAAGGAAAATGTTTCATTCTGAGAGAAAAAGAGCTCACAGACACAAAATAATACGCGTGTGATGGACACGAATGTTTTCGTTCCATACAATTTTGTTGTTAAAAAGGATTGTACAAGGAAACAAAATAACCCTTACATTATTCAATATTTTGATATTGAATGGTATCTAGATTTCGATTCACAAGGAAATAGGTTAATAAGAAAACAAGAAAATATCCTCTTTCTTGAACGCTGATGACTTAATTTCCGCTCTTCATAGCTACATTTGATCTACAATTAAAGCCAGGCCACCTAAATGTCTATCATAAAGAGTGGGATACATAATGGTCACAGTAATAAAGCAAAAATGAAATAAGATCGTATTCTCAAAAAGAGAGTCAATGGCTAAAGTAGTTTTGTGCGGTATATAAATCATTGAAACGATAAAACAGTATAGATATTTCAGAATAATATTTGATACTAAAAATTATGAAGCAGAAAGAAAAGACAGAAACAAAGCACGTCTTACACTTAAAGTCTGTCGAAAAATAACCCGTAATTTTTGACGGTACTTCAAGCAAATTTGACAATTTTTTGTCCCGTGTTCTGATTCGTGATGCGTACATATGGTTTCTACCTGAGAAAAAGCAGATGATAAGTTTAACTTAGCAACACATTTTGTGATCACTGACTGATAAATTGAATAAAATCTTCTGCATACATGTTCATCACAGACTGTTTTTTTTTTCATATATATTTTATGACTATGTTATAGAAAATCAAAGAGAAAAAAATAAGTCTGACAATAGTTGGGAGAAACTGGCAAATACCGCTTTAGTCTAGAAGATATCTGCCAGTAAAATAAAAGGTCTGGAACGGTTATAGCATCCAAAGCATACACGTGGGATTTGCTGTATGGAGGATGACAAGTAGGGCACAGAAGACATTCTACAGTGAAAACAAAGAAACAAACAATCAAGTCATCGCCAAGAGTGGCGTGAGACCACATATAGTAGTCTACTCACATTACTCAAAACAAATGATTTCAGTAGAATTCACAAGGTGGCGTGAAAGCATAATGGAGGGAGCTCACATCGACAATAAGAAGTCCGACTATCTAACTACCAGTT
>CM065729.1:59996194-60003694 GCA_033310375.1 Conus canariensis
GAGCACTGTCTATGACTACTACACTGCCTTCGTTGAGTACTGCCTATGACTACTACACTGCCTTCGTTGAGCACTGTCTATGACTACTACACTGCCTTCGTTGAGCACTGTCTATGACTACTACACTGCCTTCGTTGAGCACTGTCTATGACTACTACACTGCCTTCGTTGAGCACTGTCTATGACTACTACACTGCCTTCGTTGAGTACTGCCTGTGACTACTACACTGCCTTCGTTGAGTACTGCCTGTGACTACTACACTGCCTTCGTTGAGTACTGCCTATGACTACTACACTGCCTTCGTTGAGTACTGCCTATGACTACTACACTGCCTTCGTTGAGCACTGCCTGTGACTACTACTGGTGATTGGTTTTTTTGGAATGCCACATTAATCTAGGCAGCATGTCTCCAGCAGACACCGCAGATGGGCCACACGCCCAGGTTGACTGATGACTCTTAGCCATCAGACGAAAGTCGACTCCAGACATGAAAAACAAATGGTTCTGTTTAAAAGCAAACAAACAAACATAAACCTTTGATGGTCCGCGTATGCAGTCAGTGAACGCTTTAATATAAACATTATAGCTCCGTCTTCGTTATCCCCATTTTGTTTTTCATAAACCTTAGCAGTCATCGTTTTAATGACGTCAGATATGATAGCCTGAAATTGTTTTCGTCCTGCTTTTACACACACACACACACACACACACACACACACACACACACACACACACATGCATACGCAACACACACACACACACACACACACACACACACACACACACACACACACACACACACACACACACACATGTATATATATATAGAGAGAGAGAGAGAGAGAGAGAGAGAGACAAAGAGAGAGAGAGTAAGAGAGAGACACAGAGAGAGATGTGTATGTGTGTGTAGATAGACATATATATATATATGAGAGAGAGAGAGAGAGAGAAAGAGAGAGAGAGAGAGAGAGAGAGAGAGAGAGAGAGAGAGAGAGAGAGAGATCCCATTTCAAGGAAAAGTAAAGTAAAGAAAACGTAAAAAAATAGCACGTTCAACGATTTACTTGCGCAAAGAGAGGCAATATGGAAAAAAGGATCCGTCTCTAATGAGTTCTCTGTAAACTTTTATAAGCATATAAAGTGTGTGTGCGTGTGTGTGTATGTGTGTGTGTGTGTGTGTGTGTGTGTGTGTGTGTGTGTGTGTGTGTGTGTGTGTGTGTGTGTGTGTGGTGTGTGTGTGTGTGTGGATCATTAAAAAAGAAGGGATGTGTTTCAACATGTAAGACAAAACAAACATTTATGGCAAGTACACATTTTTAAAGAAATTAGAACGCCAAATACAAGCTGAATTTTCTTCCATGAATGAAGGGTCAAGGGGAGTTTTGAATTTTATATGAAAACAAAAAATATAGAATACTGTCGAGGATACGAAAGGAAATTGTGTAGTCATAGATCTGGATACGTTGGGGAACAACTTTTGTCAATATTTATAGTCAAAACATGGAAAAGCCAACGTCCTATCCCCAAAGAATTGAGGAAATGGATAATCCAAATAAGTTTGGGTCTGGTGACTGGAAGCTGGTACTCAACACAGTTTTATATTATAACAGTTACGAAAATATCAGCAATGCGAAATCTATGGAGGAAGATTATTAAAAGCATATTCTGATTTTGAGCCGGTAGATATACGGAGAGTTTGACCCTTTGATTAATTGTCAGATCAACTTAGTGAAGGCTATGTCCATTCCAGCAAAGCCGTCTAGACTATTTCTTTGCTTCAGGAACATAAATGGCGAATGAAAGCAACTCAAATTCTGCCTGGGTACCGTTGCCACCATGCAGCGATTACAATTAATCACCTTTAAAGCAGTAGTGGAAATCACAAGTCCCTGGAAAGTCAACATTAATAATTAAAAAAAATTACATTTCTGTGCAGACTATCAATAACACATTAATAGAAATAAAACGTCCATATGCAGCTCTAACATATTAAAAGAAACCTTAAAACAGATATTTCGAATATAATAAATGAAAATGGTAGTTTTTTTTTTAAAGTATGAAGCTTTTGCAACAAAGCTGGGAATATATGTAAATCACTTCCATTATTCAAGATGTGTCCACACAAGAACTGACAAAGCTAGAAAAGGAAAAATAAGATTTGGAGACGATTTAAAGATTGAAAATAGTAATAAGTGTTACTGAATGATCGACGATTTACTACTGCTGGGTCATAGACGGAACAGAGATACTTAATACTTGAACCCTTTGCTAAATGGAAAATCATGTTACATACTCCAGCAGACTGGAAACGGTGTTGAAACGTGTCCAAAAAAAAACATGTATAACATAAATAACATTTTAAAGGTTTCAGCTGTTATTTTCTCATAAGATTATTGAATCAAATATCACACTAAAGGAATCGGTATGAAACAATAGATATTTTATTTACCAATCTGAAAGAGACACTGCGTATCATTATTCGTGGCACTGCTCTAATCAAAGTAAATTCTTGAGGGAATTCGAAGAACACGTGAGAAGAAAGTCCGACATTTGTGTCAGATTGTCGTTTAATGTTGAACTGATTTGTTTGGAGCACACGAAGAAATAAAAAAAAATTGTAAAAGACGTAGAAAGAAAAACAGACTAATCGTTTGATCTTAGATTATCATGGGTAAAGCTTTTTGTTTATTATATGCGGCATTATTTTATTAATCAAATCTATCAGCTTTTAAATGTAAACTGAAAAATAGATACAATATAAAAAAAACATGTGCGTGTGAGCGAAATATGTAATCACGCTTCTGTGAAAAATATGTCTGCCCGATGGCGTTCTGTGCGCAGAATAGATAACAGTGCATTCATTCAAATGATACGCTTTAACCAATTTTTCATTTTTATCATGATGCCGTCTTGCAATGAGTGCTGAAACTGCTCTGAGTCATCCATTAAAATATACTGATGCTCCTTTTTTTTCAGCCTCAGTGAAATATGTTGAGTTCAGAAAGACAGATAATCGTTACAAAGGTTAGAGAAAACGTGAATCATCAACAATTTGTTATTTTTTTCCTTTTTTATACACATTCCCTCTCCCCATCTCTCTCCGTTTTTTTTTTAAAAGTGTTTTATTAATACTTTCTTTGTATTTTTTCTATTCTTAAACGTCAAAAACGCTTGCAGCCTCATGTGACTGGTTCTAAATTTTACACTCAATTATGATTGATATTTGTGCCTATAAGTTCAGTTCACCAGACATTGTATCTGAGCATATTTGTATTTGATTTTGATGTCTTTTGCTAGATGCTGTGTGTCAATAAAACTGAATTTGTTGTGGCATTCTTTATATAAAATGTTTCTAGAGGAAATCGAACCTTCAACATAAAGAGAAAAGGGAAAAATCTAGCGCTATGACATCACAATATCACAATATATATGGTGCATTTGTGCCCTGCTATGTATTGTCTCACTGTTCCGCATCATACCGGATCATTATATCATACCCTTATCATATCTCCAAATCTGAAGGTATAACTTGCATCTGTATCATCAAGATAACGATAACAAACAGACGAAAAACGAAAACAGATTTTTAAACAAAAAGGGGAAAAAGAAAGAACTCCCAACATCCACGTGTAGTCATCCAGTTGAAGAAATCTCTAACAAGAGACAAACACACCAGACGTTTCTCTAACCGCATAGCGCATGCAGTTCTCATGCCGCCACATAGCAGCGCGTGGCGTTTGTCCTTCTTTGCATCAAACTGTTGTTCGTGCATATGAATATGTGTCGATGCATGCGCATTAACCAGGGGCAGAAGAGAGGGGAAGGGGGAAGACAGGGGGGGGGGGGGGCAGAGATGAATGGGAATGGGCCAGAGAGGCAGGCAGGGGAGCGTGGAAGAGCAGAGAGACTGTGGGCGGATAGACGGGTTGGATGGATGCTGTTGATGATGGAGACTGGGTGAACTGTATATTCGCCTTTGGGGTTATATAATATGCGGTGGTTTGTTTTGATGTCGTGTGGTCCACTTTGATTTTGTTATGTTTTCCTTCATCCCCTTCCCTTGATTCAACTACTTTTCGAGAAATAATGATGTTCGAATGTCTCTGTTCTCAGTTTTGTTCTATTGATACCCATTCCACCAGTTTTGGCGCGCTTACTTTGTCATTCCAAGCAAAGTCTGTGCGCATGTTCATTTAATAGATATTACTGTCACTTCCGCTTCTAAAAATCATGAGATACAATGCACTGTCTGATAACAATTGATCTCTGTGGACCAATCATACTCTTGGGTTTGATCTCAATCAACATTTTGATGGCTGCTCCCCCCCCCCCCCCCCCCCCCCCCCCTTCAGTTTCTCAAATATAAACAGAAGATACCTCAGATGTATTTTTTCCTCCTGCAGTTGTCGGCCCTGTGTTTATGTTAATGTTATGTCTCTGACACACCGTTTCGTCTTCCGTGAATCCACTTGGCCCCTTTGGTCGCGTTCAGCATGATTGATGGCGTGCATTGTTATACGGCTGCTTGACTCCAAGGGGGCAAAGTGCAAAATACAATCTCCAACGGAATGATTATTTTTCCTCAGGGGCTAGATACCTCAACATAATTTACTTAAGTTGCTAAGCGGGCGATGTTGAACGCTTTTGTGTGTGTGTGTGTGTGTGTGTGGTGTGTGTGTGTGTGTGTGTGTTGTGTGGTGCGTGTCGTGCGTGCGGGGCGTGCGTGCGTGTGTGTGTGTGTGTGTGTGTGTGGTGTGTGTGTGTGTGTGTGTGTGTGTGTGTGTGTGTGTGTTCATGCTGCACTTTGTGGACAAACCGAACGATAATTTCGGAATTGCAATCCGTCAATGACTGTGACACCAATGGCATGGTCATATCTGAAATCCATAGGTGCCTCCATCAGTCTCCGTGTGTGTGTGTGTGTGTGTGTGTGTGTGTGTGTGTGTGTGTGTGTGTGTGTGTGTGTGTGTGTGTGTGTGTTGTGTGTGAATAAAAATCAGATTTTTGTCATAATGTAATAAGTATCTGTTTTTGATGCACTGTTGCTCCAGCAATCAAAGTGACTGCAGTGGTGCAGCAGCGAGCTACTGGTAGTGCAGTGCAGGCAGCACTAACAATAAGAGTAGTAGTCACAATAGTAGCAGCAGCAGCACTAACAATAAGAGTAGTAGTCACAATAGTAGCAGCAGCAGCACTAACAATAAGAGTAGTAGTCACAATGAGCAGCAGCAGCACTAACAATAAGAGTAGTAGTCACAATAGTAGCAGCACAGCACTAACAATAAGATAGTAGTCACAATAGTAGCAGCAGCAGCACTAACAATAAGAGTAGTCACATAGTGCAACAAATATAGTCATGCAGCAGCAGCACTAACAATAAGAGTAGTAGTCACAATAGTAGCAGCAGCAGCACTAACAATAAGAGTAGTAGTCACAATGTAGCTAGCAACAGCACTAACAATAGAGTAGTAGTCACAATAGTAGCAGCAGCAGCACTAACAATAAGAGTAGTAGTCACAATAGTAGCAGCAGCAGCAGCATAACAATAAGAGTAGTAGTCACAATAGCAGCAGCAGCAGTGCACTACATAGAGTAGTAGCATGTAGCAGCGCAGCAGCACTAACAATAAGATAGTAGTCACAATAGTCAGCAGCAGCAGCCTAACAATAAGAGTAGTAGTCACAATAGTCAGCAGCAGCAGCACTAACAATAAGAGTAGTAGTCACATGTAGCAGCAGCAGCATAACAATAAGAGTAGTAGTCACAATAGTAGCAGCAGCACTAACATAGAGTAGTAGTCACAATAGTAGCAGCAGCAGCACCTAAACATAAGAGTAGTAGTCACAATAGCAGCATACAGCACTAACAATAAGAGTAGTAGTCACAATAGAGCAGCAGCAGCACTAACAATAAGAGTAGTAGTCACAATAGTAGCAGCAGCAGCACTAACAATAAGAGTAGTAGTCACAATAGTAGCAGCAACAGCACAGCAGTAGCAATAGAGTAGTAGAAGTAGTCGCAGCAGCGGTGGCAACACTTGTAGTAGTGGTTGTAGTAGCCGCAGTAGCAGCAATACAGTAGTTGTTAGAGTAGTCGTCGTTGTCGTCGTCGTCACAGCAGTGGTAGTAGTTGAAGTAGCAGCAGTTGTAACAACAGCAGCAGCAGCAGTAGCAATATAGTAGTTGTTAGAGCAGTGTTGTGCGGAAGACACCAAAATGCTCTAGTCTTATACAGGAACTTACCGGCAATATTATATTTGTACAGGGGAGCACTCTAAGACATTTCTTATCTTTCTATACTGTCATATTACATGTCACAAGATCTATCTAACATGAACATGTACAAAGAAAGTTCCAAAAAAATCAAACAACTGTAAAAATTTTCGGCATATTTCAACATTCTTCCATCAGTAAAATGTGATAATGCAATGTAAAATGGTAAAATCGAAAGCAATATAAACTGCGATAGTACAGTAAACGTGTTTCAAAAAAAAAGTCAAAGCATTTCAAGCCAGAATATGCATACGTATGTTCTTCGAATGTTGTCAATGTGATTACTGACCGGATAACACACACTCTTTTTCAGCGAACATTGCTAGCTTATTCTTACCAGATGCTGAACTAGTATCTGAATGTATATCAAATTGTATCCTTGTTTTGCTGGACGAAGCTCTTAAACAGCGGTTACATATTATTCCAAAGAATTTCAACTACCTTCAGTAAAAAAGAAAAAAAGTGGCAGAAAAAATGACGAGAAAAGGGGCCAGCAAAATGTATTTTTCTTACAACGTGAGGTTCTTCACTCTGTACTTATGCAGATTCGTTCGTATCGGTTGATCACCCTTCCTCCTCCTCCACTCTCTCTCTCTCTCTCTCTCTCTCTCTCTCTCTCTCTCTCTCTCTCTCTCTCTCTCTCTCAATCCGACTTCCTCTCCCTCTCTCCCTTCCTCCCTCCCTTACTCTCTCTCTCTCTCTCTCTCTCTCTCTCTCTCTCTCTCTCTCTCTCAATCCGACTTTCTCACCCTCTCTCCCTTCCTCCCTCCCCTCCCTCTCTCTCTCTCTCTCCTCTCTCTCTCTCTCTCTCTCTCTCTCTCCCGCTTTCCCTTCCTCCCTCCCTCATTCTCCCTCATTCACTCTCTCTCTTCTCTCTCTCCTCTCTCTCTCTCTCTCTCTCTCTCTCTGTCTGTATCAATAAATACAGAATGTGACATACAGGTTCAGTAGCCAGAAGACAACGTAACTCAAGGAGCAGACGATCCAAAATTGCAGGAAGATCACGGACATGATATTGGCCAGCAAATAATGATGTGTTTAGACAAGAATGCAAAAACCATAGATCGCATTCTCGGGACTTTCAATGAATACAAAGAAGATACAAAAGCAATAGTCCTCCAAAGGGAAGAAAACAGTGCACAAGATCACAATTCCACTCTTCAAATATTCGGCCACGTGGCCTTTTTCAAGAGAAAAAAACAACAAACAATACAACTACGTAGTGTC
>CM065729.1:60013694-60016194 GCA_033310375.1 Conus canariensis
CCTGGCGGCTAGCTGGATTTTTCAGTGACGTACTGCATGGTTCAAGTGTCGATTGTGGTGCCCACACACCCACCTATTCTTCTTCCTCCCACCCCTTTTTCCTTTTCCACCCGACTTTAATATGGTAATCCTAAAATTGCTGGTCTTACCGATGAGGCAATTAACCACGGTCTGGGGACAGGGAGGTAACTCGGGTGACATCCTGTTCATGTTGAAAGACTCGATTTTGTCGGTTAAGAAAATGTACGCAGAAAGGAAAATGTTTGTATGGATGGATGGTCACTATGGCCACGCACTCTACCCGAAAGAACACTCGAGCGTCACAACAAAATTAATGTGACGAAGAAATTTACAATACAGTTTTATACAATCATGATTACTGTTTCGCCGTTGTGGTCTGTCGTCTTCTTCATCATCATCATCATCATCATCATCATCATCATCATCTTTTCTTCTTCTTCTTCTTCTTCTTCTTCTTCTTCTTCTTCTTCTTCTTTTTTTTTTCTTCTTCTTCTTCTTTCTTTCTTTCTTTCTTTTTTGTCTTTTCACACTTTTCCTTTTCTCGTTTGTGCTTCTAATTCCTCTCCTTCTTTTAGTTCTTCTTGTTCTGGTTCTTATTCTCCTTCAGTTCTGTGATTTTTCTTCACGGTTTTTTTTCTTCTTGTTCTTCTTTTCCTCCTCCTCCTCCTCCTCCTCCTCCAACTTCTCCTCCTCCTCCAACTTCTCCTCCCCCTTCTCCTCTCCTCCTCCTCCTCCTCCTCCTCCTCCTTCTTCTTCGTGATTCTTTTTCCTTTGATTCTTCTCTATGTTCTTCTCCTTTTTTGCGTGTCTTTATCTCTTTTTTCCTTGCCTAATTGCCACCTTCTTTTTTTCTCAAACTAGGAGGGAGGGGGGGGGAGGAGGGGGGCGGATACTCACATAAACGGAAAGAAAATCACACACACGAAACAGAGCAAGAGGGGAAAAAAAGCCTGTGGGTAATGTCGGACATCATGCAGCCGGACTCACTACTTATCAGTTTGGATCAGAGCAGAGATTACTGCGTGCATCTCTTTGTAGGAAACACTAGTGTTGAAACCATTTGAATGCAATCTACGTTATGGTTTTTCTTTCTTTCTTTCTTTTAAAACATGCAGATTTGTACGTTATACAGGTCTGGGTATTGCTTCTCTATGCTGGCCGGTTATTTCATTGTATCTGCGAAAAAAAATACGTGAAAATGGATAAATGAATTTTAGAGTAGTGGAATAAAATCTCAAAGTTTTTATCAGATTTACAGTGGCCTTACAGCCTAACAGCGCGATTATTGGACAGGCCTTGTGCTGTAACTTCTTTCAAAGGTGTTGCTGCAACTGCCACTGCTACCACTGCTGCTGCTGCTACTGCTGCTGCTACTTTACTAGTACTACTACTACTATCGCTGCTGTAGCTGGTGCTGCTGCTGCTACTACTACTACTGCTACAACCATCACCACCATCACCAACATCACTACAACCACCACTACTACTACTACTACTATTACTACTCCCACCACCACCACCGCTACTACTACTACTACTGCTACTATTATTACTGCTATTACTACTGCTACTTCTACTGCTGCTGCTGTTGTTGCTGCTTCTACTGTTGTTGTTGCTGCTGCTGCTACTACTACTACTAACACTACTACTGCTACTACTCCCACCGCCGCTGCTGCTGCTGCTGGCTGCTACTACTCGTCAAAATATTACAAACAGCAGTCCTGTGCACTCATGCCTTCGGGTGTATTTCATAACCAACCAACCAAACAAACAAGCATATACCTAGATGATACCTGCTTAAAGACCCACTTTTACCCCTGAGAACTATTGTCCTTGATTTATGAACATTGACATTAAACTTCATGTCATCTTAAAAGGTTCTCTGAAATGAATCATTAATATCAGCGAGAAGCAGTTACAATAATGCATAACCATTGATACCTAGTAAACCTACCATTTGAATTCCAGGTCTACACGACACAGACACATTGAGAGTCAGTCGCTCATTGAAAAGAGAAAAACAGCATTTGGCATAGTACGCATCCTCGCCGTACACTTACTGGACACGTGGAACTCCATTATTAGCACTTTACATGAATTATACATGGCAACAAGAGAACAAAGTAAACAACACAGAGCAAAAACAGAATTACTATGTTGCGACACGAAAGAAAAAGAATTACGAAACAAACAGAAGGCGTTTCGACCTACCTAGTCTTCTTCAGGTAAGACAAAATAACATTCAAAACAATGAAACTGAAGGACGAACAGACAATCGCTTATCTCTTCGAACTAGATGCAGATTTTGGTCTTGGGTGAGCGCCTGAACTACGGGCTGGAACCAAGTTCCAAGGAAGACAATGTGGGTTAGAATAAAGAAAATAATGATAATAAACTGAAGAAAATACAACAGCAACTACTACGAATACTACTACTATTATTATTATTAATGATATAATAATAACAATAATGATAGTAG
>CM065729.1:60021194-60028694 GCA_033310375.1 Conus canariensis
CTATCACATAGTCACTATCCAGTAGACCTATCACATAGTCAGACCTATCACATAGTCAGACCTATCACATAGTCAGACCTATCAGATAGTCAGACCTATCACATAGTCAGACCTATCACATAGTCAGACCTATCAGATAGTCAGACTATCCTAGTCAACTATCAGATAGTCAGACCTATCAGATAGTCAGACCTATCACATAGTCAGACCTATCAGATAGTCAGACCTATCACATAGTCAGACCTATCACATAGTCAGACTATCACATATCAACTATCGATAGTCAGACCTATCAATAGTCAGACCTATCACATAGTCAGACCTATCACATAGTCAGACCTATCACATAGTCAGACCTATCACATAGTCAGACCTATCAGATAGTCAGACCTATCACATAGTCAGACCTATCACATAGTCAGACCTATCACATAGTCAGACCTTCAGTAGTCACCCATCAAGTCAGACCTATCAATAGTCAGACCTATCAGATAGTCAGACCTATCAGATAGTCAGACCTATCACATAGTCAGACCTATCAGATAGTCAGACCTATCACATAGTCAGACCTATCAGATAGTCAGACCTATCAGATAGTCAGACCTATCAGATAGTCAGACCTATCACATAGTCAGACCTATCAGATAGTCAGACCTATCAGATAGTCAGACCTATCACATAGTCAGACCTATCACATAGTCAGACCTATCAGATAGTCAGACCTATCAGATAGTCAGACGACGCTTGAGAGAAGCAGGAAGGGTTCTTGTCTACTCGTGCGTATATCAGTGGAATCACCGTCAGACACCGTCGGACTGAGCTTCGCATTCCACTCACAGCCAGGTGGCACGGCAGGGAGTGCCGATGAAGAGGTGATGCCTCTCTCGAGACAGGCGTTGATGTGAGAGGTTAACATGGGGTGCAGTTGGTAACTTTCCACCTACAATGGGTGACGGCAGGGCTTTGTCTCCGGGGCACATAGACACCTAGCGATGTGAACGGTCAACGACGGAGCGCTGCCTGACTGCGATATCCCTAGACTGGCGAACTATGGCCTGGCAAACTATGGCCTGGGAAACTATGGCCTGGCAAACTATGGCCTGGCAAACTATGGCCTGGTAAACTATGGCCCGGCAAACTATGGCCTGGTAAACTATGGCTTGGCAAACGGTTTCGGGTCGGCATGGTGGGAGCGCTTCTCGGGGTTGGGCTAAAAACAAATTGCCAATTTAGCCGTAGAAGGGAATCGTGCAACGTTCCAGCGATTTCTGTCCTGCTCCGTCATTGAGACGGCATAAAACCACCATTACCCGTACATGAAGAAAGCAATCCAGTAGCCCTGAAGACAGGCCTTTGTGTGTGTGTGTGTGTGTGTGTGTGTGTGTGTGTGTGTGTGTGTGTGTGTGTGTGTGTGTGTGTGTGTGTTGTGTTGGGGGGGTTGAGAGGGGGAAAGAGGCGAAGCGTACCGAGGTTTACAGTCGACTGATCAATATCTCAGCGTGGACACCACTTCACACGGAACCAAACCAAGCGCTGGACACCAGTACAGCAGGAAGAAAGAAGAGGACCCGGACTCAAGTCTGGGACGAAAACTAGCCCAAGACTCCTGCCAACTACCAGATATCCTGCCACCAAAACTACAGACTTCGCTGTCTGAGACTCCATGTCTTGAAGGGCCTTAGGTTGACAGGACGTTAAACTCACCTTCAGCAGGACTCAGTTTGACACCAGTCCTTTTCATCCGCCAGACAGCCCAGGTTTCACACCACTCCTCACACCGATGAGTACAGACCTCGAGGAGAAATCCGAACGCTTCAACATCTACACCTCTCCGACCTACTCTACAGCTATTGATGCATGCAGGGATGAAGAGCGTGGTGGTGCGTGAGTGGGTCGGTGGAGATGGGAGTGGGGTGTTATAAGACCCCGGGAATCTGTATCCCCCGTATGCCTGCCATTTCTCTACCACCCGGAATCCCACCAACTGCCCTTCCTTTTGCCTTAAAAAACGGGGGCGACTGTATAGCGTTCTCGGCTGGTTGTCGTCGATCAAGGAGTGTTAAGATTCCGCTAATGATATCTACCAACCAGACGGCGTTTCTGTTTGTGGTGTACCGAACAAGACATCAGTGCAAAATCTAGAACCAGAAAATGTTGTTTTTTTAATCAGTGCGTTAAAGGGTACATTCATCTTGTCTGCATGGAAGATTGGAGGGATTATAGGCTAAACAGGACTGTAGATGAATCAGAGAGGAAATTTTAAAGCTTTCTCTCTTTCCTTTCTTTCATGTCTCTTATATTGATCTATTTTTTTCCTTTTTTTTCCTCTTTATTCACTTACACACACACACACACACACACACACACACACACACACACACACACATATCTATCTATCTATATATATATATATATATATATATATATATATATATATATCGCAGACATTGTGGCGAATGTCGGATACCAGTATCAAAGTGTAGGTCTTTTGTGAAGGCTTTCCACTCCACCTAATCCAGGTTCTCCGCTTGACTACCTGTCGGCCGGAAAAGTGTTTGTCATGGCCCACGTCACATAGCACATGTATACTTGCCACAAGGGGAGAACAATGCTGTGCCTGCAGTGCTTATGACAGAGATGACGCGGTTCCGACGTAAAAATGACGGTTAAAAAATGATAATAATCAGTCGATAAATTAACCGCAAGATCGGCCCTGACATTTTCAGGAGGTGTATGGATGTTATGAGAACGAGGTTGATGCCTGTGAAAATACCGATCGCTTGCCGTCCTTGTCCCAGGACTTCTAAAAGGGAAAAGCCTTTCCATTAATATAACAACAGCAAATGATGTTGAATTAATAATACAGTTACAGTAAAGAATATGAAAATTTAAAACAAAGCACGCTCCCCATTGTAAAATATTAACTAACAAGCAAACCGCGAAACAGAAAAGGAAAATACAGAAAAAAGGTTAACGTTGCTGATATATTAATGTATTTCAATTGAAGCGTTCCACGGTGACCAGTGATGTAAACCTAAAACAAGTTACTGTCACAGAACGGAGGTGACCGCAATAACATATTGATAGCATCGCTGAAATAAGAAATGGAACACAAAAGCAAAATCTTATCGCGTACAAATGCAATATGGTAAAACAACAGATAAAGATGCCCGGCAGGCAGACAATGCACTAGAAAAATGAAAAACGAGAAAATATATGTACTAGGCCCGGAAGATAGACACTGGCAAGGGGGGAAAGAAAAAAGAACAAGGTGCAAAGCATATAAACGTACTCCCAGTTTAGTAGTAGAAAGAAACTCGTGGAGAGCGTGGCAGCAGAGAGTCCTCAGAAGAGAAGCCCCCTTCAAGCAAGTGTTTCGGCCCTTATCTCCTGACACTCTAGGGGGGTTGGGCCACACCCGGTTCATGACTCCGGATGTCCCTCTGCTGCCCCTTTTTTTTTTTTTTTTTTTTTTTTTTCCCCATCTTGGGACGAGCCATGGCTGGGATTCGAACCCATGACCCTCTGGACATGCTCATTTTCCACTTAATGACTCGCGCTTTAACCACTGAGCCACAGGGACACCTGATATTTGTAGGAAATTTAAGCCTTATGAAGTTCACTTTTGTTCCTCCTTGACCAGATCCAGCTTGAACACCTCTCTGCCGCTTCTGCCATTGCTTTCAGGGCTCTGGCTTTTTCCTTCCCTGCAACTGAGAGCTGTTTCATGAGGCTGTATGCAGACGTTCCTACAAACCCCCTAGCTCCAATTTCTGCAGTGAGGACTTTGACCTGATAGCCTTCTCTCCTCAGGCTGTTTGCCAGATCAGCATACTTTTCAGTCTTGTAGATTTGAGCTGCCTCCATTCTGTTCTCATATGGTACCGTGAGCTCGATCATGATCAGCTGCTTGGTTGACTTAGAGTGGACTACTATGTCTGGTCTCATGCCACTCTTGCTGATGATCTCTGGGTGACTCTTCCATTCTGGGAGGTCTGCAGTGCACTCCCAGTCATCTGCCCCGTCCAGCAGACTCTGCCTGCATGTTTCGAGTGGCACTGTTGTTCTTGGCCATGATTTGCTGCCTCCTGCCGTGAAGAATGTTGCGGGTGCTTTTGGAGTCCTGATTTTCCCTTTTGTGGTGTTGGTACTAGCCCAGACTACTTGTACAATCTCTTTGAGCACTTGGTTGTGCCTCCATGTGTACCTTCCTTGAGCCAGGGCTACTTTACATGAGCTTAGGACATGCTCCACTGTTTGTTTTTCATGGCAGAGGGGACATGCAGGATCGTCTGTTTTCCCCCACTTCACCAGGTTTGCATTTGAGGGCAGAAGGTCATATGCAGATCTGAGAATGAAGCTGATCCTGAGAGGGGCCATGCGCCAAATGTCATTCCAAGTGAGACTTCTTTGGAGTGCATTCTCCCACGTTGTCCATTGCCCTTGCTGGCTCTGCTGGACTGCTTTTTGGAGTCTTTTTTGGTCTTCTTCTTTTCTCATCTCCTGAATCATCATGTCTCTTTTGGCTTTTCCTTTGGCCTTTGACCACCATTCAGTTTTGGTCACCCCCAGTCCTTGTCTGTTGGTCTGTGTGTGTCCTGTTATTTCTCTGATCTTGAGACTTTCTTTTGCAGAATCCATCGCCTCTTGAACTTTCCATTTTCTGCCTGTCTTCAGCTGGGGCTTGATTGCTTCTACCACCTTGTCTCCTGAGTCCTCCAGCATGCTTTGAAGTCTGATCTTCCCTGCTTTGTATTCCTCCAGGATGGATTTCAGTGGTAGTTTCAGCTTTGCTTGGCGACAGTACAGCGCTATGTCAGTCAGACAGGGTGGGACACCAAGCCATTTCCTTGTGAACTTGTTTATTTTGGCTTCCATTGCCTCCACTATGCTGGTGCAGATGTCGTATATCATAAGAGGCCATAGGAGCTTTGGTATCAGCATGAACTGCAGACACCAGACCTTGTATTTGCCAGGGAGCCCACACTGGTCAATGGTCTCCAAGCCTTCCTCCGCCATCTGCTTGGTTTCTTTTGCTCTTTGTGTGTCTTTCAGCGTATCATCATACCATCTTCCAAGGCTCTTGACTGGTTCTTCTGTGACTGTTGGAATGGCCTGGTTGGCAACACTGCAGACCACAGATCCGGCCACTTTTCCTTTCCTCAGTGAGAGACTCCGTGATTTCTTTGGCTTGAACTTCATTCTGGATGAGGCAACTATGTCGTCCAGCCTCTCCAGCACATGACGTGTCTCGTCTTCTCTGGATGAAATTACTGTAGTGTCATCCATGAAGGCCTTGAGAGGAGGCATCTTGTATCCATCGCCAAGGTCTGTTTGTCTCGCGTTGTTTGTTGCTGCTTTCAAGATGAGTTCCATTGCCAGCACGAACAGTATTGGGGAAATTGCACAGCCCATTGCAATGCCCACTTCCAAGTTGATCCAGTCTGTTGTGTACTCCTTGGTAGAGAACCGCATTGAGAAGCCATTGAAGTACTTCTTGAGCATGTCGCGGATGTTCTTTGGCACATGGTACATCTCAAGAGCCAACTGTATCATCTCATGGGGCACAGATCCATATGCGTTTGCCAGATCAAGCCACACTACGTCCTGGTCTCTCTTTTCTGTTTTTGCTTTTTGGATTGCGTCCCAGATCATTGTGGCGTGTTCTACACAGCCAGCCACGCCTGGGATGCCACCTTTCTGGACTGACACATCCAAGTACTTGTTTTCCATCAGGTACTTGGTCAGCCTTGCTGCCATGACAGAGAAGAAGATTTTCCCTTCGACGTTCAGTAGTGATATTGGTCTGAACTGGCTGATGTCACTTGAGTTTTGCTCTTTGGGGATGTACACACCATCTGCCGTCATCCACTGGCCGCTGATCTTCTGGTTTCTCCAAGCCGATCGCAGCAGCCTGTGGAGCCACTCCAGCACCTTGGGACATTTCTTGTAAAGCTGGTAAGGTATTCCGTTTGGCCCTGGTGATGATTTGGCTCTGGCTTTGTCGACCACCTTCTTGATTTCCGCCAACGTTGGAGGCTTGCCATTGAATTGTTCCTCAGGGTTGGTTGGCCACACCAGCCCTTGAATGTCGAGTGGTGCTTTGCTCTGTGGGTCAGAGTATGTTTTCCTCAGATGCTGCTCAAGAACTCCTTTGTCCACACTTAGGGTCCCAGATTTTGGCTGCTCAAACAGTGTTCTGGCAAACTGGAAGGGGTCTCTGAAGAAGCGCTCTTGTGTCTTCTTCTTTTTGCTCTTCCTCTTCCTCGCAGATTCCGCTTTGCTGAGGGCGCTGTGTTTTTCTTTCAGGTCTTTCCACAGTTTTTCCAAGCCTTGTTTTTCAGCTGGCAGTGCGGTCTTCATTTGCATCTTGAGGTTTTTCTTTTGGACCCTGATCTTGTCCATCTTTTCTTGGCGTCTGGATTTCTTTGGAGGTGTTTTCTCTTTGGGTAGTTTTGCTCCATAGGCGTCTCTACATGTGGCATACACAATGTCCCCATATGTGGCTAGTTTGTGTTCCAGGGTGCTTTTCCCTATCAGGGCATCGAGTCTTTGGACGATTTTTGCATCCAGTTTCTCCCAATCTTCAGTTTCGTTTGCTCGTGGCAGGTTGAGTTTCAGGCGCCTGGCATCGAGGGCCTGTGAAAATTCCTCATCCGAACCAACAGCGTGGATGTCCTTGGCACTGTGGTTTAAATCCTGGCCTTGGTCTTCCGACGTCTTATCTGCTGATGCAGTGCGCTGCTGCTCATTCAGATGAGTCTTCACACATCCCATCTTTGTTCTGTGGATCTTCATGCCACGGGTGGTAGCGAAACACTTTCCACAGACACATGGATATTCCATTTGGTCCATGTTCATAGTCCGTTTGGGATTTGCAGTCATGATTGGTTGAGCACCGATGGATTCAGTTTATCTTGAATACGCGTGTACATGTCAAGAGCATGTTTACTATGAAAAAACCCATGATGTACCTGAGATATTCCATAAAGAAGAAAAACCGTTTTGGGCCCTTATAGCCTTTAGTAACGGCTATTCTGGTAAAATTAAACATCGGGCATCATTCGTGACCCATAGTGAACATACCTACAAATTTTCAGAAAGATCGGCCCAGACGCTTTGTCTGGAGCGAGTGGAACACATTTTGACCACGGACAGACACACAGACAGACACACAGCCAGACAGACACACAGACAGCATTTCTTCGTTCCCATTGTAAAGTACTCCCTGTTCTATAAGAACTGGGAGTACAAAAACGAGAAAATACATGTACTAGACCTTGAAGATAGACATTAGCAAAGGGAGGGGGGGGGGGGGGTCTATGCAAGTGATATCCCTAAATGGAGGATAAACTTTACTACAGAAAATCACCTGAAACGTTGATGATACAGAAACTTTGGCAGGCTTTTTGTCCTACGGACCACCTTCGGATGCAGGTTGACCTGTCGTTTATTACAATTTATTTCATCGTGTTACAATGATTCCTTTGCTTGATTGTT
>CM065729.1:60033694-60041194 GCA_033310375.1 Conus canariensis
TATGGGTGACGGCGGGTCTGGCCTGTGTCGCCGGGGGCCGGCTCCTGGAGATGTGGGGCGATCGGCGATGGAGCGCTGCCTGACTACGACTACCGTGGCCCAGGATGCCGTGCTCTGAGCCAGGCAGACATGGGGGTACTCCTCATGGGGTTGGGCTGAAAAATTTCCCTCTCGGCCGTCGTCTGCGTGTACCCGCTGAATTTTAGGGACTCGTGCAGCGCTCCAGAGACTTTCGTTCTGATCCCTCCTTGAGGCGGCCTCACGTGGCACAGGACCATCGCCACCCGAGCACGAAGGAGGCCGCCTAGTGGTCCTGAAGACAGCCTTTTGGTTGGGCAAAAGAGGCGAAATACACCGACGCCCATCGTCGGCCGACCAAGAGCCGATTTTGAGCTCAAGTTCAAAAGGAACCAGAGCTCGGAGAGAGAAATACGACGGCCCCACACGCAACTCGCCCACTACTGCCAGCGACAACAGTTGCCACAGAACATGCAGACCTACGTCTGCGAGTGCACACTTGTCTTTAAGGGCCTCAGGCCAATAGGACATTAAACTCACCCACGAACAAACGAACGAAGAATTATAGGACACCAAATGTATCCTGCTCTCCACCTTCACGTTGATGAGCATGGGCAACTGTACACAAAAGTCACAGAGGAGAAAAAGATCTTTGAACATCAGTTGTACTAGTATATTTTCCACTGAGTCTGCTTTTAGAAGACATGAATCATAAACGTCAGTCAAGTCATCCCGCTCCCAGATAAAATCCTTTTTCCCAACTCCCCGCTGGCGCGCTGGGGGCAAAGCAGAGTTTGCTATTGGAAGCTGTTCTATAAGGGATATTTTTAATGTGTCAGCTGAAAGGGATCGCACAAATGTATAATCACTCAAACAACAAGAAATCAAAAGTCACATGTAATGCACCCGAAGCCGGAGTATTTTTTCCGAGAAGTCTCAAGTATTGAAAAGGTTCTGGGTACTTCTAGTGCGTATTTTCACTTTTTTTCTGACAATTTCAGAGTCAATGTGCCATTCGTTAATCGCACCAACTATCCGCCGACTCTAATGTGGTCACTAACATATCAGCCACTCGCGTGCTGTCTGGGTGATCTGTCAGCGTTGATACTGTCAGGTCCCCCTCCCTCCCACCACTGGCGTCCTCTCCCCATCACCTGCATCAGAGACTGGAGCCTGGCTGTGTTCATTCTGACCCCTCCCTGGCTTCGTCATCGCCTGTAGCATGGCCGCTGTGTGGGCGAACACCATAGCTGGCGCCACCCTTCGGGTTATGTGCAGAGCTCACATCGTCTGATTGTTCCTTTAAATATTACTTCTGCTCTTTCGGTCCTTCGAATATTGTTTCTGCTCTTTCGTCCTTCAAATATTGTTTCTGCTCTTTCGTCCTTCAAATATGTTTCTGTCTTTCGGTCCTTCGAATATTGTTTCTGCTCTTTCGTCCTTCAAATATTGTTTCTGCTCTTTCGTCCTTCAAATATTGTTTCTGCCCCTTTTTTCTTTTCTTTTCTTTTTTTCTTTTCTTTTTTTTTTCTTTTTTTTTTTTTAAGGGGGCGGGCTCCTCGTAAGCATTACGTCTGCGCTTCTCACTCCCTTTCCTCATCCAGGCTCGTTTCAGGGCCAGCATTCAATAATGAAGCAAACAATGTCAAGGACTCCTCGAGGCAACCTGAGAGAGGTAACACCGCATTCTTTTTGAGTCACTTACATGATAAAAAAAACAAACAGAATGGATGCGCCGCCAAACGAAGGAAGAAACAAAAAATAACAAAACAAACATAACGCATTTCAAGCAAGACAAATAATCCTCACGACCATGACAACGCAGCACGAACAGACAGTCTGTCACCTCCTCGATCTGGGTGCAAAATTTGATCTTGGGTGAACGACTTAAACTAGCAGAGGGAGCTGAGATTGAGGTGGAGATAATTCGGGGTTGAATTGATAGTCGTGATTATAATACTTCTGTTTTGCATACTGTCATTTCGCCTTAAGGTCAGTTCGCCTAGGCTTTTTTTTTTACTACGATTTGATTTCCTTTGTTCTGCCTACAATTTCTTGCGCGCGCGCGCGCACGTGTGTGTGTGTGTGTGTGTGTGTATGTACGTGTGTGTGAGTGTGTGTGTGTGTGTGTGTGTGTGTGTGTGTGTGTGTGTGTGTGTTGTGTGTGTGTTTATAGTGGATAGGGTGATTGTTGAAAACCAAGTCCAGTTGAACAGATATTTAACCAAGTCTAAAACATTGTGAACTTGTAAATGTTTGAAGACAAATAATCGCCACCGCGTTTTGACATGGGAAATTCCTTTTTTTTTAGTTGATGTCTGTTGATGTTGATACTGAAAACTCATCCCCGTCCTGTAATTAATGAATGATGGTCGGTTGTCACTTTTCAACAAGCAAAAAAAAAAATCATTCACAGCACAAGATATGTACTGTGAAACTTTTGGAAATAATCTTTAAACTGACAACTGAATATAACGGTGGCAGCTTTGGAATCACTCTGCTAAAATGAATAAAATAAAATAAATGAATAAGTAAAAATAATAAACAAAATGAAGAGCAGTGTATGAATGCGTACATGTTTGAGATACAGATAATGTTCGTTGAGCATAGAGTCGATAGAAGTCAAGGCTTTGTCACAAGAGAGACGAATTCCGTCCTGACAGTGATACGATTTTAACCGACGGGGAGTGTTGGCGCCATCAAGTTCAAAGTGCAGTCAAAACAACTTTGAACGAAACGATACATATGTATCCCAAAACATGTCAACAGACAGAGTGTGCAGCTCTTCTGTTGACCAATTCAAGCAGTATCAGTCACATCGGTGCTGACAGCAGTAAGAATGGTGCAGAATCGTTTTTATCTGAATCTCTTTAAAGATGCTGTTTCACACTGGTTGACCAGCTCATAGTCCCTTGAAGTGTATGGTTGTTTTGTGTCTGTTGATTTTATCACCAGTTGTTGAATGTCATCCCACATGGCGTGGGATGAATGCGCAAATTGACAAGGGTCGGGGGGGGGGGGGGGGGTTGGGGGGGACGGGGGGTGGTGGGGGGGGAGGGGGGTACGTCTCCGGTCATGATTGCCTGGTCACGATTGTTCAAACGCCTGTCCGCAAATCGGCGGCTCGAATTCCGGCTGTTAGGATGAAATGCCTGTCCGTGCTTTTTTACGTCTCTCTGAATGGGTTCCCACGCCCCCCACCCCACCCTCTTTCCCCGCCCTCTCTCTCTCTCTCTCTCTCTCTCTCTCCCCCTTCCTCTCTCTCTCTCTCTCTCTCTCTCTCTCTCTCTCTCTCTATCAACAGGAAGTCAGCTAGGCAGTGTTTGGATTCCCGCGTCCTAACGCGCCAACAAACTTCAGACACAAGTGACCGCATGGCCCAGCACACTACATTCGCAGTGCTAGACTAGCATTTGTTTCCCTTACCCCTCCGCCCCCCACCTCCACCCCATCCCCCCACCCCATCCCCCATCCCCCACCCCCACCCCCACTTTCCCAAACCCAGGGAAACAACGTTTTCCCGAGCAAGGCTGCGTCTTGCACGTGCGGAAATCTTTAGAGAATCTACGTCAAATAAATTGTGTGGGTGCTCTAGCAAACTAAGCCGATCACTTCGACAAAAGAAAATAGTTCAGCCGACAAACAACGCCACAGGCGAACTACGGCCTACAATCGTGAGAAACAACGAGTCCGTGAATCAAGCAGCCTGGCTGTACTGTGCTGTTCACTTACACGGGGTTACAGGGTTGGAAACGGAAATCTTCTCAGTTTTCAAACTTTTCGATGAATTCGCTGATTTTTTACGTGAAAATTTTGATTTTTTTTAATGTCGAATCTATTGGACAAACAGTAGGCTAGACATTGATATATAACTTCACTGAAATAGACCAATTTTGCCCATTTTAACTGCTGACAAGAAACTGCAAAGATAAAAAAAAACATTGATCTGCGATGGACAGACTTCTTGGATATAAAAAAAAAATATTCCCTTCTAAGATCCTAGTATTTCAGACATTCCAGGATAAAATGGATTTCGTCTCCAAAGGCATATCACAATTGTTACAAACGCGATTTTCACGGGGAGTTCCATTTCGTCTCCCTCACTCCATTTCAAGTTTATAACAACTGCATCGAAACCGAATTAACCTTAAAAAAAACATATCTAAAAATAGCATGATGTACTGTTCTTGCCCATAACATTTCTCAGAATTTTAGGGTTTCGCTCTGACCCAGTTTCCCTCTTGTTCATAATTGTCTTGTAGAGTTAATGTCCCATGTTTCCAAAGTGCATCTGGAGAAGAGAAGAGCTGTGGTGCCAAGACGCAGTCAGAACCAGTATTAACTAAAATCTACGGATGCGATCAATCC
Source organism: Conus canariensis (assembly GCA_033310375.1). Taxonomy (NCBI): domain Eukaryota; kingdom Metazoa; phylum Mollusca; class Gastropoda; order Neogastropoda; family Conidae; genus Conus; species Conus canariensis. The sequence goes on from CM065729.1 coordinate 60,038,081, forward strand.
ATGGTGAATGACACATACTGTTAGCGTGTAGACCATAAAGAGCAGAATATAATGTGTCATCCTGCAGAGACAATATGGAAACAGGACAAAAACCAGTTTCCCCATACAGCATGGTAGTCATCATGCCTCTGTGCAATCAAACAACTGTTTCAAGGAACTAAGTCTGAACATTTTCAGGGATACTCAATTTTTCGTATTTCTAGATTTCACTAGCATAGGGCAAAACAGGAATTACTGTTGTTTTATACAATTCTAAGCTAAGATAAATCCTTCTGGTAGGTCTTGAAGTCTAGTAGTCTGAATGAAAGCAAACGCATTTTGAGCTTGCTTCCCCCGATTTGTTTCTTTCATTTGTAAAAGTTTTCTTGTTTTTGTTTTGTTTTGTTGTTAGAAAGCTGATGTCCAGGGTACCTGAAAGATCTGGCCGTTTCAATCGTTTTGTTCCTCTAAGTAAAAATATCTCACACACACACACACACACACACACACACACACACACACGCACGCACGCACGCACGCACGCACGCACGCACGCACGCACGCACGCACGCACGCACACGCACGCACGCACGCACGCACGCACGCACACACACACACACACACACACACACACACACACACACACACACCGAGACCTATGCCGAGAAAACTCAGAGAGGTGGAGAGGGGGGGGGGGTGGAATATCGGTAGCTTTAGACAAGAATCAACTGCAGCGACATTATCAGTGCTCTTATTTACATCACTAGGCCTCCATAAGTTCCCTCCCACAATAGGCCACTGGAAAAGCTGGAAAAGAAGACGTAGGTCGATGATTTGACAAGACTGTGGTTAGTGGTGAACTGAAAACGTGCCATCCCCCCCCCCCCCCCCCCCCCCCCCACTCCCTTCTCCGTCCCCTCCCAGTCTCACCATGTTCAGGCCGGTCCTGGAAGATGGATTTGTCTGCAGCTAAACATCTGCTGTGTTTGGTAGTCAGGACGAAATAAATACTGAGGACTGTTGGGCAATGGTCTCTCTTGGAAACATTGAGCTCTCCTCTCTCTCTCTCTCTCTCTCTCTCTCTCTCTCTCTCTCTCTCTCTCTCTCTCTCTGTGTTGTGTTGTGTGTGTGTGTGTGTGTGTGTGTGTTGTGTTGCGTTGTGCATGCGCGCGTGCATGCGTGCGTGTGTGTGTGTGTGTGTGTGTGTGTGTGTGTGTGTGTGTGTGTGTGTGTTTGTGTTTTCTGCCTCTTTTGTAAAACTTTACTTCACATTTATTCCTATCTATCTATCCATCTATCTATCTACCTACATTTGTATATATATCTTTCTATATATCTATTAGTCTACTTATCTATCTGTCTACCCATCTATCTACCTATCTATCTATCTATGGACAACTCACAGGCTTTAGATCAGAACGCACTGGACTTTTAGCTGTTTTCGTTTGTTTGCATTTGTAGGATTGTCATGCGTGTGTGTGCCTGTGGGCTTGGTACGCTTTGAGCGTATAACATGGGGTGCTATGCTATATGAAAGTGATCATTATTACTTTTATTGCAATTATTGTTACTACTACTACTACTACTACTACTATTACTATTACCAGTACTAGTACTACTACTATTACCAGTACTAGTACTACTGCTACTACTATTACCAGTACTAGTACTATTGCTACTACTGTTACCAGTACTAGTAGGCTACTGCTGCTACTACTACTACTAACTGAACAACTACTTATCTGTCTGTCTATATCATTCTGTTTATTTCTATTCAGTCATACAATACCCCTGCCATACAGCTCATACAATAACACTGTCAGTGCTGACTATGTTGGAGGTGACATTGATGTGCTTTAAGTGAACTAGAACGACGCTCACATCCACTTATGTTTGGTTGCCTTGTGTATAATCATCATCCACCTCATGTCTGAAAGGGCTCCTGAACGTTCATTTTGATCCATAATACCTAAAATCTGTATGATAATAGAATTTTGCCATTTGTTCTTTGCCATGTAAAATGTATCCAAATTACAGAATGCCATCAACACTTTGATGCAAGTACCCGAATCTGTTAAAAAATAGGTCCCATGAAAGAGTAAAGTCGGTTCTACATCTTAGCCAGATAGAAAATAAGAGATGAACCAATGAAAATTCATGCAGATTTGGAATCAGTTGACGGGCACACTTGAATGTCGGTTCCACATCTTAACCGGATAGAAAGTAAGAGATGAACCAACGAAAATTCATGCAGATTTGGAATCAGTTTACGGGCACACTTAAATATCGGTTCCACATCTTAACCAGATAGAAAGTAAGAGATGAACTAACAAAAATTCATGCAGATTTGGAATCAGTTTACGGGCACACTTTAATGTCTTATCGCCTTGTTTATAGATGGGCGGAGCGATTTACAGCTGGGAGTACCGCCTGTGAAGCAATTTATAACTCACTGTGCGACCTTTGACAGTTAGAAACAAACTTTACTTTTGGTAAAAGGACTGGTGGAGGGAAAACCCTCATAGTTCTACCCAAGAAGTAACGGAGACTTGTAATACATCACTCTGAACAGCCGAGTTGTTTCTGCGACGCGACCTTGGCCTGAAAAAAAAGCTGTGAGATGGATACCCCATTTCTCAACAGACTATAAGAAAAAGAAAACCGGGTTGAATGTTCGATGAAATGACTCTCAGTGCGTGGGCCTAATGACGTCAACAACCTGTGTGACGTGGATCACAGCGGATAAAACTTGGATAATAATAATAATTAATAGTAATAATAATAATAATTATGGTATTTGTAATGCGCAAAATCTTGATAAAATCAACTCTAAGCGGATATCATTTGATGGCCTCCTCGACACGCACTGGAATCATATGTCCGAGTCTGCTGACGCAGACAGACCAGCTATTCTGCGACAAGGTCTTCAGAGACGAGAAAAAAAAATTTTTTTTTTTTTTTTTCAATTTTTCAATACTGATGGCCGTGTCATCGTTGACTATGTGGGAACCGTTTTCCACACAGTGATGAAGTCTGTACATGAGCAGCGTCCAGCTGTCGGCACCACAGGTCTGCTGCTTCATCACAGCTTTGGTTCCCACAGAGCCAAGGTGACTGTGCCCCCACCTGAATGAG
>CM065729.1:60046194-60058694 GCA_033310375.1 Conus canariensis
ATATATATATATATATATATATCCCCATGTTGACATAAGAACCAAACTGATTAACTTCAGCGTCAGTCAGCTTTCGTTAAATAACTGAAAATCAAGATGCTTTCTCTTTAAAGCTTTCAGAATTCCAAGGTGTAAACTCAATTTTCTTAGTGTCAATGCACCAAAGATTGTTTTGCATTCTGTAAGTTTCGCCACATTCTGAGTTGTTGATGTTTCTATATCCGTGAAACAGGCGGGGAACAATATTCATTCAACACACAAACATTCAAGCAAACAGCCGAACGAACATTCAAGAATATGTGCCTCCGAGTGCAGCCCCTTTTCTAACTATGAAAACAACTTAAAACCACAAATATACATTGAAAGTAAGAACGAAAGGAACACATTTGTCAGGCAATAAAGACATAAGGGTCCTGATTTTAATGGAAATGCATTCACGACCCAGTTCTCCTGTCTGCAATTGTAAAAACCACAATCCACGGGAAGTCTGCATGATGATTGACCCTGGAATTGGAGAATCGTGATGGGATGCCTCGTCCCCTCCAACCCCTTGCGGCTCAATTACCGGGTTGGGGAGTGGGAGTGAGGAGGGGGCGGGTGTGGGGGTGGGGGTGGGGGGGAAGAGGCAAACATGTATTGAAGAAATCCCACCAATTATTTTCTAAGCCTGAAAATGGTGTGCGTCCGTATAGGGTTACTAACATATATCACAGAATGATACGAAAAGATGACATGTTGAGACTTGTTTGGAAGAGATCGGAATTCATTGCTGAAACTTGTGATCAGAAGGGAAATTATACTCTCTACATGGTTCGGGGGTAATAGATCACCGCTGTTTCAGTATCTTGCCGTCTCTAGTCCTCTCCCTGTCCTCTTTCACTCTGTTTCTGTCATCTTTGTGAAACCTCCCCCATCTTTCTGAACCCCCACCTCCACCCCCGTCTCCCATTTCCTCTCTCTGCCTGTATCCATCTTCTCTCCCTCTCTCTGTTTCCGACCTCCACACACACATACACTCTCTCTCTCTCTCTCTCTCTCTCTCTCTCTCTCTCTCTCTCTCTCTCTCTCTCTCTCTCTCTTCATCATCATCATCTAGTCTACTCCACAGAAAATTGTTTATGGCAAACTTGCGAGCACCCCTTGGCATTGACCGTTTCATGGGTGCTGTGCCACACTAGTTCGTTCTTTGAAAATATATACGTGTGAACTAAAACAAGTGTATCAGTTGTTACGAACTCGTATAATGCAATGCAGGTTAATCACGCAGAGTTTCAAAGACATTAAAGTATGTTACAAAGAGGAGGACTGGGGTTCTTCTTGTTTGTCCAAAGAGTGGAAACCAAAAGATATTTCTTGATATTTAAACGGAGACTTGTAAGTCAACACTGGGTGTGAAGCATACACGAAAGTAACAGATCCAATTGATATCTACAGAATTAGTCTCAAGATATTCCTGAACATGTTGAGATTGTGTGCAACGAAAATGTCTTAAAACATACTTATCGAAATCTGATTTGGAGTATGTGATTTTTTTTATTTAAACAACCAAAATGTGCCTGCAATGACAAACAGTAACAATGCCTCCCCCTTTTTGTCAAGTACAAGAAGAAAATGAAGAACACATGTGTTTTCAGTGTGAAAGATAGATGTGATGAAAAAGGTCCCCATGTTGACATAAGAACCAAATTGTTTAGCTTTAACAGCAGCCAACATCGTTTCACAATCAGAAAATTTTCATGGCTTTTCTTCAAAGCTTTCAGAATGCCAGAGCGTAAACTCAACTTTCTCAGTGTCTATTACAATGGACAGGTTCGTCTTACCTTTTTTATTCTGTACATTTCGCCCATATTCTGCGTTGATTGAAGTTTCTGTACCCTTGCAACTGGCAGAGGACAAAATTAATTCAACCATTGTTCTCTCTCCTCTCTCTCTCTCTCTCTCTCTCTCTCCTTCTCTCTCTCTCTCTCTCTCTCTCTCTTTGTATCATCAGGTCTTATTGAAGAATAAATCCACAAGACACTGGTGGCACCTACCCTCCTGGACAGAGACAGCGTATATTCACAAACAACACATGAAAAATTCAAACAAACAACCGAACGAACATTCATGAACTTGTGCCTTAGAGTGCTGTCTCTTCACGAATACTGTCATAAAGAAACGACAGAAAATGAACAAACAACACAAAACCACAAATACACATAGATGGAAAGAACCGAATGAACACATCCACCAGGAATTACAGACCCAAGGGTCCTGGTTTTAACACACACATAAGTATTGCATTCACGATTCTGCCCTGCTGTCTGCAATCGTATAAACCCAATCCACGGGAAGCTTGCTCGATGATTGACCCTGGAATTGGGGAGTCGGGATGGGACACCTCATCCCTTCCAACCCCCAAGGTGCTACAGCTCAATTACCAGGTTTGGAAGGGGGGGGGGAGGGGAGATGAGGGTAGGGACAAAACATGAGTTGGAGAAATCCCACCAATCATTTCCTGAAACTGAAAATGGTTTGTGTTCGTATAAGATTACTGACATATATCACAGAATGATACGAAAAGAATCCATGTTGAGGGTTATTCTGAAGAGATCAGAATTCATTGCCAACACTTAACGATCGGGCGGGCAATTACACTGTTTACATAATTCGGAGATCAAGATCGCCGCTGTTTCTTTAACTGTCCTGTCCCTTTAACTCTTTTTCACTCTGTTTCTGTCATGTTTGTTAAACATTCTCTCCCCCCTCTCCCATTCCTTTTCTGTGTCTGCCTGTATCCATCCTCTCTCCCTCTCTCTCTTTTTCTGGCATCTGTCTGTCTGCCTCTCTCTCTCTCTCCTCTCTCTTCTCTCTCTCTCTCTCTCTCTCTCTCTCTCTCTCTCTCTCTCTCTGCTGCCTCAAAGACATACTAAAATGAACATGAAGTGCTGAATAATTCCATAGGGCCGTTATGGCAGCCATCCTCCTGGGTACAAGCAGCACATAACACGAAAAACACGTAGATAAATAAAACTCCAAACACCTGAAATAAACACACAAAACCCCCCACAATCCATAATTCATACAGCAGCATGTTCACCTTTGATAACGTAAGGAACTGAGTACAGATGAGGAGACTCAAACCCATGACCTATTCTTTGACACGGAAACCAGCGAAGAAATTATGAGCAATAAAACACTCCGAAACATACATGCAAAAAAGAAGGCAGGCCAACAAAATACACATTGGTCTCAAATATGCAGAAAAGGGGACGCTTGGTTACAGCAAACTTTTAGACATATTTATAGTAAACGTTTACACATTCTTAAAGGTCAGGCTGAAATCGGCGCACCTGCCTGCAGGCAATAAATTCTCTTGGCTGTTGGCGTTACGAAGTATTATAAACTGCCTGGTGCTAGTCGTCTTTCTATCCCTCTATGTCTCCCTGTCCAAGATCAGATTTCAGGTATGGTTAAAAATAGACGTCGCTGCCTTCAGCGTGCGCACGCTGCATATGTGTGTGTGTGTGTGTGTGTGTGTGTGTGTGTGTGTGTGTGTGTGTGTGTGTGTGTGTGTGTGTGTATGTTCTTTGTGACACTATTTGATTTGTCAATCGCCATGTTCATTTTCATCATTGACGCCGATGGTGCCAGCAGACTGATGATGCTTCAGTCTTAACCTGCTTCAGAACCCCGTTAGTTGTCTTGATTCTCTCCCTTTCTTAGTAACCTTCCAAACACGCTCTAGATTCATGGCCTCACCGTTCTGTCTCTTCTGTTTGTTTCAGACCACAGGAAAATGGCTCTCGCACTTCTCAAAACACATGGAATCGCCCTATCGTTTTCCGCCCTTCTCTTCCACCAGCTCCTCCTTTTGCCCACAGCAGTGGCTCAAAGGAACGACATCTTCAGCACCCTGACCGCCGGGGCCTGTGCCTGCTGTGACGTCAGCCCCACGTCACGCTGTTGTACGAACTGCTTGCAGGGGGGAGCAGGAACGCCGGGAACTGGGGACGGGTCGTCTGCCCTCTCGCGCGATGGGTCGGAAAGTTACATGGCGGCGGGTTTCGGGAAGGGCGGCGTGAACACTGAATGGAATTCCCAGGCTGGAGAATGGGGTCAGTGGCAGGAATCTGATCTGCATGCCTGCGAGTGCTGCAGCAAGGTCCTGGACCTGTCTCTGCCCCGCGCTCAACGCCTGCTTGCCCAGCTCTGCTGCATTCTCTGCCAGGACCTCAGCCTCAAAAAAGTACGCAGCGACAACGCTCTCGCCCTCCCGCGCCGCCTGCCCGTCCTCCATGATGATGACGTCAGCAGTGACGTGCGCAAGGATCTGAAAAAGTCCCCGACGAAGAGGATGACCAGCATGGACTGCATGTGCTGCATGAACTCTGGTATTTCCGACTGCTGCTCCAAGTGCCGGATTTTCTGAAGGGTGGATTGCTTGAGCAAAGCAAAGATTGTTTGTTTGTTTGTTTGTTTTCAAAGCCTGCCGTCAGTCTGCATTCTTTTTTACCAAACAAAGAAAACAGCCGCACAGTTTCAGAAAATCCTTCACAGACCAATACTGTATAATCAAAGCGATTTTAGAGGTATCTTCAGTCATGGTGATTTGGATTTTTCTTAAACAGGGCATTGTTGTTATTGTCGTTTCTTACTTGTCATAAATCACAAGAAGTTAATTAATGTAGAAATGCCAGCATTCACGAAGCGTATTCACGAAGCGTGCACTTCGGTAACTCAGCATGCATGGCAATAGGACTAATAATGGAGTGTACACAAATACGGCAACGTAAACAGCACTGGTGATTTTGTACATGTCATTTAAAGCAGGTATGCGTTTGTTTTTACAGTCAATTTGGGTTAGAGATCAAGGAAACAAACAGAATTTGAAAGTGGTCAATTTACCATTCACGCTCATTTTGTGGAAGTGACCACTTCCTATCATTTTTACATGTCTTTCCTTTTCTTCTTTCCTCTCCCTGAGCTTTTCAAGATTTGCCGTGGGAACTGAAAGCTCGAACCCCTACTGGTCATTCTGTTCCATCGCTGTGTCTGCAGCCTGTAAAACTGAGCGAAGTTACGCAGTAGTCCTCAACCGTGGACATTGTCATGATTACACGGCATTCCTTCAGGCCATGTTTGACCCGGCCACTGTATATCCATGACAGAAATTCGCTGTCGGTCCCACCTCCTCTCGTCCCTTCTTCACTCTGCCCGCCACCCCCTCTCCATCACCCCCCTTTGAAAGGCAAGAGCACAGAAAAACCTACTCTCTACAATACTGACGTCTGGACGTGGAAGGATAAGAATGTTTGGCTATGCTCTTTACGGCTGTCCTCCTCGCTCACTTACAGAAGTTGCTTTTCTTCGTATTTTACCTCGTACCCTCCAACATGGTGGCCTATTTTATTTCAGGCTGACGTCGGTCCAGTGACAGGTGACACGATAGTACAAAATACCCATGCATTTCAGTCCAGTGACAGATGATACGATAGTACAAAATACCCATGCATTTCAGTCCAGTGACAGGTGATACGACAGTACAAAATACCCATGCATTTCAGTAGAGTGACAGGTGATACGATAGTACAAAATACCCATGCATTTCAGTCCAGTGACAGGTGACACGATAGTACAAAACACCTATGCATTTCAGTCCAGTGACAGGTGACACGACAGTACAAAATACCCATGCATTTCAGTCCAGTGACAGGTGACACGATAGTATAAAATACCCATGCATTTCAGTCCAGTGACAGGTGACATGATAGTACAAAACACCCATGCATTTCAGTCCAGTGACAGGTGACACGATAGTACAAAATACCCATGCATTTCAGTCCAGTGACAGGTGATTCGATAATGCAAAATACCCATGCATTTCAAAGCAGAGGAAATGACGAGCGTTGCGGCTATGCTTGTGTCAGCTGGTACTTTTGATTTCTAGCGGTTCTGCAACTCTCAAAAATAAAAGACTAGTCAGTTCATCTCATTAACCTCGCAGTAAGTGCAAGGCACTCGTACTGAACTGACGCATGGAACGTGACTATTATTTTACTGGAAGTATATTACAACTTTTCTTTACGGGGAAACATTCTCAGAAAATGAGCAGCATAGCTTTGACAAGGATTAATCTTAAGGAGAAATGTTTTTGTTTATACCGTGTGCCTCTCATTTCCACCGTGTGTGCAAGGTTTAAGGGTACCACAAATAGCACTGGCTAGTAGAAACTATATGCCTTCAGTTATTTCCCTTCGGAAGCAGATGTCGGTGTACTTTATTCTTACTGACTATGTACTTCTCTCCGCTGTTCATGATAATTTCTTTTCACTTATTTTGACATCTGATGGCACCTTCATTAATGTACATAACTACGATGATAGTTTTCTCCTATGGACCAAAGTCATGTCTCAGTAGCGCCACATATCCATGCACAAGAGGCCGGTTACTTTGATGGCTTCATATGGGAATGTTACGCCACAAGTGTATCCATGGTGTTTAAACGTCCTCTTTAGTCCTTTAGTTAGAAAACGTTACTGTAGCCCTTTGAACAGCATCATTGTATCATTTCATTTGGTACGAATTGTAGGAACAGTGTCTTTACGTCTTCTGTGCACCATTGTTTCTTACTGACTGACACACTGGGCTCACACTGAGCGGTGAAGGGAACACGTTTGGGATGGTGTTGAACGAGGGAGGTCAACATGTCTCTTTTGAGTGTTTCTGAAGAACAGGGACTCAACAGTGCAAGTGAGTCATCAAGTCAACCTCAGAGGTAGAGACCACCAATATATTTCCTCAATGACAGTGACTATTCCAAATCTTAGATAAATGTTAGCGAACCGCCAAACAAAACGTGGACAAACAAATCACAAGACAAAACGCGACGCGTTTCGACCTCTTAGGTCTTCTTCAGGCAAGACACAAAGCAATTAGGACAACGTTAACGCCTATCTTGCGCTGAAGTGATTGAAGATAAGTGACTGCTCGTTCATTTTCGTTGTCCTAATTGCTTTGTATCTTGCCTGAAGAAGACCTAAGAGGTCGAAACGCGTCGTGTTTTGTCTTGTATTTCATTTGTCCACCTTTTTTGCAGTTCGCTAGCATTTATTTAAGATTTGTTTAGATTTCCGCCTGCAGTCGTCTCACTTTGCAACTAAGTGACTATTCCGTTATTCTGTTTCATTCCCACGGACCTCTAAGCTCTTGGTAGAGACCACACGCGATTCTGCTTGAAAAGTGGTCCCTATACAATACTCTGCACACCAAGCCAGTGTCCAAGGCCGTCTTCTCACTGGTGCTGAGTTTCCTATCCACAAGGAAAGGCAAGGTAGGCTAATTTTACACGAAGTCAAGAAGGTGGAAGGTTTTCAAAGAAATGATTGAGACGGTGTCATACAGATGTTGATTCCTTCGGCATTTTGGTGGCATACTGTGTTTCTGAAAATGGACATGGATTCGATGAAACCTGCAGTAATTCAAAAAATGGTTGTGTCGACGTAAGAAATCAGACTGACATCACAGATGATGACACACCAAAGTGGACTTGTAGCGTTGTATCGCAAATACAACCTCTTCTAAAAATTAATCCTGGGGCGTAGGGGAGATGAAAGAGAGATGTGATTTATGACAAAATGTGGAAATGCGGAGAACGCACACTTTTCTTATCACTTAGTAAGAATAACTTGCTGCATTTCGGACTGTTCTTAGAGTAGGGGAGATAAAAGAGAGATGTGATTTATGACAAAATGTGGGAATGCGAGAAGGTAAGCTCTTCTTATCACTTAGTAAAGATAACTTGCTGCACTTCGGACTGTTCTTAGCGAAACAATTCGGCATCGCTATCAGCAGGCATCGGTTATTCCGCAACGTAAGAGACAAGTGTTGTGCCACATGAAGCTGATCCACTCCACACCATCACACCTGGTGAATCAGAATCTCCAGTGGTCTGTGAAAAGAGGCCAGTCCTTAGCATTGCTTGCAACAAGATTTCGTAAAGAAACACTGTTACCCCCCTTTTCTCGCGAGATGCTTAGAAACGTTCCTCACTCAACAGCTCCGTCTCATATCTCAACAGTTTAGCCACAGTGTCATGCATAGTTTGACATGACGACTGCATGTCAAAGTGGTCGTCACTTCTTGTGTGTTGAAGTGCGCTCACAATATTCTGATCCGTCACATTTATCATAGAAAACGTGGATTTTTTTTTTTTTTTTTTTTTTTTTTTTAGCAGCTAATGTTTACCTATGCGGTTTTGGCTCGGAAGGGAAGCAACTGTGTAAGCAGTACCAGCACTGCGACACAAACTCCGCGGGGTGAACGTTCCTGTCAGGTCACTGTCATGGCAGTTCAGTGTGGGATTGTTGGAGTCTGTCTTCTGTCCATGCGTTCTGTTTTCTTCAGCGTCTGCGCGGATGAAAAGCTGCAGATTTAATCCTCTGCCAAATCTGCACAAGTCACCACATCTGTTGATCCGTCAGATGGAGAACAAAACTGTAGTCGGTGCTAGTGTCTCTAGACGATGCCAGAAATCGGAACGCAATGACTGTTACGGCTTGTCCCTGGCAGCAGTCAGACAAAAGCGCATAGAGACAGAACGAAAAAGAACGCCAAGAAATCGAACACAGATCATAGGGTCGCTAAAAGAAAAATAAGGAAGAAAGAATGAAAATATAAGCCTGATAAATATGGGAGTAAGAAACAAAGACGAGAGTAAGAAACAAAGAAGGCATTGGTAAAATGTAGCCTGCCTAAAGAAGGCCTGGCGTGAATTTCAATTGCATGAAAAAATGAATAAACTAATGAAAATTTTTCAGTGACACAGCTCACCTGCATACAGCGTTCCAGAAGGGATAGTTTAGACCAGAGCCCCCGGCCCTTTCTCAGGCATCGACAGAGGGGCGGTTTAAAAAAAAAAAAAAAAACACCTCTAGTTTGATTCGTGCATGGCATGGACCGTTTGTAGAAAGAAGGTAACAAACCTAAATCTATATTTTCTGGAATCATGTCCTTCAAATTACATTTTTCTGAACATTTCTAATACATTTTAGGTGATTTTTTTTTAATTTAAGTACTTTGGTTTGTCTCCACAAACACCAGTGGTCATTTTCAAATTTCATGTTGTAGAATTGTGGTCGCCGTTGTTACAGTTTGACGCAGTGTAACATTCCAAATTATTACAGCCTCACCATTTTCAATCTTTTTGACTGAAAATGTGGATGCAATCCAAAGGCGCACTGCAAAAAGGTAAATGTTGAATTTGCTGAAAACAATTTACTGTTTAGAAAAACGAAAAGAAGTTATACATACTTCTCATGTGACAGTCTGTGCTTTTGGAAACCACCAACCCATGATTATCACAGATGCCAGAGTTTTTATCCAATCTAATAGAACCAGGGTCAACAGAAACTGTTACACACACACACAACAACAACAACAACACACAACAACAAAGCAAATGTTAGTTGTCGGTGATCATATTGCAAGCAACAGAATCCCATGTCAGAAGGCCTAATGCCCTGACTTGATTTAGACATATACTCACTATCCTTACGCTTGTATGGTGTATGTCAGAAAGGGAAATAAATCGACGGCCAGGCTGAAATTGCGTGGGTCTGCATTCGGTTTTGTGGTGTTGCTGTCCTGTTGTGTGTGTTGGAGGTGAACGTTGTACCTGTGTTCTCCATCCATTGTGTACCAACGTCGTTCATTGTCCAGTCAGAATATAACCATCACACGCACTCACACAAAGGCGCAATCGTCGCTTTGTCTCGTGCGCGCGCGCGCGCGCGCGCGCGCGCGTGTGTGTGTGTGTGTGTGTGTGTGTGTGTGTGTGTGTGTGTGTGTGTGTGTGTGCGTGCGTGCGTGTCCTTGTCTGTGTCTGCGCATGCGTGCTTGCGTGTGTGTGTGGGGGGGGGGGGGGGGTTGAGTGTGTGTGTGTGTGTGTGAGAGAGAGAGAGAGAGAGAGAGAGAGAGGGGAAGGCGAGTGCTCGCGCGCGCACATTGTACGTCCTTGAGATGTACATCAGGCCTGTGGTTTACATTGTCAGTTAACATTTTATACATACCACCTCGAGTGGCTTTTTGTCTCCCTTTGGGTCCCGTTCGTCTGTCTTTGTTCTACAGAGTTTTTACATATAAACACCCCACCCTGTCCTTCTCTGTCCACTTTATTTCATTAGTAACATACCAGGCGTGTGTTTGTTGTAAGCTTATGCCTATGTAGCGAGAGAGACCACACTGTCTGGAGCAGCACTGGCTAGCTGACAGGTCAGCAGTGTCTAGTTGACAGTATGGCATTTTGATGTATATTTGGTAGCACGGTTGTCTTTTAACTCTTTTTTTCATGTCGTTACTGCCGTAACCGACATATTAGGTCGATGTAGAATCACATTCGAGTTGCACGGAAATCAAGGAAAATACAAATGTTTGCCGGAAACGAACGCAATCAACGAAAGTCCAAAACAACCATTCTGACATGTTTGGAGAGTGCAGGCCACTGATCCATTCAACTGGGAGACAGCGTTTACGCAAGAGCTCAAATGTTGTTGTTCGTTCGTCCGTCGAGTCGACGAGGACCACTTCAGTTAACTTGGGGTTGAAGGGGTGGGATGATTTAAGGATATGCAGGTGGATGATTAAGCCGATGCGTGCACGGAATGTGCGGTGACAGTGGACATGGAATGTGGGAGACCTCCTCTTGATTGCTAGTGCAGGCTTTCCTTGTCTGTCTCTTTTGTTGCGCTGCAGCTGTTCTCCTTTCTTCACATGAATTGGCGGCTTTGTGGATAGAGTAGGTCATCAAGCTCAACCCAAAGCAGTTTGTTCCCATGTGTCAGGGTTGCTGTTAATGCTTTCATGGATGTTTTGAGAGTGTCTTTGAAGCATTTCTTCTGACGTCCATGGGAACGCACTCCTTGTTGCAGCAGAAGAGTCTCTAGGTCGCCAGTGGTCTGGCATGCGAACTGCATGCCTTCAAAGCTGAGACAACATCAGGATCAAGCACCTCTGTGTCTAGGATTTTGTCCTGCCATTTTATGTTCAACAATCTTCAAATGTCCACTTGTTTTGAACGAGGAATGATACATCAAGAGAAATGCCTGACGTCTTCTGCAAGCTTTAAGGTGTCATTTTTTTGTTATAACATGCAATGAACTGTGTAAACTGCTTACAGAAGTATCTTCGATCTGGGTACAAAATCTGCTCTTCTGTGAACGAGTAAAACTACATAATGGGCACAAACCTTCAGTTGTTCACCCAAGACCAAATTTTGCACCCACATCGAAGAGATAAGTGACAGTCTTTGCGCCCCTTGTTTCCGTTGTGTTGAATTCTATTTGCCCTGCCTGAAGAAGACTCAACAGATCGAAAGGTATTGTGTTTGGGGTCTGGTTTGTTTGCTCCTTCGTTTGGCGGCGCAGTCATTCTGTTTTTCTTCTTGTTTTCATCTCCACCTGCAGTCATCCTACTCTGAAACCAACATTATCTAGATATACATACGCCAAACATACATGACCCGATCTAGACATAACTTGTGGAGAAATGAGATGTAGCTCTCGACAATGAATATGCAAATTTTCGTGCGGATCCGAATAAACCAGTGGATTCAGGATCTGTGTAGCCAAATCATGACAGGATTTCCAGAGAAAATGAATACCGGGAGGTGACAGTTACGAACTGAGAACGATGTACGAAGTAGTATGTTCTTACAGTATAAAACTTTCTGGTGAAAGACATGTTTACAGCCCGCCTTTTATCTACGCCTTGTCTATATAGAAAAAAATGCATTAAAACTAGCTCTTTCAGCAGTATCAACGATTACCTCCTCTACCGAAAAAAAGCAAGATTTTTTTCTTTTTCTTCATGAACTGACTCAAAGACTGTATCTGGGACCATTCGACCCCAGCGGTTGTCTGCCTTCTCTCAAGTGCCAGGATGTGGATGAGGCTCCAGCCATGTTAGAAGTTTCGTTTCGCTGCTTTTTCTCCTGTTTTTCAGCCAGACTGTACAGCAAAAGATTCACAGCACAGTTCAATAATCATGATCACACAGTGCTTGTTTCAGATTCTTTGTAAAATATAAGAAGAGCAGTATGAACAATTTTCTTTCTAATGATTCTGCTAAGTAACTATAGTTTGTTATAACTGAACAAAGTCACGATGTCATTAGAGAGTGGTTATATTAAGTGCATATATACGTGCGATGTTAACGTATGCACAAATTTGAACTTCTTTGTAATGGTAGTTGTACTTGCTTTTAGTTTGGTTTCGTTTGTTCGTCTGTTTTTGATCTTTACTTTGCCCAAGCTTTTGATTAGCATCAGTCATTAAAGGCTTCCATATTTTTCTTCATTGCTATTTTCAGTCTCATGCGCGTCACTGGTTCTAAATAGCTGATGTCCATTGCCACAGTACACGTCTACACTGTATGAACAGAACCAGTCTCACGAAAGACAGATGCCTCTTACACTTGAGAGAGGCTGTAAAAATCAGAACGAATTTCAAACTGTTTACTTTTCC
>CM065729.1:60066194-60088694 GCA_033310375.1 Conus canariensis
GTGTGTCCTGTTATTTCTCTGATCTTGAGACTTTCTTTTGCAGAATCCATCGCCTCTTGAACTTTCCATTTTCTGCCTGTCTTCAGCTGGGGCTTGATTGCTTCTACCACCTTGTCTCCTGAGTCCTCCAGCATGCTTTGAAGTCTGATCTTCCCTGCTTTGTATTCCTCCAGGATGGATTTCAGTGGTAGTTTCAGCTTTGCTTGGTGACAGTACAGCGCTATGTCAGTCAGACAGGGTGGGACACCAAGCCATTTCCTTGTGAACTTGTTGATTTTGGCTTCCATTGCCTCCACTGTGCTGGTGCAGATGTCGTATATCATCAGAGGCCATAGGAGCTTTGGTATCAGCATGAACTGCAGACACCAGACCTTTTATTTGCCAGGGAGCCCACACTGGTCAATGGTCTCCAAGCCTTCCTCCGCCATCTGCTTGGTTTCTTTTGCTCTTTGTGTGTCTTTCAGCGTATCATCATACCATCTTCCAAGGCTCTTGACTGGTTCTTCTGTGACTGTTGGAATGGCCTGGTTGGCAACACTGAAGACCACAGATCCGGCCACTTTTCCTTTCCTCAGTGAGAGACTCCGTGATTTCTTTGGCTTGAACTTCATTCTGGATGAGGCAACTATGTCGTCCAGCCTCTCCAGCACATGACGTGTCTCGTCTTCTCTGGATAAAATCACTGTAGTGTCATCCATGAAGGCCTTGAGAGGAGGCATCTTGTATCCATCGCCAAGGTCTGTTTGTCTCGCGTTGTTTGTTGCTGCTTTCAAGATGAGTTCCATTGCCAGCACGAACAGTATTGGGGAAATTGCACAGCCCATTGCAATACCCACTTCCAAGTTGATCCAGTCTGTTGTGTACTCCTTGGTAGAGAACCGCATTGAGAAGCCATTGAAGTACTTCTTGAGCATGTCGCGGATGTTCTTTGGCACATGGTACATCTCAAGAGCCAACTGTATCATCTCAAGGGGCACAGATCCATATGCGTTTGCCAGATCAAGCCACACTACGTCCAGGTCTCTCTTTTCTGTTTTTGCTTTTTGGATTGCGTCCCAGATCATTGTGGCGTGTTCTACACAGCCAGCCACGCCTGGGATGCCACCTTTCTGGACTGACACATCCAAGTACTTGTTTTCCATCAGGTACTTGGTCAGCCTTGCTGCCATGACAGAGAAGAAGATTTTCCCTTCGACGTTCAGTAGTGATATTGGCCTGAACTGGCTGATGTCACTTGAGTTTTGTTCTTTGGGGATGTACACACCATCTGCCGTCATCCACTGGCCGCTGATCTTCTGGTTTCTCCAAGCCGATCGCAGCAGCCTGTGGAGCCACTCCAGCACCTTGGGACATTTCTTGTAAAGCTGGTAAGGTATTCCGTTTGGCCCTGGTGATGATTTGGCTCTGGCTTTGTCGACCACCTTCTTGATTTCCGCCAACGTTGGAGGCTTGCCATTGAACTGTTCCTCAGGGTTGGTTGGCCACACCAGACCTTGAATGTCGAGTGGTGCTTTGCTCTGTGGGTCAGAGTATGTTTTCCTCAGATGCTGCTCAAGAACTCCTTTGTCCACACTTAGGGTCCCAGATTTTGGCTGCTCAAACAGTGTTCTGGCAAACTGGAAGGGGTCTCTGAAGAAGCGCTCTTGTGTCTTCTTCTTTTTGCTCTTCCTCTTCCTCGCAGATTCCGCTTTGCTGAGGGCGCTGTATTTTTCTTTCAGGTCTTTCCACAGTTTTTCCAAGCCTTGTTTTTCAGCTGGCAGTGCGGTCTTCATTTGCATCTTGAGGTTTTTCTTTTGGACCCTGATCTTGTCCATCTTTTCTTGGCGTCTGGATTTCTTTGGAGGTGTTTTCTCTTTGGGTAGTTTTGCTCCATAGGCGTCTCTACATGTGGCATACACAATGTCCCCATATGTGGCTAGTTTGTGTTCCAGGGTGCTTTTCCCTATCAGTGCATCGAGTCTTTGGACGATTTTTGCATCCAGTTTCTCCCAATCTTCAGTTTCGTTTGCTCGTGGCAGGTTGAGTTTCAGGCGCCTGGCATCGAGGGCCTGTGCAAATTCCTCATCCGAACCAACAGCGTGGATGTCCTTGGCACTGTGGTTTAAATCCTGGCCTTGGTCTTCCGACGTCTTATCTGCTGATGCAGTGCGCTGCTGCTCATTCAGATGAGTCTTCACACATCCCATCTTTGTTCTGTGGATCTTCATGCCACGGGTGGTAGCGAAACGCTTTCCACAGACACATGGATATTCCATTTGGTCCATGTTCATAGTCCGTTTGGGATTTGCAGTCATGATTGGTTGAGCACCGATGGATTCATCATTCTCTCCCCCTTTCGGTGAATCCTGGGAGCATCTTTTCCTTTTATTCTTAGTAGCCACATGTTTAAGGCAAAGTGGGGAGCCAGCCCACAGAGCCCTTGGTTCTGGTCTTTCCCAGTGTCCTCCGGTCTTTCCCGGACGTCCTCCGGCCTGAATTGTGTTAAACTGCGGAGACAGTTACCTCCGATCTGGGTGCAAACTCTGGTCTTGAATGAACAACTAAATGCAAACTCTGGTCTTCAATGAACAACTAAATGCAAACTCTGGTCTTCAATGAACAACTAAAACTACACAACAGAAACAAAGGACGTACTTTCTTGTCACCCATGACCGAATTCTGCACCCAGATGGAACAGATAAGAGACTGTCTATTCGTCATTTATTTTCATGTGTTTAGTGTTATTTGTCCTGCGTGAAGAAGAACCCACGGGTCGAGCCGCGTCGTCTTTGTTTTGCGATTTCTTTATTCGTTCGTTCGGCAGCTAAGTAATTCTGTTTTTGCGTTTGTTGCAAGTTCTGCACTCAGTCACCACACCTTGAAACCAAGATTATTACATCATACATGACGCAAAGACTGCTGAACCGATGTGCACAAAACTTGATGGAAAATGGAACATGGCACCCAACAATGAATCTAGCAATGTCTGCGCGGATCCCAATAAACCAGCAGAGTCAGGATCTGTTTAGCAAAATTATGACAGCTTGTCCATGGAAATTGATCACGATGAGGGCACCGTTATGAAATGAGAACTATCTACGATGTAATAAGTTTCCATGGAGAATTAAATTTCTGGTGAAACAAATGTTGATAGTCCGCCTTTTTCTAAATCTATATAAAAACATGCGTCGAAAGTAACTCTTTTTTTAGCCGTACCGATTACTACCTCCCCTGGTGAAAAACGTTTGTCTTTATTCATGAACCGACTCAAATATAGGATCCAGGGGCCGTTCGACCTTAGCGGTTGTCTGCCTTCTTTCAAATGTCCTTCTAGTCAGCAACAAAATCAGAATGAGACTCCAGCCATTTTAGGAGTTTCGTTTCGCTGCTTTTTCTCCGTTTTTCAGCCAGAGTGTTGAGTGTATACAGAAAAGGATTTACAGTGGAGTTCAAAGGCAAAATAAATACAGAAAGGGCCACGTTCACTTCGCTTGGAATGGGAGTACCAGCCAATGCCAGTATCCCACAGAGACCAACGGGAAACCAGCACGTGAAATCCGTTAATGCAACGGTGATCAATCTCCAAGCTATAGTAATGTCCTGTGATACTCTTGTAGTGTTAGTTTTCAAAGCATTGCCCTGTATTGACCAGTATATGAAAGTCTGGCCGACTGCTACGAATAAAAACACAATGAAATTAAACATGATAAGAACGCTCACAGAATACATTTTCCCTTGAAATCTCGCCTTGTAACTGGCAATGGGAGACACAGTCCTGTCTGACTGTAGAAATCCCAGTGTGATGTTATGGGAAGTAAAGGAAACAGAGCTAGCAAAACGCCCACCAGCCAGGTGAGCAAACAGACAGCTGTTGCTGACACCTTTTCAAACCGCAGGGTGCTGAAAGGAAAGCGAAGGGCAACAAAACGGTCCAAGGTGATCAGCCAGATGAGCAGAGCTGACACCTCACTGGACAACAGAGACAAGAAGCCAGCCACCTTACACGCCCCACTGTGTTTCCACGTGTCGTCCTTGTGAAGGTAACTGCCACGGAACCGTTCATCAGCTGCTCCAATGACAGCAATGTAGACACCCATCAGAAAATCAGCTATGGTGAGATTAAGAACAAACACACTGAAGCCACTTGAAGACGTCATGCTCCTGGAAAATGCACGTGCGCAGCAACAAAAGACGTTACCTGTCAATGACAGGCAGGATATAATCCACAGAAAGACGCGGTACGTCCATGACCGGAGTAAGTCTTCACACGAGGAAATCTCATCTCTGGGCGCAAAACAGTCTAAATCATGAACGCTGTATGGCAGTATGTCACTGCAACAGAACTTGTAGTTTTGTGTGGACACTAAGCGCAAATGAGAAAGATCTTTAAACACATCAGGTGGGAATCTTCTGATGGGGCTGTTGTCCATGTAAAGTTCATTCAACTGTGGAGTGTAGAGGAAACCAGACGCACTGATTGTGTGGATGGAAGTAAAGCTTAAATTCAGTTTCCGGATATGAAAAAATGGCGACAAGACTACAGCATCAAATGTTGTCAGTGTGGTGTAAGACAAGTCTACCACAGAGAGCACACTTTGCCGGTCATCAGCTTGGGGGGATTCAGCGTGAAGTGAGGTGAGAGGGTTCGTGGACAAGGACAGCGTCTGTAGGTTTTCTAGGCTTAGAAAAGACGTCAGGTTGACACGCTGCAGTTCGTTCCCACTGAGATCCAGAAGCTTCAGATTGACCAGTGTTAATCTCGGCAGGGTGACCAGAGAGCAGTGTGCAAAAATGGCCACAATCAGAAGGGAATTGTTGTTCACCTCAGATAGAGCCATGCCAGAGCCTGCAGCATTTAGATACCTGAGCTCTGGAAAGAAGGCGGCCTCAAAAGGCTGAGGACACAGAAATGTATGACCATGACAGAGACAGGTCACAGGACAGATCATGTGACACCATAATTCGTCATCACTCAGAGGGCAATGGGGCCAGCCGTCACACATGTTTTCGCTATGGACACATATCCTTGAAATCCTGCATCGGAAAAGTCCCGGACACTGTGTGTCTTCACACCTCTGTTCATCCTGGCGATCCAAACAGTCGTACAGTCCATTGCATCTGGTGTAGACAGGCAGGCAGTCATTGAACTCCCCAGGACAACGATAGTGGCTATCGGGACAGACCTCACTGGAATTCATAGGGGTGGAAATGAAATTACTGATACCATCAAAGCGGATCAGAGCAGGAGATGGAAATGTCATTTGCGACCAGACAGTTTTGTATCGAAATGCATCACAGTGCTCTTCATCCGACTCATCCTGGCAGTGATGGGTTTGATCACACACGTTTTCAAAGGACAGACACTGACCATTGATACAGGTAAACATGAGAATACAAAGAGGATGATTACAGAAGGTTTCATCACTGTTATCTGGACAATCATAAATGAAGTCACATACCAGGGCGTATGACAGCATCGTGAAATCTTCACTGCATGTATAGGTGGGGATGACAGAGCCCCGGTGATCTACTGAATCGAAGCTATTTATGTAGGACAACTGACCAGAAAAAACACATGAGGATCTTGATTCGTGATCACAGATTCCATAATGGTTTGAACCACACACAAGAACTATATGTGTCACGTGACCGTCCGGGCACTTTACCAAAACCTGCTGTTCCATAGAGAGTTGAAACCCCGTGCTGTTTAAAGAAAGGACGCTTACATTAGACATGACCTGGTCAGTTGTATTCTTTGCGAATTCGCAGAACGCACCATAAGAAGCATATGCAAAGCGATTAGACACGCATGGTTCGTGCTGTAGTAATGCCGTGTGTTTCTGACTTCTTAAACATTTCTTCCTAAACTTACTGTGGTCATACACCTGAAAAGAAACTGAGTGATGAAGGACAGTTCTATCTTCATGAGTCACACTATGTATATACATATTCGGCACTTCCATGTTGTCAAGATACAAACCAGTCCAAAGATTCTCCAGCCTCCCTGGGTGTATGCCGGTTCTGATCCGAACTGTCTTATACCAGTCGTAAACACATTTAGGCAAATTGAGCATGCCACCATGCGAATTACAGTAGTCAGTTGCCCTCCTGTTGAAGTCGGTTGCCTCACTCACAAATCCACGCAAACTCTTCGTGAACTGATAACACCTGTCACATATTTCAACCAACCCATGGCAAAGAGGACTGCTGTGGGGACAATGACCCGTTTCATCCCGTCCGTCTTCACATTCGGACTTCAGGTTACAAGCAAGATGGTGATGGAAGCTCGCGTAATGATTCACGGAACAGTTCCAAACATCGCTGGCTAGCTTACGAGGCCGTTGACCATCAGGAAAAAAGGAAAAGAAAAGTCTGAAGCATTTTCTGTTGATGCAAGGATTTCTGGCGACTTGAATTCTCATTTGTGTGGTGTTTAACAGATGAGCAAAATCAGTTTCAGGATTTGCTCTATTCCATATTTCTTCCCACCTTTCTCTGAAACTGTTGACGGAATAACTATCATTATTCAAGTGATGACTAAACAACTTCACGATTGGCAAATACAGGGACAAGTCTTTGATACTGAGCATCACAGAATTTCCGGCTAAAACGGGTATGTTTCTGCACAAAATGTTAGGATCGGCAATACTTAGATTTCTTTTCACGGTGATGTACCCAGACGACGGGGATGTCAGTATCAGAAGAAGATGTTCTGTGCAAAATGATTTCACGAATCACGAACGTACTTTAAAAACGATATAAACTGAACAGAAACTCATTAGAGTGGATAACTACGAGATGAGCCTAGTTACCCGTTAACTAGTACTAAACGACTCTCCAACATCCAGTATTGACGAGTAAGTATCAAAATAAACGAGAGGAGGGAGGAGGGGGAGAGGGAAACAACAAACACACATTAAAATGCGCAAGAAAAAGTGCTATTAAAACGTATTTTCAGTAGCCTTCAATATTGCCATTACCTGCCGTTGCTTGAACTGAAAAGTTGCACTTATTCTTTAATTTCTTTTAAAATAAAAAACAACAACAGAGAACAAAACACAGAGTCGGCTCACAATCGTTACAACACCATACGCTATGAATTGCCGTCTTTAAAGTCAAAATGCTATAGACATTTTAAGACACCTGCCAGTCAAATACTCTCACTTCAATTTTCACTCAACCTAAAGCCCCAAGAACGAGAGCACTCTGAAGACACGAGCATCTGAAAACTCCCGAAGGGTTCTTGAAAGGAGGGAACGGGACTGGCACAGGGAATCGGTTGGGTAATGATAGACTGGATAAGGCGGGTCGGGGAATATGGGCTCAATAGATAAACCACTCTCACAGAATAATTGGAAAGTTGTCTTCGACTATGTTGTACTAGAGACACGATGTCTGGACATTCGATGGGACTATGGCTAGAGATATGGAGTAAACACTTGCTGGAACTTGTGTGTAAAAACATCGTTTCTTCTCTCTAAAGGTTCTGCGTTCAGTCCCTGCTTGGGACAACTGGACTACAAGATTTTATCTGTGCAGGCAGCAACGGCCTCCAGCTTCTTCCGATGGAACTGTAAACAAAGGTGCCACAGATGAAGACATGAATGTAAAAATGAAATAAAATAAACAAATTAAAACATGTACGCATGTTAAATCCCGTTTTATACTTCCCAAAAGCAGAGGCCATCGTGTGTCAATAGACCAGATCACACACACATACACACGCGCGCGTGCGCACACTCACACACACACACACACACACACACACACACACACACACACACACACACTCGCGCGCGCGCACGCGCGCGCAAACAACTGTATTCTACTTTTTTATTATCCCATCCACTCACTCACGCCACTGTCCACAATCCCCATCTCCGTTCACCACTCCCTCTCTCTCTCTCTCTCTCTCTCTCTCTCTCTCTCTCTCTCTCTCTCTCTCTCTCTCCTGTTCATATGACGTCATAAGCATTTAAAGACTGATGTTAATGAGCACGTACTAGCCACATATGGGAGCATTGTATACCGAACCTGTAGAGACGCCTATGTAGCGAAACAACCAAAACTGAAGACGCCTCAAAAATCCAGACACCAGCGAGAGATGGATAATGCCCAAAAGAAAAAGAACAGTCAAAAAAGAAAAAGAAAAATCAAACATAAGAAGGCTGCCTCAGAAGCTGAGGATAACGGGTTAGAGAAGCTCTGGGAAGAGCTGAAAGCACAACACAGTGCCCTCAACAAGGCAGAATCGGCAAGAAGGTAAGCAAAAAGAAAAGAATCCAAGGACTGCTTCTTCAAAGACCCTTCCAGTTTGCCAGGAAACTATTCGAGTAGCCAAAATGTGGGACACTCACAGTGGTCAAAGAATTTCGAGAGCAGCATTTCAGGAAAACTTCCGACTCTCAGAGCGAAGCACTATTTGAAATACAGGGCTTTGTGCAGCTTTGGGTCAAAGTTAAAATAAAAAAATCAATGATGAGCTCCCAACACTGCCTGAGGTAAAGAAAGCGATAAAAAGAGCCATAGCCAAATATTCGTATGGATTAAATGGTATACTATAGCTGCTGTTTAAACAAAAAGGTTCCAACGTCTGTGAGTAAAGATCAGCATGGAGGAACTTGCAGATCAGCGACAAACGGATACTAGCCGTTGTAGTGTACATTTCTAAGGGTCAAAACTCGGGTAACATCAACCAGTTTAGACCAGTATCACTTCTGAACGTCAAGAGAAAAATCTCCTTCTTTGTCATGCAGCCAGACTATCTAAATACCTGACAGAAAATTAATGCATGGTTTGTCAGTCCAGAAAGGAGACATCCCAAGTGTCTCTGCTGTGTATTAGGTAAGATGGTCTTGCAGAGCCGTACACAGCACAACCATAGTCCAGTTTGGAATGGACCAAGGCTCTGTAGAGGTGCAGCAAAGTTTTCTTATCAGCGCCCCAGTCAGTGTGTGCTACGACCCGCAGAATATTCAGAGCTTTCTGGCACGAAGTTTCGAGGTTTTTAATGTGGCAGAGAAAGTTGAGTTTTTGGTCAAAAATAACTCCTAAGAATTTGGCCTCTTTGACAGCTGGAATGGGAGATTTCCCTATTTGAATTACAGGATCTGCAAAAAACTTACGAAAATTATGGAAGTGAATGCACTGTGTCTTCGTAGGAGAAAAAGTGAAGCCGTTTTCATCCGCCCACTGATGAATTTTATCCACACAAAGCTGGAGCCTGCGCTGGACACTCGGGTACAGGCTTCCAGTTGTGCAGACAGCAAAATCATCCACAAACAATGAGCAGTCTGAACCCTGTTGAACTGACTTGACAATGTTGTTGATCTTGATGCTAAAGAGGGCAGGAGACAGTATGCTCCCTTGTGGAACATCCAACTCCTGCTCATGAACATCAGAGAGAGTGGTGCCAACCCGGACCTGAAACTGTCGTTCTGCAAAAACATTTTGAATGAAAAGTGGAAGACGACCCCGAAAACCAAGATCCTGGAGATCATGAAGTATCCCAGATCTTCAGGTGGTATCGTAGGCCTTCTCCAAGTCAAAGAAAATTTCCACTGCATGTTGTTTGTTTAGAAAGGCGTTCGAAGCGTAGATTCCAGACGGATCAAATGGTCAACTGTACTTCGATGTTTGCGGAAACTACACTGTTCACTAGCATTGACCATTTTCTCCATCAGTTTGCAGACACAGCTGGTCAAAGCTATCGGACGGTAGTTTCATGGGTTAGAAAGATTTTTTCCAGGTTTGGGAATAGGAATGATGAGGGTTTTTCGCCAAGAAGGTGGAAAGAATCCAGTAGTCCATACATGGTTGTATACATGTAGCAGACCTTTTTGCGGAAGATGTTTTAAAGGTTTGTAATGGATTTCATCTATACCTGGAGAGGAATCGCTGCAGGAAAGCTTTCACAGAGAAGGAGCTGGAGGAAGCGTTGCAGAGTCTCAACCTGAAGAAGTCACCTGGACCAGACGGAATCACAAATGAAATAATTCTGCATCTTGGGATGAAGAGCAAGGCAGTCCCAAAAATCTTTAACTCCAGCTGGAAGACAGGATCAGTACCATAGTGTTGGAGGGAAGCAGACATGATCCCCATTCACAAAAAGGGAAAGGACACGTCGAAGGCTGACAGCTACAGACCCATCAGCCTTACAAGCTGCTTAGGAAAGCTGATGGAGAGACTTGTCAACACAAGGCTTGTCTGGCACCTTGCGGAGCATCAGCTGCTGAGCCCTGTACAGGCAGGCTTCCGCCAACACAGATCAATAGAAGACCAGATCACATTCATCACGCAAAGCATTGAGGATGCTTTCCAAGAAAAGAAGAACACGCCTGCTGGCTGGATTGACATGGAGAAGGCGTTCCACAAAGTCTGGAAGGACGGACTTAGGCTCAAACTACGGCGATGTGGTGTGTCTGGGAGGATGTACACCTGGAGGAACTGCGACGGACGGCAGCCTTCATCGAGGACACCGGGCTGCTCATCTAACGGGATGGCGAACGAGGAAGAAGAAGAAGAATACAGGCGTGCCCATCCCACTAAGCTCCTTTCCAGAAAGGCTGATGTAAATATTTTTGCCTCTGTTTCCCATAATACTTCTGGACAGTCAGATAGACCCCCATTCCGTGGTCAGTCAGATAAAGGTCGCAGGTATTTTGCCCCTCATCCTGTTCAGAATCCCAGCACCCCAGCTAATCGAGGCGGTGGTAACCGTTACCGTGGTCGTGGCACTCGCCCCTATTCTGTCAATAGAGGTTCATCAGATGTACACCTGGATCAGCCAGTACCTTCACAACCGCCAAGCCCGAGTCAAGATTCAGGGCCAGAAAAGCAAGAAGAAGGTGCTGGGACAGGGAGTACCACAAGGAGGAGTCCTTTCGCAAACGCTGTTCCTCATCTTCATAGATGACATCGTCAGAGAACTGCCAAGAGGGGTCAGAGGAGCGATCTACGCAGATGACCTGGCACTTTGGTGCTCTGAAGAGTACACCACTACAGCGCAGGTACGTCTCCAGACTGCGCTTAACAAGATCAGCGACTGGACCAAGGAATGGCTTGTCTCTGTCAACTCAAGCAAAACAACCTACACAGTCTTCAGCCTATCCAACAAGAAGCAAGAGGCGAAGCTGACACTGAACAACCAAAGGCTTGCAGAGGAACCCACACCTACCTACCTGGGAATGACAGCAGGCTCACTTGAAAACAGCAGATCACCAGATGCTGTAGCAGGGCCAAATTGAGACTGGCGATCATGAGGAAACTTGCGGGGACGGACTGGGGGGCTGACGAACGTATCCTGAAGAGACTCTATACAGGGAGAGTCCGACCTGTAGTTGAGTATGGGACATCAGCATGGGCACCAGCTGCAAAGTCTAATTTCGACCATCTCAACAAGATACAGAACCAAGCTCAGCGTGTCATAACTGGCGCCATGAGATCCACCCCAATCCTGAAGATGGAGGAGACCACTGGGCTGCAGTCACTGGAGGACAGAAGGGATACAAAGATCCTCATCCAGGCAGCAAAATTCAAACGCCTTGAAAACCATCCAATGAACAACAGAATGAGCAGACCCACCAAGAGCCGGCTGAAAAGAGGCAGCTTTATTCAGCAGTCAAGACGCCTTGAAAGACAAAGCCCAGTCTTGATGGAACACGAAGCAAAGCCTATCCCGGCAAATGTCACCCACCCATCTTGGAAGAGGCAGATGTTCCCAACAGTCGTCACCAGCATTCCCGGAGTGGAGAAGAGAGGAACACAGTCAGACACCCAAAGGAAGGCCCTGGCCATGGAGTACATCTGCAACCAGTACCCCCAGGAAGACTGGACCCATGTCTTTACAGATGGCTCCGCCACAGAAGCAACGAGGGATGGTGGAGCTGGAATCTTCCTCCAATACAAAGACGGAGATGAAGAAATTGCAATTCCAACAGGAAAATACTCCACCAACTTCCGAGCTGAGCGAGAAGCCCTCTGTGAGGCAACCACAACAGTCTCGCAGAACTCCACAAGAACAACAGGGCAGGTGGTGGTGTTCTCTGACGCTCTCTCCGTGCTCCAAGCCTTCAAGAACTCCCGCTGCAAAGAACAGAACCATCTCACTTCAGCCCTTGTTGCCCTGAGTGCCAGAGTGGAGAAAGTGGTGATACAATGGGTACCAGCACACAGTGGCATCAGAGGCAACGAAAAAGCGGACATTCTGGCAAAAGACGGTGCACAGAAGGAGCAGGCCAACAACCTGGTGTCATACGATGAAATTAGGACAATCATCAAGGCACAGCCAGGAATAAAATGGCGCCTCCTGCATCCCAAATACAACCCAGAAGACACATACCATTTGCTGGGACGACGGGGAGAGGTCAAGATCTTCCGCCTGAGGACTGGACACAATCGCCTGCTCCACCACATGTAGACAAAATTTGGCATTGGACAGAGTGGAGAGTGCCCTTGTGGTGAGGGACCAATGACAACTGACCACATCCTTCAAGTCTGTACGACGTATGCAGCATCCAGGAGAAAGTACTGGCCAACACCGACAGCAGTGGAAACCCAGCGGTACGGCACCCTGGAGGAACTGCGACGGACGGCAGCCTTCATCGAGGACACCGGGCTGCTCATCTAACGGGATGGCGAACGAGGAAGAAGAAGAAGAATACAGGCGTGCCCATCCCACTAAGCTCCTTTCCAGAAAGGCTGATGTAAATATTTTTGCCTCTGTTTCCCATAATACTTCTGGACAGTCAAATAGACCCCCATTCCGTGGTCAGTCAGATAGAGGTCGCAGGTATTTTGCCCCTCATCCTGTTCAGAATTCCAGCACCCCAGCTAATCGAGGCGGTGGTAACCGTTACCGTGGTCGTGGCACTCGCCCCTATTCTGTCAATAGAGGTTCATCAGAAAGTGCATTTAATCAGTCTTCCAACATTGTCTGTTTTCTATGTAAAAAGACAGGGCATGGGGCTTCCAAATGTTCATGGAAGTCCGGTAGAAACCCAAGTAAGATTTGCAATCTTAGTCATTGTTAAATAACGCCCAGCATGGTTTTAGACAGCTAAGGAGTTGTGAGACTCAACTTATAACACCTCTCAATGATTTTAATAACGGTCTTAACAACAGACAGCAAATAGATGCAATTTTATTAGACTTTTCTAAAGCCTTTCATAAGGTTGACCATGAGGGCCTGCTGCTTAAATTAGAACACATCGTTCTTTGCTAAAATGGGCTAGATCATTCCTCGTTGGGAGAATGCAGAAAGTTGTTGTGGAAGGTCGTCATCCCATTGTAAACCAGTCTTGTCAGGTGTACCACAGGGAACTGTTCTGGGGCCCTTGTTTTTCTTAATTTATATAAATGACATAAGTAGAAATCTCTCTCCTGGAACTACTATAAGGCTTTTTGCAGATGACAGCTTAGTATATAGAACAATCAGAAGCAAGAATGATACACGCATTCTACAAGAAGATCTAAACGGTTTACAAGAGTGGGAAAGAATTTGGAAAATGGAATTTCATCCCCAGAAGTGCCAAGTGTTGCGTATATGTAATAAACGCTCACCAACTAGATCAGAATATTCTATTCATAATACTATTCTTAAAGAAACCAATGCTGCAAAATATTTAGGCGTGACTATAGATAGTCGTCTCAAATGGAAAGAACATTACAATTTAGTGTGTAAGAAAGCAAATAACATCTTAGCTTTCTTATACAGGAATGTCAACAACTGCCCCAAAAGGTTAAAGACGACTGCTACAAAACACTGGTTAGACCAGTACTGGAATACGGTTGCTCAGTCTGGGATCCTTACCATCTAAAGGACATTGATAACCTCGAAAAGATTCAGAAGAGAGCAGCACGGTTCGTAACAGGGAACCATATCAGAGAGAAGGGGAATACTAGGAAGAACATGAGGAAATTAGAATGGAAACCCTTAGAAGAGAGAAGAGCTTTTATCAAACTTAATGTCTCCTTCAAAGGCAGAGCTAAACTAATTGATATCCCAATGGAACAACTAGTATTGAATAAAAGTAGCACCAGGAGTGGCGGTCAATGTTATGCCATACCTGCATCAAATATTGATAGCCACTTACATTCATTTTATCCTAGTTCTGTACGGCTGTGGAACTCACTGCCGGGTACCATCAAGATTGCCACAAATGCAGTCTCATTTAAAAATCAAATTGATACGACAGTCTTGAGATCTGCATATTGACGACTTTTCTATTTTAACTTCCCCGGATATTTTATGGTTACCTGGGCCTGAATCTGGCCATTGCTTTTAACTTTTTGAATATCGTGTGCGACCCCTTGTTGCCAAATTTTGCTCCAGGGGCCCACAGGATGAGTCGCACTTTGTTTTATTTTGTTTTACTTTTTAACATGCGCGCTGGTGACCTACTCGTTTTTGAGTGAACCAGTCTTTTAGGAAGAAGAAGAAGTGCCCCTTTGTTGTTGTCAGTTCAACTGTCGTCGACAAGTCAGCTGACAAACATTCTACTGCTGCTTGTTCGATTATTCACTCCCCATTCGCTTGTTTAGCTGCAGGTGAATTCACAGGGAAGTTGAACTTGGAATCTGGTTCTGTCAATGGCACTCTAAGTTCTGTATTGCGTGACACTGGTGCTACCATCTGTGGTGTTCGCAAGAGACTAGTTTTCGATAGCCAGATGCTAGGTACTAAAGTGAGCTGTGTTTCTTTTGGAGGACGTGTGGATGAATTCCACTAGCTGCAGTTCCTGTCAGTTGTCCCTACTTTGAGGGCGATCTAACCTGCTGTGTCCTAGACAGTCCTGTCGCAGATCTCATCATAGGTAATGTCCCTTGTGTCTGTGAAGGCAGTGTTTCCAGTGATGTGAGTGATGAACCCTTCTCTTTAGCTGCCGTTACCAGGGCTAGAGCTAAACATGTGGTAGAGAAGAAACCTCTGTGTCAGATCCCTGATGATTTGAATATTTCTCGTTCTGATCTGATTCAGAAACAAAAGGAGGATGAGTCGTTGGAGACATGTTTTCAGTTAGCATCTTCTGGTGAAGTGAAGAAGTCAGGTACAGCTACCTTCTATTACTATTTGTCAGACGGTGTTCTGTGCAGGCATTTAACAAAAAATGACATTCCTTTTGATCAGGTTGTTGTTCCCTCTGACCTCCGACCTACAGTGCTATCTGTAGCACACGATCTTATTCTGTCAGGTCATTGTGGTTCTCGTCGAACTCTGGCAAGAGTCCTCAACAAGTTACTAGCTAATTGGTCAGGACCATTCCCAGTTACCAAGGTCTTGCATCCTGACTACAAAGTTCTCATCAAAGGAAAAGAAAAGGTTTTTCATGCCAATATGTTGAAGAGGTACATTCGCCGTTCTGCAGTATCCGTGTCTCAGAGTATCCCAACAGTTACCTCACAGGGAAAGTCCGTACCATGGTCAGAAATAGCGCCTCTCAGTTCCGGCAAGAAAGATGTTTTGTTCAAGAGTTCTCCAGGAATTGTTCCTTGTTCGAACCCCGCTCCAAATTCTCGTGATCCTGTGGTCACGTACACAGTCGGTGTTGTTCAAGATTGCGATGACGCACTACCAATACACACTTTACCTGTTCCCATGGCATCTTCTATGCCAGATGAAGATATCGATTCAGTGTAGTTTGATAGTACTTTGTCTGACAGCAATGCTAAGGAGTTACGAAGAGTCTTTGAGGATTTTCAGGATATTCTAACTCCGAAACCAGGCTCCTTTTCTGGTAACGTGCTATTAGAGATTCCTCTAACAACAGATGTTCCAGTTAGAAAAAGGCGTTACGACATCCCCTTCTCTGCTAGAGAGGTTGTTGAGAGAGAAGTTGACATCATGTTGGAACTCGGAATCATTGAACCTTCAAATAGTCCCTATGCCTCCCCAGTTGTACTAGTCAGGAAAAAAGATGGTACATGTCGCGTTTGCGTTGATTTCCGTTCTCTGAATAAGATTACCGTCTTCAATGCTGAGCCCATTCCTGACGTGGAAAGTTTATTTGCAAGATTATCTGATGCACAGTTCTCTACAAAGATAGATCTTGCAAAGGGATATTGGCAGATAGTTGTTAAGCCCAAGGACCGTCCAAAGACGACTTTTGCAACGCAAATGGGTCTTTTTCAGTTTGTAAGGATGCCCTTCGGTCTTGTGTCAGCACCTGCAGTTTTTGCATGCATGATGCGCATGCTAGCTTTGGATCAGTTCTCAGCCGTCAGTTTCTTTGATGATATTCTGGTTCATAGTGTTTCTTGGGATGCACATCTTTGTCATGTGAAAGGTGTTCTTTCGTGTCTGAGGTCTTTCAACCTCACAGCTCGTCCCTCGAAAATCGAGGCAGGTTTCCATTCTCTGGAATTTCTCGGACGTATCGTTGGAGGTGGTACTATGCGTCCTGAACAGAAAAAGATAGATAAGATTCTGAGAATTCCCACCCCTACTACCAGAAAGCAAGTCAGATCTTTGCTAGGTTTGCTTAGCTTTTACAGGAGGTATGTTCCCAGTTTTTCCACTTTGAGTGCTCCACTCTCTGATTTAATCAAGGATGTTGGTCGAGCTGGAAGATCTATTTCTTGGACCCCTGAATGTGCAGTGGCGTTACAGAAGATTCAGAGTATTTTTTCGTCAGCACCTGTATTACTGTTACCTCGGTTAGGTAAGCCCTTTGTTCTTAGAACTGATGCTAGTTCTGTTGGGCTAGGTGCTGTACTACTGCAAGAGGATGATGATGTTCTTCACCCAGTTGTGTTTGGGAGTCGCAAGTTGTTGGATCGTGAAAAGTCATACAGTACCATCGAACGAGAGTGTTTAGCCATTGTCTGGGCTGTTCGGAAGTTCGTTCGATACCTTTGAGGAGTCAGATTTATCCTACAAACAGATCATCGACCTTTGACGTACCTTCGAACGTCAAATTTGAAGAATTCCCGAATTATGCGTTGGGCATTGTCTCTGCAGGAATTCTCGTTCGAAGTGGAACCAGTTTCAGGATCATCGAACATTTTCGCTGATCTTCTTTCACGTTCTTTTGAGAACCAGTCTGTTCCTTACATACTGGTTTGTGTACATCCCAGTTTTGATGTCCTTTTCATGTATTTTTTCTGGAATTTTGTAACCTGTAGTTGTTTACTTCCTCTTAGTAAGGGGGAGTGTTGTGACGGACCGTTTCCCGTCCAGTCACAAATTTTTGTGCAACCGTACTAACCGGAAGGTAGTCGTCCGGAAGCCGGTTGAAAAGTTTACCTGACTGCTGCTCACCTGCGCACTGTTAAAGCCGGGTGAGCTGAAACGGTTAGGCAGTCTCTGCAGTAATTCCGGCAACGCAACTACCCAGAAGGCCGAAGAGGGACTCCTGCTTTTTGGTGGCAGTCAGGTATTTATCATTCAATATTTATTCATTAGCAAACCGAAACCGTATTCCTGTTTAGGAGCGACTGAAACTGCCTCAGCGCACTGTGAAGGTTTTGTTTAGAAAAGAAAAGTATTTGCTGTGTTCTGTTCATTATCATCATCCAGTTGACGTCCTCAGTCATCATGTTGACTATTCTGACGTTTTTGAATGTTGGATGACGCAGCATTAAAAAAAAAAAAAAAAAGCAGCAGCAGATGTTTAATGTAGTTTTCTTACTTTTGACACAAACATGTCAAGAGTCTTTGCCTCGACTACTGTATCGGGCAGGGCGTTCCACTCCTTTATAGTACGTGCGTAAAAGGACCCCTGTCGATACAAGGTTCGGCACTGTAGTTGCTTAAATTGCTGTTCATGTCCTCTACGTTGACGGGTTGGAGCAGGA
The DNA here is from genome assembly GCA_033310375.1 of Conus canariensis. Classification (NCBI taxonomy): domain Eukaryota; kingdom Metazoa; phylum Mollusca; class Gastropoda; order Neogastropoda; family Conidae; genus Conus; species Conus canariensis. The sequence continues at coordinate 60,083,967 of CM065729.1, forward strand.
ATCATCTGGGATCTGTCCATGCAGGCCAAACCATGTTTGATCTTAAACAGCATGGTCAGTCTGGTGGTCTTTCTTCGCTGCCTTAGGGGGTGCCAGTCCAGCTGCTTGATGAGGCTGCTGACGTTGGAGGAGTTGTGACAGCGTCCTGTAACAAAGCGTGCAGCCCTCCTTTGGACAGATTCCAGCCTGTTCTCGTTTGTCGTCGTGTAGGGGTCCCACACAGTACAGGCATATTTCAGCGTGGGTCGTACCATGGCTTTGTAGGCTGTGGCCTTTAGCTGGGTGGCGCTGATCTTGAGGTTACGCCTGAGGAAGCCAAAGGTCTTGTTGGCCTTTGCACAGATACTATTTATATGTTTGTCCCAGCTAAGGTCGTCCGTGATGGTGACTCCAAGGTACTTTGCAGAAGTAACCACATCCAGAGTATGTCCATGTAGATGGCATTCGTTATGAACTTCATGATGAAAAAAAGAGATGTTGATTTTTTATGTGGATGAGTATTTAACTCACTCTTGATATGAATATTGAATAGTTGTGTGTTGGTAAACAAGAGTGTGTGGAAATCTTTCCCTTACATATATTGAAGTAGATGAATCTTTTGGAAAAGATACCTTCTAAAATCTGGTGATTATATGGAGTGAAATGAACATTCTTGTCGCGTTACAATAAAAAGAAATGAACATTTAGTCGTGACATTTATAGTTTGATGAAAAGTAATCATTAATTGTGTGTAATGAATTGTATTCATGGTTTATTGAAGAGGGTCTAGGTGGGAATCCTTTCCCCAATTTGGACAGCTAGATTCTGAAAGGTTTATATTGAAATCCTTTCCTGTGTAGTGCTGTGGTTCCGGACAAGGGAATGTTGTAGTGTTATGATTCCGGAAAAGGGAATGTTGTAGTGTTGAAGAAAGAATATGCTGATGTTTGTCCCAAGTTCTAGTGGAATGTGATGTGGCTAATGAATATGAATGTAGTCGTGATTGTAATGAATAGTAGCCATGATAATCAAGGTAGTTAATCAGTTTCCCCAGGTAGAAGTGCACCCTGGACTGAAGGGGACTGGCTGCCACTTTCTGAGGGTCGGGGCCGTGGCCGTGTTCTACCCCCTTGTTCTCCACCTTGTGTCTGTGTTGAGAGATCGGCCTGAGTGCCGACAACTACCCTACCTGCCACTTTCTGAGGGTCGGGGCCGTAGCCGAGTTCTACCCCCTTGTTCTCCGCCTTGTGTCGGTGTTGAGAGGCCGGCCTGAGTGCCGACAACTACCCTACCTGCCACTGTGCCAAGCCAGAGCGCCACCTCCAAGATCTGAACCAGCGACCTGTTGGCTAGGCCGTCGCTGCGTTCTGTGTTTTGTGTGTGAGCCACAGCTCCTGTGTGAGACTGTCGCCTTGTCGTCGGCAGAGACGCCGTGAGTGTGGTAGTGATTTTTGAGCCACAGCTCTGTGAAGTTCTATAAGTCCTGTGTCGGACTTGACTCTGTAGGCGTCGTCTTCATCGCCTTCGTCGTCTTCGTCCTCTTCATCGTTTCGTCGTCGTCATCGTCTACGTCGTCGTTGGAACCAGCAGCGCTAGTAGGTAGCCAGTTATATATAGATATGTGTACGCCTTATGGTTGGCGTGCCGACCTATTGATGTTCCTGCATTTATTATATATGTTTGTCTGATGGCTCGGGCAGCATAAAACAAAAAAAAGTGTTGTTCTGTTGCCTGGCTGTCAATGTTCGGGTGAGTGGGTGTGTGTATGTGAATTGGAAAAGTCGTGCATGCATCCATAATTTCTGTGTGAGAGTCAGACAGTCAGACACCTGCAGACACGACCCATTCCATCCGTAACACTGGCATACAAGGCATTGTATGCTGACCTCTGTTTGAAATTCCCATCCTTTCAGAAAGTTTTCACTGACGGTTCCAAGTCTGAAGATGGAGTGGCCTGTGCAGCCTATTGCCCTGGTGCTCCTTCTCAAATATTGTTGGAACATATTCCTTCAGATGCTTCCGTTTATTCTGCTGAACTTACTGGTCTGGTTCTGGCATTGAGGATAAGCTCTCAATCAACAAAGAAGGACTTTCTGGTTTTGTCAGATTCGCTTTCAGCTTTGGAGGCCATAGCTGGTCGCAACCTTCAGCACCCAGAACTTTTACACTTTTTTAAACTTTTAACCAAGTTGAAAACGGATGGTTACAACATTATTCTGGCTTGGGTTCCTGGTCATGTTGGCATCGGAGGGAATGAAATGGTTGATCGTTTGGCCAAGAATGCCACAACAGAGAAACTGTCAAACACATCTATACCCTGCTCAGATCTGAAACCTGAAATTAATGATTATGTCAGAGACCTCTGGCAGGAGGACTGGAATACACAGATGGATAACAAACTCTTTCAGATCCGTCCAAACCTTAAGGAGTTCCTCTCATCTACGTCTGGTGGTCATAAAGAAGAAACAGTTCTGTGCCGGCTGCACACCGGCCATTCGTATTTTACCCATTCATACCTTTTAAAGAGTGAAGAAGCTCCGAGGTGCATTCCATGTCATGTGCCACTCACAATGAAACATGTTCTTTTAGAGTGTTGGGACTTGCATGATGTGAGACACAAACATTTTACAGCAGATTCCATGAAAACCTTGTTCAGAGACGTTCCGCCAGACACGATCTTTGAGTTCTTGAAAGAGATTAACATTTTTCATCGGATCTGAGATTTTACAGTGGAAAGTTTTTTAACAAACCTTCGGATGGGGTTTTCGATGTATTTTAAAGAATTGTGTGAATGAATGACTTGTGAGTTGATTTTAACATGGTGACAGCCCTGATGTGGCCCTTTGCGGTCGGCTGGGCTATAAGCAACATTATCTTATCTTAGCTCTGCCTGTGTAGAACATGCCACTATGATATTGGAAGCAATCCAGAGAGCTAAGGAAGAGTAACGGGACCTTGACGTGGTGTGGCTTGGTCTGGAAAATGCATATGGTCAGTTCTACACCAGACGATTCAACCAGCCCTCAAGTTGTACCACGTCCCAAAGAACATCAGAGAAATGCTGATGAAGCACTTCCATGGCTTCTCAGTGAGGTTCTCCACAAAAGAATATACAACAGACTGGATCCATCTGGAAACTGGCATAGCACTGGGCTATGCAATTCCTCCAGTACTGTTTAGTACTGTTTGCGTTGACAATGGAGATCATTTTGAAAGCTGCCATGAGCTGTACAGGTTCGGCAGCCTCGAGAATGCCCCCTCTAGAAGGCTTCATGGATAACACAACTGTGCTTTTCACCAACGAGGATGAGACTCATAAAATATTGAAGCAGTTAGACACGTTGAATGCTTCTTCCAGGATGAATTTCAAGGCGAAGAATTTACGAAGCCTCTCACTGCGGAAAGATTAAGTAACTACAACAGCCACGTTTGCCGCAGCCAACCAAACCAATCCAACTGTAAAAGAAGAACCAGTCGAGAGCCTTACGAGATGGTATGATGAGTCCTTGAACGACACTCAGAAGTTTGTGAAAACCAAGCAAATGGCAGGAGAGAGCCTGCAAATAGCAGACTAGTGTGGGCTCCCTGGCAAATACAAGGTCTAGTGTCTGTAGTTCATGCTGATCCTAAAACTTCTCAGGCCTCTGCTGATATACGATATTGGCACTAATACAACAGAATCAATGGAGGCCAGAATAAACAAGTATACAAGGAAATGGCTTGGTGTCCCACCTGGTGTCACTGACGTTGCATTTTAATGCCGCCAAGCGAAGCTAAAGCTTCCTCTTAAAATCTATCCTCGATGAACAAAAAGTGGGCACAGCGAGGTTACTAACCATGCTTGAGGACTCCAGAGACAAAGTTGTGGGATCACTCCAGCCCAGGCTGAAGACTGACAGAAAATTGAAAGCTTGGGAGGCAGTAGACGTGGCAAGGAAAAACCCCGAGATCAGGGAAATAACAGGCCACACACTGACCAACAGACAGGGGCTGTTATCAACAGAAATGAAATGGTGGTCAGAAGCAAAAAGAATAGCAAAAGAGAGACATGGTAGTAGAGGAACTGGAGAAAGAAAAGGAAGGCAAGAGAATCCAAAAGACAGTCCAGCAAGGCCAACAAGGATACTGGACTACATGGGAAAACGCACTCCAAAGAAGTCTCAACTTATTCCATGTGGCACATGACACCTCTGAGAGTTAGCTTCAAACCTGGAAAATCAGATGATCCTACGTGTCAACAAACTTCAATTCTCTTGTCTTTATCATAAAATTCAGTTATTCATCAGCTATAAATCAGTGCAATCGAAACTTAGCAAATGTGCCATGGACGTATATGGACTAGTCCACAGTCAGCGACATCTTCTTGATGAAACTGAAATTACAACTCTCGGTGAAAGGATAAACAACTCCCTTGGGAGTGAAACTATTACGCACACACAGAGGTGTCTAACTGATCATGTACAGAAAAAATGGAACAGAGTTAAAATATCGAACGAATTTATCATATTTTTTCTGTCTTTTTTTAATTAAAAGCCTGTTCATTGTAAGACAATGCAGAAGTCACATGTTAGGGAATCAATCACTTCAAGAAGCGACATGTCCGGCCTGGTAATAGTCCTGTCCAAATGATTCATTCTCTGTACATGAAAAACAAGATAATAGAAGGGCACACGGGTGACCCCAGACTCCCGCGAACGTGGCATTCTGGTTCTGCTCTTGTGTCCACAGCACTGATCCACACCAAACTGT
>CM065729.1:60093694-60126194 GCA_033310375.1 Conus canariensis
ATTGTCAAAATTTGAATATGGGGTTCAGGTTCAGTTTCTTTCCGTGTTTTGTCAAATTGTCGAGCAGACGACTTTCAAGAATGGACTTTTTTGGAAGTGAGTTTTTCGCAAGGGGAGGTTTAGGCCTAAGGCCTAGGGCCTAGGCCTAGTGAGTGACCACATGTTGGGCCTACCTTCTGTTTGAAAAGGTGTTGCTCTTTAAGGCAGACGTGTGCTCTGCAGTCTGCAGACTGGCTCATTCCAGTTCAAGAACATGGAGACCTAGACTTGACAGGACCTTTTATTAACTTCATTTTAAAACGGATCTTGACAGTAATTCAGTCGTAGAGGCTGTAAAGGGAAGACAGCCACCTACATATTCAGTAAACCTCACCCCCTCTTCCTCACCTAGCCTAGAAGAGGATTATCGCTGTCACTTCCTGGCGCTCATAGTGTCTCCGATCACGTTACTTGAAAGGCAACAACTCCACAATCTGTCCTGAGAGGTGACAAGTCCATAACCAATCTTGAGAGCCGTCAACTCCACAAGCCATCTTGAGAGATGTCAACTCCACAACCATCTCGTTAGGATGTTTGGAGTAATGGGCGTGTAATCGTTTCATCATAACACGTCTTTAGAGACGTCAGCTCTTCAAGCCGGCTTGAGAGGCGACAACTCCATAATCCGTCAATTCCACAACCCATCTTGAGAGGTGACAACTCCACAACCATCTTCATAGGCGTCAGTTCCACAAGCTGTCTTGAGAGACATTAACTCCATAACCCGTCTTGAGAGGCCGTCAACTCCACAAGCCGTCTTGAGAGGCAACAACACCACAAGCCGTCTTAAGATGCAACAACTCCACAAGCTGTTTTGAGAGGCAACAACACCACAAGCCGTCTTAAGATGCAACAACTCCACAAGCCGTCTTAAAATGCAACAACACCACAAGCTGTCTTAAGATGCAACAACTCCACAAGCCGTCTTAAGAGGCAACAACTCCACAAGCTGTCTTAAGATGCAACAACTCCACAAGCCGTCTTAAGATGCAACAACTCCACAAGCTGTTTTGAGAGGCAACAACTCCACAAGCCGTCTTAAGATGCAACAACTCCACAAGCCGTCTTAAGATGCAACAGCTCCACAAGCTGTCTTGAGAGGCAACAACTCCACAAGACGTCTTAAGATGCAACAACTCCACAAGCTGTCTTGAGAGGCAACAACTCCACAAGCTGTCTTGAGAGGCAACAACTCCACAAGCTGTCTTAAGATGCAACAGCTCCACAAGCTGTCTTGAGAGGCAACAACTCCACAAGACGTCTTAAGATGCAACAACTCCACAAGCTGTCTTGAGAGGCAACAACTCCACAAGCTGTCTTGAGAGGCAACAACTCCACAAGCTGTCTTAAGATGCAACAACTCCACAAGCTGTCTTGAGAGGCAACAACTCCACAAGCTGTCTTGAGAGGCAACAACTCCACAAGCTGTCTTAAGATGCAACAACTCCACAAGCCGTCTTGAGAGGCAACAACTCGACAAGCCGTTTTGAGAGGCAACAACTCCACAAGCTGTCTTGAGAAGCAACAACTCCACAAGCTGTCTTAAGATGCAACAACTCCACAAGCTGTCTTGAGAGGCAACAACTCCACAAGCTGTCTTGAGAGGCAACAACTCCACAAGCTGTCTTAAGATGCAACAACTCCACAAGCTGTCTTGAGAGGCAACAACTCCACAAGCCGTCTTAAGATGCAACAACTCCACAAGCCGTCTTAAGAGGCAACAACTCCACAAGCTGTCTTGAGAGGCAACAACTCCACAAGCCGTTTTGAGAGGCAACAACTCCACAAGCTGTCTTGAGAGGCAACAACTCCACAAGCTGTCTTGAGAGGCAACAACTCCACAAGCTGTCTTAAGATGCAACAACTCCACAAGCCGTCTTGAGAGGCAACAACTCGACAAGCCGTTTTGAGAGGCAACAACTCCACAAGCTGTCTTAAGAGGCAACAACTCCACAAGCCGTCTTAAGATGCAACAACTCCACAAGCTGTCTTAAGATGCAACAACTCCACAAGCTGTCTTGAGAGGCAACAACTCCACAAGCTGTCTTAAGATGCAACAACTCAACAAGCTGTCTTGAGATGTAACAACTCCACAAGCTGTCTTGAGAGGCAACAACACCACAAGCCGTCTTAAGAGGCAACAACTCCACAAGCTGTCTTGAGAGGCAACAACTCCACAAGCTGTCTTAAGATGCAACAACTCCACAAGCTATCTTGAGATGTAACAACTCCACAAGCTGTCTTGAGAGGCAACAACACCACAAGCCGTCTTAAGAGGCAACAACTCCACAAGCTGTCTTGAGAGGCAACAACTCCACAAGCCGTTTTGAGAGGCAACAACTCCACAAGCCGTCTTGAGAGGCCGTCAGCTTCACAAGCTGTCTTGAGAGGAGTCAACTCGCCATGCCATCTTGAGAAGCGACAACTCTACGAGCCGAATTGAGATACATTAACTCCACAACCACTCCCGAGAGGTGTCGCCTCCACAATCCAATTTTGAGACATCCAGCGCTAAGCTGGGTTCTCTGCCTAAAGAACCAGACATAAGGAATCATAGAAAACAGTGATGAAATAAATCAACCTAATGGTGACGCCGTGCACAGTAAACAGCGACACACAGCCTAGCTGCGACAGTGAGCATGATGAAGAATAATTTCTCTTTCTGTCCGGACTCCAGGCGCCAGGAGGGCTAACTTTTTTTTTCCTTTTTCTTCTAGTGCAGAGCAAAACATACAGTAGTTGTGTGCAAGACTACTAACAACCCTAGCATTCCCAACAAAATGCAAAACCTAAAGTGAGACCCCAATGAATTGTACCCAGCTTACGTCATGCTAAGGTTTGCATTGTAACTATTCAGTCTTATCAGCAGTAAAAAGTCATTAATGACACAGTTTCAGATAACGAAGAGAGAGAGAGACTCGTTACTCGTGACTTTAATGTGAGGCCATCAGCCTATTCACATGAGTACGCAACAAGAAATATACATCAATTTTATATAATTAGAACAAAATTTACCATAACTGCAACGAAACATTCTTCCCTGCCAGTATGTACATGCAGAATTCTATCTTAATCATACATTAACACTACTTGGTACATTCTTCCTTATGAACGTAATGTAAGTATATATATTATTATTTTAAAACTCATGATATTAATGCTGTTGATACTATCATACAAAACACATGTTTTCTATTTCGTTACCCTCATCATATTTCGTTTACATATACAGTGAAGACCTTTCTTCCCTGCATCATAAGATTCTCCGGAAAGCTGTACTATTTTAAGCATCTTTTGTTTACATCAATTACGCATGTGCAAAATAAGCCTATCGCCCTCTCCACTGCAAAGGTAAACCCCGAATCTTGGGTCTACATAACAAAGCTGCCATGCTAACCTTTGTCACCCAGAGTGTGTTCTTCTGTGGTCGTGTTCATGTGGTGTTGGACTTGTGTTGTTTATATTCGTTGGATTTAGCAGCCCCATGGATAAATTACTAAAACCTTGTAGCTTTCCATGTATCAGGTTGGTACATTCCTTCAGTTATTTCACTTTAATTGTCGTTTTCCCTATTTCTTTCAGCCTGTGACCCTGACGTATTCTGTCCCGTAGGTCTTGTCGACACTTGACTCATACACTGTGTCTTGATTGCCCGTTGATCAGAGGAATCTCTTAATGGTCGGATCCCTAGAATTAGACTTTGATAATTCAAAACAACCGTCGGAAAATAATCAAAATGCATAAAACAGCTATCGTTATTCGAAGAGTACAAAACCATACTCATATAATCTGATCTATGGGCAGCCATCACAGCAGACGATCCAGCCAAGACTCGACAGACAATTCTCATTTCTACTCCCACTTTCTCTCCCACACTCGCTCCCACCGCCTTCCACTGTCGCCCCATCCGCCTCACGTTCCACTACCCCCCCCCCTTTCTCTCTCTCTCTCTCTCTCTCTCTCTCTCTCTCTGAGCAGAGAGCGGAAGAACGGGCGACAGACGGCTAAAGGGAGATTGGCGCTGTGTGCGCGTAGCGGAATGGAACGCATTCATCGCCGCTTCATGCTGATTTGCATGTTGAGCTACTTCTTAATTCTCCTACGTGCCTTACTGTTTGCTTTACTAAAATGGCCAAATTTGTCACTTTTTTGTCTCTACTTATCACTTCATGGAAATTATCTTTTCCTACATTGACTTTACATGCGTTATGTTATACATATTTCGTCTTTTTTACCTTTTCTTCATATTTGTACTTTACATCTGTATGTTATACTTTCGTTACTTATTTTAACCTTCCTCTTCATATCTTTCTTATACTTGATTTTCTATATATGCACATTTCCATACTCATTTAACTTGAACCATTCATATCAACGCGTAATATAAAGAGAGAGAAGAGAGAGAAGAGAGAGAGAGAGAGAGGAGAGAATTCCTACAAAGCACATCCACAAAAAAAAAATTCAAATTACCATCCAGCATTTTCTAACTTGCAGTGAACCAGGCAGATCATGGACTAGCCTCCACCAGTCATCTGCTGCTTGATCTCTACAACTATAAATAGCGAACAAGAAAGGTAACTCTTGCTCTCATGATGAAATAATTACGTGCCCATATCTCCATACGAATGCTGCTCAAGAAACCAAATCGCCTAGCATCAGTACCAACACAGAGCACACAGAACAAACTGGTGTAGTAAGCAGCATTTGTTTGGAGTTACAGACGTGTAATAATTTCATCATGGGAGCAAGGTTACAATATTTGTTTGTTATATACTGTTTGATGTTCCACATTTCATTTACGATTTTCTTCTCCAGATGTTTGCCAAAGTTGCGGGTGTACGGTGAACGTATCGTTTCACCAGCACAGTGAGAGGTATGGACACTCCACAGGTAGGAGTTAATGAACGCTACGTGTAAGAGTAATCCGACTCTCTAACTTGAGTTTCACGTGTGCTTTAGAGCGATGCTTATATACAAAATACAATTATAATCAACATCTACGAAGTTGTATTAGATTCAGTCAAATAAAAGCATTAAAATCATCGTTACAAACCCACAGAATTTATTTCACAAAAAGAAAAAAATTGAAAGAGAGGACCAAAATGTCAGCTCTTCTGAAGCCGAGTCAGTCTCAAATTCATGTCCCCTTTCTCAAGAGTCCATTTTCGTTTCTGCTCGGTTCAAGTGCTATTAAAAAAAAGAATGCAGTGGATCTGTGACCCATATATTAGTTTTGACGACTTGGTACTCCACCGTTCGTAGACGACAATAAAAATTTTGACAGCTACGCCAGGCCAAGAGATCTTGCGCAACACGCTAACTGGAAGGGACAATAAAGGGAAGCGAATATGTCACAGTCACAGAACAGGATGTGACAATGGTGATACCCCAGGTGAGAAGAACTAAGACAAGCCATTTGTTTTTTGTGGTGTCGTACAAAATTAGGGACGCATTGTGTATGGGCACTAGGGGATAGTTACACTGCACTTGTTTGTGGTCACAGAGTCTTGTGGAGACTGGGCAGTGAACAAGTGATTGTTTTTAATGAAATTGCCTCTTTCCATTGAGGGAGAAGACCTACGTTTTGCTTGGGTAGAATTGCAGTCCCCATTCTTTTCAGGGACCATACAGGCTGTGTTGATGGAAAACCTTGTATTCGATGGAATCGTTGGGAACAAGGCTCTTGAGGGAGATGCAGAAGGGCTGGGTGTTCCAGATTACAAATCGGTGAAGAGATTGGTTTTGTTGTTGCGAGTAGTTAGGGCTCAGATGGCAAAGGAATAGAATCTTCAAACCTCCAACTGAAGGATTTAGTGATGTAAAACCAGAGGATCTATAAATGGCTCAGTCAGAGGACAAATCTCTCCACAGGTTTTGAGAATTTGCTATTAACACTCTCAAAGTCTGAGATAACTGAACAACTTTACTTCTTGGAATAGAAAGGAATCTCTGCTGACAGGATAGTAGGAAAGATAATTCCTACCAACAGGTGGTGGCTCCAACAAAGTACAGGCAGAATCTTTTGAAGCTAGCTCTTCAATCGAGAATGAGAGAATACTTGGAGACCAAGAAAACTCTTGAAAGGATTTGGCAGCAATTATTTGGACACGTATTTGAACTGATGTTGGGCGCTCTTATTATCTTGTAACTTGAGTCAAGAGTTGACTCTAAAAATAGGACAGAGAAAGTTCTTTTGGTCCATCTCTTCAAATTAATAGTCCTTTAGGTTGTGGGCTTTTTGGTTTGTCCCATGGGATCTGCATCGGAGAGTGGGACACTGATGTTAGCTGACTGATTCACAAAGCGACTCGGTGTTTTAGGGCAGTTCCACTGAAGGCATTTAAGTCCACCTTGTGGTAGAGGTTTTGTTTGAGATGTAATGTCGGGTTGGCATTTCTTCTGAAGTTCCAACAGATCATGGAACCCAGTTTACCAGTCGGGTGATGGGTCGTGTGATCTACCTGATGTCTATCAGAGGATTCACATAATGCAGTGGGCTGGTGAAGAGACTCAAAGGCACACCCAAATCTCTGCTGAAGAAACAAGAGCCAAGAACGGCGTAGACATTGAGACCGATACATTCCTGCGATCCTGTGTCTGTACAGAGAGGTTCCCGAGGAAAGTCTGGGGTTCTTGCCCTTTGAGCTCCTGTATGGCTGACCTGTCAATCGGCTGTTGATAGTCCCTGAAGCAGGCATGGAGAGAAGAGGAAGGGGTCAAGATGACCGCACAGTATGTGGTTGACCTCCAAAACTGAAATGAGGAGACATGTGCAAGTTGGAGACAAATTGAGCTTCCGGTAACTACGCCATAGATTTGTATCGCAAGTTGAGACTTTGTTATTGCAAGGCAGGAAACAACGTTCTTTTGCTGATGTTAAACGAGAATACCAACTACTGGTGAATTACCAGGGGCCTTATAAAGTCGTCGAGAGATTGAGTGAGGCTGGTTACAGGGTCATCATAGCATGTGATATGGAGCTCATGGTGCCATATGAGAACAGAATGGAGGCAGCTCAAATCTACAAGACTGAAAAGTATGCTGATCCGGCAAACAGCCTGAGGAGAGAAGGCTATCAGGTCTCCACGAGTTTCTTTCTACTTCTTCTTCTTCCTCGTTCGCCATCCCGTTAGATAAGCAGCCCAGTGTCCTCGATGAAGGCTGCCGTCCGTCGCAGTTCCTCCAGGGTGCCGTACAGCTGGGCTTCCACTGCTGTCGTTGTTGGCCAGTACTTTTCCCTGGATGCTGCATACATCGTACAGACTTGAAGGATGTGGTCAGTTGTCATTGGTCCCTCACCACAAGGGCACTCTCCACTCTGTCCAATGCCAAATTTTGTCTACATGTGGTGGAGCAGGCGATTGTGTCCAGTCCTCAGGCGGAAGATCTTGACCTCTCCCCGTCGTCCCAGCAAATGGTATGTGTCTTCTGGGTTGTATTTGGGATGCAGGAGGCGCCATTTTATTCCTGGCTGTGCCTTGATGATTGTCCTAATTTCATCGTATGACACCAGGTTGTTGGCCTGCTCCTTCTGTGCACCGTCTTTTGCCAGAATGTCCGCTTTTTCGTTGCCTCTGATGCCACTGTGTGCTGGTACCCATTGTATCACCACTTTCTCCACTCTGGCACTCAGGGCAACAAGGGCTGAAGTGAGATGGCTCTGTTCTTTGCAGCGGGAGTTCTTGAAGGCTTGGAGCACGGAGAGAGCGTCAGAGAATACCACCACCTGCCCTGTTGTTCTTGTGGAGTTCTGTGAGACTGTTGTGGTTGTCTCACAGAGGGCTTCTCGCTCAGCTCGGAAGTTGGTGGAGTATTTTCCTGTTGGAATTGCAATTTCTTCATCTCCGTCTTTGTATCGGAGGAAGATTCCAGCTCCACCATCCCTCGTTGCTTCTGTGGTGGAGCCATCTGTAAAGACATGGGTCCAGTCTTCCTGGGGGTACTGGTTGCAGATGTACTCCATGGCCAGGGCCTTCCTTTGGGTGTCTGACTGTGTTCCTCTCTTCTCCACTCTGGGAATGCTGGTGATGACTGTTGGGAACACCTGCCTCTTCCAAGATGGGTGGGTGACATTTGCCGGGATAGGCTTTGCTTCGTGTTCCATCAAGACTGGGCTTTGTCTTTCAAGGCGTCTTGACTGCTGAATAAAGCTGCCTCTTTTCAGCCGGCTCTTGGTGGATCTGCTCATTCTGTTGTTCATTGGATGGTTTTCAAGGCGTTTGAATTTTGCTGCCTGGATGAGGATCTTTGTGTCCCTTCTGTCCTCCAATGACTGTAGCCCAATGGTCTCCTCCATCTTCAGGATTGGGGTGGATCTCATGGCGCCAGTTATGACACGCTGAGCTTGGTTCTGTATCTTGTTGAGATGGTCGAGATTAGACTTTGCAGCTGGTGCCCATGCTGATGTCCCATACTCAACTACAGGTCGGACTCTCCCTGTATAGAGTCTCTTCAGGATACGTTCGTCAGCCCCCCAGTCCATCCCCGCAAGTTTCCTCATGATCGCCAGTCTCAATTTGGCCCTGCTACAGCATCTGGTGATCTGCTGTTTCCAAGTGAGCCTGCTGTCATTCCCAGGTAGGTAGGTGTGGGTTCCTCTGCAAGCCTTTGGTTGTTCAGTGTCAGCTTCGCCTCTTGCTTCTTGTTGGATAGGCTGAAGACTGTGTAGGTTGTTTTGCTTGAGTTGACAGAGACAAGCCATTCCTTGGTCCAGTCGCTGATCTTGTTGAGCGCAGTCTGGAGGCGTACCTGTGCTGTAGTGGTGTACTCTTCAGAGCACCAAAGTACCAGGTCATCTGCGTAGATCACTCCTTTGATCCCTTTTGGCAGTTCTCTGACGATGTCATCTATGAAGATGAGGAGCAGCGTTGGCGAAAGGACTCCTCCTTGTGGTACTCCCTGTCTCGGCACCTTTTTCTTGCTTTTCTGGCCCTGAATCTTGACTCGGGCTTGGCGGTTGTGTAGGTACTGGCTGATCCAGGTGTACATCCTCCCAGACACACCACATCGCCGTAGTTTGAGCCTAAGTCCGTCCTTCCAGACTTTGTCGAACGCCTTCTCCATGTCAATCCAGACAGCAAGCGTGTTCTTCTTTTCTTGGAAAGCATCCTCAATGCTTTGCGTGATGAATGTGATCTGGTTTTCTGTTGATCTGTGCTGGCGGAAGCCTGCCTGTTCAGGGCTCAGCAGCTGATGCTCCTCAAGTTGCCAGACAAGCCTTGTGTTGACAAGTCTCTCCATCAGCTTTCCTAAGCAGCTTGTAAGGCTGATGGGTCTGTAGCTGTCAGCCTTCGACTTGTCCTTTCCCTTTTTGTGAATGGGGATCATGTCTGCTTCCCTCCAACACTGTGGTATATCCTGTCTTCCAGCTGGAGTTAAAGATTTTTAGAAGGACTGCCTTGCTCTTCATCCCAAGATGCAGAATTATTTCATTTGTGATTCCGTCTGGTCCAGGTGACTTCTTCAGATTGAGGCTCTGCAGCGCTTCATCCAGCTCCTTCTCTGTGAAAGCTGTGGTCATGACTTCCTCTTGGGGCTCTTCCTCATGAAGTTCACCTTGGGCCCTGTCCACTGCAGCTCTATGTTCAGGAGGGACTTCCAGATTGCTGATGTTTTCATAGACGTCTATGAAGTGGTCTGCTGCTTTCTTTCCAGAGAGGTTATTTCCATTCTCTTGTATTGTTATAGTGGTGTGACTTGTTGTTTCATTACAGAGGCTTCTAGCCAGTTTCCACAGCTTGCTGCCATCCCTGTCGAGATTTAGGCTTTCAGTTTTCTCTTGCCAGCTTTTTCTTGCAGCTTGTGTGCAGGACTGCTTGTATCTGGCAGTTACTTCCTTCAGCACTATGTTGTTCTCCAGTGATGGCTGCTTTTCTGCTCGGTCCCTGGCTTCCATAACGGCATCTTCCAGATTCTGGAGTTCCTCCGTCCAGTAGGGCTTGTAGTCTTTTACGTGCTCCTCTTGGGATGGATTCTGTAGCAGCTTTCAAGATGGCCTTTGTGAAGTCTTGAACCATCTTGTTTGAGTCCTTCTGCCTGATGTTGATTGGCTTTGTGTATGTATCTGTGAGGGTCTCGAAGAGAGTCCAGTCCGCCTTTCTATAATTCCAGCGGGGAAAACACTTTGCTTGTGGAGCCTGCAAGTTGAGGTTGATAGAGAGTTTGACGGGCTTGTGGTCACTTCCTCCAAGCTGGTTGAGGACTGTTCTTGTGGTCCTGACGAACAGGTCGTTGATGGCGAACCTAGATCTGGTGTTGATGTGGTCATCCAGCGTCTAGAGTAGAAGGTGGGTTCATCATCTTCTTGGTTGATGAGATGAAGATGTGTGTCAATCTCCCAATCCTCAACTTCTTCGCTTCTCTTGTCCATCTCCTCATAGCCCCATCTCTCTGAGTGACTGTTAAAATCGCCCACCACCACGCAGTCGTGTTGTCTGGGATATTCATGTATGTGAGGGAAAGATCACGATCTTGAAGGCAATAGACATTGTAGATCCTGATGTTGTGTTCCTTAAGGACTATATCAACCCCTTGAATCTCTGCCTGTTGATTGGTGTTGATCTTGAGTTCTTGTGCGGCGATGGAATTCCGCACCAAGACAAGCACTCCTCCTTTGTTTCTTTCCTCACGGTCCAACCTGATGGTCTCGTAACCCCTCACTTGAAAGCGATGGTTTACGGTCAAATGTTTCTCTTGGACACATGTGATGTCGATATTTTCTTGATGCATCCTTTCTGCCAAGCCAGGTTTCTTCTTATGCACCCCTTCAGCATTCCACTGGAGAATGTTGAGCATTCTGGGTGGTACTGTTTGCTTGGCATCAGCAGGAGGATGAAGTCTCCTTCGTCGCATTGGCATGCAGAATTTATTTGTCTGACCACCGACCACTTGGGGTGAGCCCCTTTGAGGCATAGGGCCCGGCTCCCGACCTCCCCGGCGGGTCTCCGAAGGTCGAGCGCCACATCGAAATTCTGTGGACTGCATCATCATGGAAGCGTGGATGCGTGGTATCGTGGTTTAAGTTGCGCCAGTGGCCCGATACCTCCGTCTTCAGCTGGAGTTTCCTTTCGGGGTGCCTCACCCTTAGCTCATGGCCCATACGTCCTGCCCTGTGAGCACAGGTGGGATTGTTTCTCCGAGGATCCCACCCCAGGGCTAGAGGTTATACCGCACCTCTTGACCGCATGATGAGCCCGTCATAGAACACATGGGGTATTTCAGTGAGGACAGCAGTGCCACCTGTTGACCCACCCCGTCCTGATCGGAACATCGCCAGTTGGTCCGGGACTGCTTATTCAGCCAGGCAAGCCTGACTTATATCACAGCTAACACCCATATCTGAGGGCCATTCCCCTATCCACCACCCGGGGACCCGCCAGGTTGGAGATGGTCGCCCCACTACTAAACTGGAAGCAGCCTGGTCTGTTTCTTTCTACTAATGCATGGGTAAACCATTGACTTCCGGGAATAGGCCGGAGGACGTCCGGGAAAGACTGGAGGACACTGAGAAAGACCAGAATCAAGGGCTCTGTGGGCTGGCTCCCCACTTTGCCTTCAACATGTGGCTACTAAGTACAAAAGGAAAAGATGCTCCCAGGATTCACCGAAAGGGGGAGATAATGATGAATCCATCGGTGCTCAACCAATCACAACTGCAAATCCCAAACGGACTATGAACATGGACCAAATGGAATATCCATGTGTCTGTGGAAAGCGTTTCGCTACCACTCATGGCATGAAGATCCACAGAACAAAGATGGGATGTGTGAAGACTCATCTGAATGAGCAGCAGCGCACTGCATCAGCAGATAAGACGTTGGAAGACCAAGGCCAGGATTTAAACCACAGTGCCAAGGACATCCACGCTGTTGGTTCGGATGAGGAATTTGCACAGGCCCTTGATGCCAGGCGCCTGAAACTCAACCTGCCACGAGCAAATGAAACTGAAGATTGGGAGAAACTGGATGCAAAAATCGTCCAAAGACTCGATGCACTGATAGGGAAAAGCACCCTGGAACACAAACTAGCCACATATGGGGACATTGTGCATGCCACATGTAGAGACGCCTATGGAGCAAAACTACCCAAGAGAAAACACCTCCAAAGAAATCCAGACGCCAAGAAGAGATGGACAAGATCAGGGTCCAAAAGAAAAACCTCAAGAAGCAAATGAAGACCGCACTGCCAGCTGAAAAACAAGGCTTGGAAAAACTCTGGAAAGACCTGAAAGCAAAACACAGCACCCTCAGCAAAGCGGAATCTGTGAGGAAGAGGAAGAGCAAAAAGAAGAAGACACAAGAGCGCTTCTTCAGAGACCCCTTCCAGTTTGCCAGAACACTGTTTGAGCAGCCAAAATCTGGGACCCTAAGTGTGGATAAAGGAGTTCTTGAGCAGCATCTGAGGAAAACATACTCTGATTCACAGAGCAAAGCACCACTCGACATTCAAGGTCTGGTGTGGCCAACCAACCCTGAGGAACAATTCAATGACAAGCCTCCAACGTTGGCGGAAATCAAGAAGGTGGTCGACAAAGCCAGAACCAAATCATCACCAGGGCCAATCGGAATACCTTACCAGCTGTACAAGAAATGTCCCAAGGTGCTGGAGTGGCTCCACAGGCTGCTGCGATCAGCTTGGAGAAACCAGAAGATCAGCGGCCAGTGGATGACGGCAGATGGTGTGTACATCCCCGAAGAACAAAACTCAAGTGACATCAGCCAGTTCAGGCCAATATCACTACTGAACGTCGAAGGGAAAATCTTCTTCTCTCTCATGGCAGCAAGGCTGACCAAGTACCTCATGGAAAACAAGTACTTGGATGTGTCAGTCCAGAAAGGTGGCATCCCAGGCGTGGCTGGTTGTGTAGAAGACGCCACAATGATCTGGGATGCAATCCAAAGAGCAAAAACAGAAAAGAGAGACCTGGACGTAGTGTGGCTTGATCTGGCAAACGCATCTGGGTCTGTACCCCATGAAATGATACAGTTGGCTCTTGAGATGTACCATGTGCCAAAGAACATCTGCGACATGCTCAAGAAGTACTTCAATGGCTTCTCTAATGCGGTTCTCTACCAAGGAGTACAAAACAGATTGGATCAACTGGAAGTGGGCATTGCAATGGGCTGTGCAATTTCCCCAATACTGTTCGTGTTGGCAATGGACGTCATCTTGAAAGCAGCAACAAGCAACGCAAAACAAACAGACCTTGGCGATGGATACAAGATGCCCCCTCTCAAGGCCTTCATGGATGACACTACAGTGATTTCATCCAGAGAAGCCGAGACACGTCATGTGCTGGAGAGGCTGGACGACATAGTTGCCTCATCCAGAATGAAGTTCAAGCCAAAGAAATCACGGAGTCTCTCACGGAGGAAAGGAAAAGTGGCCGAATCTGTGGTCTTCAGTGTTGCCAACCAGGCCATTCCAACAGTCACAGCAGAGTCAGTCAAGAGCCTTGGAAGATGGTATGATGATACGCTAAAAGACACCCAAAGAGCAAAAGAAACCAAACAGATGTCGGAAGAAGGCTTGGAGACCATTGACCAGTGTGGGCTCCCTGGCAAATACAAGGTCTGGTGTCTGCAGTTCATGCTGATACCAAAGCTCCTATGGCCTCTGATGATATACGACATCCGCACCAGCATAGTGGAGGCAATGGAAGACAAAATCAACAAGTTCACAAGGAAATGGCTTGGTGTCCCACCCTGTCTGGCTGACATAGCGCTGTACTGTCGCCAAGCAAAGCTGAAACTACCACTAAAATCCATCCTGGAGGAATACAAAGCAGGGAAGATCAAACTTCAAAGCATGCTGGAGGACTCAGGAGACGAGGTGGTAGAAGCAATCAAGCCCCAGCTGAAGACAGGCAGAAAATGGAAAGTTTGAGAGGCGATGAATTCTGCAAAAGAAAGCCTCAAGATCAGAGAAATAACAGGACACACACAGACCAACAGACAAGGATTGGGGGTGACCAAAACTGAATGGTGGTCAAAGGCCAAAGGAAAAGCCAAAAGAGACATGATGATTCAGGAGATGAGAAAAGAAGAAGACCAAAAAAGACTCCAAAAAGCAGTCCAGCAGAGCCAGCAAGGGCAATGGACAACGTGGGAGAATGCACTCCAAAGAAGTCTCACCTGGAATGACATTTGGCACATGGCCCCTCTCAGGATCAGCTTCATTCTCAGATCTGCATATGACCTTCTGCCCTCAAATGCAAACCTGGTGAAGTGGGGGAAAACAGACGATCCTGCATGCCCCCTCTGCCATGAAAAACAAACAGTGGAGCATGTCCTAAGCTCATGTAAAGTAGCCCTGGCTCAAGGAAGGTACACATGGAGGCACAACCAAGTGCTCAAAGAGATTGTACAAGTAGTCTGGGCTGGTACCAACACCACAAAAGGGAAACTCAGGACTCCAAAAGCACCCGCAACATTCTTCGCGGCAGGAGGCAGCAAATCATGGCCAAGAACAGCAGTGCCACTCGGAACATGCAGGCAGAGTCTGCTGGACGGGGCAGATGACTGGGAATGTACAGCAGACCTCCCAGAATGGAAGAGTCACCCAGAGATCATCAGCAAGAGTGGCATGAGACCAGACATAGTAGTCCACTTTCAATCAACCAAGCAGCTGATCATGATCGAGCTCACAGTGTCATATGAGAACAGAATGGAGGCAGCTCAGATCTACAAGACTGAAAAGTATGCTGATCTGGCAAACAGCCTGAGGAGAGAAGGCTATCAGGTCAAAGTCCTCACTACAGAAATTGGAGCTAGGGGGTTTGTAGGAACGTCTGCATACAGCCTCATGAAACAGCTCTCAGTTGCAGGGAGGGAAAAAAATCAGAGCCCTGAAAGCATTGGCAGAAGCGGCAGAGAGGTGTTCAAGCTGGATCTGGTCAAGGAGGAACAAAAGTGAATTTCATAAGGCTTAACTTTCCTACAAATATCAGGTGTCCCAGTGGCTCAGTGGTTAGAGTGCGAGTCATTAAATGGAAAATGAGCATGTCCAGAGGGTCATGGGTTCGAATTCCAGCCATGGCTCGTACCAAGATGGGAAAAAGGGGCAGCAGAGGGACATCCGGAGTCATGAACTGGGTGTGGCCCAACCCCCTAGAGTGTCAGAAGATAAAGGCCGAAACACTTGCTTGAAGGGGGCTTCTCTTCTGAGGACTCTCTGCTGCCACGCTCTCCACGAGTTTCTTTCTACTGTATCATCTAACATACAGGAACATGTTCAGAGGGTCCAAGAAACTCTGAGTTCAATACCACTGTATATATAACAGTCATGATGGATGAAATAGGAGGTGAACTTGAAGCGAATTCTCCTTACGCTTCCACTGTGTTATCTGAAGAAAGAAGCGTCAGTTGAAGATACTTACTATTAGCCGATCCTCATGACTACATAGAGGCGATGGGTGATAAATCACTGGAAACGAGGCACTGGATATGGTTGATCTTCCTCTACGGACTGATGTAGGCAAATCACACTTGAGCTGACTTTTGATGAGCTGTTGCTGGTCAAGGTGAGACAGGTCCGCCTTTCTCATACAAGGCAATCTGTGGGGTGAAAATAAATTGGGGATATGCTGAAGTTAGAGGTCACAGCATCAGCTTTTAGGCCCTCTTATTCCTCCAAGGAAGGCTGGGAATGGCAGATTCTGTGTGAACGATCACAGGCTGAACAAAGCGCCAGAGTTTAATGCTGAACTCTTCCTGATACTGAATTTCTATTCAGTCGGTTAAGCAAAGCAAAGTGCTTGTCAAAGATTGACTTTTCAATGGGGTGTGAGTAAATTCACATTAGGCCACAGGATAAGTCGAAGGCTGCATTTTCGCACCTCAGGGACAGTTTTAATGGATGTTTACACCATTTTCACTTCACAGTACTGTTGCTGTCTTCAGCAGGGTAATGAGGCGTCTGTTCAGCCTAATAGACTTGGCTGATGGACACTGTTATAGACGATATCATTATTGCAGCCAACGCATGGGAGCAGCATCTGGAGGTTCCCAGTGCACTGTTTGGTAGAGTGCGTGAAACAAGCCTTCCAGTTTACGCCTAAACGTGCTTAACTGGATTTGAAGGGTTCGATTTTGGGTGGTGCCTGGATAGTTAAAGGCAGATGCGACCCGAGGAGAACAAAGAGGGTGTGATTTGTGTCGGGCCAAAGTTGGCGACAACGAAGAATGTTCGTTCAGTCATGGATCTCGCGGGGTACTACAGGAGGTTTGTATCACTATTTTTTCACCTTGGCGACTTCTGTGTCTGACCTGACGAAAAAGATCCAGGTGAAACGGGTCCCGTGGTCAGGGAGCTATGTGGAAGCCATTCACACACTTAGGGATCAGCTTTATGGCGCCCAGATCGTGTAGTTCCATTTGTGCGTCAGACAGATGCTTCCTATGCGAAAAGGGAACATTTTTTCTAAGGACACCTACACACCACATAAGCTGACTTTTTGCACCATGCTTTACGTCGCCATGTTTACTGTGTCATTTCCCCATCCTCTCTTGTCCTTCACCTGTCTCTCTCTCGCTTGGAACTTCTCATCCTGCCACGCCCCACCCTCCCCATCCCACTCCACCCCATTTTTCATCCTTGTGCCCTGTCTGCTTTCATTTATGTTCTTTCCAAATTCCAGTAATGTATTCCAAATTTCTGAATGGGGCCATTGGTACTGTTCACAATGACAATTATAATCACACTGTTTATTTCTGAAGGCACTTAATGTGTTGGATTCTTCATGAGTGGTTAATTGTAAGTGAGTTATTAGAATTGATAAGCTTCGACAATACTGGTGTCGCTGAATGTATATTAGCCACTTTTGATTAGAAATAGGCTCTGATGTACCTATCTATACACCTTGCCCTACATGCACTACTCTGCAGTATATTTCATTGTATAAGTTCTTGAAGATTTGCCCAGCTTGACTGGTATCCTATTGTGCTTAGGGAGTTCCACGCCGTCAAGGGGATTCTCAGAGTAAGTAAAGCTGACACAAAGAATTTGGATCCACTCTGCTCAACAATGAAGTGTTGTGTTGTGATATGGTCTCCGCAGGATCAGTGTCTGCAAAGTCAGCTTTTGGTCTCATCGTTTACTGTCGACCTGGTCCTTCATTTTGTTCAGGGAGCTCCTGTAGAACACTTGACCTGGTTCACAGTTCACATGGTGGCAGGAGTTGTCTTTCCCAGCGCGTTTCTTTTCGATTCTGTAGAATAGTTGTATTGATGCGTTTTACCCAGTTTCCCAGCTTGGTTCTTCAAGTTCGATTGTACTCGTACTTCTCTTCCCAATGGTTTTGTAACAGCTGGCAGAGCATTTGCACTATTGTAGTCTGCGTCTTCCATGAGTGGTTGTACAGACATGTGGGCAGGTGCCGGTACTTTGTAATGTGCTTTGCCGTTTTTCGGTTGCTTAGATGCCTTTTGTGTGTCCTTTTGGTTCTTTTGGTGTCTGCAGGCCCAGTGTGGCTTTTTTAAAAATTTTGTTTGTTTCTTTAGTTTTTTTCCTTTCATGTCTACGAGCAGAGTGTGTCCTTTTCGGTTCCTTTGGCGTCTACAGGCAGAGTACTTTTTTCCTTTGGTTTCTGGAATCGAGTGTGTCCTTTTTGATTGCTTTGGTGTGTAATGCAGAGTGTGTCCTTAGTGGTTTCTTTGGTGTGTACAAACAGGGTATGTCCTTTTTTTTCTTTTTGGTGTCTACAGGCAAGTGTTTTCTTTTTGGTGTCTACTGGCAGCGTGTTCTTTTTGGTTCCTTTGGTGTCTACAGGCAGTGTGTGTCCTTTTTGGTTCCTTTCATGTCTATATACACAGTGTGTCCTTTTGGGTGTCATTCATGTTTACAGGCACAGTGTGTCCTTTTTGGTGTCTTCAGGGAGACAGTGTCCTTTTTTGGTTTCTTTGGTGTCTACAGGCACAGTGTGTCCTTTTTGGTGTCTACAGGCACGGTGTGTCCTTTTTGGTGTCTACAGGCACGGTGTGTCCTTTTTGGTGTCTACAGGCATGGTGTGTCCTTTTTGGTGTCTACAGGCACGGTGTGCCCTTTCTGGTGTCTACAGGCACAGTGTGTCCTTTTTGGTGTCTACAGGCACAGTGTGTCCTTTTTTCGGTCGACAGGCACAGTGTGTCCTTTTTGGTGTCTACAGGCACGGTGTGTTTTTTTGTGTAACTACAGGCACGGTGTGTCCTTTTTGGTGTCTACAGGCACGGTGCGTCCTTTTTAGTATCTCAGGCATGGAGTGTCCTTTTTAGTATCTCAGGCACGGAGTGTCCTTTTTGGTGTCTACAGGCACGGTCTGTCCTTTTTGGTGTCCACAGGCACAGTGTGGTCTTTTTGATTTCTTTGGTGTCTATAGGCACAGTGTGTCCTTTTTGGTGTCTACAGGCACGGTGTGTCCTTTTTAGTATCTCAGGCACGGATTGTCCTTTTTGGTGTCTACAGGCACGGTCTGTCCTTTTTGGTGTCCACAGGCACAGTGTGGTCTTTTTGATTTCTTTGGTGTCTATAGGCACAGTGTGTCCTTTTTGGTGTCTACAGGCACGGTGTGTCCTTTTTGGTGTCTACAGGCACGGTGTGTGCTTGTTGGTGTCTGCAGGCACGGTGTGTCCTTTTTGGTGTCCACAGGCACAGTGTGGTCTTTTTGATTTCTTTGGTGTCTACAGGCACGGTGTGTCCTTTTTGGTGTCTACAGGCACGGTGCGTCCTTTTTGGTATCTCAGGCACGGAGTGTCCTTTTTAGTATCTCAGGCACGGTGTGTCCTTTTTGGTGTCCACAGGCACAGTGTGGTCTTTTTTATTTCTTTGGTGTCTATAGGCACAGTGTGTCCTTTTTGGTGTCTACAGGCACGGTGTGTCCTTTTTGGTGTCTACAGGCACGGTGTGTCCTTTTTGGTGTCCACAGGCACAGTGTGGTCTTTTTGATTTCTTTGGTGTCTATAGGCACAGTGTGTCCTTTTTGGTGTCTACAGGCACGGTGTGTCCTTTTTGGTGTCTACAGGCACGGTGTGTCCTTTTTGGTATCTCAGGCACGGAGTGTCCTTTTTGGTATCTCAGGCACGGAGTGTCCTTTTTGGTGTCTACAGGCACGGTGTGTCCTTTTTGGTGTCCACAGGCACAGTGTGTTCTTTTTTATTTCTTTGGTGTCTACAGGCACGGTGTGTCGTTTTTTGGTGTCTACAGGCACGGTGTGTCCTTTTTGGTGTCTGCAGGCACAGTGTGTCCTTTTGGTGTCTACAGGCATGGTGTGTCCTTTTTGTATCTCAGGCACGGAGTGTCCTTTTTGGTATCTCAGGCAAGGAGTGTCCTTTTTGGTGTCTACAGGCACAGTGTGTTCTTTTTGATTTCTTTGGTGTCTATAGGCACAGTGTGTTTTTTTTTTTGGTGTCTACAGGCACAGTGTGTTCTTTTTTATTCTTTGGTGTCTATAGGCACGGTGTGTCCTTTTTGGTGTCCACAGGCACAGTGTGTTCTTTTTGATTTCTTTGGTGTCTATAGGCACAGTGTGTCCTTTTTGGTGTCTACAGGCACGGTGTGTCCTTTTGGTGTCTACAGGCACGGTGTGTGCTTGTTGGTGTCTGCAGGCATGGTGTGTCCTTTTTGGTGTCTACAGGCACGGTGTGTCCTTTTTGGTATCTCAGGCACGGAGTGTCCTTTTTGGTATCTCAGGCACAGTGTCCTTTTTGGTGTCTACAGGTACGGTGTGTCCTTTTTTGGTGTCTACGGGCACAGTGTGTCCTTTTTTATTTCTTTGATGTCTACAGGCACAGTGTGTCCTTTTTGGTGTCTACAGGTACGGTGTGTCCTTTTTGGTGTCCACAGGCACAGTGTGTCCTTTGTAGTTCTTCTCGTGTGCAGGCAGATCCCTTCTGATGGAAGAACATGTCATGCACTTCACTGTAGTTCCGGCACTTCGGTCCCTCTCCGACATCTAGCTCTTAGCTTTAGTTCCTAGCAGCCAGGCCTGGTTAAAACAGCTCTGGCTGGCAGAGGAGGGATGTTAAACCAGGTCATGGTTGCCAACGAATTCCCAACACTCGGTGAGTTAGGATAGACATGCCTGTCCCAGCATCAAAAACAGCACAAGTGGACAGGACAAAGAAGATCATCGGGAGAACCCAACATCCAGGGGATGGGTCAGCAGAGCTATGATCTGGGATGAACAGAGTGACAATGTGCAAAAGCAAAATCTGTTGTAAAAGTTTATATAAGTTTGGCCAGGGATGAAGCTGTTGCATCAATAACCCCGATTTGATGCAAACTGTTAGTGCTGGTGCTAGCAATTTACATTGAAACGGGGTTACTGGTGCACGTACGCCAGCGATGCATAATGTACTAAAAGCTGTCTAATGTGGTGTTTTTTGTGTATTATGAACCCAAAAAGTTGAGATTAAATGAAACTATGGACATAGAACAGACTGCAAGAATCAAGCTAATTCATTTTCTAACAATTAAGAGCAGAAATGAGGATGACAGATATTAGGACAAATGCACATGCTATTTTTCAGAAATGATGATAAATGCATGGTATTTTTGAGTCATTCATAATATCATGGATTGGTCCTTGTCTATACGAGTTTGAATATGTAGGCTCCTTTGCTTAAGACAAGGGATGTGTGGATGTAACATTCTTTTCTTTATTTGTTTAGCTCTTCTTCAGCGCAGATATTAATGCAGTGTCACTTCCAACTGATGCAGACATCTAATGATGAACAACTGTTAGGCCTATCCATTAGGGTAATAAGAAATAAAATAGCAACTCAGTATTCCATTGTAAATGTACTTTATCGCCTTCAGTACATCTTAGCATCTTCTGTCAAAAAAATTGCACTCAATTCGTAGATAGGCTAATTTAGTATGTTTCAACATTGTCTCATATTACAGCGTTTAAAGATGATTAAATATATGAACGTAATGTTCTCTGTTCGAGAGTAAGAGTTCACTTATGTATGATTTGAAGATTTCCTTCTTGAAAATAAAACAGTCTATCAAAACAGGGTGTACAAGAAAGAATGTCGACACTGACAGACGAACGTGACTTAAATACCTAAATATTGGATTCCAAGGCCATCATTACTCTGAAAAATGGGAAGGCTGCAAGGCTGGACGAGATACCAGCAGAAGCCATCAAAGCAGACATAGAGACAGCTGTCAACATGCTATATAGACTCTTCAGCAGGATCTGGGAGGAGGAGGTACCGCTCAGTGGAAAGAAGGAATCATCATCAAGCTGCCGAAGAAGGGAGACCTCAGACCTGCAGCAACTAACGAGGGATCATGCTCCTGTCAACGCCAGGCAAGGTTCTCAACAGGGTTCTACTGGAGAGGATGAAGGAGGCTGTCAACCCCAAGCTCTGAGACCAACAGGCAGGCTTCTGGCGGAACAAATCCTGTGCCGACCAGATCGCCAGCCTGCGCATCATCGTGGAGCAGTCACTGGAGTGGAACTCCTCCCCTCTACATCAACTCCATAGTTTGTAAGAAGGCCTTCGACAGTGTGGACAGAGAGACGCTGTGGAAGCTGCTGAGGCACGAACATCATCTCCCTCATCTAGTGCACCTACCGGGACATGAACTGCAGGATTGCCCACGCCAGCCAGCTGTCCGGAAGTTTCGAGGTGAAGACTGGAGTTCGGCAGGGGTGCCTGCTGTCGCCGTTCCTCTTCCTCCTAGTCATCGACTGGATCATGAAGACCACTACAACAGGCGGGAACAACGGTATACAGTGGACACTCTGAGCGTGCGCAGCTAGACGACCTCAACTTCGCTGACGACCTGGCGCTCCTGTCACACAGCCACAGCCAGATGCAGGACAAGACCACTAGCCTGGAGACCACATCAGCCGGGACAGGGCTCAAGATCAACAGGAAGAAGACCGAGCTGATGAAAATCAACACCACTGCAAGGCAAGAGCAGCTTTCGTCATGCTCAAGAACATCTGGGCATCTGGAGGAATCAGCATAAGAACCAAACTCCGCATCTTCAACTCCAATGTGAAGTCAATTCTGCTCTACGGATGCGAGACATGTCGGACAACACAGACGATGCAACAAAAGATTCAGACATTCTTCAACACCTGTCTGAGACGCATGTACAAAATCCGATGGCAGAAGATCCGAAACGAAGATCTGTGGGAGCGAGCGGGACAGGAACCAGTGGCCAAGCAGAATCTGCGCAGGAAGTGGGGCTGGATCGGACACACCCTCAGGAAGCCAGCGTCCAGCACGACACACCAAGCCCTGACCTGGAACCCGCAGGGAAGGGGGAAGAGAGGCCAGCCTCGCAACAGCTGGAGGCGAGACACCGAGGCAGGGCTGAAGCAAGAAGGGACCAACTGGACTGGAATGGCCAGGACAGCCCAGAACAGAGTGTGATGGCGAAGGGTCGTTGATGGTCTAGGCTCCACCGAGAGCGATGAGCATAAGTAAGTAATTAAGTACTTCCAACTGATGCAGACAATTGATGATGAACAACTGTTAGACCTATCCATCAGGGTAATAAGAAATAAAATAGCAACTAAGTATTCCATTGTAAATGTGCCCAATCGCCTTCAGTATATCTTAGCATCTTCTGTCAAAGAAATTGCACTCAATTCGTAGATATGCCGATTTAGTATTTTTCAACATTGTCTCATATTACAGCGTTTAAAGATGATTAAATACATGAACTTATGTTCTCTGTTTCAGAGTAAGAGTTCGTTTATGTATGATTTGAAGATTTCCTTCTTGAAAATAAAACAGTCTATCCAAACAGGGTGTACAAGAAAGATGTTGACATTGACACACGAACGTGACTTAAATACCTAAACATTAGATTTCATGAGTCGATCAGAAGCTTTGACTACCATAGCAAGC
This sequence comes from Conus canariensis, assembly GCA_033310375.1. Classification (NCBI taxonomy): domain Eukaryota; kingdom Metazoa; phylum Mollusca; class Gastropoda; order Neogastropoda; family Conidae; genus Conus; species Conus canariensis. The sequence goes on from CM065729.1 coordinate 60,116,581, forward strand.
CTGACACAAATAAATAGTCTGACAATTCATCTTCTTAAATAGTGACAAAAGAGAAACATTCAAGTTAAATGATAAATGTATTTTGAACACATGCGTTCCATTTCCTGTCAACCTGTCGACAATGTGAAATACAAACATCCCTTTATATCAATATGATGGTTTGTGTGGTTTGTTCTTATCACAGAAATGTGAAATACAAACATCCCTTTATATTAATATGATGGTTTGTGTGGTTTGTTCTTATCACAGAAATGTGAAATACAAACATCCCTTTATATTAATATGATGGTTTGTGTGGTTTGTTCTTATCACAGAAATGTGAAATACAAACATCCCTTTAATTAATATGATGTTTGTGTTTGTTCTTATCACGAAATGTGAAATACAAACATCCCTTATATAATGGGTTGTGTGGTTTGTTCTTATCACAGAAATGTGAAATACAAACATCCCTTTATATCCATATGATGGTTTGTGTGGTTTGTTCTTATCACAGAAATGTGAAATACAAACATCCCTTTATATCCATATGATGGTTTGTGTGGTTTGTTCTTATCACAGAAATGTGAAATGCAAACATCCCTTTATATTAATATGATGGTTTGTGTGGTTTGTTCTTATCACAGAAATGTGAAATACAAACATCCCTTTATATTAATATGATGGTTTGTGGTTTGTTCTTATCACAGAAATGTGAAATGCAAACATCCCATTATATCAATATGATGGTTTGTGGTTTGTTCTTATCACAGAAATGTGAAATACAAACATCCCTTTATATCAATATGGTGGTTTGTGTGGTTTGTTCTTATCACAGAAATGTGAAATACAAACATCCCTTTATATCAATATGGTGGTTTGTGTGGTTTGTTCTTATCACAGAAATGTGAAATACAAACATCCCTTTATATCAATATGATGGTTTTTGTGGTTTGTTCTTATCACAGAAATGTGAAATGCAAACATCCCTTTATATTAATATGGTGGTTTGTGGTTTGTTCTTATCACAGAAATGTGAAATACAAACATCCCTTTATATCAATATGGTGGTTTGTGGTTTGTTCTTATCACAGAAATGTGAAATACAAACATCCCTTTATATCAATATGATGGTTTGTGGTTTGTTCTTATCACAGAAATGTGAAATACAAACATCCCTTTATATCAATATGATGGTTTTTGTGGTTTGTTCTTATCACAGAAATGTGAAATACAAACATCCCTTTATATCAATATGATGGTTTGTGTGGTTTGTTCTTATCACAGAAATGTGAAATACAAACATCCCTTTATATCCATATGATGGTTTGTGTGGTTTGTTCTTATCACAGAAATGTGAAATACAAACATCCCTTTATATCCATATGATGGTTTTTGTGGTTTGTTCTTATCACAGAAATGTGAAATACAAACATCCCTTTATATTAATACTAGCAGGGGCACCCGGCGTTGCCCGGGATGTGAACATTCTTTGCGATACTCACGTGACGGCAAACATGTATTAATTGTTTTGATTTACAATCAATCCCCCCCCCCCCATCTTCCCACCCCCTCCCTCCACACAAATACACATTCTCTCTCTCTCTCTCTCTCTCTCTCTCTCTCTCCTCTCTCTCTCTCTCTCTCTCTCTCTCTTATACATTCTATTGTTTTCCGCCTGCCTCTGGCCCCTTTCCTCTGGATCTTCCCTAGTACGTCGAGATGCTTTTCTCGCTCGATTTTCCGCCTGCACTCACTGTTCCCATTCCCATTCTTCTGATTGCCCTTAATTTTGTAGGAATAGACTTTGTGCAGAAGTAGTTTATTTCAACGGGTCTGTGTCTAATGTAAAAATAGTGTATCAGGCTTTGCACTGTACAATCATTTTTCTGGCCCCTCTCATTCCTCCCTTTTCATCCCCCTACCCTATCCCATCCATGTTGCAAAATTACTTACCGTTACTGGACATACGTATACCGAATTTTATCAATAGCGGTGTAAATTTAGAAAATAACGGTTTTTAACGGTCAATGTTAAGTTTTGGTTCGTAAAATTTGCATAACATTGTTCAGCGCTTAAAACTGTATGTGCATACGGAATGTTATCAAGAAGGGTGAAAATTTCGAAATTCAGAAAATAACGGTTTTTAACGGTCAATGTTAAGTTTCGGATCTTGAAATTTGTATATCATTGTTTAGCGTTCAAAACTGCACATGTATATCGAATTTCTTCAAGAATACTCTAAATTTATAAAATAACGTTTTTTAACGGTCAATTTTAAATTTCGGTTCGTAAAAGTTGTATATCATTTTTCGGCATTTAAAACTGCACATGTATACCGAATTTCATCAAGAACAGCCTAAATTTTGAAAATAACGGTTTTTAACGGTCAAATTTAATGTTCAAAATGACTGTCTAATAACCTTATGTTGCCCGCTGGATGTTCCTGTAGGCTTATGTCAAGTTTGGTGGTGATCCAATGACTCTCGTGGCCGCCAACCTCAGAAGATCGGGTTTTAAACAGTTTTTATAGGGTTTGGTGTTTTTAACGGTTTTTAACTGTTATAAATAACGTTTTATAACTGCCAAATAACGGTTCTAATTTTCGAGAAGTAGCCCTGTACCTGTGCAATGTCACAACGGCCATTTGATGAAAAGCAGAGGAAAAAGATGTCTTTGAAACCGTTATAACAGTTTTTTTAACGGTTTAAACGGTTTTTCTTTTTTTAGAGATTAGCCCCAAACCATCCTCGGGTCACAACAGACGTACCTGCTAAACCATCCATGTTGCAAAATTACTTACTGTTACTGGATATACGCATACCGAATTTTATCAATAGTGGTGTAAATTTAGAAAATAACGGTTTTTAACGGTCAATGTTAAGTTTTGGTTCGTAAAATTTGCATAACATTGTTCAGCGCTTAAAACTGTATGTGCATACGGAATGTTATCAAGAAGGGTGAAAATTTCGAAATTCAGAAAATAACGGTTTTTAACGGTCAATGTTAAGTTTCGGATCTTAAAATTGTATATCATTGTTTAGCGTTCAAAACTGCACATGTATATCGAATTTCTTCAAGAATACTCTAAATTTATAAAATAACGTTTTTAACGGTCAATTTTAAATTTCGGTTCGTAAAAGTTGTATATCATTTTTCGGCATTTAAAACTGCATCATGTATACCGAATTTCATCAAGAACAGCCTAAATTTTGAAAATAACGGTTTTTAACGGTCAAATTCAATGGTCATAATGACTATCTAATGACCCTATGTTACCCGCTGGATGTTCCTGTAGGCTTATGTCAAGTTTGGTGGCGATCCGATGACTCTCGTGGCCGCCAACCTCAGAAGATCGGGTTTTAAACAGTTTTTATAGGGTTTGGTGTTTTTACGGTTCTAATTTTCGAGAAGTAGCCCTGTACCTGTGCAATGTCACAACGGCCATTTGATGAAAAGCAGAGGAAAAATATGTCTTTGAAACCGTTATAACAGTTTTTTAACGGTTTTTAACGGTTTTATTTTTTTTAGAGATTAGCCAAAAACCATCCTCGGGTCACAACAGACGTACCTGCTAAATTTCAAGAAGATCGGGTTTTAAACAGTTTCTTTTATAGGGTTTGGTGTTTTTAATGGTTTTTAACTGTTTTTTTTTAACTGCCAAATAACGGTTCTAATTTTAGAGAAGTAGTCCTGGTCCTGTGCAATGTCACAACGGCTATTTGAAGAAAAGCAGATGAAAAAGATGTCTTTGAAACCGTTATAACAGTTTTTTAACGGTTTTTAACGGTTTTATTTTTTAGAGATTAGCCCAAAACCATCCTCGGGTCACAACAGACGTACCTGCCAAATTTCATTACGATCGGTTGAGCCGTTTTTGAGTCTATAGCGTACACCACACACACACACACACACACACACACACACAGAATTTGCCATTTATATATTAGACTAGCAGGGGCACCCGGCGTTGCCCGGGATATGAACATTCTTTGCGATACTCACGTGACGGCAAACATGTATTAATTGTTTTGATTTACAATCAATCCCCTCCCCCCCATCTTCCCACCCCCTCCCCCCACACAAATACATTCTCTCTCTCTCTCTCTCTCTCTCTCTCCTCTCTCTCGCTCTCTCTCTCTCTCTCTTATACATTCTATTGTTTTCCGCCTGCCTCTGGCCCCTTTCCTCTGGATCTTCCCTAGCACGTCGAGATGCTTTTCTCGCTCAATTTTTCGCCTGCACTCACTGTTCCCATTCCCATTCTTCTGATTGCCCTTAATTTTGTAGGAATAGACTTTGTGCAGAAGTAGTTTATTTCAACGGGTCTGTGTCTAATGTAAAAATAGTGTATCAGGCTTTGCACTGTACAATCATTTTTCTGGCCCCTCTCATTCCTCCCTTTTCATCCCCCTACCCTGTCCCATCCATGTTGCAAAATTACTTACCGTTACTGGACATACGCATACCGAATTTTATCAATAGCGGTGTAAATTTAGAAAATAACGGTTTTTAACGGTCAATAAAATTTGCATAACATTGTTCAGCGCTTAAAACTGTACGTGCATACGGAATGTTATCAAGAACGGTGAAAAATTATAAATTCAGAAAATAACGGTTTTTAACGGTCAATGTTAAGTTTCGGATCTTCAAAATTGTATATCATTGTTTAGCATTCAAATCTGCACATGTATATCGAATTTCTTCAAGAATACTCTAAATTCATAAAATAACGTTTTTTAACGGTCAATTGTAAATTTCGGTTCGTAAAAGTTGTATATCATTTTTCGGCATTTAAAACTGCACATGTATACCGAATTTCATCAAGAACAGCCTAAATTTTAAAAATAACGGTTTTTAACGGTCAAATTTAATGGTCATAATGACTATCTGATGACCTTATGTTGCCCGCTGGATGTTCCTGTAGGCTTATGTCAAGTTTGGTGGCGATCCGATGACTCTCGTAGCCGCCAACCTCAGAAGATCGGGTTTTAAACAGTTTTTATAGGGTTTGGTGTTTTTAACGGTTTTTAACTGTTATAAATAACGTTTTATAACTGCCAAATAACGGTTCTAATTTTCGAGAAGTAGCCCTGTACCTGTGCAATGTCACAACGGCCATTTGATGAAAAGCAGAGGAAAAAGATGTCTTCGAAACCGTTATAACAGTTTTTTTTAACGGTTTTTAACGGTTTTATTTTTTTTAGAGATTAGCCCCAAACCATCCTCGGGTCACAACAGACGTACCTGCTAACCATCCATGTTGCAAAATTACTTACCGTTACTGGACATACGCATACCGAATTTTATCAATAGTGGTGTAAATTTAGAAAATAACGGTTTTTTACGGTCAGTGTTAAGTTTTGGTTCGTAAAATTTGCATAACATTGTTCAGCGCTTAAAACTGTACGTGCATACGGAATGTTATCAAGAACGGTGAAAATTTCGAAATTCAGAAAATAACGGTTTTTAACGGTCAATGTTAAGTTTCGGATCTTCAAAATTGTATATCATTGTTTAGCGTTCAAAACTGCACATGTATATCGAATTTCTTCAAGAATACTCTAAATTTATAAAATAACGGTTTTTAACGGTCAATTGTAAATTTCGGTTCGTAAAAGTTGTATATCATTTTTCGGCATTTAAAACTGCACATGTATACCGAATTTCATCAAGAACAGCCTAAATTTTGAAAATAACGGTTTTTAACGGTCAAATTTAATGGTCATAATGACTATCTAATGACCCTATGTTACCCGCTGGGTGTTCCTGTAGGCTTATGTCAAGTTTGGTCGTGATTCCGATGACTCTCGTGGCCGCCAACCTCAGAAGATCGGGTTTTAAACAGTTTTCATAGGGTTTGGTGTTTTTAACGGTTTTTAACTGTTATAAATAACGTTTCTTAACTGCCATATAACGGTTCTAATTTTCGAGAAGTAGCCCTGTACCTGTGCAATGTCACAATGGCCATTTGATGAAAAGCAGAGGAAAAAGATGTCTTTGAAACCGTTATAACAGTTTTTAACGGTTTTTAACGGTTTTATTTTTTTTTAGAGATTAGCCCAAAACCATCCTCGGGTCACAACAGACGTACCTGCTAAATTTCAAGAAGATCGGGTTTTAAACAGTTTCTTTTATAGGGTTAAGTGTTTTTAACGGTTTTTAACTGTTATAAATAACGTTTTTTAACTGCCAAATAACGGTTCTAATTTTAGAAAAGTAGTCCTGTACCTGTGCAATGTCACAACGGCTATTTGAAGAAAAGCAGAGGAAAAAGGATGTCTTTGAAACCGTTATAACAGCTTTCTAACGGTTTTTAACGGTTTTATTTTTTCAGAGATTAGCCCAAAACCATCCTCGGGTCACAACAGACGTACCTGCCAAATTTCATGACAATCGATTGAGCCGTTTTTGAGTCTATAACGTACACACACACACAGACAGAATTTGCCCTTTATATATTAGATGATGGTTTTTGTGGTTTATTCTTATTGCAGAAATGTTAAATACAAAAATGTGTTTATGATAATATGATGATTTTTGTGGTTAATTGTTATCACAGAAATATGAAATGCAAACATCCGTTAAAAATGATATGATGATTTATACGATTTATTGATATCACGGAAATGTAAATGCAAACATTCGTTAATCATAAATGATGGTTTCTGTGGTTTATTGATATCATGGAAATATGAAATACAGACATGCGTTAACAACAATATCATGGTTTCTATGGCTTACATATATCCCCATTAAAGTTTGGTCATCTATGAAAAGATGTTATAAATAATATTGAGTTTACCTTCAAAATCAAGGCTTGTGGTAGAGCGAAGAACGAAACGCCTTTTTATTATATCCCTTTCTCCAGGATGTATTAGCAGCAATCATAGGACTTTGGATTGCTATTCCAGTGTACTCCTTGCACTGGGGGTGTGGTGTGGTTCATGTATGTTTGTGCATGTGACTGTAACCCTTCTGTACGTCCACTTGTAGCACAAGCTCTTTGGACCATTCACATCTTGGATTCCAGAACCCTGTGTGTGAGCTCATGTTCTAGTATGCCGTGTTTGCATGCTTGCTTGCTTTCGTTTCGCTTGCCACTCACCAACTTTCTCACAGCGGTTTTTTTTTTTTTTTTTTTGAACTGCTAGTACCCTGGTGTTTGGTACCAGGAGATCACCGCGGCAGGTGTAACTCTTTGGAAGCCGTCTCCGAGAGGACAGTCGTCGGCGTCACCAACAGCTGGACCTGTCTCTGGTTTCCGGAAGACGATCTGGAACCTCGGCCAGTTCCTATCTCGTTTTTCTTCACCTCTTCCTACCTTGCACAGGTTTGGAGAAATGGTTGAAGAAACTACCACGGAAAGAGCGACTGGTGGGAGGGAGGAAATGAGTGGGGTTGGGTTTAGGGCCAGAGTAATGAAAATTAAACAGTAGGCATGCACGCACGCACGCACGCACGCACGTACACACACACACACGCGCGCGCGCGCGCGCGCACTATTAAACGAACATGCAAGAAAGCAAGCAAACGAACGAGTAAACCTTTCTTTCAATCCATTTATACATAAATTTATACTCATACCCGTTGCCCCTCAAGCGAACTTAGATCATCAGAGACAAATCCCTAGCCGCATCGACTCTAAGCTCTCCTCTTTGCCTCTGTTCATCTGATTCCTTTTATCCCTTAGCTACGCTCCTGTTTCTGGGTTGCTCTCTATTCTTTCTCCCCTGTGGGGTCCCATTCACAGCCTGGCGGGTGTGGCTGGATGGTGGCTTTCAAAAGGCACGTGTTATCCAGCCCCACATCCTGGACAGGAGTTATGTCCCCTGTCATAATTCCCAATTACGGACTTTGTCAGGTCATAGCTTCGGAGTATGACCCTCAGGGAGAGTAGTTAGTACTGAAACCAACCGCCGTGGCAAAGTGGTTAATGTCGCGGACTCCCGGCTGGGACGTCGTTGGTTCGATTCCCATCAGAGCCATTTATTTGTGGGGTCTTTCTGCCCCGACCGGCTCCTATCCAGAGCGGAGTTTGCTATGGGCTCAGTTGAGGAAACTGGGACCACACAGTCGCGTTTCATGCCATTAACAACACATGTGTTTGTATCTTTCGGGCCTGGTTGACGTCGGGATATATTATGAAGATAAATGTACAGTACAACCGTGCCATGCAGTCTCAAAACTGAATGAAAACCTGTAGCATTATCTTCATCATCCTCATTGTCACCGACAACATTAGCCAAAATTCTTTGACCCTTCATGACGTGCTCTGCTCTCGTGGTGACCTCAGCTTCGTTTAGCTGACCACGTTCCTTGGTTTGGTTCTGTTGGGCTCAACGGTGTCTGCAAATCCATGGGGACTGTCATTGGACGGACACGGTGGCGCCCTCCAGAGGGAACGGTCACTGACTCTGGCTCCGCGACAGTGCAGTTACTGTCGTTAGTAGAGGGCTTAGCAGATAATGTCCAGCGTATTTTGGATCGGAACAGGCGTTACTGAACACCATCGAAATGACTCGCAGGCAGTACAGTGTCTCTTTGGGAGGGTTGGCCCATGACGATTCTACATTGACTGCTCCCCGTGTATTGCCGACACTGTCACACTGTGCATAAATGCATGCCTGCACTCAGCCCAGCATTCACTCCGTGCACGCGCAATCTCTCCAAACAACCAGAAGGCGCACTACAATAACTCTTCTTCTCCCCCTCCTCTCCGGGGAATAATTTACTAAACAATAATCAATTTTCCATCATATTCAACTGGTTTGTCTTCAAGGAATTATTTTTCATTCCTCCTCTCCAGTGGAGGTACAATCATTCCACAGATCCACTAGTTGGGACCAAATTTCATCTCATTATACATAATACTTCACAAATATATCTTTGACCGGTTTCTCCTCCTCACTGGAGAAACAATGTATATCTTCTCAAAGACAAATCAAAAGATGGCTTAAAATATAGTAGTATCGACTGAGTTCATCAGGGGGGAACAATTAAAAAATCATTATGGGTCAACATGACAAATGCTTTCTTTTCTCACAACTGGTGCAGTCGTTGTCTTCTACAGCTCGATTCTCCAACCCTGGAGACGATTAGGTGCTGCCGCAGCACTGTAGCCCAAATATTTGTGCGACTGCCTAACTGGTGCTGCCACAGCACTGGGAAGGGCTGGAACACGAATGAAGTCCGTGTAAGTAATCTATTTCAGAATCTGAATAATGATAAATTCTTTTCCCTTTTTCCCTTTTCTTAACTCTCTCTTTTTTTCTCTCCCCATCTGTCTATACCTCACCTGGTAATGGTGAATTGAAGGTGGAACTCGTTCTTCAAACAACCTGTCCGGTCAGTGTCCCCAAGCCATCTCCTTCCTATTCCTTATTTTTCCCTCCTGTGCTCTTTTTGAGTACACGTTCAGTGAGTACCCGTCTAACTCTACGCATTACCAGCCCATGGTTGCTGACCAATGGACAACGTCCGTCCATTCAACCAATGATCGCCCTACGTCTATAGCCACCAGCGACACCGATCACACTGGTCAGGCCATTCAAACTTTCTTTTCTTTTACCTTTCCTCTTCCCTACCTAGGTAGTAACAAATAAGGACGTACGCGATGGAACGTCACATGTCGC
>CM065729.1:60128694-60163694 GCA_033310375.1 Conus canariensis
TGTGTGTGTGTTTCATACAGTATGTGCGAATGTAAACGCTTGCATCACCAGTGTTTTATTATTAGAGTCTGGCTTTTTCATATTTCAAGATTTTGCCACACAGCTTCAGACATATGTATACACTGAATTGTGTGTTCTTGAAAATATAGTTTGTTAATAATCGGCTGTCACGGAGTTAGGTCAGCAATTTTTGCTAGAATTCTAGTTTTCAGACAACCTTTGTCCGACATTAGGTTTATGGAAATCGTAGCTGAAGTATTTCACTTGCAATAATGACACTCTCAAACTTGAATTTTTATACCCATGGTGACCCGCATCTCACTTGATGTATAAGAAGTCCTATTCAAAATTGTCAAATTTTAAATGATGACGCCACGAAGAGCGGTGTCAATTTACTCTTTACTGCATCGATTTTGAGTCATTACAATTTTGGTGAACAGAGTCGAATTCAAACTGAGCCATGTTCTACATCACAATTGTGCCATGTTCTTGAAAAGATACCTGATGATGGGTCTCAGTCTGCTGCCCACATATTTTTGCTTTAACTGTGCCTTTCCAAAGTATTCAACATCGTTCAGTTCCGTTAAAACGAGAACTTAGCCTTCTTGTCTTGTCGTTGTTGCTGTTGTATAATGATGACGATGATGTCGTCGTAGTTGTCATTGTTGTTGTTTTGTCGTTCTTGTTGTTGTTATTCTTGTTGTTCTTGCTGTTTAAACTGTCATTCTCTAGAAATAGATCGCTTGGGCATTGTATTACTTGGCACGGTAGAAGCGAAAGGCAATTTTAATAACAAACGTGCGTTAGTAGTTTTTAACACTGTAGCTACCTCTTCAGTCTCTTCTGACTCTTGGAAAATCAGAATTTCCATCGTTTCACGCAACACATCGAGCAGATTGTTACCGCTCATGCCTCGAAGGACATTATGATCTTTCATGTACAAGAGAACGTTACCACCGTTTATGCGTCAAAGGACATTATTTCATGCATCACATACAGGAGGATCTCATCTTCGATGAATCAGATGACATTAATTCCTTTCAAATACGATTTAGAGAACATTTTTACCTTTCAAGCACCACATAGATGACATGTTACTTTTCGTGAACTACAAAGAGGCATTATTATGTTTCATGCACACATAAAGAACATTACTACCTTGCATGTACCTCAAACAGGATACTAGTACCTCACATGAACCACACAGAGGATATTGTCACCTTTCAAGTACAACATAGAGGATACTAGTATCTTTCATGTATCACATACAGGATATTAGTATCTTTCATGAAACATACACAGGATATTATCGCCTTTCATGTACCACATAGAGGATATTAGTATCTTTCAGGCACCACATAGAGAATAACCTGACCTTTCATGCACCACATTGAGTATATTATGACCTTTCATGCACCTCAAACAGGATGGTATTACCTTTGATGCACCTTGTAGAGGACACTGCTATCTTTCATGCACTTGTAGGCACTGATCGTTTATGCACCGGGTGACATGATTGCCTCTGGTGCTCCAGAGGACATGAAGACTTTTCATGCGCGAAAGGACATAATGATCTTTCATGTACCAGAGGACGTGATGATCTTTCATGCGCGAAAGGACATATTGATCTTTCATGTACCAGAGGACATGAAGACCTTTCATGCGCGAAAGGACATATTGATCTTTCATGTACCAGAGGACATTATGATCTTTCATGCACCAGAGGACATGATTGCCTTTTACGCACCAGAGGACGTGATGATCTTTCATGCACCAGAGGACATGATGACCTTTCAAGCACCAGAGGACATGATGACCTTTCACGCACCAGAGGACGTGATTGCCTTTCATGCGCCAGACGACATGATGATCTCTCATGCACCAGAGGACATGATGACCTTTTATGCTCCAGAGGACATGATGATTTTTTCATGCACTACAGGACATAATAATCTTTCACGCACCAGAAGCCACTGCCATCTTCCATGTGCCAAAGGACGTTACTTCATTCATCACGTACAGGAAGTTATTTTTTGTTAACCTTTTATGCACTGCACAGAAGGCATTTTTACCTTTCGTGGACCACACAGAGGGGGACATATTACTTTTATGATCCGAGGACAGTATCATCTTTCATACGCCACATAAAGGACATTATTGCTCCGCATTCGTGTATGATAACTATTATTACATTTCATGCACACGGTAGAGGACGTAATTACCGTCAAACTCTTGCTCACACAACGTCAACAAACAACTGAAGCCATCGTTACCTTTCATGCACAAAATAGTGGACGTCATTATCTTTGATGCACCAGAGGCCATTATTACTTTGCATGCACAACATAGTGACGTCATTATCTTTCATGCACCAGGGGCCATTGTTACCTTTCATGCACAACATAGTGACGTCGTTATCTTTAATGCATCAGAAGCCATTATTACATTTCATGCACAAAATAGTGACGTCATTTTCTTTAATGCATCAGAGGCCATTGTCAACTTTCATGCACATCATAGTGGAGGTTATTACCGTTAATGCACCAGAGGCCTTTATTACTTTTCATGCACGACACAGCGGACGCTATTGCTTTTTATGCATCACATTGAGCACATCGTTACCTTGTATGCATGAGAGGACGTTGTTACCTTTCCCGCGCCACATAGAGAACGTCATTGTCTTTGATGCAGCCAAGAACATTACTGAGTCTGGCACTGTCAGCCATTTTGTCTCTATCATGAGACAGCCCCAAGCTACTCTTGCAATTTCTCGCCACTCATCGCAGGAAGTCGCAAAGAAACGGTGCCAGTCTCCAGGCTCGTTAGAATTCTTGACTGCTCCATCTACGAAACGTTTCTGATTAAAATGAATAGATAAATAAATGATTAAACAAATCAATGAAGAGATAAATAAATAGACGAACAAATGATCTTTGAAATTTAAATAGAAATAAGGGAATAAGATATGACTAAATGACCAAACAAAATGAATAAATGAATAAATAAATACACTTGTAAATGCGTCAGTGCAACTTTAGAATAAATGAATATTTACAGAATATTTACATTCATTCATGAAAAACTGAATAAGAGATGGGTATATCAACCCAGAGCTTTTATGTTTGCATGCAGAACCTATATCCTCCTACCTCCAGCTCACAGCTGTGCTTTCTGCACACAGAATACACACACACACACACTCTCTCTTCTCTCTCTCTCTCTCCTCTCTCTCTCCTCTCTCTCTCTCTCTCTCTCTCCACACACACACACACACACACACACACACACACACACACACACACACACACACACACACACATCCTTCCATCTTCCTCTCCCTCCCAGACCCCACATCCTCCGCTCCTACCACCCCTCCCTTTTTACACCTAATGCCCAACACTTTAGATTTTATCCCTCTATAGCATGACGTCGCACGCATAGCCTCGTTTTCCACGCGGACAAGTTCGGAACGAATCGAGTGTCAAACCTGTCATGCACTCAGATGGAAGCCCAAACGCTGTACTGGTTCCATTGCCTCTATCCTTTTGCCCATGATTGAAAACAGAGAGCTGTGTAGATTCCTGACCACACCGGTCAGTCATGGCACTCCTACAACAAATAGTTGTGGGTCACCTATAGATCAAACAGTCCATAGGTGCTCCTCTCTCTCTCTCTCTCTCTCTCTCTCTCTCTCTCTCTCTCTCTCTCTGAAAATATCAGCACCTGCTATATGTGAAACTCTTACCTACATTTACAATTTATGCATTGACAAATGTCACTTCCCCGCTGACTTCAAAGTTGCAACATCTTTGCCACCATTTTGACTCCTCTAACCTACTACATAAAAATCAATCGGGATTCAGGAAAAATCATTCTTGTCATACAGCACGTACAAACCTAGTAGATCAATGGCTAGCCAGTATTAATAACAATAAATATTGTGGAGCACTTTGTTGATTTTGCAAAGGCTTTTGATGTAACTGACAACAAATTATTACGTAGGAAGCTTTTAGCATATGGTATAACAGGAAATACCTTCCAGCTAGTCACATCATTCCTAGAAGACCGTCAACAAATTGTTTGTGTCAACAACAGTTCATCAGAGAAACTACCTATTCAACATGGCGTACCCCAGGGTTCTGTGTTAGGCCCGTTGCTGTTCTGAGTTTATATAAATGATCTCCCTCTTTATATTGAGGATTCATGTGAACTCTTTTGTGATTATACCACTGTCCATACAAGTAGCTCCAGCTTAGAAGCTGTTTTCACTTCATTACAGAAGAATGCTGATATCTTGAGTGATTGGTGCAATGTAAATCACATGTCACTGAATCCTAATAAACTTAAACTAATGCTGATAACAACAAGGCAAAGACGACAAAACATAACCACGCAGCCTCCATCAGGTTTTTTTTTTTTTTTTTTTTTTTTTTGTCAATAATCAGAAAACTGAAGTGATGGATAGCCATCGAGTTTTAAGCGTACATGTTGATAATAATCTTTCTTGGTCTTATCACCTGCACAGTTTATGTAAATCAATATCCAGACAAATATATCAGCTGGGCAGGATTAAGCATTTCTTAAACCTTCATGCCAGGAAATTATTCCTACACGCACATATTCTCTCCTCAATCAATTATCGTTCAACACTGTTTGATTCTGCAAGTGCTAATGCCATGAAACCTCTTACCAGTGTCTACAAAAGAGCTCTCAAAGCAGTTCTTTTAAAATCGTCTAGTCTTAGTGACGGGGATTATACTAAAGCAGGGGCTCTTCAGCTAAAAGAAATGTTTGCTGTCAACAAATGTTTGCTAATGCAAAAAACTGCGTCGGGTGTAGCACCACAAACTCTTCAGTCTAAATTTAACATAAACCCTAGGGATTCAGCCAAATTCCAGATTCCCATACCAAGAATAGATCTATTGAAATCAAGCTTAACTTACTCTGGTAATGTGGTCTGGAATTCACTTCCACTGCATTTCCGATGCACTCAAATTGCAGAATCCTTCAGGGAAAAACTAATTACACATTTCACAACAGACCATTACTATTAGGGACAAAATACATATACCAGGGCACACCTTCTGTTTTGCTGCGTATTTAAACTGATACGCCTGTTCCTTTCTACTGATTTTTTAACCAGAAAATGATAAATGATAGATATGTTTACCCTTGGTTTTATCAATGATTGTAATTATATCATGATGAATGAATGTTCTGGTCACTGATTTTATCGGTACATTGTCACTAATTGATTGATGTCCTAATAATTTTGATTTCTTGAGAAACTATAATTACACGGTGATAAATGTGTGTCCTGATTACTTTTGATTATATTGATGTATTGTTGCTCTGCATATAAATTCCATAGTAATGTTTAGCATATAATATTTTGGATAAGAAAATTAAAATACACAATCTCTCTCTCTCTCTCTCTCTCTCTCTCTCTCTCTCTCTCTCTCTCTCTCTCTCTCTAACAACAGAAGGATCGCTTATTCTGTCTGTGTGTGATAAGGGTTTTTTTTTCTTCATCTTCTTTGTAATCGATTTCTTTATTCGTGTTTGCTGTTTCAATATTTTGTTATTCATTTTTACTTTAAAATCATCTACGCCTCAATGTTAATGGAGGAACAACTCATCAACTTGTTAATGTATTTGTGAAGATATGTGCATTTGTTAAAAGGTTTGTAAGTTGTAGTCGCTAGTCATGCTTAGTTAGTCCCTTAGTGGGGTAAGGGCCGGATGAAAAAAGCATGTGTTTGCTTATCTGTTACCCTTGGAAATAAAGATTATCATCATCGTCATCATCATCATCATCATCATCACCATCATCAGTTTCAAAGCCAGGTGACTGCAGGCGGAAATTAATATAAAAACAAATTATTAGTATTCCGCCGGACAACAGGGACAAACAACTTACGAGATAAAACACGACAGGCAAAGAAGTACAACATTCAGGACAATGAACACGAAGAACGAGCAATCACGTATCTTCTCAAATTGGGCGCGAAATGGATGTTGAATTCAACGTCCGTTTGGTGCCCAATTTTGGAGGATAAGGAGTCCAAAGGGGTCGAAACGCGTCATGTTTCGTCTTATAATTTGTTTGTCCTTGTTGTCCAGTGGAATAGTTATGATTTGTCTTTTTAATTTATTCCTCTTTAACCGTAATGAGGAATAAACAAATAAGGCACTCTACTCTCATGCTAGGAATCTTGTAAAACGTCTTTATTTTCATCAATCGAGTAATTATCATATCATTTTTGCAATGATAATTGATGCGTAGGAGGATATTTCTTGATAAGTTGTTTTTTTTCCGCTGCTATTGCTCTTTGTGACTCTGAAGTTTCTATGTTAAAAACATCCAGCTGATGTAAAAACTGTCATCGTCTTCATTTTCATCAACATCGTCATCATCATCATCATCATCATCATCATCATCATCATCATCTATTTTTCCGCTGCTATTGCTGCTCCTACAGCTGCTTGTGACTCTGAAGTTTCTATGTGCATAAATCCAGCTGATGTAAAAACTGTCACCGTCATCATCGTCGTCGTCATTATCATCATCATCGTCGTCGTAGACATCGTCATCATCATCATTATTATCGTCTTCATTGTCTTCACCCTCCTCCTCCTCCTCCTCTTCCTTCTCCTCTCCTCCTCCTCTCCTCCTCTCCTCATCATCATCATCATCATCATCATCATCATCACATCATCATCATTATCCTCATCATCGTCGTCGTCGTCGTTGTCGTCGTTGTCTTTGTTGTCGTCGTCATCTTTTGATATTACCTTTGTTGCAGTTGTCGTCATCTCATCACTGAATTTCTGAGCTTTTGACGTGGTTCTGGTCATTCATTGATGATCGAATGCTTTTAAAATGTGCTTTGAATGTACAAATCTCACATAGGTAGATGACTGCCTTCGCTTCAGACAGATTCACATATCATGTGCCAGAAAGCGACAGCCTGCTAGGATGATTCTCATGTCAACTTTACAGGTCTTTTCTGTAAATATTGTAAACATGTTCTCGGCTTGGATCTCTGTGACTTGTTGGCTGAACTATTACCTTCTGCTGCTGCATCCTGAACCATTCGTCCATCTATGGATTATGAACAACACTTCCATCCACACGTCCACGGCTCCATCGACAAGCACAGATGTCTGTCCTGGTGTGGAGTACCTGGTGAACGAAAACTGCAACAATGATACAATTGTGCAGGTCAATGTGTCAGACTGTGAGACCATTCCACGACGTTCGGCAAACTCGGGTGCAGTATTTGGGGTATGCGGAGACTTCAGCACTTTCTGCTTTCTGCGCGTGAAGGTATCCCGTGGCATGTTCGTTCTAGCCACAGTCCAACGACTGAGATATTGGTGTGAATCCAGAAGCTGGGCAACAAGTGTATTTCCACGTGGGAGTTCCTATAAGTATGACGTCAAGTGTAGTTATCATACACTAAAAAAAATGTTCGTGAAATCAGCTGCAAACGTATTGTCAATTCTCAGCATCAACAACTCGGCAGTCAACATTGTCATTGAAGCAACTAATAAGAGTAATGATTTTATAAAAGAAGATAGACCGGAACATTCCGGATATCTAACAGTACCATTCACGATAGATACTACATTTTCGGGAGTATGTTTCAGTGAAGAATGGAAAGTACCCCCGAGATTTGTCATCATGGTCAGTATTCAACAGTTGCCAGCTCTCCGTAGTTGTGATCATTCTCGTGAAGGCCAATGGTTAAAACTAGCCTATTCAGAACCAAATTCATCCCGCCAAAACGTGAAAATTATGTGTCCTGACCAGCCTACATCAGCCAAAATTCTGTTTACATCGTACCTGAAAATCACCCTTCACTTCTTCTTTCTTGCTCAAGTCGGTTTGAAGACATATATTTCCACACTCTCTGTGAATCATCGACATGTTATGTTGCCCAATGGCCTGTTCAACTGCTCTGTAAATTTCTACTCTACTTTTCAGCATCATGTACACTGTAACCAATGGAATGAGTGTGAAGATGGACGAGATGAAACAGAACATTGTGTTTTCAGCAGTGCCGACTGCCAGGGACTAGTGGCGTCAAGAAATAAGTGTTTCAAAATAGTTTTTCTTGACTTGCGAGTGCAGGGTATATTATCTGATTACGAATGTAAGAAAATTGGCATGAGATTAGCATCTGTGAAAACAAGGAAAGAGCAGGCACACGCTCTTTATATTTTCGAACGATTTTATGAATTCCGAGTGACTTTAGGTTCAACTTCAGGTTGGCAATCCGTGTTATTCATGTATAGCAAGTTTCGTAAATGGTCTGATAACACATTGATATACAACATGAATCACTTCAAAGTTATTCATGAATACGTTCCTTCAAGACTTGTCAATCCTATGATTCTTCTTTCCATGGCGTTTATGTATGTGTTCGACAAAACTGAGACAATAGTGTGTGAATTAAAATTAAATTCACATAGCACCATATATTCACAAACATCACCGCCATATCTGGGCTCGTTTCCTTCCATTTTCACATATACGCGATTGTTCTTATTTGCATGTCCAGACATGCATGTCACACACTTGTTTTCATCATATGACTCTGATAGTCATTGTCTGGAAGCATCGCATGTAAACATTTACACGTTCATGAACGCCAGTGATGACCAGCGGAGTGTCATGTTTCTCCTGGGAAGATTCTCACAGACCTACACATCGTTTAGATGTGGTGGTGGTAGTGGTGGTGGTGTGAAAACAGTGCATCACACTCTTGTGTGTGATTTCAGACGCCATTGTCCGGACGAGAGCGATGAGTCTTTCTGTGATCATCCTTTCTGTTCTGAGTTTCTGTGTTCTAACGGTCAGTGTGTGACATACAGCCAACGATGCAACCAGTATGCAGACTGTGTGGATGACTCTGATGAGGTGGACTGTCCTGATGACAACATCCATGTGGTGGAGAACACCGAAGAAAACCAGAAGCAGCAGCTTCAGGTGAATCTCGATGGGTCAGGTTATTTTACCCAACAGGTCATGAAGGCGGACGAGCCCTGTCCTCAAAGTCATTACCGCTGCAAAGCGGAGTGGTTGTACTGTCTGCCCGTCTACACTCGCTGCAATGGCTTTTCTGACTGTGTGTATGGAGAAGATGAACAGGACTGTGAGACAATGACGTGTCCTGGGTTCTACCGATGTCGTTCTTCCACCGTGTGCGTGCATGGACATCATCTCTGTGATGGCTGGGGTCAGTGTCCACAGCGAGACGATGAACTGATGTGTGACATGACCTGTCCTGAGTCCTGTCTGTGTCAAGGTCACGTGTTTCTGTGTAAAAATCGATTTCCGTCTTCCCTATTCCTTCAGCTGAGATACGTGAATGCTGCAGGTGCAAAAATGACGCTCACTGACTTCAGTAAAAGTGTGTATCTTGTTCACCTGATTCTAACTAGATGTCATCTTTATAACATTTCTCAGACTAAGCTCATGAACCTGAAGTATCTCAATCTAGCCTACAATTTTCTGAGAACGGTTGATGTGGCTGTTTTCACTGGTCTGCCAAATTTAAGAAGTTTAAACTTAACCAATAACCCACTCAGGGAAATCACAAGTGACGTTAGAAACCACATTCACCATACACTCAGACGAGCAGACTTTTCCAGAACATACATCGGTTCTATTTTCAGCGAAATATCTTTATCCTTGCCTCTTCTTAGGTATCTGAATATGTCATGCAGCGATTTAGAAAACATTGGAGCAATAGGTTTCAAAACTCTGCCACAACTCGAAGAACTAGATGTAAGAGGCAATACACTCACAAACTATCCTTTCGATCTGCTGTCGAATTTACACCACGTAGCACGCATCTTTTCATCAAACTACAGATTTTGCTGTGAGAGTCTTCTGCCGGAACACTCGAGTGAAATCAAGTGTTTCGCACCTGACTGCGTACTTCTGTCATGTAGCACACTTATATCAAGTAAGTTACAAAGACTTTTCTTTTGGCTGCTTGCTTTCTTTGCCATTACTGGCAACTGGGTTTGTTTAGCAATGTCCTTTGCAGTCAGGAGAATATTGGACAAACAGTTCTTGAAGGCTGTTAACCGTGCGCAGCTTGCCGACACCTTGATGGGGATTCACGTGACCATCGTCATGACGGCAAACCACAGTTTTCAAGGAGAGTATGTTCAGAAGGAAAAAGAGTGGAAACACAGTGTGAGCTGTCGCATGGCTGGCTTTCTGTTCATTCTGTCGCTAGAAGTGGTGGTCTGGACCAGCTGTTTAATCACCTTGTATCACACCAGCATGCTTTGTATTCCAAACTGTCTGTTGCGATTCCACAAACATTTCACGTCGGTGACCTCTGCCGTTGTATGGTTTTTCGGTCTTTTACTGGCGTCAGTTCCACTTATGCCAGGTTTAGCACATTGGGGTCGTGAAGGTCAGTCTGGTCTGTGTCGTCTGGCTTTGTTCGACAGCAAAACTGCCAAGCAAGACTTCAGGTGGTTCACAGCTATCGTGGTGATCAACTTTATTTTGTGTGTGGTGATAGGAGCTGGGCAAGCGGCCATCCGCAAGAGAACGCCTCCATACAGAATAGCGCTCGACCCAGTGAAGAGATCTGCATATACCTCACTTCACGTGATGAGGACATTGGCTGTCCCAGCTGTGGTTTGCTGGTTTGCCTTCGGACTGGTGACAATGGTGAGTTCGCACGGTATTGCTGTTGTCAGTAAGGTCCATGACACTATGGTGGTGTTCGTGTTACCATTGAGCTCGGCACTCGACCCTTTTCTCTACCTGTGGACCGTCAGAGAGCAATGGCAGCATCAACAACAGGAAAAGAGGTTACTGGAGGTGCTAAACGCACGACTTGCCCGTCCATTTCAAAAGCCCAGTGTAGAAAATAGGTAGACAATAAATGCAGTAACCAACAACGGTCGGTGAAATGAAATTTTAGTGAAATTAATCAAGCTTCCGGTATGAATTTCCAGTTACATTTTGACTGGGCGGAAGTGCGTTTCCCCAACCGGCTTCTCCTGCCCCCTCACTGTGCAACTGCGTTGATACGGCAACGAGGTTTTGCATTATACTGGGACGTGGGAAGAACTAGAAGAGACCCCAAACTTCACAGGAGAACTCCGGAATGCATGATATTATGACTTTATGTGCGAATGCTAATATTCAGTTGTCCTGCCCCTCTTCTTTCACGTGATCGAGCCCCGTAGATGTCTCCACATCCCACCTCCCCTATCCCTTCTACACGATTCCCGCGCTAAATTCACTCCACCCCCTCCTTCTTCCTCCCTAATCCATCTTCCCTTGCCGGACTTTTTTTCACATCCAATAGACTCAATAAAGGCAGTCGACTTCAAAGCTTCCTTTACGTTTAAGTCGATAAAGATTACTACAGACTCCCGGCTGGGAGGTCGTGGGTTCGAATCCCGTCAGAGTCATGTGGGTTTTTCTGCCCCGACCGGCTACCCAGAGTTGAGTTTGCTGCGGACTCAGTTGGGAAGACTGGGACCACACAGTCGAGTTTCATCCACTTAATGGATGCATTTCTGAAAGTGTTGCTCAAATTTCCTGACCAACACTGCAGGTGCCTGTATCTCTCGGGCCTGGTTGACGCCGGGATATATTATGAAAGGAAGCGTACAGTACAGCCCTGTCATGTAGTGTCAGACCGAAATGGAAATCCGTAGCATCATCTTAATCATCCTCATTCTCATCGATCAGCATAACAAAATGTCTCAAATTCTGTGGCCCGTCATGCCCTGCTCTCATGGTGACCTCAATTTCGATGTCATCTCCACGTCTGTGGTCTTGGTTTGGTTCCGTCGGGGTCACCTGTATCGGCGAGTCCATGGGGCTGTCGTTGGACGGACGTGGTGGCGCTCTCCGGAGGGAGAGCTCACTCACGCCAGCTCCGCGACTAAGCAATTATTGTCATCAGTAGTGGGCTTGATCAGAACAGGCACCACTGAACACCACCGAAGTGACTCGGCAGCAGTGCAGTGTCTCCTCCGGTAGGTTGCCTCTTGACGACTTGACATTGACTGCTCCCTGTGGATTACCGGTGCCGGGGCTGCGGCGGGGCCAACCGGGCTGTGGCTGTGGACGGGGTGTCGGAGTGAGCGGCGTGGGTGCACTGCCTGTGAGGTGGCGCAGAGGCTGGGACATAAAAAATTACTACAGAGCACTGAAAGACGATTCGTTTGACCAACTATGCACCAGGAAAATGTAAGCTGAGGAGAAAAAGAAATAAAAAGACGACAAAAAGTGAAATGGATGCAACAACCGTCAGTGAAACTTCATCAAGATGGAGACATTCGACATTCATTCACATAACATTGAATTAACACATGTACCAGAGTTCTAGAATACTCCAATGTTATTATTTCTCATCAGAAATAAGGTGACGTCCAAATACTTAGTATTCATGGGACAGAAATTTGTTAAGTCGGTTTTAGTCAGTCGCCGGAAAACTTGTAACTTAAAGCAGCTGTTTAGGATGATGCCAAATGTGGTGTTGATTGAGTCATTAGTTAGCTTTGTCTGTAATAGCACGTTGTCATAATTACATCGTGTGCTGTCAGCTATGTTCAACTCTCCTCTCTCTCTCTCTCTCTCTCTCTCTCTCTCTCTCTCTCTCTTCTCTCACTGTCTCTCGCGCTCTCTCTCTCTCTTGCTTTCTCTCTCGCTCTCTGTCTGTCTGTCTGTCTGTCTGTCTGTCTTCTCTCTCTCTCTCTCTCTCTCTCTCTCTCTCTCTCTCTCTCTCTCTCTCGGGAGAGTGATCTACACTTTAGTTTGTGCAACCACATTTTGTTATTTTTGTTACGCTGTACCGGACTGAGGTTTCGAAAAAAAAAAAAAACTCTATATTTTGGCAAGCACTCCTGTCTACCATTACGCCCTCAGCACCACTTACAGTCTTCAGGATGGTCTGTGGTTCTTTTGTCCGTGTCTACATGTTGAAGCGAGCCGGGGAGAAAACAGCCATGAAAATCGTCATGCTCACACCCAGAACAGTGGATGGTGTAGCCTTTGGCCAATGGTTCTTCTCCTTCTTCTTCCGGTAATGACAATTGATCGAAACACTGATCATTATTGTCATACTCGGGGTGCGCAGCGTTAAGAAAAAGAGAGAACAGAGTTTGAAGTTGGACAGCCAGGAGGATGTGGTGAGGGTTGGGGTATGGCAGAGGAGGGGGGGGGTGGTTAAGTAGTGGGTTGTACCAGCTATCAGAGGGAAAGAGGACATATGGACTGGGGTAGGGCCTTGGGGGGAGGAGGGAGGGGGCATTGGGGGGGTGAGAGGCCTTGAGGACATGTTCAGACCTCCACCTAATGAAGTGCGGACACCGCAATGGTCTCCAACACAACACCAGAGGCTTCGCTGGCCCAACTCAGCAACAAGGCTGGGCTGGGGTGGGGAGGGGTGGGCGTGGGGGGAGGGGGGCAGGGAAGGGGGGGAGAGGGGGGTGTAGGTGAGTTAGGCAAGGCTTGACACCCACACCCACGCATTTGTTCATTGGCGATGTGAACGGTACAGCTGATGTTTAGTATCTTGCGGTGACACCTCATTGCCAGGGCTTGAATTCCTCTTTCCAGATCCGCTACGACGGTCCTTGTCCACAGGCACACAGGAAGATGGAATATACCAACTCACGCAGGAGCCTGATCTTTTGTTTCCTGGAGACTTTTTTTAGGAAGAGCAGAGAGGGATAACAGAGAGAGAGAGAGAGAGAGAGAGAGAGAGAGAGAGAGAAGAGAGAGAGAGAGAGAGAGAGAGAGAGAGCACAGAGTAAAGCAGGGCACTTAGTTAAAAAAAAAGTTAATT
Source organism: Conus canariensis (assembly GCA_033310375.1). Classification (NCBI taxonomy): domain Eukaryota; kingdom Metazoa; phylum Mollusca; class Gastropoda; order Neogastropoda; family Conidae; genus Conus; species Conus canariensis. Next base: position 60,142,536 of record CM065729.1, read on the forward strand.
TTTTTAGACAACAGTCTCAAGCTTATTTGTATTGCCGAACTCATGTTGGCGAGTTTGTGCGGATAACAAAATGAGAACCCTTTTATCTATAATTGGATAATTCAGAGATACGCCGGACACAAGGCTTGTTAGGCTGAGGTGCCAGACGGTAAAAAGAAACTCGTGGAGAGCGTGGCAGCAGAGAGTCCTCAGAAGAGAAGCCCACTTCAAGCAAGTGTTTCGCCCTTATCTCCTGACACTCTAGGGGGGTTGGGCCACACCCGGTTCATGACTCCGGATGTCCCTCTGCTGCCCCTTTTTTCCCATCTTGGGACGAGCCATGACTGGGATTCGAACCCATGACCTTCTGGACATGCTCATTTTCCATTCAATGACTCGCACTCTAACTGCTGAGCCACTGGGACACCTGATATTTGTAGGAAAGTTAAGCATTATGAAGTTCACTTTTGTTCCTCCTTGACCAGATCCAGCTTGAACACCTCTCTGCCGCTTCTGCCATTGCTTTCAGGGCTCTGGTTTTTTGCCTCCCTGCAACTGAGAGCTGTTTCATGAAGCTGTATGCAGACGTTCCTACAAACCCCCTAGCTCCAATTTCTGCAGTGAGGACTTTGACCTGATAGCCTTCTCTCCTCAGGCTGTTTGCCAGATCAGCATACTTTTCAGTCTTGTAGATTTGAGCTGCCTCCATTCTGTTCTCATATGGCACCGTGAGCTCGATCATGATCAGCTGCTTGGTTGACTGAGAGTGGACTACTATGTCTGGTCTCATGCCACTCTTGCTGATGATCTCTGGGTGACTCTTCCATTCTGGGAGGTCTGCAGTGCACTCCCAGTCATCTGCCCCGTCCAGCAGACTCTGCCTGCATGTTCCGAATGGCGCTGTTGTTCTTGGCCATGAATTGCTGCCTCCTGCCGTGAAGAATGTTGCGGGTGCTTTTGGAGTCCTGATTTTCCCTTTTGTGGTGTTGGTGCTAGCCCAGACTGCTTGTACAATCTCTTTGAGCACTTGGTTGTGCCTCTATGTGTATCTTCCTTGAGCCAGGGCTACTTTACATGAGCTTAGGACATGCTCCACTGTTTGTTTTCCATGGCAGAGGGGGCATGCAGGATCGTCTGTTTTTCCCCACTTCACCAGGTTTGCATTTGAGGGCAGAAGGTCATGTACAGATCTGAGAATGAAGCTGATCCTGAGAGGGGCCATGTGCCAAATGTCATTCCAGGTGAGACTTCTTTGGAGTGCATTCTCCCACGTTGTCCATTGCCCTTGCTGGCTCTGCTGGACTGCTTTTTGGAGTCTTTTTTAGTCTTCTTCTTTTCTCATCTCCTGAATCATCATGTCTCTTTTGGCTTTTCCTTTGGCCTTTGACCACCATTCAGTTTTGGTCACCCCCAGTCCTTGTCTGTTGGTCTGTGTGTGTCCTGTTATTTCTCTGATCTTGAGACTTTCTTTTGCAGAATCCATCGCCTCTTGAACTCTCCATTTTTTTTTCTGCCTGTCTTCAGCTGGGGCTTGATTGCTTCTACCACCTTGTCTCCTGAGTCCTCCAGCATGCTTTGAAGTCTGATCTTCCCTGCTTTGTATTCCTCCAGGATGGATTTCAGTGGTAGTTTCAGCTTTGCTTGGCGACAGTACAGCGCTATGCCTGTCAGACAGGGTGGGACACCAAACCATTTCCTTGTGAACTTGTTGATTTTGGCCTTCCATTGCCTCCACTATGCTGGTGCAGATGTATAGTTGCGTAAGACAACTTGCCTGGGGTATGGTAGCAGGTCCTTAAGGAAGAGGTGGATGAGGGCGCTTCGGTTTAAAACCTTCTTTGCTCAGAGGGACAAGTGGGAATGGGTGACAGTGGGTAGGGAGAAATGGGGAAGTGAGGAAGTGAGCACTGCCAAAAAGCTGAAAAGTGAATACTGCTTGAAGATGAAAAGTGTTCAGCAAGGATTGAGGGGGAAGGAAGGAGAGAGTTGGAAGGGATGAGGGGGGGTATAGAAGGAGAGGTCAGGGTGGGGAAGAAGAGAGAAATGGGCCAAGAGCAGAAGGACTGGGGGGGGGATAAAGTAAATAAAAATAGTAATAATAATGTTAAGAGACAAAATCAAGATAAGTAAGAACAAAGGGCTGTTATAGAGGAAAGTCAGTGTTTGATATTGATTCCATTTGGGTGGATAGTGCCAAGTTTGTGAATAAGGAGGGACTCTTGTTCTTTACGTCTTATAGAGGAAGATGAATTTTGCCAGACTGCAGCAATCTGCATGTGGGAGAGGTTGTGGCCGGAAGAACAGAAATCTATCCACCCAAATGGAATCAATATCAAACACTGACTTTCCTCTATAACAGCCCTTTGTTCTTACTTATCTTGATTTTGTCTCTTAACATTATTATTACTATTTTTATTTACTTTATCCCCCCCCCCCCAGTCCTTCTGCTCTTGGCCCATTTCTCTCTTCTTCCCCACCCTGCCCTCTCCTTCTATACCCCCCCCCCCCCTCATCCCTTCCAACTCTCTCCTTCCTTCCCCCTCAATCCTTGCTGAACACTTTTCATCTTCAAGCAGTATTCACTTTTCAGCTTTTTGGCAGTGCTCACTTCCTCACTTCCCCATTTCTCCCTACCCACTGTCACCCATTCCCACTTGTCCCTCTGAGCAAAGAAGGTTTTAAACCGAAGCGCCCTCATCCACCTCTTCCTTAAGGACCTGCTACCATACCCCAGGCAAGTTGTCTTATCGATCCAGGTCCTGCAGTCAACCAACTATTTGTATAGTTGCGTAGTTTTTGCTCCATATGGCTGTCTCTACATTGTGGCATACCACACAATGTCCCCATATGTGGCTAGTTTGTGTTCCAGGGTGCTTTTCCCTATCAGTGCATCGAGTCTTTGGACGATTTTTGCATCCAGTTTCTCCCAGTCTTCAGTTTCGTTTGCTCGTGGCAGGTTGAGTTTCAGGCGCCTGGCATCGAGGGCCTGTGCAAATTCCTCATCCGAACCAACAGCGTGGATGTCCCTGACACTGTGGTTTAAATCCTGGCCTTGGTCTTCCGATGTCTTATCTGCTGATGCAGTGCGCTGCTGCTCATTCAGATGAGTCTTCACACATCCCATCTTTGTTCTGTGGATCTTCATGCCACGGGTGGTAGCGAAACGCTTTCCACAGACACATGGATATTCCATTTGGTCCATGTTCATAGTCCGTTTGGGATTTGCGGTCGTGATTGGTTGAGCACCGATCGATTCATCATTCTCTCCCCTTTTCGGTGAATCCTGGGAGCATCTTTTCCCAGACACAACTACTCCCGTGAACTTGGAGGAACCTTGTGATTACGCTATCATGGATGGAAGAATACTACGTTCTCGAAAGATGTTACATTTTCATGCCTAAGATATTTTTGTGAAAACAAACCCTCAAGTTTGTAAATGGGTAGACATCCTTTTGAGGCGTTTTTTGTAAACGAGAGAAAAGACTGTGAAGAAAACCCGACATTTGTCATAGGGTGAGAGCGTGAATAATCAGCGTAATGAAAAAAAAGTTGTAATACGATTTCTAATTATTTTTAAGTATTCAAAGACGCCGCTAGATTTTTGTAATTTGTAAATCGCCCTATTGTGTACAGGGACTGTTGGATTTGAATGGCGTGAAATAACTTTTTTTAAGTGCAAGGTACCCTAATTGTGAAAAAAAAAAGACAAATAGTCACGAAAAGCGTTGAATGAATTTGTGATTTGTATCGGTGATGTAAGCATCACAAATTGAAAAAAAAAAAAAAAGGTATTCTCAATGGCAAAAGTTTGATTTAAAAAAACTGGCAGCTGGGGATATGGTTGCAGCCGATTTTCAGTATTATTTAAAGTGCCCGCAATCTGTCTTCCAGCACATTGGAAGTTTAAAGAACATCAGCAGTGCCCATGGGGCACTTGCGCTTTTCGTGGCATCGCCTTTGCTGATTTTGTGTCGCACATTCAGAGTTATAGGAATGACCCAGTGACAGATCCTATATTCTGACCCAGTGACAGATCCTATATTCTGACCCAGTGACAGATCCTACATTCTGACCCAGTGACAGATCCTACATTCTGACCCAGTGACAGATCCTAATTCTGACCCAGTGACAGATCCTATATTCTGACCCAGTGACAGATCCTACATTCTGACCCAGTGACAGATCCTACATTCTGACCCAGTGACAGATCCTACATTCTGACCCAGTGACAGATCCTACATTCTGACCCAGTGACAGATCCTACATTCTGACCCAGTGACAGATCCTACATTCTGACCCAGTGACAGATCCTATATTCTGACCCAGTGACAGATCCTACATTCTGACCCAGTGACAGATCCTATATTCTGACCCAGTGACAGATCCTACATTCTGACCCAGTGACAGATCCTAATTCTGACCCAGTGACAGATCCTACATTCTGACCCAGTGACAGATCCTATATTCTGACCCAGTGACAGATCCTATATTCTGACCCAGTGACAGATCCTACATTCTGACCCAGTGACAGATCCTAATTCTGACCCAGTGACAGATCCTACATTCTGACCCAGTGACAGATCCTACATTCTGACCCAGTGACAGATCCTAATTCTGACCCAGTGACAGATCCTATATTCTGACCCAGTGACAGATCCTATATTCTGACCCAGTGACAGATCCTACATTCTGACCCAGTGACAGATCCTTATTCTGACCCAGTGACAGATCCTACATTCTGACCCAGTGACAGATCCTACATTCTGACCCAGTGACAGATCCTATATTCTGACCCAGTGACAGATCCTACATTCTGACCCAGTGACAGATCCTACATTCTGACCCAGTGACAGATCCTACATTCTGACCCAGTGACAGATCCTATATTCTGACCCAGTGACAGATCCTACATTCTGACCCAGTGACAGATCCTACATTCTGACCCAGTGACAGATCCTATATTCTGACCCAGTGACAGATCCTATATTCTGACCCAGTGACAGATCCTACATTCTGACCCAGTGACAGATCCTATATTCTGACCCAGTGACAGATCCTATATTCTGACCCAGTGACAGATCCTACATTCTGACCCAGTGACAGATCCTACATTCTGACCCAGTGACAGATCCTACATTCTGACCCAGTGACAGATCCTATATTCTGACCCAGTGACAGATCCTACATTCTGACCCAGTGACAGATCCTATATTCTGACCCAGTGACAGATCCTATATTCTGACCCAGTGACAGATCCTACATTCTGACCCAGTGACAGATCCTATATTCTGACCCAGTGACAGATCCTATATTCTGACCCAGTGACAGATCCTACATTCTGACCCAGTGACAGATCCTACATTCTGACCCAGTGACAGATCCTACATTCTGACCCAGTGACAGATCCTATATTCTGACCCAGTGACAGATCCTACATTCTGACCCAGTGACAGATCCTATATTCTGACCCAGTGACAGATCCTATATTCTGACCCAGTGACAGATCCTACATTCTGAATACCCCGGTTATATTCACTGCATGAGATGAGATTACTCAGACAGAAACTACTGGCTGTTTGTCCTCGGTCACACATTCAGAGTTATAGGAATGACCCAGTGACAGATCCTACATTCTGAATACCCCGGTTATATTCACTGCATGAGATGAGATTACTCAGACAGAAACTACTGGCTGTTTGTCCTCGGTCACACATTCAGAGTTATAGGAATGACCCAGTGACAGATCCTACATTCTGAATACCCCGGTTATATTCACTGCATGAGATGAGATTACTCAGACAGAAACTACTGGCTGTTTGTCCTCGGTCACACATTCAGAGTTATAGGAATGACCCAGTGACAGATCCTACATTCTGAATACCCCGGTTATATTCACTGCATGAGATGAGATTACTCAGACAGAAACTACTGGCTGTTTGTCCTCGGTCACACATTCAGAGTTATAGGAATGACCCAGTGACAGATCCTACATTCTGAATACCCCGGTTATATTCACTGCATGAGATGAGATTACTCAGACAGAAACTACTGGCTGTTTGTCCTCGGTCACACATTCAGAGTTATAGGAATGACCCAGTGACAGATCCTACATTCTGAATACCCCGGTTATATTCACTGCATGAGATGAGATTACTCAGACAGAAACTACTGGCTGTTTGTCCTCGGTCCACACATTCAGAGTTATAAGAATGACCCAGTGACAGATCCTACATTCTGAATACCCCGGTTATATTCACTGCATGAGATGAGATTACTCAGACAGAAACTACTGGCTGTTTGTCCTCGGTCACACATTCAGAGTTATAGGAATGACCCAGTGACAGATCCTACATTCTGAATACCCCGGTTATATTCACTGCATGAGATGAGATTACTCAGACAGAAACTACTGGCTGTTTGTCCTCGGTCACACATTCAGAGTTATAAGAATGACCCAGTGACAGATCCTACATTCTGAATACCCCGGTTATATTCACTGCATGAGATGAGATTACTCAGACAGAAACTACTGGCTGTTTGTCCTCGGTCACACATTCAGAGTTATAGGAATGACCCAGTGACAGATCCTACATTCTGAATACCCCGGTTATATTCACTGCATGAGATGAGATTACTCAGACAGAAACTACTGGCTGTTTGTCCTCGGTCACACATTCAGAGTTATAAGAATGACCCAGTGACAGATCCTACATTCTGAATACCCCGGTTATATTCACTGCATGAGATGAGATTACTCAGACAGAAACTACTGGCTGTTTGTCCTCGGTCACACATTCAGAGTTATAAGAATGACCCAGTGACAGATCCTACATTCTGAATACCCCGGTTATATTCACTGCATGAGATGAGATTACTCAGACAGAAACTACTGGCTGTTTGTCCTCGGTCACACATTCAGAGTTATAAGAATGACCCAGTGACAGATCCTACATTCTGAATACCCCGGTTATATTCACTGCATGAGATGAGATTACTCAGACAGAAACTACTGGCTGTTTGTCCTCGGTCACACATTCAGAGTTATAAGAATGACCCAGTGACAGATCCTACATTCTGAATACCCCGGTTATATTCACTGCATGAGATGAGATTACTCAGACAGAAACTACTGGCTGTTTGTCCTCGGTCACAAGAGCGACAGAGGTCGTGGGAAAGGCAGCACCCTTGTTTCTAAGCAAGGTGTGAATTACGCTCTGACAAAATGTTGTCGACTTCTAAGCAAGGTGTGAATTACGCTCTAACAAAATGTTGTCGACCAAGATTCTGGTACTGGCATACGCTGCTGAAATTGTCCGCAGAGAGATGTTTCTTGCACGATCAAATTCCAACAAAAACTTCTGAACTGGCTGTCGAGAAAACGATGTTCCATCCGTGTTCAAAACTCTTGTTGATATGATTTTAGATGGACCTGGACCTTCACTGAAAACAAGAAAACAAACTCAAGAAGAAGCTGCGTGGAACCGAAATCAATCACAAGCAACACAGACGATTCTCAACGTCTGACATCTAACATCAGAAAGTCTGCACTAAGAAATCTTCAGAAAGTCGTTGTCCCCATTCTAAGGAAAATGAAACACCAGTTCCCGTATTTCTGGGTAATGTACTGCCTTCCACCTTCTCTCTGCTTTCACAACATATGTAATGCACTGCTTTTCCATGTTCTCTGTGCTTTCACAACATATGTAATGCACTGCCTTCCACGTTCTCTGTGCTTTCACAACATATGTAATGCACTGCCTTCCACGTTCTCTGTGCTTTCACAACATATGTAATGCACCGCCTTTCACGTTCTCTGTGCTAACACGACACATGTAATGCACTGCCTTCCACGTTCTCTGTGCTTTCACATCATATGTAATGCACTGCCTTCCACGTTCTCTGTACTTTCACAACATATGTAATGCACTGCCTTCCACGTTCTCTGTGCTTTCACAACATATGTAATGCACTGCCTTCCACGTTCTCTGTGCTTTCACATGTTGATTAATCACTGCTGTCCGTGCAGTTCCGTTCCAAGCTATCAAATGCTCATGATCCTGAGCATGGTTTAGATATTGCTTACATCTTTAATTTGGTAATTTTCCTCTTTTTGAACCCTTACGATTATTGGACACAGTTTTTCATAAATGTGAAGAAAAACAATAGCTGAAAAAATCGTATAACAATCATATTAGGCCCATAAGTAAAGCAACCACTGATCAAAACAATCGACCATGACCTGGATTCAGGGAGCGACCACGCCCACAAAGGTCAAGCAAAGGCCAAAAGTATTTGCCTATATCAGTTCTTGAATACAACTTAATAACAAGTATATCCACAGCAAATTCCGCGCGTCTACCCCTAAAAGTTACACTGCTCCTACCATTACCTTACACTAACACACATCAGCTGAGAGTGTTATAGTACTTAAAATGAAAGAAAAAATATACAGTATTTGCTTCTTTTTGAGGAGAAAAATACATCAAGGCGTTCGACAAATGCAGTGCAGAGGCAGAGAAAAGGAAAATCAGTAGGAGGGTTGTTTTTTTTTTTTTTTTTTTTTTACTTTCTTGGTAACAGTCATAATTATGTTAACTGCATAAAAAATAGCTGACCATGAATAATGCATTTATACAGATAATCAGACTCAGGAACAGAGTATAAGCCAATCTACAGTGTTAACAAAGTAAGTACTACAATTAGCAACACATAGAATAACCCTTTCTGCTGTGTGCGCCATAGCAGACGAACAAAGCAGTGAAAAGTCACTCGTAATTATATTTAGAGACTTTGACACTGTCGTAAGCGATACTGATTACGGGAAAGAAACGGAGAGAGAGAGAGAGAGAGAGAGAGAGAGAGAGATACAGAGAGAGAGAGATACAGAGAGAGAGAGAGAGAGAGACGGACAGACAGAGACACGGACAGACAGAAACTGACAGACAGATAGAGACAGAGAGAGGGAGATGCGGAAGACGCTGCGGTGATAGTGAACATTGAAAAAACTTCTTCTTTTTTTAATGCTCGTTTATATATAAACATTGAAATTTGAAAAAAAAAATGGTACGTTTGAGAACACGTTCTCACCCATTCGAAAGGATCAACGGCTTGCACGAACTGATATTGTTGGCTATTTTCGACTATGATTGATCGTGTGTTCTTGCCGGTGAACCCTAAATACTTCACTTTCAACTCGAAGGTAACTCTGGCCCTTCTGAATGTTCCTTATCGTTACTATGGTAACAAAACAACGTCAAAAAGAAATTGAAATGTTTAAGTTGTTAGTTTTAGGCCAACGATTAAGAAATATACGACCTAGAAAATGAAAGGGTGTTTGATTGTCTCCACACACACACACACACACACACACAGAGAGAGAGGTGGGTGAGAGGGAGAAGAATATACAGTGCGATTCGACACACAACATAAGACAGGATGTAGAACAACAGTGCAACAAAATACAACATAACCACTCTGCACGACAGAAATTTGTTTGCGTGACCGACAAAAGCTGTGCAAAGGGAGGAACGTGCATTCAGTGCAAACATCAATTAAAACCACGTCTACCAGTTTGCGTTCGGTAATCAGTTGGTTGAGAATCAAGAGAGGGAACAGAAACATAAGGGAAACAACTGTTCAATTGTTTTGCTATCAAGAGAGCTTCTGTCCCTTTGATCGAAAGCTTGTACCCCGCTTACTTTCATTGTAGTCCGTTTTTATTTGAGCATTGCAGATCTACTCGGCCCTGACCTAAGTGATGTTTCCTGGGTTTGATGCCTTTCATTTCGTGTGTGTGCTTTTGTTCTGCAGTTCTTCCTCTGTGTACCCGCCATCTCACGATTGTTATGCCTTTTCTTTTATTATTTCTCCATCACTCAAAAGAGATCATGAGGATAAATCATTGATCATTGCTCATTGTTCCCTCACATTGTCTGTCTGTTTGGAATGAACACAACATGCTGGAAAGGCCTTGTAAGTCTTGTGAGTCTTGTATGCATTCTGTTGGAACCACAGCCCAGCTAGAAAGCAACCGCCAAAGGCAACCGCCATTTTTCCGATTCTATCACCTCTTTTGTTTGTGTGTGAAAATATCAATAATCGTAATAATGTTTCACCTCGTTTATTTGTGTGTCAAAATATCAATCACCGTTATAATGCTTCACATCTTTTAATTGTGTGACAAAATATCAATAATTGTAATAATGTTTCACATCTTTTATTTGGGTTTAAAAATATCAATAACCGTAATAATGTTTCACCTCTTTTATTTGTATGTCAAAATATAAATAATCGTAATAATGTTTCACCTCTTTTATTTCTGTGTCAAAATATCAATAATTGTAATGTTTCACCTCTTCTAATTGTGGGTCAAAATATCAATCATCGTAATAATGTTTTCCCTCGTCAAATCACTCGCCTGACCTACACACGGGACCAGCTGCTGGCTGGCAGGGAGCGACCTTCACCCCTTGACCCTTCGCTCAACGTGACACTGCGGCGTCTCAGGATTGGCCGTGACCTTCCTCACTGTCGCACAGCACGGGGAGGGAGGAGGAAACGGAGGACGATACCTACAGTCGGTAACGTTGCCCATCTCTCTCACCACTCTCGCCACAACCACACTCGCTCAGTAAACTGTCGCAACTTGATTCAAGTGCCTATGGCTCCTCGCACACAAACAACAATGAACATTTCGCTGACACTTTTCAATGCTCAGTCACTTGGTAATACTTGTAAAAAGAAACGATCTGCCGTAAATGACTTTATACTCTCCAATGATATCGACATTCTTTGTGTAACGGAAACGTGGTTCAAGGAAAGCGGCGATGAACCAAAGCTACGTGACCTCGCCCCAGCTGGCTATACCACCAAGTCCTTCCCCCGCCCCACCACGACCTGCGGGGGCGGAATCGCATTCGTCATCTCGGATAAGCTGCTCCCCTATTGCTCTTTTGACTCGTCTTTTGATTTTCAGCATCGGACCTTTGAACTTGTTCACCTGAAACTGTCCCTACCTAGCGCTCCTGTCACTAACATTTTTGGGATTTATAGACCGGTACCCAGCAGAAAGAACAAATTTACGCCCAGCATGTTTGTCAACGAACTTCCAGACTTTCTTGAATTTGTAAATGACCTTCCAGGAACATTGTTATTGATCGGCGACTTCAACTTCCATTTCAATAAGCCCACAGTTGGATACACGCCCGAGGTGTTAGAAATTTTAGATACTTTCGGACTCCAGCAGTCCGTGAATGAAATGACGAACAAACAGGGTAACATAGTAGACTGGGTAGTCTACAGAGACAGTGATCATCTTCTCAAATCCTCAACCGTTGACGATAACCTAGCATCGGATCATTATGCTGTGAAGTGTGAATTAGATATCGTTAGGCCCGCCGTGCCAAAGACGTACAAGGAAGTTAGGAAAATTTCTGCTATCGATATAGAGGCTTTCAAATCTGATCTGAGCACGGCCATACCGAGCGAGCCATCGGCCTGTCAGCTGACCTCTGCCCTCCGTGCCATGCTTGATAAGCATGCTCCAGTTAGCAGGCGCTTGATCACTGATCGCTCGCTGTGTCAATGGCACAACACAGTGGGTCCCGAGTTGTCCGAGGCCAAGCAGGAGAGGAGGGGGGCTGAGAGGCGATGGCGCGCCACGGGACTGACTGTGCACAGGGAAATATATCAAACTGCGAGAAATCATGTTACTGACATTGTTCATCAAGCAAAAACTTTGTTCTATTCTTCAAAGATATTGGCCTGTAATACGGCCAAGCAACTATTTAATGTCACAAATAGTCTCCTAGGCAAAGTCAGCAACTCCCCCCTTCCCACCATCTTCCAAACTCAAGAGCTCCCTCAGAAATTCTTAGAGTTTTTCAATGGAAAAATTGACACTATCCGTGAAAAGCTAGATTCTACTGCACCTGTACATCCTCTGAATGACAAAGTTTACTGTGGACCTCCTTTGGCTTGTTTTAGTCCTGTTAGTCAAGACTATGTCAAAAAACTTTGCGATGCAGCCCTAAATCATGTGAACTTGATGCCATTCCCACTAACTTGCTCTTTCAGTGCATTGATGATGTCCTACCCCATCTTACTCATGTTATCAATACCTCTTTGTCCTCTGGTCACGTTCTTGAAATCTTCCGGTCCGCAGTGGTACGTCCATTGATCAAGAAACCTTCATTAGATAAAAATGTTTTAAAGAATTATCGGCCTGTATCAAATTTGTCATTTCTATCAAAATTATTGGAGAAGATCGTTTTGGAACGAATTCTAGAACATCTCGAAAAGAATCACCTTTTGAATCCTCATCAATCTGCTTACAGACAAGGCCATAGTTGTGAGACAGCACTCCTCCGTATAGTCAATGACCTCCTCTGCGGGCTTGACGATGGGAACGTTTCCTTATTAGCGATGTTAGACCTCTCTGCAGCATTTGACACGATCGATCATAATATTTTGTTCTCACGGCTTCAAACTTCCTTTGGATTCAAAGACACAGCTCTCGACTGGATTATCTCTTACTTGACTGGACGGACTCAGACAGTGTGTGTACAGGGAAGATACTCAGACAGTTCTCCTCTTAGGTACGGTGTGCCTCAGGGTTCTGTACTTGGGCCAGTCCTTTTTGTGCTGTATGCTAGTCCTGTGTCTGACGTCATCAGTGGTCACGCCATGTCGCATGAGAGCTTTGCTGACGATACTCAGCTTCATCAGTCGGCTCCCATTGCTGAAACTGACTCACTGATTTCTCGGATGCGGGGCTGCATTGCAGACCTGAAGGACTGGATGACAACCAACAAACTACAACTAAACGACGACAAGACGGAACTCATGTTCATGACAAAACAGCCTAACCATCCTTCTCTGCCTTCAACTGTCACTATCAATGACTGTGCTGTCTCTGTCTCCACCTCTGTCCGCAGTCTAGGGGTCATACTTGACCAATCCCTCTCCTTTGAGAAACAGGTTTCAAATATTTGCAAGATTGCCTATTTAGAACTAAGAAGAATCAGCTCTGTACGTTACCTTCTCTCTACAGATGCTACAAAAACTCTCATTTGTGCATTTGTCTTATCTAGAATAGATTACTGCAACTCACTTTTGGCCGGCCTTCCAAAATACCTGATAGAAAGATTACAGCGAATCCAAAATCATGCAGCCCGAGTCGTCTGTAGAGCAAGAAAACATGCTCACATTTCGCCTCTCCTCCACTCTCTTCACTGGCTATCTGTCTCAAACCGTATCTCGTACAAAATCTCAACTCTCACTTTCTCTGCTCTCTTTGAAAATGGACCTTCTTATCTGTCAGATCTCCTTAAAATCTACACCCCCTCTCGACAACTACGCTCCTGTGCTGACGACCGCCTTCTGCGAATGACTCGCTTCAGGACTACTACTGGTGAAAGATCTTTCTCTTTTCAAGCTCCAGCGACGTGGAACAGACTGCCAGACTGTCTCAGACATTCAGATTCTATCTCTTCTTTCAAGTCTAAACTTAAAACCCATCTATTTTCTCATAATTAGTCAATGCTGTGGGGAGAGGGGGGGGGGGGGTACAACCAAACTCATAGCCGTCTGGGCCTTTTCAAATGTAGCGTATGTGTATGTTCTCTATTATATGTATTTGTTGTATGATCGAACGTTATAGGATTAAGTTTTTGTAGCGATATTTGAAGAATAAGTGAATGTCACATTGGTAGGATTAGGATTTGTTAGTTATTGTAGTAATAGTATTTGTAGTTGGGTGTAAGGTGTATTATTGTATATGAGAAGGGTGAATGTAGTATGACTTTGTAAAGCGCTTAGAGAAATTCGTTTGATTAAGCGCTATATAAGAAATCATTATTATTATTATTATTTTACCTCTTATTTGTGTGTGAAAAATATCAATAATCATAATAATGTTTCACCTCTTATTTGTGTGTGAAAAATATCAATCATCGTAATAATGTTTCTCCTCTTTTATTTGTGTGTCAAAATATCAATATTTGTTTGTCAGAATATCAATCATCGTAATAACGTTTCACCTCTTTTATTTGTGTTTTTTATATTAATCATCGTCATAATATTGCTATATGAAGTTTACAAATCCAGAGCGAGGTGACTCAATATCCTGCACAATTAATGATAATACCACCATACGGGAAAATAAACTGTAGCGAAATGAAATACTTGCACGAGAAAGTATGACTGTATATTGCAACCTAAACAAGCACTTAAAATCTGTATAACTACTCGTATTATGAAATTAGATACGTCATTATTATTATTATTATTGTTGTTTTGTCGTTATCATCATCATCATCAGTGGTAGTAGTAGCAGCAGCAGCAGTAGTAGTAATAGTAGTAGTAGTAGTAGTAGTGTGGTGACGGTGGTGGTAGTGGTGGTGGTGGTGTCGCTGTTGTTGTTAAGCGCGCTTATACAGCGTCCATCCTCGGCTAGAAACCAAGCTCAAAAGCGCTTTGCAATCCGCACTCTCGTTTACACAATAGGCTGCCTACCTTGGTAGAGCCAACTAAAGAGCTGCCTGCTGGCGCCACATTCACTCGTTTCCTGCGTCATTCAGTCTGTCAGTCATTCGGTTTTTCATTCATACTTTCATTCTTTTGGTGCATGCTTTGTGTGCACGTGTCATCCATTCCAACGGCCAAACTGGTCTTCTCTTCCGACAGCTGGTGATAGAATTTTACATTTGTGCAAAATGTAATGCATGTGTCAATACACGGAACCTCGGTTTGAAGTTTCATTTGAAGGACTTTGGAGGAAGTTGAGTCAGAACCAATCTTAACTCCGAGGGAAAAATCCCCCAGTACCGAAACACCCCGGCGAAGATTCGAACCTTCCATTCCAGTCCACGAAACTAGGTGTAAAACTGGGTGCCAGAACTATAAGTTGCCTAGTGCCATTGGTGGCAAAGGAGCCGCTTCTATCGATTCAAAATACGAGTTTCAGATTCAAATGGGAATCTGGGTGCACGGTGACTCTTTCTCCCGTGATGAAATAAACACACGCCCGTCGCACCAAACGAATGCTGCTTACATTGCCGAATCGCCAGCAGAAATGACAACACAGACCACACTGAACAAACAAGGAGACATCCCCCAAAAAGGATGTTCCAAGCTTACTTTAGATTTCCTTTCATACCAATGAAACAGGTTATCTGCATTTGTTACTGTTCGTCCATGTGTTTGTTTGACTATATTCAAGATCGCAAAAGCTGTGCCA
This sequence comes from Conus canariensis, assembly GCA_033310375.1. Taxonomy (NCBI): domain Eukaryota; kingdom Metazoa; phylum Mollusca; class Gastropoda; order Neogastropoda; family Conidae; genus Conus; species Conus canariensis. Next base: position 60,157,753 of record CM065729.1, read on the forward strand.
GTCTCGAATAAATGTTAACTTGCATTTAATCATGTCTCTAGTTGTTGCTGTGTAGATGTGTCGGGTACAAGCTTGAAACACGGCTGATTGCGTTGGTGCACCCTAGACATCGGATGGTGGTACACCATTAGCTGTAATTCTGTGGTATTCTTACCACCAAGGATTTATCTGCGCTCAATACGAACTCCCTTATGCAAAAAAAGTGTCTGACATAGCCGCACATTTTCTTTAATATAAATTAAATATAAATTACCAAACGAACGAAAAATAAGCTTCCATATGTAGAACAGATATATATATATATTCATTTGAGGTAAAACTGGTACAACCTTTCGCAACTGATCATAGTTCAAGCACCCAGAGCACATGGGCTGCGACTCTCCTCATTTGTATTGTTAGCATGTGAAGTTATTTGCAAGCCACTACTTTTTTCCATGGCACAACAATAACTGAATATTAAGATTACAGTTGATTTTGATAATGTATGTGGCAGTATGGTCAATTTACTGATCAACACCATCATAATCATCCTCATTCTATCTCGAAATTCTACGTCGATGGTGTTTACATTTCTTGCTGGTGGTGGTGGTGTATGTGTGTGCGTGCGAGGCGTAAGTGCAATACGTGCGTGTGAGTGCACGCGTGTGCGCGAGTGTGTTCTAGAGTCTATGGGCTTGTTAGTTGCGTGTACAGACTTTGACATTTCCCGTCAAGAGTACGAATCTTTTAAGTCGCATATTTGACATACTTACTTGAACAAACAAGCTAATAATTTAATACAATTTGTACATCTTACGCAGTAGAAGAAATACTTTGGAAAAATGGAATAAACAGTTTTTAAAAAGATGTATTTTACACCCCAGGAGACTCCACACGCTGCCGTCGGTTTAAGTCAGCCTTTGTGATGAGGCTCCAGAGAGGTTTAAAATAACTCCGCATACACAGAGGCTCCAGAATGTTTCAGCTTTATACACTGCACATCATTCGAAGATTGGAGTATGTCATGCGAACGCCTACAAACAATCAAACAAACAAACATCAGAAAAAAAAGAGGTTAAAAGGAGACGCCCCTTTCATCTAGAGCTGAATAGCTGAAACCAGCAAAATTCTGGCCTTTTTTGGAACAGTTTTGATTTCATTCGTTTTCATTTGACGTTGCTTTTTTCCCCTGTTGACTGCTCAAGATTTTTTTCTTTTCATTTTTCTGTAGACCACCATAGCTTTTTTGTGTATTCTCTAAAGATTCCACTGTTTGTTCATCCTAATATTTGTTTTACAGTTCTTTTCATCGGACACAGGCCTGCGGAGGTCAACGTTTCAGTGACCTTCGCTTGATTCTGGACAGAACGCTTCCTGTTTACATCACTGTGTGGTCACGGCGAATATCCGTGTGTGGGTTCAACGCTGCTTTCTCTGGCTTCAGTTTCAGTTTCATCAACGAGGTGTCACCGCGTGCGGCCTAGTCCATATACGCTGCACCACATTTGCTATGTGTCGAGAGTCACACCGCGATTTACAGCTGATGGATAAATCAATTAAGAAGCGGTTTAAGACGAGCGTCTCATAGATACGACTTAGAGATGTCTGACCTATGCATTAGCCCAACGCGCTGGACAGGCATTGAGTATTTACCTATCATTGTCTGTGCCACTGGTGTGTGTGTGTGTGAGAGAGAGAGAGAGAGAGAGGAGAGAGAGAGAGAGAGAGAGAGAGAGAGAGAGAGCATGGGTGGATGGGCACTTGCCCATGCGTATGTGAGCGCCTTTGTGTGTGTGTGTCTGTGTCTGTCTGTGTCTGTGTCTGTGTGTGAGCGCGCACGTGTATGTGTATACGTGTGTGATCTGTGGACTTGTGTGAGCATGCTCCTGTATGCACTGTGAAGGATTTCTGCTTTCTCTGGGGAGGGTACATTGCTGAGGTTCAACGCCATCGATTGTCCTGTTTTCGTGTATTTTTGTAATCCACCCAAATATTTCATTTCACAGACCTTTTCCAGGAACTGCAGACCCAGGCTCATTATCATTGTTGTTGTTGTTGTTGCTGCTGCTGTTGTTGCTGCTGCCGCTGCTGCTGCTGCTGCTGCTGCTGCAGCTGCTGCTGTTGTTGTCGTTGTTGTTTAGAGAACCTATACAGTGTCTATTCTCGGCCAGAGACCACACTCTCATTTACACAACAAGCAGCCTACCTGGATAGAGCTGACTGAAGAGCTGGTTGGTCAAGGGGCATTCTGATCAGAGGGCCAAATCATCTTAACTGTCTGCTGCTGGATGTGCTGGTAGGCTGGTGTTGGTTCCTACCGTCTCCCCGAATGATCTCATTTCCGATAATGTGTCTTCGCGTTTCGATTTCAACTCTCTGGAAACACCTTACTTCACAGATGATTTTTCTTTTTTTCCCTGGGCTTTTGTCAGTGTGCATGTCGACACTGGTACGTCTGTCTACCTTGGCAAAAAAGAGTGTGTTGATCGGCTGAGGTTTGGCGTGCATGGGGATGCTGGGGGTGTTTCAGTGTGAAATTACCGTAGATTAATACTAGGTTAATTAAACAGACACCCAGACAAAGGGAGAATTGGGCTGTGCTATGGTGAAGAATTCTCCAGAGTGGAGTGTGCACAGAAAAAGAGGGCAGTTTATTTACGCACAGGAATGTAACACGATTCAATGCAATACTATTCAATACAAATGTAATGCAGAACAATACAGTACAGCATGATGTATTCCAGTGCAATGTAACACAATGCTACACACTGCAGTACACAGACACATCTCAGTATCTTCTTTCATGAACGTGTCAAACTTCGTGTCATGGGAAACACACTCGCTGAAACTCTCCACAAGGGCACGCTTACTCACGCTGGCTCTGCCACGAAGCAGATACTGTTGTCAGTAGGAGAATTTGATAGGGATATCCCCCGTATGCTGGATCAGAACTGGCCCCTCTGAACACCACCGAAGTGAATCAGCGGCGGTGGGGCAGTGTCTCCTCTGGTGGGTTGCCTCATAAAGATCAGAGTCCCCGTGAACTGCTAACTTTTGCTGGGTGTAGACGTGAACTGGAAGGACAGAATGGATACTGTCGGAGAATACCGTTGCAGATAGTGTAAGGGATGTGCATGTGTGTGTGTGTGGGGGGGGGGGGTTAAGAATGGGGTTGAGGGGTGGGTGGAGGCACAGAAGATAAGACAGAGTAAAGTGTCTACTTACTCACACGCAGAATCATCAACAATGCCAACAACAACAGCTAAGTGTAGTGAACAAGAAGAGATTACCGACTCTTTACGCTTTTTTTTTTCACATGTCTTTCTTTCTCTTTTTTTTTTCGTCGCAGAAACACACACACACACACAACACACACACACACACACACACACACACACACACACACACACACACACACATACACACACGTTCTCACAACATCATTCCTCTGTGTACGTTTCATGCAAATGTGCACCCACTGCTTTGATATTGTGCCTCGTTCAAGCCATTCCTCTTCTTCCCTCATGTGACCATTGCAGCAGTGAAACACTCTTCCTTGTACAGAATCATTGACAACGAACTCGCATCCTCGCTACATATTCATGGCATTTTTGTTTTCAGAGAAATCTGTGTAATATTTAGAACTTGGAGACAACAGAAGACCCGAATAATGGGAATATATAACCCTCCGTGGGACATATAGGAAAATCTCAAAGTACCAATTATGTCACCACCTTTCGGGAAAATGATGCGCTAGTGATTTCCCCTTTTCTGCCATTTTGATTTTCTCTTTTGTGACCCCGTCACCTGTCTTTGATTCACAACGTCTTCACATGATTTGGTTGTTGTTGTTTTTTTGTTTGTTTGTTTGTTTGTTTTTTATCTTGGTGTCATTCATTATGAGACGCCGGCTTTTCTGTAATGTTCCGGTGATTACTTTATCAGACCGCAAACGTCACTGGCTGTTCGTTCTGCTATGTCTTTTTACCAGTATGGCATGTTAATGACACGGTCACAGTGTGTGTTGTTGTTGTTGTTGCTGTTGTTGTTGTTGTTGTCGTTGTTGTTGCTAATGTTCTTCTTTTACACTTTTTACATTCTTGGGGGCGAGAATCAAACGAAAAACTAAGCCCGCTAACGAAGCTTACAGATGTCAAAAGCTTATTTCTTCGCCCAATGGTGTGCACGGTTATTTTGATGAATACAGTGGCTTGAAGGGTAAATAAGGGAGTATAAGGAGACGGCGGGGGGGGGGGGGGTAGGGGAGCGAATGACGGTAAGGTAAGGTAAGATAATGTTGCTTATAGCCCAGCCGACCGCAAGGGGCAATACCAGGGCTGTCACCGCGTTGAAGTCACACGTTGAACTCACGAATTATTCATTCACACGACCCTTTAAAAAAATCTTCTAAAAACACACCCGAAATGTTGTTAAAAAAATCTTTCCACTGTAAAATCTCAGATCAGATGAAAAGTGTTAATCTCTTTCAAAAATTCAAAGATCACATCAGGTGGAACATCTCTGAACAAGGTTTTCATGGAATCTGCTGTAAAGTGTTTATGTCTCACATCATGCAAGTCCCAACACTCTAAAAGAATATGTTTCACTGTGAGTGGCACATGACATGGAATGCACCACGGACCTTCTTCACTCTTTAAAAGGTACGATTGAGTAAAATACGAATGGCCGGTGTGCAGCCGGCATAAAACGGTTTCTTCCTTGCGACCATCAGAGGTAGATGAGAGGAATTCTTTTAAGTTTAGACGGATCTGGAAGAGTTTGTTATCCGTCTGTGTATTCCAGTCCTCCTGCCAGAAGTCTCTTACATAATCATTAACTTTCGGTTTTAGATCTGTGTAGGGGATAGATATGTCAGACAGTTTTCCTGTTGTGGCATTCTCGACCAAACGATCAGCCATTTCATTCTCTCCGAAGCGAATGACGGGACTTTCTCCTCTGTGGAGTGACAGTCTTGATAGGGCTTTGTCTTAGTTAGGTTGTAATTAAACGAAAATTGGAAAGAAAAAAAGAAAGAAAGAAAGAAAAAACAACAACTGAAACTACCAAGCAGAAAGTAAGGATAGGTTATTCCGCTTTGGCTTTTCACTCTCGTTGCCTCCCACCAGGTGCCGCATGGCACTGGCGCTGTATTACCTCCTAAGCTGTCTGGAATTCGAGTGCGTCCCCCACACAAAGTCGGAGGAAATGGAGGCTTTCTGCATAGCTCATTTCCCGTGGGTCTGCTGCAATTTCCTGTCCATGGGAACACTTAGGGCTGTGTGGATTGTCTTGGGATGAGCCAGCTGGCAAGCGTCCCACTCGCATGAGAACTGTCTTTTGTGTTTCCGGCAGATTATACTGACGGGGTCTGTTTTCTCTCTTTCTCTGTCCGTCTGTCTGTCTGTCTGTCTGTCTGTCTGTCTCTGTCTCTGTCTCTCTCTCTCTCTCTCTCTCTCTCTCTCTCTCTCTCTCTGGCTGGCTGGCTGGCTGTGTGTGTGTGTGTGTGTGTGTGTGTGTGTGTGCGCGCGCGCGAGCGCGCGCGCGCGCGCGCGTGCGTGCGTGCCTGTGTGTGTGTGTGTGTGTGTGTGTGTGTGTGTGTGTGTGTGTGTGTGTGTCCGCCTCTCTCTGTCTCTCCGTCTGCCTCTCCGCCCGTCTGTCCATCTCTCTCTCTGTCTCTCTCTCTCTGTCTCTTCTCTCTCTCTCTCTCTCTCTCTCTTTCTCTCTCTCTCTCTCTCTCTCTCTCTCTCTTGTGTGTGTGTGTCTGTGTTGTGTGTGTGCTGTGTGTGTGTGTGTGTCGTGTGTGTGTGTGTGTGTGTGTGTGTGTGTGTGTGTGTGTGTGTGTGTGTGTGTGTGTGTGTGTGTTTATGTCTGCCTCTCTCTGTCTCTCCGTCTGCCTCTCCGTCCGCCTCTCTCTCTCTCTCCCTCTCTCTCTCTCTTCTCTCTCTCTCTCTCTCTCTCTCTCT
>CM065729.1:60168694-60193694 GCA_033310375.1 Conus canariensis
CCGAAAAGGCAGAGGCATCAAATTACCACTTTCCGCGGTCACTGAGGAGAAACAATCAGGTTTCGAAATATCGGTATCTGACCAGGAGTTATATGCTAGTGAGTTTCCTCCCCATTGGAGAATGTCTCCTCCTTGGAGACTATAAGCTTGCTGAAGGCTCATTTTGAGAAGCATCTATTTTATTATTTTTTCCCCATTCACTCACTCGAGCCACATACTGTTAGTTAGGCAGAACTATCTACCACTGCAGATATGAATGCTTATCTCCCCCTATTTCTTCAATCTAAGACATAAGAGCAAGCTTTGTTTATAATTGAGTAAAATATATATATATATATATATATAAACGTAAATGTTTGTGCATGTGTGTGTTTGCGTGCGCGCGCGCACGCGTGTGTGTGTGTGTGTGTGGTTGACCTTCGAAATTGTATTTCATCATTAGTAGCAGGTCCCAGCATGACTAGAGTCGGCAGAATGATAAACTGTCAACACATTTGCCCAGCCACCCCCAATGTAAAGTTGTCACTAACACGTAACATCTGATATTTCGAATACTGTGCAAACGTTTTGTTCTTGTCAGGTGTTCGTTCTTTCATGATGAATGATACATATTTCTGTGTGTCCCTGAAATAGAAAAGATAACAAACACATTTTTATAAGCAAAGTCCTTTTTTCATAACATAACAGATTTTATTTCTTTTCTTTTGTCCTTTTCTTAAAACTCGAAAAACGGATAGTAGGAAAGAAAAAGAATGAGAACAAGAGAGAGAGAGAGAGAGAGAGAGAGAGAGAGAGAGAGAGAGAAGGGGATGGTGGTAATGGAACAGGGGAGGGAGCAGCGCAGGGTGTCAAGGAGCGGGCAGGAGACTGAGCATAACACGAAAGTAAAAACAAACAAATAAACAAAAAAAAATCAGCATTACAGCAAACAACGCAATAAAAAAAAAAAAAAAACTGACACAAAACATCACGCATGGCTAAACCCTGAGGGACAGTGTTATTCCCACACCTACTACACACCCTAAGGCGCCAAACAGCGTCGACAACAGCCGGCCTCCCCGCTCAGGGCACAACACTGGCAGTTCACGCTCCCCAGCACGTAGTCCGAGCCCCTGTATGACGTCATCACTGCGTCATCCGACGTCACGGGACCACCCCCAGACCGTTTCCCGTAACGCTTGGTGGTCATGCTGCAAGCCGCGCAGCAGCCAGTGTTGGTCATCCGACTGAAATAGCAGCAGCTGCAGCCGCTCCCTCTCTGGAACCTCCTCATTGGTTCGTAGGCCCGCTTCTGCGCCGCTGCCATGCTGTCCTCTTCCCTATCCGTGACATAGTCGCTAGGAACTAAGAGTCTCAAGGCCAGACATCGCTGACAGCTTTCTTGGTCATCGGTCAGCAGGCAAAGTCCGCAGTCATCATCGTCGTCGTCGTCGTCGTCGTCATCGATGGCGGTGAAGATGGGTGGAGCGAAGCGTTTGACGCGGTGGTTGCCGCCGTGGGGTCCATCGTGGGAGGCGCCCGTGTTGCTCAGGAGGAAGGCGGTGGTGGATGGGGGGGTCAGGAGGATGAGCATCAGGAGAGGTAGAGAGAGCATCATCATTAGCCAGACAGAAGTAGCGGCTATGGCACTCCTTTGTCTGCCCAAACACATGTACACACCTTGTTATCTCTGAAGGGACACCGTATGAGAGACAAGACAAGACAAAAATACTGTTCACAAAAGAAAACCGGGAAGGGCACATGAATATTTACTATTCTATTCGTCGGAGTTCCCAGTGCACACGCGATTTTGCACACTGCACGGTCGGGAATCTACATATCCGCACACACTACTCACACTTGATGTTTCTGGTAACATATCGTTCCTTATCACATGCAAAAGATGTATGACTTTTGTAAGTAGATTCTTTTTCTTTGGATCAAACAATTCGCAGAACTCATGTGTGTTACAGTATGTTCTAGCGAGAGATCAGAGGATTTCTTACATCAGTAAAAAACAAAAATTACATTTATAGACGTAGTGAAATTCATCGCTTAGCTCTGACACATAACACAACTGACAAACTCTATCTTCTCTTGTTATGTTATACATCAGCCTCTGTGAATCGATCATCTATGATTCAGTTTCTAAAATACAAATTTGTCAACAGTGACCGTTGTGGTAACACATATAGATAGTTTTCAGGATGGAGGACATTCTTGAATAGTTGATAATTACAGAATACGTTTGTGTGTTACTATCGCTTATGTATTTTTGGATATACTGGTCTTTCAAATAGCGCCATCATTATTTTCATTTATAACCATTTTTAAGTCATTTCAAACTGTTCCAAAAGCCCAAAAGCACTCAGTTTTTGTTTTTGTTTTTGTTTATCGTATTTTTGTTCTCTTTTGTTTTGTTTTTGTTTGAAATGTACACAAGTAAATTGATTAGTAATCTCCAGTTCGATTTAAGTCATACATGAATCGGTATATGATGCTGGAGAGTTCGTTGACAACTTTTAAGACTACTAGCTAGTAAGAAAGCATTCTACCTTTAGTGTACACTTTTGGTGCGAGCAGGCCAAATTCCACATAAACCATGTTCATTGAGGTTGACCTATTTAAATCATAAACTGTTTGACAGAAACAGAGCAGGAGTTTACTAGCTAGGTTAGTCATATTAGGACACCATACTTCACAACCTTACGTAAGACTGATCAGCTGTTAGTGAATCAAGAAACACAACAGGGGTAAACCAGAGAGAGTGAACATTTATCTCACCCACTCTGATCCAGGTCTAAGGTTCATTGATCACCCAGAAGAAATAACCTCGGTTCCTACCTACCCTGGGCATGCCTGGTAGTAGACAAACACCGCAGCCCAGCACAGGATCAGCAGGTCTACATAGAAGTGGATCAGTCACCAGCAACAAGAGAGAGATCAACTATTCTCTCCAACATCAGATAAGTTCTGATATTCCAAGTGGACTCCAACTCAACTCATCCAGAGCTTTTCCTCTCTTAATGATGAAGCAGTGGAAACCAAAACAGCCTGAACTGACTTTCTGAAATTGATTTGAATATTTCACACTTGTATAAAAGAAAAGTAAAGTTGATGTGTCAATGACACTTAACTTGTGTCAGCTCTTTATTGTTCGTTTAGTATTGAATGTTTGGACTTATCTTTAATTCTGTCTCTCGGAGCTACAAGTACTTTTAAGTGTACAACCCAAAGGAAAATTATTCCTGAGCCATTCTTGAGTAGTTTTAACAATCCCGAGAAAAATACAAATTTCTTTCAATGACTAGTACTGGAAAGTAGCTCCTTCCATAACTAGTTAGAGAGAGGGTGGAGGTGAAATTTTACCGTAACTCCAACACAGAAAATATCCTTAATCCTTCCCCTAGAGGACACACCTACCCACTCCCAACTCACGTCACAATATATTATTAGTAATGTTATCATAATTATTATCATCTTCATCACCACCTCCATACAACAACAGCCACAATCATTCTGTCAGATCGTTATATCTGAACATCCGGTTGCAAAACGAGTTTCCGGCATTTTCTTGTAAGTGCAAACATAGCTCAGATATCCTTATCATACCGATGTCTCTGGGCAACGTTAAAGTTATAATTGCAATTAAAGTAAATATCCATACATTGAAACCTAGATTCAACTTCATATTTTGTCTATTATAAGTATATGTAGACAGGCTTTTAATTTTAATCCATGCAAAAACAACTTTAATTTTGTTACCGTTAAGTTTTAGTTTTCGTTACAATGATATAGCATTTATAACTTTCTGTGTAAGTCTTCAACACATTCAGCACAAACTGAAGTCTCGTCTGTATATGACAAGGAAAACATCTTCAGCATCACACTTTTATCGACATTATCACAACGGTTTCTACATATTAAAACTTGCGGAGTCATGTCATTCTTTTCATAAATAAGTGCCTGGAAATCATTCAGGTATACATACAAATAACTGTGGCGATAACTTGTCTCCCTCGCGGACGCCAACGAAACAATGGAAATAATCAAAATATTGATTTCCTACCTTCACGCATGACGTGGCATAAGTGCACATACCTCTAATGACATTAGCACTTTACCATGAAGACCACCTCTCAAAATAGAACAAAAGTTGACGTGCCGGTCAGTTTCAACACTAGTGACGTATTTCTACCAAAGTACCCCTCTCTCTCTCTCTCTCTCTCTCTCTCTCTCTCTCTCTCTCTCTCTCTACACACAACACACACACACACACACACACACACACACACACACACACACACACACACATATGCATACGCATACACACGCACACATGCATACAAGAAAGACAAATAGACAGACAGGCAGACAGACAGACAGACGGAGGGACGGACGGACAGGCGGACGGGCTGACGAACGGACGGACGGACAGATGGTAAGACAGGTAGGTGGGAGAGAGAGAGAGAGAGAGAGAGAGAGAGAGAGAGAGAGAGAGAGAGAGAGAGAGACGAGAGAGAGACAGAGACAGGTACAGAGACAGACAGACAGACGAACAAACAAACAGGCAGACAGACAGGCAGACAGGCAGACCGACGGACAGACAAACAGACAGACAAACAGACAGACACTATTCTTAAAAGTTGATGGTGGGTAAGCGGAAGTGGGCACGCCTGACAATTATTTCCTCTCCCAGTCGCGAATCCTATCTGTGTATTTCCGTTGACGTCTTAGTAATAATATCCCCCGAAGTAGAATGCCGATCATTTTGCAGACGAATTTGAACCGGACGAAAGGACAGAGCTCAAATGTGCTTGGGGGGGGGGCGGGGGGGTAAAAAAAAAAAGTATATATAATAAAGAGAAAAAGAAAAGAAAGAAAGAAAAAAAAAAGGTAAGATGCCTACCCCCATGTTTTTTCCCCTCTGCACGCTTTCTATGTTTCTTTTTACTTCTTCATTTCCTCCTCCTCCTCGTCCTCTTCCACCCCCTCCCCCTCCCCTCCCCGTCCCCACACAAGCAAGCGAAAGAGCACCATGGAAACCCCCTCCCTTCCCGCCCTACCCCCAACCAACACCACTCCGCCCCACCTACACTTAGGATCCCGGATATGCGTTTTAAAATATAACATTTTCATAGTCCCCACAATCAGGAAACGTCATTTGTCCATTTCAGGAACATTTTTATGGTCCCGACAATCAGGAAACGTCATTTGTCCATTTCAGGAACATTTTTATGGTCCCTACAATCAGGAAACGTCATTTGTCCATTTCAGGAACATTTTTATGGTCCCTACAATCAGGAAACGTCATTTGTCCATTTCAGGAACATTTTTATGGTCCCGACAATCAGGAAACGTCATTTGTCCAATTCAGGAACATTTTTATGGTCCCGACAATCAGGAAACGTCATTTGTCCATTTCAGGAACATTTTGTATAGTTCTTACAATCAGGAAATGTCATTTGTCCATTTCAGGAACATTTTGTATAGTTCTTACAATCAGGAAATGTCATTTGTCCATTTCAGGAACATTTTGTATAGTTCTTACAATCAGGAAATGTCATTTGTCCATTTCAGGAACATTTTGTATAGTTCTTACAATCAGGAAATGTCATTTGTCCATTTCAAGAACTTGAAAATTTGACTATTCAACAATTTCCAACAACCTGTCCGTTTGGTCGGTTTGTGTGAGTGGGAGTATGTATGTACACTTCTCTGTGTGTGTGTGTGTGTGTGTGTGTGTGTGTGTGTGTGTGTGTGTGTGTGTGTGTGCGTGTGCGTGTGTATGTGTGTGTGTTATGTGTGTGTGTGGTTCTCTCTGTCTCTGTCTCTGTCTGTCTCTGTCTCTCTCTCTCTTCTCTCTCTCTCTCTCTCTCTCTCTCTCTCTCTCTCTCTCTCTCTGCTGGATCCAGTTTTATTCTCAGTTGAACTAACTGATGTTCCTTTTCATCTGAAAAAGCTCTTATGAAGAGTTTGCCGATGAATCTACTCTTCACTGTAAAGACAAAACCTGGATGGAAGAAATCCTTATGTCGATTCATCCAATAAAAATAAGTTCATGCTAACTGCTAACAGATGGGGGGAAAAGCACGCCAAAACATGAAAGCTGTTTACTCAGCTTAAAAAATAATAGCAAATGTTTGGGTGAAGTTGATCTCACTAACTACTTGGTTTCACTATCGAGAACAATCTGTCTTGGTCCAAAATATACCTGAACTCTACAGAAAGTATGCAATGAAGTAATTCGACAATAAAACGATCTTTTCTATGAGTGTATTAAGCCAGAGGTAGGTAATACATCAACATACTGGGACCTAGCGACTGACAATTGCTTAAGCTTACACTAGTTTTTACCAAGAATACCTTTTTCACCCCTCGGCCTAATATCGATCTTTTTATGTCACCTTTAACTTGCTTGGTCTAAATAACTTTTATTTCAGAAACAAATAAACAGAATACCTTCATAATTGACAGGACGAATGAGCAACAACAAGCCCTAGGCTTATACTGTGCTCAAATAGACATTTACAATATATTGGCGGTTAAATACATTCACAACATACTAAGCATTTCACTTCGTGCTTGGGATTTTTTAAGGAAACATTGAAAAAGAAAAACAAAAACAAACAAACAAACAAAAAACAACAAAAAAGAGCCAAAAAAAACAGTAGCAGAAAAATAAAATGAATAACATGAAAAATGGGAGGAAGGGAGTGGAAATAGCAATCACGTCATCAACAAGAATATGTGAACACTTTACAAACATGAGAGGAACTTGTACAATAACGTAAAGTAGTTTAGGGTAGAAACCATCTTTTCCATAAGTATTGTGTTGAAGTATAGTAGTTCAATTTGATTAACTTTTTTCCTTTTTTTTTTTCTTTCCCCTCTTTTCTTTTCTCCTTTTCATTTTTTTTCCATTTCCTGTTATTTTTAACTTGCTTGGGTGGTAAATAGACCTGTTCCGGAAAGAAATCAGGGGAAGATAAAACCCCTTCCCTTTGCAAATAGAGTCACCTTTTCTCGGTTTATGGGTCAAAATTATTCCGCTATTTGTGCATGCGCCATTTGGTAGACAAACGTCGCATCAAACCCAAGACATGTAGATCTGAATCATTAGATAATAATAATAATAACAATGATGGTGATGATGATGATGATTACAACGATAACAACAACAACAATAATAATAATAATGATAATGATAACAATAATAATAATAATAACATTGATAAAAATAATGACGATCAGAAGTGAAGTCGAACTATTTGTAACACAGAATGTGCATTGTATTGGCGTTGTTTCACTCCTGTATGTTGGTATTCCCTCTCTCTGATTGAACCTTTAAGATGCAATAGGCCTGCTCCGAATAAAAAAAAAAATCTGGGGAAGATAGAGCATGCATCTCCGCTGCAAGTACAGTTACCTTTTCGCAATTTATGGGCCAAACAAACAGATCGAGAGCAGCAAATATCGGATTCCAAGGTGACACCAGTACAACAATCGCGATATTGACTATATTACCACCGCACTGTTTCACATAATTTTTTTTTTTTCAATTTTCTGTCCCTGATTGAACTGTTAAGCTGACAGATGAGGCAAATTTGTTTTGGACGTGTCCATTAACGACATTTGTCCGATGAAAACGGCAGGGTCGCTTTGCTGAACGCGAACTCCAACACAGAGTAGCTTCCCTGCAAAAATCCGAACATCGTCTATTATGGAACGAAATGCGGGAGGACTTCAAAATATAAATTCGGCTTATTTTCTTAAAAGAACGTTCTTAAACAACAAAAACAACAACAACAATAATAACAATGATAATAATGATGACAATAATAATAATAATGATACTAATAATAATGACAATAATAATAATAATGATGATGACAATAATAATAATACTAATGATAATAATGACAATGATAATAATCAATTGATAAAGAAAGAAACAAAGACATGACTATCTAATGGAACAGTAACGTACACTCAATACTTTAAATTTGTGTTTAATGTACAGTTAATGAGCGACTTTTACAATTTTTGCATCCAAAGATTTTGCTCTCCTCTCTCTCTCACGTTCACTGCATTTTTAAAATAATGCTGTAAACTATTCCTGCCCCTTATGCAGAACTGAACTAGAAACCGAGGTACATTTTGTGGTCAAACGTTCTGAATATGCAGATATTAGTGAACAATACGTCCCTAGAGATTACATCTGGCCATCATGTTTTCAGCTTTCCCTTGTTCAGTCTTCAGTTCACAAACCAACCTTGCTGCGTCTTGTTTCCTGCATTTGCAAAACACGTCAGACAGATAACTCACAGAAAGCTGCTTTGTCATCTGTTCTCTGCGGTTATTTGTGTAAAATGATATATCAAAATGTTTCCTGAAGATTGGCGACTCAATGTTCAGTATGTTCAATCTCTACGCAGAGTGTTTTCTATCGTCTTTACATTTCTGTGAAATGTTGCTGTTAGTAATCAGTTGCTATTACGTGAATTTATCTGCCCATTCACTTGGTCATGTATGTAGTAGTTTGGTCGTATTTGGCTGTTGAGTTTCAGGATAATCGTTCCAATGTGTGTACTCATCTTTTGAAATGGTTCTGTGGCCTAATCCTCGATTCATTCAGGCTAAGGTTAAGACATAAAGATTCTCTCTCTCTCCTCTCTCTCTCTCTCTCTCTGTGGTGTAAGTTGATCTTACGAGCAGGCTAGGCATCTTGTGCGCTGCTCCTTGCAAAAAAAATCGCTTTTTATTAATTACCCATAAAAATCACGCACATTGTCTTATCACTTCCTTTATTTATATATATGGCATTGTCTTATACGCAGCAATAAAGAACATGTAACGAGCGGGATCGGCTCATTGTGAAACTTACGGTGCTGAGGCAAACGCCATGCAACAATATTTTCAGAAGATGGACGTTTCATTCAAAATCTTGCAACAAACGTTTATAACCAACCGGCGGAGGATATCGAAAATTTGTTAAAACAAGCGCAGCGAGAGAGGGAACACGCACAGCAGCCTCGATGCTACAGGACAAAAATGGAAAAAGGTTCCGTCTTACATCCGTCAGTGAACCTAGAATAGACACAGGAATCTGCTCAAATGGACGCCAAATGCTGCAACCTCAGAATTCTTATTTTTCTCATATATTTAATCATTACTTGGCCTATCATCGACAGGGCCAGAGGATAGAAGCTGCAGCACTATAGACCTACCATCAACAAGGCCAAGGAAAGAAGCTGCAGCACTATAGACCTACCATCAACAAGGCCAAGGAAAGAAGCTGCAGCACTATAGACCTACCATCAACAAGGCCAAGGAAAAAGAAGCTGCAGCACTATAGACCTACCATCAACAAGGCCAAGGAAAACACCCGCAGCACTATAGACCTACATCAACAAGGCCAAGGAAAGAAGCTGCAGCACTATAGACCTACCATCAACAAGGCCAAGGAAAAAGAAGCTGCAGCACTATAGACCTACATCAACAAGGCCAAGGAAAAAGAAGCTGCAGCACTATAGACCTACCATCAACAAGGCCAAGGAAAGAAGCTGCAGCACTATAGACCTACCATCAACAAGGCCAAGGAAAACACCCGCAGCACTATAGACCTACCATCAACAAGGCCAAGGAAAGAAGCTGCGGCACTATAGACCTACCATCAACAAGGCCAAGGAAAACACCCGCAGCACTACAGACCTACCATCAACAAGGCCAAAGAAAGAAGCTGCAGCACTATAGACCTACCATCAACAAGGCCAAGGAAAACACCCGCAGCACTATAGACCTACCATCAACAAGGCCAAGGAAAGAAGCTGCAGCACTATAGACCTACCATCAACAAGGCCAAGGAAAAAGAAGCTGCAGCACTATAGACCTACATCAACAAGGCCAAGGAAAGAAGCTGCAGCACTATAGACCTACCATCAACAAGGCCAAGGAAAAAGAAGCTGCGGCACTATAGACCTACCATCAACAAGGCCAAGGAAAGAAGCTGCAGCACTATAGACCTACCATCAACAAGGCCAAGGAAAGAAGCTGCAGCACTATAGACCTACCATCAACAAGGCCAAGGAAAAAGAAGCTGCAGCACTATAGACCTACATCAACAAGGCCAAGGAAAAAGAAGCTGCAGCACTATAGACCTACCATCAACAAGGCCAAAGAAAGAAGCTGCAGCACTATAGACCTACCATCAACAAGGCCAAGGAAAACACCCGCAGCACTATAGACCTACCATCAACAAGGCCAAGGAAAGAAGCTGCAGCACTATAGACCTACCATCAACAAGGCCAAGGAAAAAGAAGCTGCAGCACTATAGACCTACCATCAACAAGGCCAAGGAAAAAGAAGCTGCAGCACTATAGACCTACCATCAACAAGGCCAAGGAAAAAGAAGCTGCAGCACTGTAGACCTACCATCAACAAGGTCAAGGAAAGAAGCTGCAGCACTATAGACCTACCATCAACAAGGCCAAGGAAAGAAGCTGCGGCACTATAGACCTACCATCAACAAGGCCAAGGAGAGCAGGAAGCACCACAGGCCTGCCATCAACATGACCAGAAGATAGAAGCTGCAGCACTATAGGTTCGTTATCAGTAAAGCCAGAGGAAAGGAATAGCACTATTGGATGAAAAGGAAAAGAACTGCGTGAAGCTATCAGAGACAGTGAAACGTCTGATTACCACCGGCCCTGTAAAACAAAACAACAGTTACTGACCTGCGATCGTCCTTGCTTTTGGGGTGCACATGCTCAAACTAAATCAGGTATTATTTCTCCAGACAACAGTATCCACCCTTAACAGACTTAATTAGGTATTATTTATCCAGACAATAAAATCCACCCTTAAACTATCAGGTTCACTGTCCCACTTGTTCCAATAAATGATAGGCATCACTGGGGTGATGCTGGGTTTTAGGGCTGCCATTTTGCTTTGCTGGCTGCTGTGCCTCGATGGTATGGCATTGCATCATAGGCCACACAGTGGTTGGTCCGCTCCTTTTGGCCTCTTTCTTTTGTGAACCGCTCGCTCTCTCTCGCTCTCTCTCTCTCTCTCTCTCTCTCTCTCTCTCTCTCTCTTCCCACCCCCGCCTCTCTCTTCTCTCTCTCTCTCTCCTCTCTCTCTCTCTCTCTCTCTCTCTCTCTATCTATCTCATTGCTCCTGATACCATGATGTGCGGGTAGCGATGGAAATGGCACCTTTCGTTCTACAGACCTGGGATCAGCGAAGGCCGTGGTGTAGGTGTAAGCGCCTTTGCACGGGAGTGTCGGAGTGCAAGGCTAATGAAAAACTAGACTTGCTTCGTTACAACGCCGCCACCCCAACCATCGGTTCTACCATCAGAACGCGTTACTAACATCGTCAAAACTAGCACTGTAGCTGGTAATACAAAGTAACTGTTGATGATCACCATCATGTCCCTGCTTCATCTCGTATATCTATGTATCATCGTCATCATCATCATCATCATCATCATCATCATCATCACCATTATCATCATCATCATCATCATCATCACAGTATTTACAGACCACTTCATCTTGAACAAACAGGAAATTCAAAGCGCTCGTACACGTCATATGTACATACATACCGTAACTTAAAAAAATCAATTTCGGGAAACACAAGAACCAAGAAAAAAATTATAATAGAACAGACGGAAGGCGGAAAATGAGCGGGGAAGGGGAAATTCTGGAGTTCGCTTGAAAAAAAGTCCAGTGTTGTTTTTGACAAAAGAGACACAGGAAGCTTGTTCCAGGTATGTTGACCAGAGACAGATAAAATAGCAGCGTCTGATAGTTAACTGTTTAAATCTAGGGATTCAGAAGCAGAGTGGACCTGACGGAAACGACGAGAAAGGGATGGGATGACAGGTGAATACAGTCACAGTGGCAGGAAGGTGCTGAGATGTGAAGGCTTATAAAGCAGAAAGTATTGATCTTATAGTTAATGCTAAACGAGGCAGGCAGCCAGTGAAGAGACTGCAAGATGGGAGTAATGCGATTAGATCCTACCTTTCCCAGAACAAGTCAAGCAGCAGAATGTCATACTCTTTGAACGGAGTGGATGGATGACTTGGGCAAGCCAGACAAAAGGCGAGTTATGGCAAACGATGCGAGAGAGACAGGGAAATGACATGGTTAGAAGAAGCGTTGATAGACAAGTATTTCGATGCGCCGTAACTTGTTTTGAATAGTGAATATTTGCTTGTACAGTGTGTTGTCGAAGATAGCGCTCAAGTCCTTGACCGAGACAAGGGAATGGAAATTGATATATTGCCAAGTTTGATCGAATCAAGTGATTGAAGAGAGATTGTGTTTGACTCTTACAAACATGTCTACAGTCTTGTCGGCATATAACTGTAACTTGTTTTGAGTTATCAATCTTTTCATGTCAAGGAACCAGTTAGATGTTTCTTGCAAACGAGAGATTTTTACGGAGGAATGTTATTTTTTTCTAAAATGGGGTATCGCTTGCGTAGAAATGATGAGTGGCGTTGTAATGGCTGATAATATCCGCAAAGGGGTTAGTGTATGGTATGTGACAAGAACACTTATGTAAAATGTGACCGATTATACCCGACCAAAAATAATACATTTACATATGGCGACAACTACATAAAATGTGACTGGTCATATCCGACCAAAAACTGTAGATCCATATAAACATATGGCGACAACTTGGTCTTTACTGGTCATAAGCATCTGACTGCGAGTACAAAATGTTATGGAAATACGGGGTGACATTCTTTACCGCGACGTCGGGACAGACTGTCACCGGGTGATATTCTTTACCCGATAAACTAATATCGTCGGCAAACAATTTAATTGTTGCCTGGTTTCATTTACAATGTCGTTAATGTATAACAAAAACAGTAAAGGACCAAGGACAGATCCTTAGGGAACACCTGCTGGAATTCTTTTCAACTCGGGTTTTTCGCTTTAACTACTGATTGTTGTCTGTTATGTAGGTAATCACGAAAAAAAGTCCAGTAGTTTCCCTCTGATCCCCACCGCGGCAAGCTTTAGTAAAAGTCCTCTATGCCAGACACGATCAGAAGCTTTTGATATATCAAAGTAGATTGTTTGTGTTGTGATCCCACGATCAAAAGAGGAACAGAGATCATTATATGTGTCCAGAAGCTGGTTGACAATGGAATCGCCTGGTGTAAAATCTGATTGCAAAGGAGTGATGACTTCATTTGTTTTTAAAAATGCGTATACATGTTCGTGGACACATCTCTCCAGAAGTTTACCAACACAGCTAAGGAGCGAAATCGGGCGGTAATTATTACACAACTCTCTTGGTCCTTTTTTGTGAATAGGTGAAACATGTCTCTCTTCCACAGGGACAGAAATTTACTTTCGTTCAGGCATTTATCAAACAACTAGGTAAGTGGACTAGCTATAACATTTACTGCACATTTAAGTAGTTTGTTGTGGATGAGGTCTGGACCAGGTGATTTTGTCTTGTCGAGATTTCTAACAACTGATATGATATCGTCTTCAGTAAGTACAATTTCATTAATTTCATAGTTGGCAAACGACATCTTTGGTAGTTCGTCATCGTCGTTGTCGAGAGTAGATTGTTCTATGAAAACTTGTTTAGTATATAGGCTTTGTCTTTATTAGAATAATACATTGTGCCGTTTGACAGTAAAGGCGGAATGTCATCTGTGTTAATGCCCTTTTTATTGAAAAAAGAACGAACTAGTTTCCACCAGTCCTTTTGGCCAAGGGTTAGTGGATCTGATGCCTTGTCATCAATCTCTTTATAAAACTCAGCCTGTCGTTCTCTTTCTTTTGCTGTGACATAATTCCGAAATTGCCTAATTGCCTAAAACTGTGCCAGTGTTCAGGCAAATCCGTTCGTTTAGCTTTTGCATGAATATATATTTACGCTTTTCCATCAAGAGTCATATTTCATCAGTCATCCAAGGTACATCATTTGGGTAGACTGTAATAAATTTGGTTGGCATACATTGCTTAGCAAGACTCATGAAAGTATTAGTAAAATGCTCAACGGTTTCGTCATCAGTTCTCATATTTAAAACGTATTGCCAGTCAACAAGTTGTAACAATCGACAAAATTCGTCTCTGTTTAGTTTATTGTAGTTAAATATAGTTCTTTTAAAATTGCTATTGTTTTTAATCATGTTTTTAAGGTGCAAACATGGAATACTGTGATCGCTAAGGACTGCAGGTAAGACTTGAGTTGATTCAACTAAATCGGGGGGTTGATGAGGTCTAGGCAAGTTGATGTAGTGTCGGTGATTCGGGTTGGTTCAGTAACAAATGGTGAAGACTGTAACTGAATGATTTCTGTTAGGTGTTGAGAGAGGTTGTTCAGGTAGTCTGTGTTTAAGTAACCTAGTACAAAGAACGGTAGATATGTATTATTTACTTTCCTAAAACTGTCTCTCACAAGATCCCAACAGCGTATCAGCGCATTGGGTGGACGATAAAAGGAACCTATTAGAATACTCTTCTGGTTTAGTTTGGTTTCAAGAAGAAAACATTTCGGAGTACAAGGTTGCTATATCTCATCTGTCGCAGTGTACATGTCAGGGTGCTAGCATACATCACACGTTTTGGCAGTGGCAGATGCTAAAATCACTTCTGAGATTAGATTAGTACCGTGTCTCACACACGTGTCTCCTGTGGAAATACCATTGTCGATGGTCGAATGGAAAACGAAACCTTCTTTCTGTCAACTGATTAGATTTGTACACCTGGCAAACTGAGTTCAATAGACAGCCATCAGCGCATCACCTTCATGTGGGGTCGGATGTTCGCATTCTTTTGTTCTGGTCAACGTCCGGTTTTGCAGACATGTGGTCGCATGACTGGAAGTACCGTATGTGAATTCTTTTATAACGGAATATCCGCGCGTGCATTCGCGCTCCTGAACACACACACACACACACACACACACACACACACACACACACACACACACACACCGGGTATATAAACACACACATACATACACCACACCTGTTCATAAAGACACCACACACACCACACCACACACACACACACACACACACACACACACACACACACACACAGGGCATATAAACACACACATGCACACACCACACCTGTTCATAAAGACAACACACACACACACACGCACACCAACACACACACACACACACACACACACACACACACACACTGTGGATATGACAATATGACACATGCACATGCACTTTTCCTTGTTCATAAAGAACACACACACACACACACACACACACACGCCCGACGCCCGCGCGCGCACACAAAACTGTTCATATAACGCGTGCGCACGCACCAACACACACACACACACACACACACACACACAATTTCTAACATAAGCCCCACACCACACGCACGTCACACACACACACACACACACACACACACACACACACACACACACACCACACACTCACACACACACACACACACACACACACACACACACACACACACACAACACCACAAAACACTAAACCAAAGTATACTAACCACCCCACCACAATCATGTGAAAGATAACTCTGCCCCATTCCACAATAACAGGAAGTGACGATTGAAACACTTGAACAGCTGCCTGAACGCTGTCTTATCAGACCATACACCCGCCTCCACACAGACGAGCCAGAAAACGCCCCAGGGATTGAGCTCACTCCTACTCGTCACTTATCTATAGAATGCTGGGCTTGACAGAATGGTAGTCTTGCTCGTGACTGGGCGGAATGTGATACGAAGCGAATGCTTGTACTTGTTAAACAATGTCTAACGTGTTCCCGATAAATCATACGCTGGTATTTTTATCAACTCTTCGAGTTTGCTAGCTGCAACAATATTGTGCACGCAAATACACTCGGTGAACCCAAAGACTTTCGACGATGGCTTGGCACGCACCTGAGGGAACACGCCACAATCAAATTAATTACAGTCTGGTGCAGAATCGGTTCCTGATCGGGGACCAAGTCAGCAACAACAATTCCTTTTCCAGATGCAGATGGAGGCAGCGACCACGACATGTTTATGATGAACTTTAAAGTCAGGCTGAGAAAAAAAAATCCCAAGCCCACCAGACTATAGTTCGACCTGGACAGGCTGAAGGATCCCAAAGTTGCTGAAGAATTTAAGGCAACAGTTGGAAGGAAATTTGCTCCTCTGTTAATAATAGATATAACAACAGTGTGAAAACACTGACAGCTTAATTTAACATATAATGACAGAGGCAGCCAAGCACATTCTTGAGGGAAAGCGTCGAAAATAAGAGCCGCGGGTAGCAGGTGAAAATTTTCAGATGTGTGACAAGAGAAGAGACTTCAGGGAAAAGAAGTATATTCCCACAGGAGCTGCAGCTTACAAAAAAGTCCCCAAAAAGATCAGGAAGAGCATGGAAGAGGCCATAGAAGACTGGGTTGAGAACCACTGCACAGAGATAGAGGAAAGTCTGGAGAAGAACGACCGTAGACGAGCGTTCAAAACTGTGAAGGGCCTAACAAAACAAAGACGACAGGTCATACCACCAGACAAAGCAGAAACGCTTCAGAGAAGAAGATGACATATTCATGAGGTGGACAGAGTACTGCTCAGACCGCTACAACTACCAACACAGACGAGACCTCAGTGTAACAAAATGCCAAGGATCATGAAACTATGATGACTTTCCAGTTTTAAAAGAAGAAGTAGAAACAACTATTAGAATGTCATTAATGAGAGAGTGGCTGGAATTGGCAACGTTCCTAGAGAACTGATCAAGAACGGGGGATAGTCAGTGACTGACATCCTCACTAGCATCTACAACAAGATTTGGCAGACTGGTGAACGGCTAACACCTTGGACACAATCCCTCATCATCACCCTTTACAAAAAAGGCAATTTGCAACTATGACAGAATTCCAGAACGATAAGCCTGATCAGTCACGTAAGTAAAATGATGCTAAAAGTTATTCCAAACAGACTGAGACCTCACGCAGGAGAAATAATCGCGAAAGAAGAAGCTAGCTTCAGGCGCGGAAGGAGCACAAGAGAAGAAACATCCGCGTGAAAAACACAGTCAGCATCAGCAAAACATCTTCCACGTCTTCATCGACTTTAAAAAGGCCTTTGACCGCGTGTGGCATGATGCACCTTGGGCCACCATGAAGAACTACAATATGGGCCAAACGCTGATTCAAACCATCCAACAGCTATAAAAACAAGTCAGCAGTGCGATTTTTGTCCAAGAAAGAGTGGAAGACTGGTTTTACACATCCGTTGGCAAAGGTCAAGGCTGCCTACTGTCCCCTACACCGTTCAACATCCTCCTTGAACGTATAATGACTAACGTCCTGGAAGATCATATCGGCACAATTAGTATTGGAGGGCAAACAATTACCAGTCTCAGATTTGCTGATGACATAGACGGCCTGGGAGGAAGTGAAGATGAGCTGGCTAACCTGGTGCATCCAGATATAGTATGGAAATCAGTGCCAAAGAAAACAGAAAGAAAAAAGTATGCTGATGAGAAATAGTGACAAACCCCTCAGGACACCAATCAAAGTCAATGGTCAATAATTTAAAACAGTCAAAGAGTTCAAATACCTTGTTGTCAGCATCAGCCAAGACAGATCCAAGCCAGAAGTCCACGCAAGAAGTGTGCTGACAACAGCTGCGATGGCAAGGTGAAAACCAATTTGGGGAGATAAAAGGGTCATCCTCCAAACCAAACTGAAACTGTTGCATGCTCTCGTTGCGTCAGTCCTATATGCATGCGAGTCATGGACTCTAACAGCAGAACTCCAAAGGAAAATCCAAGCTGCAGAAATGAGGTGCCTCAGGACGACCCCTTGGCATTTCAGACACTGACCGCATCACTACTGAAGAGGTGCGTAGAAGAGTGGGTCAGGAGATGGGTCACTATGAAGACTTGATGTCAACCATAAAAAAAAGGAAATTGAAGTGGCATGTCCACATAACCAGCTTGCCAGGCCTCTCTAAGACCATTCTACAGGGAACGATACAAGGTCAGAGGAGAAGGAAACGCCAGAGAAAGAGATGATTAGACAACGTCATGGACTGGACCGGCACAAGCTCCGCCCACACCCAGGTGCTAGCCAACGATCGGGTCAAGTGGAGGCTTCTTGTTAGACAAACACATGCAGTGCCCCTACGACCCGATCGGTTATGGGACAGGTGACAGACGACAAGTGACTTTTATCAACTGGTCAGGATTTGGGGTGTAGAGTTGGGAGTAGGGACACACACACACACACACACACACACACATACACACACACACACATGCGCGCGCGCGCGCAAACGCACGCACGCACACACACACGGGCGCATACACGAAAGCAAGCACACACACACACACACACACACACACACACTCTCTCTCTCTCTCTCTCTCTCTCTCTCTCTCTCTCTCTCTCACACACACAACACACACACACAACACACACACACACACACACACGCACACACACATACACACACACACATACACACACGGGCGCATACACGAAAGCAAGCATGTACACACACACACACACACACACACACACACACACACACACATACACACACACATACACACACACACATTGCACGAACGTATGAGCGTACATACACACGCAAGTACCACTCTTCTCCCACTCATGTGCGTTTCAATATTGATAATAAATTTCGAAAACGTTTTCAAACTGTTCTTTGTATAGGCCTACAATATATTGTGATTCTTGTTTTCTTGTATTGCAGAATGGCGTGACAATGTTTAAAAAAATATGTATAATCCGGAAAGGGGTGAAACAAGAAGTGTTCAGGGAGGTTGAGAAGAGAATGGGGTTCTAAGAGAGGAAGAAAAGAAAGTTTTGATGATAGAGAAAGATGCATAATTTTTTTTTTTTACAAATAGGGGCAAGAAACAGTGGAACAACATAGGGACAAGAAAATGTCATCACAGTGAGCGAAGTAAGCATGGAGAAAAAATACACGGAATTACAGAAATCAAAGAAAAAGAAAGTGTTAGAGACAACACAAATGATGTTGTCGAGAGTAAGGGATTAGATGGTGTTACGGAAATAAAAAGATCACAAAGGGATAAGATAGCATTAAAAAAAAATTACAAGTAGGAGCACATGGTTTTATGCGGAAAAAAATGACAATGCGGATTAGTCAGTATTATGGACATAAAAAAACGACGATGCCAAAGACAAAGAAATCCGATTACACGGGAGATCGGCAGAGAAAGTGTTGTAAGCAAAAAGATTGCCAGATTGTTTTGATTCTGATAACACTAGCGTGGATGATAAAATACAAAGTCCGGATACCTTTACGTCAGCGCTGCTGAAAAAGAAGTCAAAACAGGTGTGACCCACAACAGTGTGTGTTACAGTAGTGTATCACACTCAATCAAATGTTGGTGTACGTGCAACGAGCACAGTTTTATGTCTTGCACTCAATGTTCGTGGCATCAGTACTTTATGTCTTGATATGGAGCGCTGTTTGATAAATATCATATATTTGTTCTGACAGTATTGACAGACTTAACATCCCTGTATTTACTATATTTGGTAAAACCATAAAGAAGTGCAGAAGAAAATCAAAAGGTCTTATTTATGTGTCAAGGACTATTTTGTTCAGTCCGTTTTTATTCTTGAATCAACTGACACAGAAGGTTAAGTCGATAGTATAAATATCAATAGGCACCATCGTGTGGATTATGCCTTCTGCTCTTTTGCATTTTAAAATCGCTAAGAAGATCGTAAGTAAAGATTGATCTTCGATTGTGTCCATTTCTTCTCAGAAGAATCAGATTATTTGAATAGAAATTCATTTCTGTTGCCTTAAAAAATGATGCGTTTTTGAAAATCGATGAATTTGTTTGCTTAGTGATACTAATGCACGCCCCTGCAGAGATTGCCAACAACTCTGATGATGATAACATTGAAGAGATATTACACAGTGACTTTGTGTAGATTGCCAAAACGTATTCTAATAATTTCAATAATAATATGGGTTCCAGTTTCTTGTGTTTGTTTTTAAATATTACGGATTTCTTAATACTGAACAGATGCATGGGACACAAGTAAAATTTCATCACAATGTATGTTTAGTATTTGAGTGTTACTGATTAGGTTGTACTCTTTCGTCTTGGTGTAATCGCATTAATGACTTTTAACATACTCGATTTCAGGATATAAATGGCGACTCAAACAAGGAAAAGAACTATCGTTTGCTTTGTGATCAAACTGTAATTAACAGAATCTTTCGAATTTGTTGTTTTGCGCTCACTGGACACAGCACGTGACGGATTTCGATCAATAAAAAGAACACAACGAGGTCTCTTTTTACAAAGAGGTGTTTTTTCATGAGATTTTTTTAAGTCTTGAAAGGGGATATTTTGCGCAGCTGCTTGGTTTGCTTTTGTCAAAATAAAACAACTGATCTGGTGTTCTTGCTCTGATGTTGGTTTTATGATTGTATTTTCAATGCTGAAGTTAGATACAATGTATTATTGTGCTGTGCATTGCTATGGTACCAAATCGCATCCTTCATTCAATCATATTCATGGTTGTTTACTACGATATGATGTTCACTGCGCGGTGTAGCCGTCACATATTTGTAAGATGATTGTTTTGTCCGTGTTCTTTAGTTTTATTAATAAGTTTGTCTTTGAAGAAGTAAAAACAATCTCATAAGAGTGAAATATTTTCTTTCAGCAGCTCACGAATATAGTTCTTGCATCCCAATCGTTTTCTGGGTGTGTGTAGGGACAGAGTGCTTCTAAATTCCTCCCCACGAAAAATGACCCGGAGAGGTTTTCCGAGCTGTCGAGTTGCCTATTAGTCTGTCTTGTCCATTTTGCCGCCATGCCTTATTTGTCTGTCCCATCAGTCCCGTCTCTATTTCCGCTTCCTGCGCGTGCTTTTCTGCGCCCAGGGCCAACTAATCAGTCTTCGGCTTCCGGTTATGATGGGCGGGCCCTGATGCTTTGTTGACATCGTGGCTGTGATTGAAGAGATCGGGGGTGGGTTAACGGTAAGGAAGATGAGGGAGGGGGTTACACAAGTAAAGATGTGATGCGCGGAAGGCTCTCTCTCTCTCTCTCTCTCTCTCTCTCTCTCTCTCTCTCTCTCTCTCTCTCTCCATTTGCCTGTCTGTCTGTCTGTCCGGTTTTCTCTCCAGTGCAAAAAAGTGTGTGTGTGTGTGTGTGTGTGTGTGTGTGTGTGTGTGTGTGTGTTTGTGTGTAAAAATGTGTCTATCTGTCTCTCGGTCAGTCTTTCCCTTTACACATCTTAACCTTTCAACTGGAATAAAGAAACAAGCACAACTTCGACCATGGCTCTGTGTATCAGGACTGCAAGCTATTGTTCTTTTCTTACTCATAGTGGATTGCTTCTCTTGTGTCCCCTTTTCATTCCCGCTCTCATTCCGCGCCTTCACGCAGAGTTCGTACTGCCGCAACCCCAATACTGGCCATCCACACAGAGCAGTGAATATCAGATCGGCGTGACAGGCAACCCACGGAGCAGATCCTGCACTGCTTCAGAGTCCCTCAGGGTGGGTTTTTTGTCGTTGTGTTGTTTTGCTTTTGGCAAAGCCTTTCTTTGTTCTAACCCCTACATCAGAATCACTCTAGTCCAAAGCCATCATACAGATGAAAGTACGATAAACAAACGAGCTAAGCAAACTTCCATCCTTGTCTCTTTCTCTTGTTTGCTGCACTTGTGTGACATCTGTGTGTCTGGGATATAAACATCATGACTTTTTGACTTCACTGGACTTTTTTTTCTGTGAAAACAAAATCTGGGTTATTGCTTCTCTGCCTTTGTGGCTCATTCAGCTGTGTTTGTTTCCGAACGTGTTCCGTCTGCTCCCCAGCGCTGCCACCACCACCACTACACCCCACTCCCCACACCCACCTCTTGTAGGAGTGTCTGACAGTCTGATGGTGTAAAGTGTTTCACCGACTTCTGGAGTTTCTGTGTCAGTCATTCCATATTTTCCCCTTTTCATGTTTTCTTGTCTGCCCTTCCTCTTCCATTTCCGCCTTTGTTCTATATTGGACTATTTTTGTTCCTATAATGTGGTACGCTTGTTATTCCTGGTACAGTTTATAACATGCTCATTGTTCTATTATTATCATCTGATATCAAGGAATTAAGAGTTTGGCCACTGGTGTTCATTGTGCTGTTTGCTAATGCGTCTTTTTCTCTGTCTATCGTTGCGTTGAAATAGTTTTCAATGACATTTTATTATTTAAAAATTCCATGCATAAACCTAAAATGAATAGCTGGGTCAGGGGCAAGACTTAGTTTCGTCTTCTTTGAGAATGTTAGTGTTACACTTAAGTATTGCGAATCGTTGTATGTACCATATTGGTGTATGTCCAAGGCTTTTTCCCATGGTATGTTGCCCGATCTCCTTGTCTAGCAGAAAGACAACCATAATAGTGCATCGTATGCGGCTACCATGGACAGCAAACTGAACTGGTAACTTTCTACAATGTCAGCTCATACTGTGCCGAAACTACGTTTCTGTAAAGTCAAACCTATCTTTTTACATTGCCAAACCCACATTGATTCGATCCGTGAAATGTTACGACCAGATAACTAATTTAGTGGACATCTGTTGACTCCGCCATATTCGACGGAAGAAAGACTTTTGAACTACATGTACTCCTCCCCCAACATGCTGTGTGTGCTTTGAACATCATTACTGCACCAACGTGTTAACGTTTTCCAGTTCGGGGACAGTAGCATCACATCAATCCCTCCCGCGGAAATTCTTTATTGTTCAGCCGCGGACTGTCGTCACTGTGTCTGTTTGCGGGGGGGGGGGGGGGGGGGGGGGGGGGGGGGGGGGGGGTCTGTTACTGGATTGTGCCCACAGCGACAATCTCCCGCTCTATCGCCCTCTTGACGTCCAGTTCTGTGCACGCAGTTTATATACCCAGAGGGGGTCCTCATCAGTCTTCGGTTTCCAGTTTCTACTGACGCGGTCACCAATTGGTCTGTTGGGAGGATACTGTGATTGAAAGGACTGGATGGTTGCTGTCTATCGGCTATGATTGAAAGGATTGCTTGGTTTCTGTCTATGGCTATGATTGAAAGGATTGCTTGGCTTCTGTCTGTCTGTCTGTCTGTGTCTGTCTGTCTGTCTGTCTGTCTGTCTGTCTCTGTCTCTTCTCTCTCTCTCTCTCTCCTCTCTCTCTCTCTCTCTGCGCGCGCGCGCACGCATGTGTGTGTGTGTGTGTGTGTGTGTGTGTGTGTGTGTGTGTGTGTGTGTGTGTGTGTGTGAATCGCGCATGTATGCGAATGTACGTGCGCACGCTCGCGTGTTTCTCTCTCTCTCTCTCTCTCTCTCTCTCTCTCTCTCTCTTCTCTCTCTCTCTCTCTCTCTCTCTCTCTTCTCTCTCTCACTAGTCGCGCGCGTGCGTGCGTGCATGCGATGGCGTTGTTTGTGTGTGTGTGTGTGTGTGTGTGTGTTGTAGTCTGATAATTTGTTCTCTTTTTTCGCATTTAATTACATTGCACTAGAATGTCTGTTATTTTTGCTCTATTGACATGTATTTGTCTGTTTACTATTTCATTTGGTTTGATATAACGATCTATCCGTGCAATGAAAAATGGGTCTTCTTGACTGCACCTTCAACGTGTACGGAAGCAGAATGAATTTTGATGAGGTACTGTGATGATTTGTAGTAGTGTTTTACAGGGGTAACTAGTAGAGCAATAGCTAATTTAGCCCACTAATTTTACTGTTGTAACATAAAGAATCTCTCTCTCTCTCTCTCTCTCTCTCTCTTTTGTTGTGTGTGTGTGTGTGTGTGTGTGTGTGTGTGTGTGTGTGTGTGTGCTGTGTGTGTGTGTGTGTGTGTGTGTCTGTCTGTCTGTCTGTATGTATGTATGTATGTATGCATATATGCTCTTTATGCAATCTATTAAGTCCTAAAAACAATAATCACATTTTCTTTGGAAATAGTATGCAGATAAAAGACAAATGTGGCCACCTTGGCACATACACGGTCTGATGTCTGCCCTTCATGCTTAACCCGAAGCCTCTTTGATCTCTACTGATATACTGTATCAGCACTACTACAGAGGAATCGATGGAGGCCCAAATCAACAAATACACAATGAAATGGCTCGGTGTCTCAACTGGTGTTGCTGACGTTGCGCGCAACTCACTCCACGCAAAGCTGAAGCCACCCTGAAATCCGTTATCAAGGCGTACAAAAAAGTAGAGGGCAAAGTTACTAGCCATTCTTGAGGACTCCGAAGCCGCGGTTGTGAGATCAATCCAGCCCAAGTTTAAGACTGGCAGAAAATGGAAAGTTATTGAGGCAATACATGTGGTAAAGAAAAACGTCAAGATCAGGGGAAATAACCACACACACACAAAACACACACACACACACACACACACCACACACACACACGCACGCACGCACGCACGCACACATACAAGCCAATAGTGAAGGACTGGGACCAGCAGAAATGACGTGGTGGTCCAAGATAACAGGCAAAGCAAAGCCAGACATGGTAAGGCAAGAGCTGAAGAAAACAAAGAAACAGGATTCCGAGAGAATCCAGAAGGCAGTTCAGCATGGCCAACACGGACAATCGACTACATGGAAGATACACACTCCAAACAAGTCTCAGCATGAATGAAATTTGGCATTTGGCACCTCTTATGATCAGCTTCTTCGTAGGATCTGTATATACGCTGCTGCCGTCGAATTCAAACCTGGTTAAAAGGGGGAAATCAGATGACCTTGCGGGTCTGTTCTGTCAGGACAAACAAACAATGAAACGTTGTCCTGAGTTCGTGCAAAGCAGCGCTAATCCGTGGTACACGCGCAGACACACTTAAGAGCTTAAGGAGATCGCACATGCTGCTAACACTGTCAGAGAAAACATTACACCACTAAAAGCTTCAACAAAGACATTCTACACGGCAGGAGACCACAAACCATGACTTGAAACAGCTGTGATATTTAGGGCATGCA
>CM065729.1:60201194-60211194 GCA_033310375.1 Conus canariensis
AGACTAAAGGCATACTAAGACTCATAGACAGAAAGATGAAAAGAGGAGTCAGTTACTCCCACTAGTAATACAAAGCCGAAAGACTACAGACAGATAAACAGATACTCACAGAAGAAAGATGGATATCAGTAACACCGAGCCAAATCAGCAAAGACAGACAGACAAAGACTCAGGAAGAGAAAGATGAACACAGGGATCACAATTCCCATCAGTAACACAAAGCCAAAAGAGCACAGACAGACAGACAGGCATAGACTCCTAGACAGAAAGATGGACAAAGAATCTATACTCCTATCAGTAATATAAATCCAAAAGAGCACCAGCAGACAGACAGACAGACAAACTCTCATACACAGAAAGATGGACACAGAGATCAATAGTCCCATCTGTAAGACAAAGCCAAAACAGCACAGACAGACACACTGACAGAGACTGACAGACAGACAGTAATACAAAACCAGAAGAGCGCAGACAGACAGAGAGGCAGTCAAGGACTCACAGACAGAGAGATGGACGCGGGGATCAGTATTCCTATCAGTAATACAAAATCAGAAGAGCGCAGACAGACAGAGAGGCAGTCAAAGACTCACAGACAAAGAGATGGACGCGGGGATCAGTATTCCTATCAGTAATACAAAATCAGAAGAGCGCAGACAGACAGAGAGGCAGTCAAGGACTCACAGACAGAGAGATGGACGCGGGGATCAGTATTCCTATCAGTAATACAAAACCAGAAGAGCGCAGACAGACAGAGAGGCAGTCAAAGACTCACAGACAGAGAGATGGACGCGGGGATCAGTATTCCTATCAGTAATACAAAACCAGAAGAGCGCAGACAGACAGAGAGGCAGTCAAGGACTCACAGACAGAGAGATGGATTCATAGATCAATATTCCCATCATTGACACAAACCCTTAACAGCACAGACAAACAAAAACACAGGCACAAAGAAGGACACGGAGATCAATCAATATTCCCATCAGTAACACAAAACCAAAAGAGCACAGACAGACAGACGGACAAAGACTCACATACAAAAAGATGGACACAAGGAATCAATATTCCCGTCAGTGACACAAAGCCAAAAGAGCACAGACAAAGCCTCATATACAAAAAGATGGACACAGGGATTCAAGATACCCATTAGTAACACAAGGCCAAAAGAAAACAGACAGACAAAGACTCACAGACAGAAAGATGAACACAGGGAATCAATAGCCCCATCAGTAACACAAAGTCAAAAGAGCACAGGCAGACACACGCACACACACACACACACACACACACACACACACACACACACACACACACACACACACACACACACACACACACACACACACACAGATAGACAGACAAAGACTCTCAGACAGAAAGATGGACACAGGGAATCAATATCCCATCAATAACACAAAACCAAAAAACACAGACAGACAGACAGATAGACAGACAGACAGACAAAAACTCACAGATAGACAGACGGACACAGGGAATCAATATCCCATTTAGTAACACAAAGCTAAAAGAGCACACACACACAGACAAACAAAGACTCACAGGCGAAAAGATGGACACAAGGATTAATATTCTCGTCAATAACACAAAGCCAAAAGAGCACAGACAGAGAGACAGGCAAACAGACAGACAGGCAGACAGACAAAGACCCACAGATAGAGAGATGGACACAGGAAATCAATATCTCCATCAGTAACACAAAGCCAAAAGAGCTCAGACAGACAGACAGACTCTGACAAAGACTCACAGACAGAGATAGACAAAGGAATCAATATTAACATCAGTAACACACAGCCAAAAAAGTACAGACAGACAGACAGACAGACAGTCAAAGACTCACAGACAGAAAAATGGACAGAGAGAATCAATCTCCCAATCAGTAACACCAAGCCAGAAGAGCACAGACAGAGAGATGGACACAGGGATTCAAATTCCCCTTTAGTAACACAAAGCCAAAAGAGCACAGACAGACAGACAAAAACTCATAGAAGAAAAGATGGACACAGGGAATCAATATGCCCATCAGTGACACAAAGCCAAAAGAGCACAGACAGACACACAAACACAGACAGACAGACAAAGACTCACAAACAGACAGAGAGATGAACACAGGGAATCAATAACCCCATCAGTAACACAAAGCCAAAAGAGCACAGACAGACAGACACAGACAGACAGACAGACAAAGACTCACAAACAGACAGAGAGATGAACACAGGGAATCAATAGCCCCATCAGTAACACAAAGCCAAAAGAGCACAGACAGACACACAAACACAGACAGACAGACAAAGACTCACAAACAGACAGAGAGATGAACACAGGGAATCAATAGCCCCATCAGTAACACAAAGCCAAAAGAGTACAGACAGACAGACACACAGACAGACAGACAGAGACTCACAAACAGACAGAGAGATGAACACAGAGAATCAATAGCCCCATCAGTAACACAAAGCCAAAAGAGCACAGACAGACAGCACAGACAGACAGACAGACAAAGACTCACAAACAGACAGAGAGATGAACACAGGGAATCAATAGCCCCATCAGTAACACAAAGCCAAAAGAGCAGACAGACAGACACACAAACACAGACAGACAGACAATAGACTCACAAACAGACAGAGAGAGTAACACAGGGAATCAATACGCCCATCAGTAACACAAAGCCAAAAGAGCACAGACAGACAGACACAGACAGACGACACAGTCAAAGACTCACAAACAGACAAAGAGATGGACACAGGGAATCAATAGTCCCATCAGTAACACAAAGCCAAAAGAGCACAGACAGACAGACACAGACAGACATACAGTCAAAGACTCACAAACAGACAAAGAGATGGACACAGAGAATCAATAGTCCCATCAGTAACACACAGCCAAAAGAGCAGGGCAAACGAACATGTAAGTGACAGCCTCTGCTGGCAGACCGCTCCGTCACGCCTGTCCCTGGGGAAGCGTAGCCAGTCTGGCACCCTGACAGGCAGATCCGTCAGCTCTGTAGCTGAGGAAACACGATCTGTTTGTTAGCCAGAACCGAGCAGCCGCGGATTGACCCGATGGACTGACTTCGGAACGATGGAGTATTATGGAGTCTACAGGAGTGTGCTGCAATGCAAAGCAGCTCTTCAGCTTTAGCGACGGATGGACAGCAAAGTGCAGTGACAAAACGTACTATGTAAATGTGGTGGATTCTTTTAGCATGATGCTCGAGGATTTGTTGGTTAGTTGTGAATGAAATCATAATAATAATAATGAGAGGAAGAGGGAAAGAGAAGAAGAAGAAGAAGAAAGAACAAGAACAAGAACAAGAAGAAGAACAAGAAGAACGATGATAAATATGTTGCAGTCCTTGAGCGCTATATCCATGCTGAAGTAATAAGGATAATCATGATGATTATAGTAATAATGATAATAATGATGATGATAATGATAATAATAATAATGATAATGATGATAATAATGATATAATTGTAATAATAATAATGATAATAATTGGAAGAAAAGGAATGACGACAATACAACGTAGTGGCAAGAGAGAAGAGAGAGAGAGAGAGAGAGAGAGAGAGAGAGAGAGAGAGAGAGAGAGAGAGAGAGAGAGAGAGAGAGAGAAGTTTGATGTCAGTGTCAAAATGGACCAGAACATGCAAACCATGCAAACATTAAACCAATTTTAAACCTAAACCGGTTTGACGCCAGAGTCAAAATGAATAACAAAATACAGATCGTACATCAAACTAATTTGAAACCTGAACCGATTTGACATTATTGTCAAAAATGGATCGTAACATGCTAACCATTTGGACATCAAACCGATTTAAAATCTAAACTGGTTTGATGCCACAGTCAAAATGGATCATGATATGCAAACCTTTTGAATATCACGTAAGTATTAAAACCTGGACTAGTCTGCCGCCAGTGCCAAAATACATCATAACATTCAAACCACGTGGACATCAAACCAATTTAAAACCTGGACCGGTTTGGTGCCAGTGTCGGAATAGATTATAACATGCAAACTATTTAGACATCAAACCAGTTTTAAACCTTAGACAGCTTTGACGTTAGTGTCAAAATGAATGATAACATGCAAATAATTTGGACATCAAACCAATGTAAAACCTTAAACCAGTTTGGAGCAGGCGACATTTTGGCACAGAACCACCAGCTCACATTGATCAATGCACGCACACACCACACCACACACACACACACACACACACACACACACACACACACACACACCACACACACACACACCACACACACTGACTGACTGACTGAAACCAATTTATTGTCAGATTAACTCAAGGTTGTACTCACACACACACACACACACACACACACACACACACACACACACACACACACACACACACACACACACACTTGACGCCTGCGTGATTGTGTATAAAATGTCAGCGACCGTGTTATGTGTGCATGTGTGTATGTGTGTGTTGTTGTTGTTGTTGTTGTTGTTTGTTGTTGTTGTTGTTTTGTTGTTGTTTCCGGTGTCACAGCTGATGCTGTCTGCACCTCCCAAGCTGTCTTCCAGAACAGCAGAGACTAGCCACACTGTCCCCCCCCCCCCCCGCCTCCCCCCGTCTCTTCCTCTCCTTCCCCCTCCTCACGGATAGTACAGGATACCCCGTGCTGTCCTCCTGCCACCCAAAGTGCAGTCACCCCCTTTCCCTCCCCAAACTACCCCCCCTCCCCCACAACCAATCTATCTAACCTCCGGATTGTCCCCCTTCTCCTCCTCCCCCCTCCCCCCCCCTCTTGTCCATCCTATCTCTTTCACATGAGAACAAAAGATTACTTACAAACCCAACACATGTTCTGTATCAAATGCTTACCTAAAGTTGCGCGATTCAATCTTTTTTTTTTTTTTTTTTTTTTTTGCAAGATCTAGTTGCAAAGGAGGCGACTGCAGGCGAAAATCTCAACAAATTTAAAAAGGTTTTGATAACGCATCGCCAAAAAAACGTAGACAAACGAATCACAAGACAAAACACGGCGCGTTTCGACCTCTTAGGTCTTCTTCAGGCAAGATGCACAACACTCAGGGCAACGAAAACGAACGAGCGATCACCCATCTTTATCCAGTTCGGCGCAAGATAGCGTTCCTGACTCAAACCGTTCAGACAGAACGCCTACCTTGCGCTGAATTGAATCCTCTCTACATGTTCGCTAATCTGTCTGTCTGTCTGTCCATCTGTTTGCCTCTCTCTCTCTCTCTCTCTCTCTCTCTCTCTCTCTCTCTCTCTCTCTTCTCTCTCTCTCTCTCTCTCTCTTCTCTCTCTTGCCTGTCTGTCCGTCTGACTCATTGTCTCTCTTCCTGTCGTATTCTCTCTGTTTGTCTGTCATTCACTATCTGTCTGTTTCTGTCTGTCTGTCTGTCTGTCTATCTGTCCTCCTCCCCCCACCCCCCACTCTTTCCCTCTCTCTCTCTCTTTGACACGTATGTAAATACTCGTTCGAGCGCGAGTCTCTCTCTCTCTCTCTCTCTCTCTCTCTCTCTCTCTCTCTCTCTCTCTCTCTCTCTCTCAGGCGTGCGCGACGCGCGCACGCACGCACTCACGCACGCACGCACACACACACACACACACACACACACACACACACACACACTCATCACTCACACACACACTCATTCACTCACACACACTCATTGTGTGTCCCATTTTTTCATTTCATAAGTACTGCCGTCAATGCTCTTTTGTTTAATTGTTCCTTTCGGTGTGAGTGGTAAATGCACTCACTTCACTTAGTCCTCTGAATTCCCTGGGGAACATAGGGCCGCATGTGGTAAATGCAACAGAGCGAAAGTGTCAGCAGACTAAACATTAGAACGTAAATAAACCCAGAGGCCATGTATCAAACTCGAAAAAAAAAGAACTGAAACAGCAAGCGAGTGTCCTTCGGTAATGTAACACACCGACAATGCATGGTGTGTGAGGCTTTGAAGGGGAAAAAAAATGAAAAAGTGGGGGGGGGGGGGGGGGAAGAGGATAATAGCCCCACTGAAAAAAAAAAATGAAAAAAAGGGGGAAAAGGCCGTCTTTACCATAAAAAAGGGAAAAGAAAAGAAAAAAGAAAAAAATGCAAAAACAAAAGCAGAAAAAAAAATGTAAAGACGGGGATGGTGGAGGGGGAAAAAAAGAAAAAAAAAAACCTTTTCAAATTTATGTTTTTGGAATTCAGCGTATATACAACATATGTTCGAAGGAGCAGTGATCGAAAAATGGAGTTTCGAAAAGGATCAGTGATATCACAGCCAGATAAAACGAACACCTTTTACCTTTGCTTTAATGTTCTAACATGTGTCGACGTAGCTTTGAAGTTTAAAGGTCGATAACTCCTTCTCTGTTTGATGGAATGGTTTGAGTCAGATACATGAACTTGACAAGCTGTCACTGCTCATGCAGCACTGTGTCGGCCACAGAACGAGCTCTCTTTACAGTTGGCGCTGACCTCACACCGAATTAGTCAAAGCGAATCCATCATGAATTTGGTAGGTGAGGAATAAGTCACAACATTCTTGGCCCCAGTCAGCAGATAAACATTATTATTAGTGTTATTGTTGTTGATGTTATTTATTCTATTATATTAATTATTATGTTGTTATCATTATTATCATTATCATTATATATGTTATATTATTCATTATCAGCATCATCATTATATCAATAATAATAATTATATCGTTATTACTATTATTGTATTATCATGTTTACCATTATTATATTACGATTCTTTCATCATCATCATCAACATCCTTTTATTATATTATTAAGAGTAATTTATATAGCACCCGTCCTTGATATGAGACCAAGCTCTAAGTGATTTCCACTCCACGCTCTCGTTCACACAAAGGCTGCCTGCCTACCTGCGTGGTGCCGACCGAAGAGCTGCTGCTGGCGCTACATTCAGTCGTTTTTCGCGTCATTCAGTCTAATGTCAGTCAATCAGTCTATCTTTCATTTCTGCGGTGCATGCTACGTGTAACGTGTCATCCATACGAACGGCCAAACTAGCTTTCTCTTCCGAAAACTGGTGACAGCATTTTACCTGTGTGCAAGATGTTATGCATGCGTTCACACCAGGAACCCGGTCTATGATCTCATTCGAAGGACTTTTCGGGAAAAGAATAAGAATCAATGCTAACACTGAGCGAAAAAAAAATAAAAAGCTGTACCGAAACGGCTCGGAAGAGATTCGAACTAGCAACCCCTGGATCCGCAGGATCCAAATACGGGCGCTCTACCAACTTGAGCTATTTCAAAGGCATACCAACATGGAATCGCGAAAATATGAAACGCTACTTTCGTGCTAAAGAATAAAGAAACAATTTAGGGGAAAATGCAATAAACTACATCGTGAAAATTCAGAGCCCTGTCACATTACAAGCAAGCATAATGTGTGACAGTGATCAGAAAAGAGGACGCTCGGCAGCAGATTACTCAGATGACGTCAGAGAGAACTTGCCTGCATCCAGTGCCCGTTCCAAGGGGTACTGCAGTGGGGTCAAGTGGGAAGGAACCTAGCGGGGTCCTACATAAAACATACGTATGTGTGTGTGTGTGTGTGTGTGTGTGTGTGTGGTGTGTGGTGTGTGTGTGTGTGTGTGTGTGTGTGTGCGTGCGCGGCTGCGGTGCTGCGTGTGGATCGGTGTATGTGTGGTGGGTGTGATGTTCGCGCGCAAGCGTCACATCCCCCCCCGCACACACACCCAACGCCGAACGCGAAATACACACAACCAAAACATGCATGAACGCCACTACAACGACATCCAACACACAATAGCACCAGCACACAAACGAACATCACCACAACACAATGCCACAACACACACATGACAAAAACATCTCCGTGTACACAGACCCACACAAGAAATCATACGCACACATTCAACGACGGCACTAACATATACGCGCGCATAAAACACACACAAACACAACATATTTACATTCCACCACACAAGACGCATACACACACACGCTCTCTATCTCTCTCTCTCTCTGTCTCCTCTCCTCTTCTCTCTCGCTCTATTTAAAACAGAATATGCATCTCATTTTGAAATTCTACCTGTTTTCAAGGTGCGATTTTTGGTTTTACTTCATTTTCGTTATCGTGTCTTTTCGTTCAGTGATCCTGATCTACACAAAACAAAGCTAAAAAGATC
Source organism: Conus canariensis (assembly GCA_033310375.1). Classification (NCBI taxonomy): domain Eukaryota; kingdom Metazoa; phylum Mollusca; class Gastropoda; order Neogastropoda; family Conidae; genus Conus; species Conus canariensis. The sequence continues at coordinate 60,209,401 of CM065729.1, forward strand.
ATGCCCTCGCTGTCTCCTGTTCGTTCACATTCGAGTATTTCAATGCCGATCAAGTGTTATTAATTAATGCTTGTCTTTGCATGCTCACGTTCGCCAGCGAAAGAGAGGTGAAAGTGTGTGTGTGTGTGTGTGTGTGTGTGTGTGTGTGTGTGTGTGTGTGTGTGTGCGTGCGTGCGTGCATGTGTGTGTGTGTGTATGTGTGTGTGCGTGCGTGGGTGCGTGCGTGCATGTGTGTGTGTGTGTGTGTGTGTGTGTGTGTGTGTGTGTGCGTGTGTGATGGGTTTTTTTTCCGGGATCACGTACCCAGACAGGGAGACAGAAATAAATCTATTACTAAACATAGAATTATACTAAAGCGCGCTATAAATACATTTTACCAAACACAGAGTATTTATCATTCCGGTGACTGTTGCAAAGAGATGAAGCATTAACGTCGCAAATAAATGTCTTTCTTGTTTTCATGATAATACATACTACACAGAAACATCTATTGTAACAAATTGTAAATGTCATATTGTTACCAGAGTGATCATTTTAAGTGTGCACTTTTCACCTGAAAATCCGAAGTTGATGCATCAAACATTTTAACGACATGTATATCACGTTAAAAAAGAAATATTACGTCTATCGGGCGTAAGTTTTCTAATGATGCGTGTTTTGAATTCGTAGGCACACCCCCCCCCCCCCCCCCTCAAGATTGAGGTCAAGCATCTCATAGAACTAGATTCTGCGATGACCTTTTCACCCACAGAAGCGTGCAGGTGCTGTTCGCATCTGGAGGCAGCAAGAGTGAGCAAAGTTTGGACACTTCTAACAGTACCTGATAGTAGCAAAGGCGGAGCGTTTCAATACCCCCCCCCCCCCCCCGCTCATACTTCCCCATCTCATACTCCCCCCCCCCAAGTCAACTGCCCTAGTCAACATCCACCCACTCAATATTCCCTTGCCAATACTCCCCCACTCAATACTCCCAGCTCAATCTCACCGCTCAATACTCCCACCTTGCTCAATACTCCACCCACCCCAATCAAAACTGCCTGCTCAACACTCCACCCACTCAATATTCCCCCTGCCCCATCACTCCACCCGCTCAAATACTCCCACTCAGAACTCCACCGCTCAATCTCCCCCAGCTCAATACTCCAACACGTCAATACTACCACCACAGTCCTAATACTCAAACCCGCTCAATACCCCCGCCAATACTCCACATGTCCCATACTCACTGTCAATACTCCCCCATCTCAATACTCCACCCCATCAATACTCCCCTAGCTCAATACTCCACCCGCTCAAATTCCCCTGCCCTATACTCCACCGTACGTGTGCACTCATACTCCCCCAGCTCAACACTCCACCTGCTCAATACTCCCCCAGCTCAATACTCCCCCCCCCCCAGTCAAAACTGCCCTAGCTCAACACTCCACCCACTCAATATTCCCCCTGCCCAATACTCCACCCGCTCAATACTCCCCCAGCTCAATACTCCACCCGCTCAATACTCCCCCAGCTCAATACTCCACCCGCTCAATACTCCCCCAGCTCAATACTCCACCCGCTCAATACTCCACCGCTCAATACTCCACATGTCCAATACTCCACCTGCTCAATACTCCCCCAGCTCAATACTCCACCCGCTCAATACTACCCCTGTCCAATACTCCACCCGCTCAAAACTCCCCTTGCTCTATACTCCCCGTACGTGTTGCTACTCCATACTCCCCCAGCTCAACACTCCACCTGCTCAATACTCCCCCTGCTCTACACTCCCCCTACTTGTTGCTACTCCATACT
>CM065729.1:60213694-60218694 GCA_033310375.1 Conus canariensis
TAGGGCCCGTGGTGTAAACGAGAACGTAGACTGTAAAGCGCTTACCACTTGGTTTCTAACCGAGGACAGGCGGTATAGAAATACTCTTATTTATGATGGTGATGATGATGATGATGATGATGATGATGATGATGATGATGATGATAAAACAATGATGATGATGGTAATACTCCTGCTGCTGCTGCTGCTGCTGCTGCTGATGATGATGATGATGATGATGATGTGATGATATCAATACACACTATTATGCTCCTGATCACCAACTGAGGCGCTGAGTCTTTCTGTTAACCTGGTGATAATTTGGACCATACCACGAGGACCAAAATGTCGCAAATTCAAAATGGGTTTCTGCGTGTATGTTTCATTCTACTCGCGACCAAACTGTCGCCCCCGCTTATCGACAGATCTGTCCTGGCGTCAAAACGACACAATAATGAGATCTTATTTGACTCTGGCAATGGTTCCAGCAGTCAAAAAAGATGCTTAACAGCGCCTGACAAACGACTTCCTTATCGTCCTGTAAGCTGAGATTGTTTTCCAATCCTTTGCCTGTCTGTTTGAAAGCTAGGAGATGGGGAGTGAGGAGGTGGTGCTGGGATGCGGTGGGGAGGGGGAGGGGGGGGGGGCGATTAGTGAAGCGTGCAGTCGAAACAATGATAGTGTGGTACGGCAAGGCGGAAGTGAGGTCAGCCTTTGATGGGCGCTGAGGCTTGTGGGATAGCTGATGGCATTCATTGGTCCACAGAGTTACTGGCCATATTATTGGTCGGTTGCGGAAATGGGAAAACAATGGGATTGGTTTTTGACTGTCCTCAGCACTGACTGCCCAGCCCAGACTGTATTGTTGTGGTTTTATGTCTTTCCGTGATGGTGGACGTGATCGCTCCCATGGCCACTACTAAACTGGAAGTCTTTTTTTATATTTTTGTTTTATTAAAGTGTTGGTGTGTTCGTTGTTTGTTTTCACGTGTAAAAGAAGAAATTAATGAAAGTTTGACTCCATAGCATATAAATCGCAGTCTGTAAACAGGAAGCCGAAGGTTAACACACACAAAAAAAAGCTATGACAACCAAAGAATAGATTAATAAATAAATAACTAAATAAATGGATAATAAATAAATAAGTAAATAAATAAATATAAAAGAGATTTGATTTCTCATTTGAGACATTTCTGCTTCGATTAGTCATTAACCAACTCTAATGGGTTGTCAAAACCAAAAGAAGCACGCAACACAAGCTAATCACTTAAGTCGTCTTTTAGTAAAGAGATTCCTGCAGCATTTCAGCAGCATTACGCCACGCTCTTCACCACAACCGATCACAGAACACAGACTCAAACTTCTTCATGCCCTGTTGTTACCCATGTCATTTCCCGTTCAAGATCTTCTACTAGAATGTCCAGAACTTCGCACAGGCTATTGACCTATAGCCTGCCTTATTACAGCATGCCTCGAGGGTAAACGTGCTGATAATCTCTTGCATAACAAGCTTCTAGGTCCGTAAGAAACTGGAGGAAATACATTATCCAGTCAGTTATTTACTATATCTTTTTTCTTGTCTTTTTTTTCTATTTTACTGCTTCACTTCTGAATTTACATGGTTCCAGTTTGTGTGTGCGGGTTGTGTGTGTGTGTGTGTGTGTGTGTGTGTGTGTGTGTGTGTGTGTGTGTGTGTGTGTGTGTGTGTGTGTGTGTTTTGAGTGTGGATACTTTTTCTCGTTGTGCCTCATCAAATACCATCATACTGTGAAAACAAGTTATATAAGAATGCATTCTTCTATTCTATTTCCCTTCTTTTTTTTCTTACTTTGTGTCAACACGTTCAGAGCCATCAGATTCACGGGAACTATTATTATTAAAGACATAGCGGCGGATGTCTGTGTTGCAGGAATCTGATCTAGCACCGAGGTAATCACTGTCGTGGGGAGCGAGCCAGCGTGGAGGCATTGTGCTTATGTAAACGAGGCCAGACACTCTGGCACACCGCCAGTGTGATGTCGGCACTGATACAGGGTATCTCCTTGGTGAGTTCCTCACAGTGGCTTGGCACTGGCTGACTTCCCAGTGCTGAAATGGTGGCTGGATAAACCCAGATTTGGCGGTGTGGGAGAAAATGGTGATATCGCTGGCGGGCACAGAAGACATACACAGCCCGAACAAAATCGGCGATTTCTTCTTAGGCCTACACGGGGAATCCCAGCCTGTTGGAATATTCATCGGAGCACAAGGGGAGCAAGTTGCATTTTAAGGAAGACACATTTTTCTTTTTGATATTGAGATCATGTGTGATTTCTTTTGTTTGAAATGCTCTGAAATCGGATAATTTTTTTTAATGCTCCCTTTCTCGTTTAAGGAAGACACATTTTCTTTTCGGTATTGAAATATATGTGATTTCTTTTGTTTGAAATGCTCTGAAATCGGTTGCATTTTTTTATGCTCCCTTTATCGTTTAAGGAAGACACATTTTTCTTTTGATATTGAGATCATATGTGATTTCTTTTGTTTGAAATGCTCTGAAATCGGATGTATTTTTTATGCTCCCTTTATCGTTAAGGAAGACACATTTTTCTCTTTGATATTGAGATCATATGTGATTTCTTTTGTTTGAAATGCTCTGAAATGGATGCATTTTTTATGCTCCCTTTATCGTTTAAGGAAGACACATTTTTCTTTTTGATATTGAGATCATATGTGATTTCTTTTGTTTGAAATGTTCTGAAATCGGATGATTTTTTATGTTTTTCTTTAAGACCATTTTTCGTTGAGTAATGTGTTCTTTGTTTGAATCTCTAATATGTTTTTTAATGTCCTTTATCGTCGTAACTCCTTCTTCATCACATTCACCATCCTTTTCCTGTTTAATGTCACAACCATGAATAAACAGTGAATGAAAGATTTATTCAAGGAGAGAGAGAGAGAGAGAGAGAGAGAGAGAGAGAGAGAGAGAGAGAGAGAGAGAGAGAGAGAGAGAACTCAGAACTCAGAACTCGGAAAACTTTTACTCGGTCAAGGATTGAGATTTTAGGCAGAGCCTATTCTTCCAATCTGTCCTTACTAAGCTAAATTACGCAATGAGATGTAAAGACAATAAAATGAAAAGAAATAGAAAAAAAAGAAGAAGAAAAGAAAAAATGGAAAAGGAAGGGGGAAATAAACAAGAAACAAAAAAAAAAGAAAAAAGTGGCACACAGGATTATAGAGTAAACGATTCACACACACAACACACACACACACACACACACACACACACACACACACACACACACACACACACACACATTTGAGAGAGAGACAGACAGACAGACAGACAGACAGACAGACAGAGAATTTACGACGGACAGACAACATCCAGACACACAGACGGACAGACAGACAAAGAGACAGACATAGAGACAAAGAGAGATGCCGTTCTGTCTACCCTACCTCTCCCCCACCATGCATACATACACACATACATATATCGGCCACACTCTGCCCCTCCTTTCTCCTCCCTCATACTTTCCTCGTCTTCATTATCCATTTCATGTAAGCAAGCTACTTCACGCGGAGAAATGGAAATCTGACGCAGCAGCTCAAGAGCAGTTCGCGAAAGATTCATTCCTAGTCGATTTTTGTGGTGATGTACAACGATCGTTTAACTCCATAATCTCTCTCTCTCTCTCTCTCTCTCTCTCTCTCTCTCTCTCTCTCTCTCTCTCTTTCTGCAACGTGAGAACCTCTCATGTGTTGTTGCTTTAAAAAGAAAACCCAAGGTGTCTAATGCAGCTAATTAACGGCGCGTCTATGGCATACTGAGGAAAATTGCATCAGTTCGTAGCAATCTTACCCTGGAAGCTGCCATTCAAGTTGCTACTTCTGTGATTCCGAGTCGCTTCGACAACTGTAATTTCATCTTTTATCTTGTCTGTCTTCTACGGACATTTCTCGACTTAACGCATTCAAAGAACAAAGCTGCCCGCTGGGTTTTTATATAGAAAGTCAAGAAACACAATCCGCTGCTGATTAAACTCCACTGGCTGTCTATTGCATCTGGAATTAAATCGAATTGCTGTGTCGTCTTTCCGTTGTTTTGACGAATTTCTAGCACCCTGTCTCTCCTCTCCTTTCCAGATCTATTACCCATCACGCTCTCTCAGATCTAATTCAGAGAAATTACAGTGATTCCTTAAAATCAATCGACGATCATATGGCCGGAGATCATTTCACTGTCACGCTTATGCTATTTGGAACTCTCTTCCATCCTTTTTTTTTTTTTTTTTTTAGATACATTCATTCCCTGAGCACCTTCAAAACTGAACTGATGCCTGACCTTTTTCATGAAAGTTAAGAGTAAACCCAAACATTTTGAGCAGAATGCGCTGGACTGTAGTTGTTTTTGTTTGTTTGTTTGTTTTCGTTTTCGTTTGTAAGATTGTCTCGTTATTGCACGCATGTCTGGTTGATGGGCTTTTAGCCTACCTTATGGAGTAGCTCGCTGTATAAAAGTTATTATTATTATTATCATTATTATATGTTGTTGCTGCCGTCTTCTAACAATCACAGAAGCAGAGACCACCAATGAAATGCTATGATCTCCATTCTCATCAACTGCTTGGGGTGTCTTTTTTTTCCAGCGATTTCGACCCCAAAAATTCTCTTCCCTCGGTCCAAAAATTTTCCACTGACCTGTGACCCTTTTATATTGGATATGCAAAGTTTGCATACCAGACTTATCCTTCGCTGAACAAAGAAGTGTAGCCAGTAAGACCGAAGGAAGGGGTTTATGAAGGCAGACGGCGTAGTTCTTAAGTTATAACACACAGCCATCACTGTCAAGTTAAGCAGACAACAGCCTCCCGGTTGAAGACTGACGTAAATGTAAAGTTTGAATATCATTTAATTGTTATTCATTGTCCAGACTTCTGATAAATCTCGATCAATATGTCAGTTGAATTTTTGGTGTGTGAGATGACATGCCGGAGATGTTAAACTTGCAAAAAAAAAAAAAATGATTTCGATGA
>CM065729.1:60223694-60246194 GCA_033310375.1 Conus canariensis
TTTGTTTTGTTTTTATCGCCTCTTAATACTGTTACATTTGAACAGTTGTATGCATAACTAGCACCATCGCTACGAGCAGTTACTGTTATGACAACACCATATGAAAGAACACGAATGGAAAAGAACTGTCTAATATGGTTTGAATCATAACGCTTGATGGTGTGGTGGTTTTCTGTTATATCCAATCTCTTTCACATTCAGTATTAGAGATACTGTTTGTCCTTCAAGAAGAAACGAAGATGAAACTGGTACACCTTCTGACCTGTTGTAATGAGGCTAAGCCGATATCGGTCATAAATTACATTGTTTGATTGTCACAATTAGAGCAACATCACGTGACATTTCCTTTGTGTTCTTTCCTGGTTAATTATCTGGAGATTAACTTCTCCGCAGTTGAGGTGCTTTTCTTTTCATTTTGCGCAGTAACAGTATCCTGTGGAGTTTAGTGCATGCGCTCTCTCTCTCTCTCTCTCTCTCTCTCTCTCTCTCTCTCTCTCTCTCTCTCTCTCTCTCTCAGTGTGGGTGTTGACGTGTACGCGTGTGTATGTATGGTGCGTGCGTGAGTGCGTTCATGCGTGCAAGCATGCCAGTGTGAGTACCTGCGTGCATGCGTTTGTGTGTGTGTGTGTGTGTTGTGTGTGTGTGTGTGTGCTTGCGTGCGTTTGTGTGTGTGTGTGTGTGTGTGTGTGTGTGTGTGTGTGTGTGTTGTGTGTGTGTGTGTTGTGTGCGTGTGTGCGTGCGTGGTGTGTGCGGGCGGGCGGCCGGGCGGCCAGGCGGCCGGGCGCGCGCGCCCGCGTGTGTGTATGCGTGTGTCTGCCTGTCTGTTTGACTGTTTGTGTGTGCGCGTGTCTGTGTCTCTGTGTGTGGGTACAAACTAAGTGAATACTTCAATCTATAAGGCACTCATGTGGATATAATATACAGTGGACAACTTCCAGGCGCTTTAAATTACAGTCCCCCATCTCCATGACCAGCTTCTTTATTCTGCGGCAAGATGAACTAGTCACTGAGCTATGAACTGGCAGTTTGCAGACAGCACGCACGTGCTACACACCACACCGTTCTCATGATGATGCCAACATGAAAAACACAAAATCCACACATCCCAGACTATGTCACCGAGACGTAATGAAAGCCAAACCTATTCCTGAGAAAACATCATCACATGTCACAGGTGACTCAGTCATCAGATTCATCAGTACCAGCACAGCAAAAGACTGTGAACAAACTTTGTACACGAGGAATGTCTCAAGACTGGTAAATTCCAACATACAAATATCATGGCAAGAGATTCTGTACAAAGTACGCATGCGAGATATGTATCACACTCATCAGTTCCAATAGATTAGCTTCTAAACGAGGTGACTGAGGGCGGAAAATGAAGCAAAATTTAAAAAGAAACGGTATTAATTCTGCCAGACGATACAGACAAACAGATTACAGGACAAAACACAATGCATTTCCACCTCTTGGGTCTTCTTCAGACAAAAATAAACAACATTTAGGACTATGAAAACGAAAAACGAGCAACCACTTATCTTCTCATATTCGGCGCAAAACCCATAAGTGGTTGCTCGTTCTTCGTTTTCATTGTCCTAAATGTTTATTTTTGCCTGAAGAAGACCAAAGAGGTCGAAATGCATTGTGTTTTGTCCTGTAGTCTGTTTGTCTGTATCGTCTGGCGGAACTAACACCGTTTCTTTTTAAATTTTGCTCCAGTAGATTAGTATCAGAGCAAAAGTCTTTGTACAAACTATGTACGCAAGGTGGGTCTGAATCAATTAAAGGCTTTTTACCACCTGACACTGGGGGCTGTAAAGAAGCAACAGTTCACTGCCGATCATCTACAGGCCTCTGTTTTAAAACTGACTCGTTATCTTTTCAATGATGAAGAAGTTTTGTCGGTGTCATGTCATGTACTACTCATTATAAAACTTGATCTTACAGTGTTGGGACTTGCATGATGTCATCCGTAAACACTTTACAGCGGACTCCGTACTTCACCAGATAAGAATTTCACAATGAAAGAGATGAACATTTTTTATTCGAACTAAGATTTTATGGAAGGAAGATCATATTTGTTTTTAACCTATTTTTACATGTTTTAAAAAATCCGCTTTTTTTTTTTTTTTTTCCTTTTTAACAACTGTGTAAAGAATTAACTTTGACGAGGTGATAGTGCTGATATGGACCTTCATAGTCGGCTGGGCTATAAAGAACGTAAACTGAATTGAATGCACCACTGATTTCAAACCAAGGATTAATTTACAGTCACCATTCCTAAATATCAGCTTGTTCATAATGTTGGAGTGAACCATTGCCCTCCAGACCAGATCATTATTTAGGTACGTTGGTGCATCTAAATACACTCTTTACACGAGTTTTGCTCTCCTTCAGAATTATACTCAAACGCAGCCAAACGCAGACACCATCTAAATACCGCTGTTACCCTTTCCAACAGAAATACGAGCGGTGTCGAATTCTGATGTCACTTCCAGAGCCAATCCCAGCTCTTTCCCTGACCTTTCAGTAGCCTGAATTCTATTCTGTATAGAAACTTCTCCATTGTAGTACACCGGGAACAAACCAACCCGTTTACCTCTTGAAGGACAGATTAGAAAATCCAGACTCCTGATCATTATGAATTTGGCCGTCGAGGAAGAGCTTTTGCAAAAAGAAAAGAAAAGAAAAAAGAAAAAAAAAGGAAAAAAGGCTAAAATCACTATCGATTTACATACCAATCACAGACACAAAACTTTGTTCTTCATGTACTAACTGAAATTGTTTTGCCCTATAGCACAAACAGATTCACTGCGCAGCCCAACGAAAGGACAAATAAATTACTAAACAAACACAACAGCAAGGTTCAAGATTATCCTTACGCCTATTTTGAGTGCATAGTGCCCAACGAATGAATAATTTCAAGTGAATGTGCGAATTGATATATTTGTAAAATCATGAATGCATTTATAGAAATTCGTTGGAAGTTTTACGCTACAAACCTATTAACCACCATCATGTTAGAACAACGTAAGATTATGTGGTGATGACATTTTAACGGAAGTAACTGCAAAGTAATCATACACTGGTTTAGATGGTCAACGAAGGATAATTTTACCAAACGAGAGGAGAATGTTCACAGTCTATCTTTGTTTAAAGAATTACTATAATAGTCCGTGCTTGTTTGAAGAATTACTACTTTAATCAATAGTTTGTGATTACTTAGAGGAGTAGTGCTGCAGAGAGTTTTGTTATTGTTCACCACTCTACTAGCTTTGTCTGAGACCTCCAAGTGATGGATGTAAAAGAAATGATGTGGAAGGTTGCAGCTAGGGGAAAGTCAGCTGACTTGTTGCCTTGCATTAGCTTATGTCTTTGGTAATGTTCACGTTCCCTTAGCCTGTGTAGTACTGGCTGGTATTTTTTGCTATGCCTCCTTTTCCATTCCAACTGAGGGCAGGAGAGGGACAAATGCTTATTGGAGAGTCAGACATCCAATGTCTGGTGTCTTACATTGCCACAAAAAATCAAAATTACGATAAGAACAAAACACCCTTCTCTTATTCTGCCTGTGAGACAGTAGCAAACTGTAATCGCATAATGTTTAATACACTGGTTACAGTATTTGTGCGCTGAGTTTTTTTTTTTAAGATATACCATTTCCTGGCAACAGATAGCTCCCAGATAAATTTGAATCCATGTAATTTTTTGAATTCGTAGTTTTATTCTTCAGCATGCAATATAGTTCTAAGTTCAAATTTCACTTACAACATTACAAATCAAGACAGATATGTATGGGCCCTATGTTTGTGCCTGTACGTCTTAATGAATCAGATTACTAGATCAGATCCTTTGTAAAGTTTACATTTTATGGTGTCATTTTTCAGCTACTTATTACAGGTTTCTTTCTTTCTGTTCAGTTTCCAGATTCCACGAAAGCCTTTTTTTCATTATGTCTGTAATCGTTATAGCTAAATGTCAGATACTTTTAAGCTGTTCTGATTTTCAACTTTTCTGGCTTAATAATGTACGAGTAGTACAGCACCGAAAATGTCATAGTCTTATGCTTTTTTGGGGGGGAGATGAAACGCCAAGGGAACAATGACAAAAACGAAGTCATCAATTACAACTCTGACCTCAAACAAAGTCAATTACTAGGCACGTTTGTAACGACTGACCTCAAACAAAGTCAATTACTAGGCACGTTTGTAACGACTGACCTCAAACAAAGTCAATTACTAGGCAGTTGTAACGACTGACCTCAAACAAAGTCAATTACTAGGCACGTTTGTAACGACTGACCTCAAACAAAGTCAATTACTAGGCACGTTTGTAACGACTGACCTCAAACAAAGTCAATTACTAGGCACGTTTGTAACGACTGACCTCAAACAAAGTCAATTACTAGGCACGTTTGTAACGACTGACCTCAAACAAAGTCAATTACTAGGCACGTTTGTAACGACTGACCTCAAACAAAGTCAATTACTAGGCACGTTTGTAACGACTGACCTCAAACAAAGTCAATTACTAGGCACGTTTGTAACGACTGACCTCAAACAAAGTCAATTACTAGGCACGTTTGTAACGACTGACCTCAAACAAAGTCAATTACTAGGCACGTTGTAACGACTGACCTCAAACAAAGTCAATTACTAGGCACGTTTGTAACGACTGACCTCAAACAAAGTCAATTACTAGGCACGTTTGTAACGACTGACCTCAAACAAAGTCAATTACTAGGCACGTTGTAACGACTGACCTCAAACAAAGTCAATTATAGGCACGTTTGTAACGACTTCGACCATGCTAAATGTGTCTGGAACTTTATACCTCAAATCAGGAGACTGAAACAGATTGCAGTGGTAGCTACTGACATCAAGACAAAATACAAATAAACTCACAAAACAAGGTTCAAAACAACGCCCGTTTAGTGCGTAATACGAAATACCAGCCAGTGAATTGACGACAACCAGGTCTTTCCAGTTTCAAAACGAAGTCTGTGAAGGCGGAAAATGAAGCAAATTTTAAACAGAAACGGTGTTAGTTCCGGTAGACGATACAGACAAACAGAATACAGGAAAAACACAATGCATTTCCACCTCTTGGCTCTTCTTCAGGCAAAAACAAGCAGCATTTAGGACAATGAAAACGAAGAATGAGCAACCACTTCCCTTCTCATTGGTTGATCATTCTTTGTCTTCATTGTCTTAAATGTTGCTTGTTTTGGCCTGAAGAAGACCCAAGAAGATCCAGGAGGTGAGAATGCATCGTGTTTTGTCCTGTAATCTGTTTGTCTCTATCGTCTGGCGGAACTAATACTGTTTCTTTTTAAAATTCAGGCCTTTTCAGACGTCACAAAAGCAGACGCAAGAATGCACTAAACATATTACAATCCTGACGATAAGCATGAGAATGACATCTTGGTCTGCTGTGCTAAATACACAACAATCAAACTGCTTGCTTTTAGATGTTTACCAGACAGTCAAAGTATCACAGCTTCAACTGAAATAGCTCTTGTCATTTTTTTTTCTTTTTTTTTTTTACCTTTTCTTTTAAAGTGACATATTTAGAGACAATTTCATTCTTACTTTTCATTTTTGACACAAACTCCAGAAAATAAATCGAAGATTTCAAAGGCAAATTTGACTAGTTGACAATATTAGTGTAAAATTCCCACCACCTTCCCTTCCCTCCCCCCCCCCCCCCCCCCCCCCCCTCCTCCCCCCCAGTGACTCCTCATATTCTCAAGATAATTCTAGCTACACAACAATCTGTTCTTTCCATTCATTTCTTCTTTGCTGTATGCGAGGACTTTTAGCATTAATTCTTTCCCTACGAAATCCGAAATGGTACCAACGGATATGAATTCCGAAAACATCTGTTTCCACGATAGTTACCATGTCAATGGTCAATATAATCTGAAAAAGAACCATACACAACAAGCTGACAAATGTCGCTTTGTCGCTGTTCTGTTCTAAATAGGCTTGATCACATGGCCTTCTCAGGCGAAATTGGATGCCTTTTAACGCTGCGATAACGATCCAATAGTATCAGCAAGTTACACTTTTGTTTTCAAACTATGTACCCAGAGCATTCAATGCCTGAATGGTCACAGTGTCACTTCGGTAGTCATAAACAGGAAGACAAACTAACTTGACGTTAGAAACAACTTCACATACGTATCAACACAAAGCAGTATTACAAATACAGTTGTTTTTTTCCTGCATATTAACAAGTCTTTTTTATGGTTAAGTCACATCACATCACAAAGATGTGATGGCACAGTCTCTAAAAAGAAAGGGGGGGAACGAAATCTGGAGAAAAGCCGGGGGACTTGGTTTGCGAGAGTGATATGAGAGAGAGAGAACAAACGAGAATGCTTCGTGGGAAGATGATAGGGCAGCCACCCGTATGGGCGACAGACGTCATTGTAGTCAATTAACAGCCGAGAGCATCTGTATGTCATCGATTAACGCTGCCAACTGCCCTACCCACCCCCCAACACACACACACACACACACACACACACACACACACACTATTAAAAAAAGGAAGCAAATTGTCTTCGTTGTGTCTTTGACAGAAAAATCGTGACAATTTAATCGTCATCTGACAAATCTTGTGGTTGACGAAGATATTGACACGGAAGGGTTGGGAGGACCAGGGCTAAGGGAAAGAGGAGGTGGGGAGCGGGGGGGGGGGGGAGGGGCAGGGGAGGAGTGGCAGGGAGTGGCGCAACATGGCTTCCATCATGTGAAACTGCGTATGGCTGACGAGGACAGGAGGTGGTCAAGTCTCGTGCAGGACTGCGGATATCTTCCTTGTACATATGTGAGTATACAAGCGCGCTCACACACACATACATACACACGCGTGCACGGGCACGCGCACACGCACGCAAGCTCGAACACACATGCGCGCGCGCGGGCACACGCACGCACACACACACACACACACACACACACACACACACACACACACACACACACACACACACACTAACCGTAGAGAGAGAGAGTGAGAGAGATAGAGACACACACACATACACGCAGAAAGACAGACAGACAGATAGATAATTAGCGCACAAACCCGACAATAACAACACAATTTTTCTTTAATATTAAGATTCAACAGAGCTTTTTAACAAACACTGCGCATAACAAGTATATCAAATGCTGAGAAAGGAAATATGGGAATTAAACAATAGGTAAAATTTTAAGCCCTTTTTTGAAGCCTCTGTCATGTATCCCATTTCATTTTACATAGCCATAAGTAGTGGTGGATAGAATCTCGTTCGCTATTGCAAAAAGTACATCTATCATTTTCAGTTACCCCCATTTGTTTCAAAACAACATTTGTAACAAGGATTCTATGACAAATTCTTAACTGAAACCATTTCAGTTTTATTTCTTTTATTTTATTAGCCAACTTTAAAACCACGTTCCAGTCAACAAAAGTATTAATTGTTTTCTCCCAGTTCTTAAACGGTTTTATATAAAAAATTATCTGCATTTTTTGAAGATGATTATAGTATAATCTTGAACCTTTTTTTACACTGCATATTATTTGAAGTGCTTTTGGATGTTGATATCCAATGTTGCTGTCTATTTTGATAGCTCTTATTCTCATGTATTCTTTTATTGCTTGTATACAACTGACATACCATAGATAGTTCACATTTATTTTATATTTTCTGCAGAAATCATCCCAACTTAAAAAAATCACCACTTTCGTTTAGAATATCTTTTACAATGAAAACATTGTTAAGTGCCCAATTCCTCCAGAAAAAAAATATGTTTGGTCGATTTTAAATTTATCGTTGTAAAAAATAGGTTCAGAGACAATTTCTTTGCTTTCATTTAAATCGATATTAGTATTTAGATCTGCGAATGCTAAAAACACATCTCTCCAGAAAAAATTACATCGGCTGTTAGTGTAGCGTTTTGCTCCATAACTACTGAGATTGTTTACTTCTGGACATAGCGTCTGAATTACTATTTTCCATTTTTGAGATCCAATATACAGCTTTCTTATCCATGCTAGTTTTAATGACTTTATTAAAAATTTTATGTCTGGGATTCCTAGTCCTCCGTATTCAATGTCGTACGTGGAATATGTTTTTTTGACTTTTGTTGGTTTGTTGTCCCATATGAAATCAAAGCACATCTTTTGTAGTGATTTAGTCTCAACATCTGGTGGGTTAGGTAATAAAATCCATAAATAAACTAACTTTGAAAGAATAAGTGACTTCAGTATTGCAACTCTGCCTAGTGGGGTACACATTCTTTTTGCCCAAATTTTAAATAGAATTTTTACTTCTAAAAGTTTGTCCGCTACATTAATTTCCGTTAGATTTGTTAAATCGTTTGAGAACCAAAGTCCTAGGATTTTGAATTTTCTGGGGTTCCATTCCATATGCTTATGTGGTAAGTATTTTTCAGGTGAGTTTTTCTTTTTTCCTAACCAAACATTTATTGTTTTTTTCAAAATTAAGTTTTAATCCCGAAATTTGTTCAAACTCATTTAATATTTCAAAGACTTTTTCATACGACTTCTTGTCTCCATGCAGAATAAACGTCGTGTCATCAGCAAATTGATTTATTTTAAACTCAGTGTTCGAAATAACTATACCTTTTATTTCTTGATCTTCTCTTATTTTGCATGCTAGAATTTCAGCACACAAAACAAATAGGTAGGCGAGACTGGGCGCCTTGACGACATCCTTTTTTAACATCAAAGCTTTGCGAAACTTTTCCATTAACTGTTAAATAAGATTTTATATTGCAATAGAAGATAGAAATCCAGTTACAGAGCTCTTTACCAAACCAAATGCTTTAAGCGTTTTTTCTATGAACTTCCAGCTCACCGAATCGAACGCTTTTTCAAAATCAACTGATACAAGCAGTCCAGGCAAATTCTTCTGTTCTAAATAGTGCATCATGTCGTAGATTATTCTCAAATTATCTCCAATGTATCTGTCTTTTATAAACCCAGTCTGATCTTCATTTATTAACTTTGGAAGCACGGTCTTTATTCTGTTTGCTATACACGTTGACCCGATCTTATATGTTACATTTAAAAGTGTAATCGGTCGCCAGTTTTTCAAAAATTCTTTTGGCTTATCGCCTTTTGGCAGACATATTATGATCCCTTCCCTTTGTGTTATGGACATTTTACCTTTACTGAAACCTTCGTTAATGCACCTGACTACAAAATCGCCCAATTGCTTCCAGAAAAATTTGAAAAAATTAACAGTCATCCCGTCAGTTCCCGGACTTTTATCATTTTTCATATGCTTTCATTTTTTAATCTGAAGTTTTTGGATCCAACGTTGTCAAAAAATCAACACTTAGCATTTTATCACATAGATATTATAAAAAAAAATTTTAAACAGAAAGAAAAGGAGGGAGAGAGAGAGAGAGAGAGAAAGAGAACGGGACAGACAGACAGACAGGCCGACAGACGGAAGCAAATCCGCCTTCAGTTTGCAGAGAGCAAAACTTTCGCTCTTAGACCATTAACTTAAACAGTCTCGAAACCCGTAAAGTGTCTTTTGTGGCCGTTTGCGAACGGGTTTTCCATTCGGCATTTTGTCCGTCTTGAACATGGACAAGTCACACAGTTATCGCTCGTAGACATTGAACACATACATAGTGCTGGGTCATCAGTTGACTGTGGGCCAGACACTTTCTGAATGATGGAAACACCTTCCCTTGCCCCTCTCGCCCCTCTTACTCTCCCATCGCTCCTCTAAAACACACGTTCGTTCCTGGCTGTCGCTCCATCTACACACACACACACACACACACACACACACACACACACACACACACACACACACACATCACACCACACACACACACACACACACACACACACACACACACGTTCTTGGGGCACCATCAATACCCTGCACTGCCCTGTGCGGCAGCGCGCAGGGTGTTTGACAGCCGAAAGCGACTTCGCACCCCCTGCCACTAACACCTGAGACGCATCGATTTCCACTCCGAGGAGACTGGCTTCCGGACCATTATCACGCTGAACTTGTCGGCTGTCCACTTTGGGGGGTCAGGTTCGGAACAATGGGGGCTTGATGACTACACCCAACAAGTTTGAACGTTTTGTTATGGGGTAAGTACGGAAGAGCGGATAGAGGAGGGAGAGGGGAGAGAGAGAGAGAGAGAGAGAGAGAGAGAGAGAGAGAGAGGGAAAACACAAGTGGAATCGGAAGCGGAAGCGAACATTAATTCAGTATAGGCCATGGCTCCTCACGTATGACAATACGAATTGGAACGAGCAATGAATCATCAGAAGAAGAAAAAAACCAGTACATTACATAACATGAACACTGAGTATTAATCCGTCCTGATTGCATTGCTAATCACCACTTCAACCAAGTAGTGAAAGTGCACCAATTAAATTTAATGCTTTAGACAACATGCAAATATTCTTCAACATCATTTGATGACGATTTGCCTTGAACAGTACCACATTGAACAAATGTGAGGATTTGTGGTATTTGGATTGGCGGGGGGGGGGGGGGGGGGAATAAAATAATTTCTCAAATCCTGGTAGGCTGGGCAGCACAGCAGCAAATGTACATCTTCTTTGGCATTTTTACACAATGAATGCAGCTTAGCTCTTTCCTCGACATTGGTGCACCGACGCAGAGACGCATTCATTAAATGGATTAAACCCGACCGCGTGGTTCCAGCTTTCCAGCTGAACCAATAGCAAACTCATCTCTGGTTGTGGCAGGAAAAATCCCACATATAAATGTCTTTGATGGGAATCGAACCCACGACTTCTGAGCCTGGAATCCGCCACCTAAACGCTTCGCTATGTCAGCTGGTTCACTTTGTGTCTTAGTTTGAACCTCAAAGAATCTTTGAAATCAGATGAACTTTTTCTTCTATTCAAATCACAGTTTTGCACATAGATCCCGAAACTCCGCTGCAAATTGAGCAGTTGGTTGAACCTACACATGACAAATTTCGAGGAATGCAACTAAAGAATTTTTTTATTAAACAGAGATGGCTTTTTCAATAAACATAGAACTGTATGTTTTGGTCCGCTCACAGGACCCTGACGAGCAGGCGAAAATATGGCATGAGTAGTAAAATAGATGGCAAGATACAGAGAACAATTCACAACACCCATTGTCTCACTGTTGAAAAACACATTGTTCCTTGCAGATAAATATTCCTTTTTTAACTAACACACACACACACACAACACAACACACACACACACACACACAAAACACACAAAAACACACACACACACACACACACACACACACACACACACACACACAGAGGCACACACACGCTACTTTTTTGCATGTTTGCGTCAAGTTGTATCGTTGCAGCTGTATTATTAAGGTTAGTTATCTGGGGTTGGAGTCCAACTGGGGTTTCCGGTGACAGAGCAATATCGTCAGCTAGAAGCAAAATGAATATGTAAAAAAAATGTCAGAAGAAAAGGTCTTTCTGTCTCGTCCCTTTTCAATTATGTGTGTGTGTGTGTGTGTGTGTGTGTGTTGTGTGTGTGTGTGTGTGTGTGTGTGTGGTGTGTGCGTGCGCGTGTATGCGTGTGCGTGTGTGTGAGTGTGTGTGTGTGTGTGTGTCGTCCGTGCATGCATGTGTGTGTGTGCATGCGTGTGTGTGTTGTGTGTGTGTGTGTGTGTGTGTTGTGTGTGTGTGTGTGTGTGTGATGGTGTGTGTGTGTGTGTGGTGTGTGTGTGTGTGTGTGTGTGTGTGTGTGTGTGTGTGTGTGTGTGTGTGCATGCGTGTGTGTGTGTGTGTGTGTGTGTGTGTGTGTGTGTGTGTGTGTGTGTGTGTGTGTTTTCGTGACAGGCAGGCAGACAGACAGACAGAGTTAAACATTGTGTGTGTGTGTGTGTGTGTGGGTGTGGGTGTGGGTGGGGTGTGGTGGGTGGGTAGGTGGGTGTGAGAGAGAGAGAGAGGGCGTGGGTGGTTAATACCAGTTTATTATATTCAGATTGATGTCTCTATCAGCGTGCTGTGTCTCATAACGGCATTAGACATAGAGAGAAGACACTCGTTGACAGCAGAAGCCACAAATCTGATATGTCCAATATCGCCATTGGAGTCGCCATTCTTCAGGAGGAAAGACACCGACAGTTATATCAAAATCACACTCCTGCACCACGTAGGAAATACATTCTATAGCTCCTCACCACCACCATAACCACCACCACCACCACAACAACAGCAACAATGTTTATGATAACAACAACAACAAAACAACAATAATGATAATAATAATAATAATAATAAAGATAATGATAGTGACAACAATAATGATCATAATAATAATGATGATGTTGATGATGATGGTGGTGGTGGTGATGATGATGATGGTGATGATGATGATGGTGATGATTTTCTTACTTTCTTTCTGCGTACGCAGGCTGATACTCGTACTCCTGCAGACACTGCCTGTATAGACAGGCAGTGGAGTTTTGTGTGTCTGACCGTTTTCTATCCCGCCATCAAGGCGCCGCACTCCATCTTAGGGGAAGATGCATGCTATGTGTAACGTGTCATCCATACCAACGGCCCAACTGGCCTTCTCTTCCGAAAGTTGGTGATGGGATTTTACGTGTGTGCAAGATGTTGTGCGTGCGTTCACACACGGGAACCTCGGTTTATAGTCTCATTCGAATGACTGTGTGAGGAATGGAGTCAGAACCAATGTTAACTCAGAGGGAAAAATCTCCCTGTACCGAAATTCGAACCCGCAACCCCAGGATCACGAGTCCGGCGCTCTACCAACTAAGCTATTCCGGCCCCGATGGTGATGATGATAATGATTATAATGATGATGATGATGACGTAATGGTGATAATAATGATGATGATGATGATGATGATGATGATCATCATCATCATCATCATCATCATCATCATCATCATCATGTGTTACTCATTTGGTTTGAAACGAAACTTTTAGGACACATTTTGTTGAACAAGGAAAAAAAAGCAAGCGACTCCTCACAATATATCAATGCATTTCAGCAACTTGCTAGGGAGACGTATCAGACTAAACAGGCTAAATTTGGAGAATGATTACACGCCCTGTGCGAATAACATAACAAACTGAATCAAGAGTGTTAATGAGCCTTGATAAAGCATAATTATCCAGATTGACTTTCATAGAATATTTTCATTTCACTGGTCATAGCAACCTGTCCTATAAAGATTTCTCTCGCAGGTGAAAAATCGTGCAGGTGTGAAAAATTGTGTCTCGGGCGTAGTAATGTTGACCTGATTTCTCACCCAGTTGACAAACTATTCGAGGGATCACGTCATGTGAGATTTTTTTTCCGTATCAAAGAAAAGGAAAACGAATCGCGTGAGCTGATCCTTGTTGGCCCGAAAGCATTTTCAAAAATAGTAGCCATCTTGGAAATCGGATGTAGTGTATACCCATTAGCTGTGTGTATGTAATTCACTGTCATCAAAATTTTGATTTCATGTGGGTTTGTCACATACAAAACGTTTTTACTGTAGAGTGCAACACATTTTATGTTAATGTCATATCGGGGAACCCAGCCTGACAGCCATTTTGGCCACGTTAATAAGCATCCAGTACAAGCTGTATTTTCTAAACTGACCATTGAATATTACTTCAAACGGTCTATCACTATAGCAGGCAAATTATGTATCGTAGAAAAAAAATCTTTTTTTCATTTTCCAGTTGCAAACATAATATGGCTACCGTTTCGGAGATCTGAACATGCATAAAACATCAAAAGCCATCACTGTAAATTTCAAATCGATCTTCAAATATTATTTCATGAGCGACCCGTCGATGAAGCAAGTCGTTTCAGTGAGAGAGAAAAAATGTCTTATGCCACCTTTGGTCATTTTTTTCTTTAAGATTTTGGTCGACCTCAGGCGACTATGCTGGAACGTGAACACGAACCATTCAGCCTAACTGCTCACACTTTCGGGGGGACTACTGGACATTATTTTCCAGGCGACAAGATGTTGTTTTCCTGTTTCGGCCCGTCCATGGAAATCCATCATTCACAATAAACAACAAACAAGTAGGGTAACTCTTGCTCCCACAAGAAAACATAACTCCAAAGGAATGCTGCTTACGACACCGAATCGCCTAGCAGTCGTGACAGCACAGAGCACACAGAACAAACAAGGAAACATCCCCAAACCCTGCTTGTTTGTTGTTTATTGTTTACTGTTCCGTGCCTTATTTCATATTTACTTTCATCATTCACAAGGCAACACGCATCAGATGGCACTAAAAATGATAGAGGTTTTAAGATGACAATTCCTTTTCAGGGATGCCAATGTGTAAATAATCTGTGTCGCAAATAAGAAAATAAAAGACAGCATTTTAGTCCTGTCGGTCACTATCTTGGTGGTTATTTTGGGAAAGTGAGTACGCATATAAAACATAAAATGTTTGTGATTTCAAGGTGAGTTCTAATATTATTTTCAGGGTGATCTGGTTCTGTGACTAGCAGTCAAGCATAATAGAATTTTATCCCTAGCCGTAGTTTATGTTTCGGCTGCCGGCTGTCATCTCGAAAACCCGTTTGGAAAAGTGAACAGTCACCGAACTGTATAAAACCCCGCACTTTTCAAGGTGACATCTAACTATAGATTTCAGAGATATCTGTCGCTAAAACTCGCAACATATGTGTCATAGAAACATAATCATTTCACATCAACAACATCAACGACGACAACAACAACAACAGCAACAGCAACAATATAATATATGATAACAATAAAGATATAACAATATTAACAACAAAAACAACAATACAACAACAACAACAACAACAACAACAACAGGATATTTCTATAACGCTTTCCTTTACATTAAGGCGCTTTCTAGTTTAAAAAGAAAGACAGAAGACAACAGACAGAAAGACAGACAGACAGAAAGACAGACAGACAGAAAGACAGACAGAAAGACAGACAGACAGAAAGACAGACAGACAGAAAGACAGACAGACAGAAAGACAGACAGACAGAAAGAGAAAGAAAAAAAAAGACAGGAAAAAAGAAGGCTGCACACTTCTCCCATGTGCTGCACCCAAGCACGTAACATAGGCGTGCATGATTCTTGTATTCTTCCTCCATTCTCCCTCTGCCCCACCCCCACCCCCACCCCCGTCCTTCCTTACCACTTCCCCACCTTCCTTTGCCCATCCCACTCCTCTCTAACCCCCTCCTACCCCCCTACCCCCCACCCACCCACCCACCCACACACACACACACACACACACACACACACCCCACACACACCACAATATCCATCCAGTCCTTCCCAATCTACCGACCATTCCCTATGCATAACCACATCTGCCTTTTAAGCTAATCCGCATTTACGTCAAAGAGAAAAGCAGACGAAAGGGAGGGCGCATGATCATTACAGACCCAAGCAAATCATTAATAAGTATTCCTCCCGCGATCTGGCAGCCATTTGGAATGTCTGAATTTCTCAAAACATTTCAAAGATGGTGTAATGGCATCATCCCAGCTTTTCCCTACCACCACCCTTCTCTCTGTCTCACTTCATTCTCTCTCTCTCTCTCTCTCTCTCTCTCTCTCTCTCTGTATGTCTCTCTCTCTTCTTCTCTCTCTCTCTCTCTTCTCTCTCTCTCTCCTCTCTCTCTCTCTCTCTCTCTCTCTCTCTCTCTCTCTCTCTCTCTCTCTCTCTTTCCCTCATTGGTCTTGCTCAGAAGCATATTTGTGGAGTTTCCTCCTTGTAAATGTCAAAACAACAGCTGCGATCTCCTAGTTCTAAAACAATCGTTTCAGATAATTAGTTTTGTCAGCCTCTAAAACTCGAAACACAAATAGCATACGTGTAGTTGCTTCCTTATGCACTTCTATACGTATATGTGCGTCCGCGCGCGCGAGCGTGTGTGTGTGTGTGTGTGTGTGTGTGTGGTGTGTGCGTGCGTGCGTGCGTGCGTGCGTGCGTGCGTGCGTGCGTGTGTGTGTGTAGATAGATAAGATAGATAGATAGATAGATAGATAGATCGATAGATAGATAGATAGACTTTTTGAAAGTACATGTTCAAAACACAAGACGCCGCTCCACAAGGCTGGAGGGCTAACTGGCTGACGCATGCAGCACATGCAAAAATAGGATGATGATGATGATGATGATGATAAATTTTAGTCTCACATTCTACTGAACCTTCCTGTGTTTCCCTTCACTGGGCGCTCTTATTTGTTTAATTTAAGTGGGGAGGAGGGAGGGGGGAGGGGGGCACTGATCATATATGCAGTGGAATCTATTCGATTTTTTCGAGAGTTTCCTTTTTGCTTATGCGTAAGTGCCTCCAGCCAGTAGGTAAACAAGAATCCAGTAGCGAACCTGATGATCTCTTCACAGAGCGAAACACCTGTTATTTGCTGGTCCTGATGACCTCCCCTTCGGGGAAACGATAAAAATCAACAGAACACCCGCTGGAGTAAGATTGCTTCTCTTCCACTTGAAAACAAATCTGTCTTTTAAAGTTTGGTTTAATTGGACAGATTTTGAAGTTTGTTCCTCTCCTTGTCTGGCAATTAAAGACATATGGGCCAAGGTTTTACTGTCATTTGCTTTTTTTTCGAGTTCTGAATTAACCTGTGGGCCCTTCAAGATTGTAGAGCGACATCCAGTGGGGTTTTTTTTTTGTTTTTTTTTTAGAATTTCCTAAAAGTAATTGTTAATCTTTCTGGATTTTCATCTCTATCTACCGGCCTCCAAAGGCAGTGTCTTTTATTTTTCACTGTTTTGATTTTTAGACAAACGTTAGTCTACCTCTTTATTAAAAAAAATTCCTGTATTTCCCTTCATGAGTGCTCTGTGTCTTTTTATATTTCACCGTTTCGATTTTCAGACAAATGTTAGTTTACCTCTTTATTAAGAAATTCCTATGTTTCCCTTCACTGAGTGCTCTTGTTCGTTGTAGAGGGAACACTTTTCATTTACGCTGTGGAATCTACACGATTTCAAGTTTCCTTTTACAGTATCTGGAAGTGCCTCCGACCAGCAGATCAATCAGGATCCTGTAGCAAGCCTGATGATCTCTTCACAGAGCGCAACAGCTGTTGTTTGCTGGTGCTGCTGACATCTCCTCCGGGGGAAGAGTAAAACTAACAGAGCTCTCAGTGGAGTACGACTGTTTCTCGTATATCTCTCCCCTCAAACGCAGATCCGTCTTTTAAACGTATCAATTTAATTTGGACGGACTTTTAAGTTTGCTGCACTTCCCCTATCTGGAAATGAAAGACATCATGATGTTGCTGCTTAAAAAAATGTTTTTGTAATTTCTTATTTTTCGTTTGCAATTCTCAAATGCCATTTCAGATTGTGTTACATCTATATACGTCATTTTGTTGTCTTTGTTGTTGTTTTTTAATACCTTTGTTTTTATTTACTTATTTCACTGTTGATATCAGTGCTTGTTGATTGCTGTTTTGAATAGGGTCTCTCTGTACACACGTAACTATGTTTTGATCCATGCGATGTATCATTTGGTACTAGTTTAATAGAATAGTAATGACAAGTATGAAAAATGTCTAAAGTTATACTTTCTACCGTTAAAAAGAAAGAAAATTGTTGTCATTCTCTCTCTCTCTCTCTCTCTCTCTCTCTCTCTCTCTCTCTCTCTCTCTCTCTCTCACACACACACCACACACACACACACACACACACACACACGCACGCGCGCACGCGCGCGCTCTTCAACTTTTATCGCTTAAGATTTTTTTTTAATTACTCTAAATTAAAAAAATCTTTTTAAATCTTTCTCTCTCTCTTCTCTCTCTCTCTCTCTCTCTCTCTCCTCCAAAAAAAAAAAGTAAAAAGAAGAAAAGAAAAGAAAACTAAATAAATGAATAAAATAAAACACAGATAATTACTCCCAAATAAACAATTCCTCACACAAACACTTCCTTAATGTCACTTACCTCTTTTCCAAACCATACACCATGTTGAGAAGAAGTATCAGTGAACCTTTTGTTGTTGTTGTTGTTGTTTTTAAAAAAAAACCGTTGTGTGTGTCTGCCTGCTTCAGTGTGTTTCTCAGTCAGTTCTGTCCTGGTCTTGATCTCCTGTGTTCTGCCGCCAATGCCCGGCTCTGTTAGCCTTTTTAAGGCCAACGTGGCGCGTGCCCACGCGCGCCTGCATGAAGCAAATGGTCGGCGGCTTCCCCACAATGACAGCTATTTTCGGCACTGGCATGCACGTTTGCGTATGGACGGGTGGGCGAGGGAGGAGGGTGAGGATTAGATGGGGGGGGGGGGGGGGGGGAGAGAGAGACAGAGAGATATATAGGAGAGTGAGGATGGGATGGGAGGAGACGGAGAGGAGAGATGGAGAGAGAGAGGGTAGGAAGGATGGCGTGTGTGTGTGTGTGTGTGTGTGTGTGTGTGTGTGTGTGTGTGTGGTGTGGGTTGTGTTTGAGACAGACAGAAGGACAGACAAGACAGACAAAGAGGGAGGGAGAGAGAGAGAGAAGAGAGAGAGAGAGAGAGAGAGAGAGAGAGAGAGAGAGAGGGTAGCAGGGGTTGGAAGGGGACTGAGGGTGGAGAGAGGAAAGAGAGAGGGGGGAGGGGGGTCCTGATTAGACCAGGCGGTGTATTTTGCGTCAAAGCCAGACCTGTGCCTACGTAGGCAGCTCTGGGGAACGGTCCGAGTAGGAAAGGAGAAATCCAATAGTTAGGTCATTACTGTGCGTAGAACATGTAAGTCAACAGAGAGACATACAGAAGACACGCTGGCCGTTTTGGGACCCAGCAGAACGCCTGATTGAGGTGACACGCCAATTTGGAAGGTACGATACGTTGCACTGTGTGATGTCCATCCCTTTGTCCGAGCTATTCTGGAACGAAAGGCAGGAGTTAACTTTGAAACTGATGCCCACTCATCCCATCACTTCCCACACACACACACACACACGGACGCACAAACCCTCGCGCGCGCGTACGCACGCACGCATACGCACACGCAAGCACGCATGTACACACAGACGCACGCGCGCGCGCACACACACACATTTTTCAGACACACACACACGCGCACACACACACACACACACACACACACGCACACACACACACACACACACACACACACACAACCCCACGCCACACACAACACACAACACCACCACACACACACACACACACACACACACACAGAGGCACGCACACACAACACACATAACCACGCATGCACACGCAAAACACTACCACACACACACACACACACACACACACACACACACACACACACACACACACACACACACACCGCACACACACACACACACACACACACACACACACACACACACACCACATGGAGCCGACAGTTCTATCCACCCTCCTACGTACACACTGACGAATTAAGTCGTGGAGCCGCTCCTTACCGAGGGGCGTTATTGACTCGTTCCCCCTTTTCGTTGCACCGTTTTGTTTGTCTCAAAAAAACACCCAGCGGCTCTTTCCTAGAGCTCCGTTTGGGACACCGAATAGTCATTTGAATTTAAGTGTCTACAAGCATTCTCTCTCTTTTCTCTCTCTCTCTCTCTCTCTCTCTCTCTCTCTCTCTCTCTCTCTCTCTCTCTCCCCTCTCTCATTGTTGAGTCTCTTACATACATATCCATCAAAACTAATGTCTTCTCTCAAGCATTCAAAAATACCAAAGCTTTCCACATTACAAAATTGGATAATACATCGGATCCAAATAATTTTAGACACCTCTCTCTCTCTCTCTCTCTCTCTCTCTCTCTCTCTCTCTCTCTCTCTCTCTCTCTCTCTCTCTCTCTCTCTGGAACAATGTGAAGAAAAAATTGTCTGGGCTGATGAATATGCTGGTATATTCAAAAATGAACTTGAATGTGATGAATTTCTAGACAGCATGCAGAAAGCGCGTCAGTTGTTATAAATTAACGTGAATGAGAGTCTAGATGAATTTGTCAGTGCTTTGTGCGGAGCCGCAGCTTGTATGGTTCGAGTTATTTGTAGAGGCAGCAGAACATACAAATGACTGGTTTGATAATGAGTGTGACCGAAAGAAACAGGAAGTTAATGAGTGTGACCGAAAGAAACAGGAAGTTAAAAGGTTATTAAAAAGATTTCAGAGATGCAAAACAGCTAAGGATAAAAGTAAGAAAAGAGAAGAATACGCTGTATCACGTAAAGAGTATATTACGCTAAGGAAAACAAAGGAACTGGAGTTTAAAGAAAGTAGGTTAAAGAAACTGAAAAATTCAGTCAATGATTCTAAAATGTTCTGGTTAGTGATAAGATCTATAAACAAAAAGAGTTTTGTGTATAACGAAATCTCAGTTCAACAGTGGCGTGACCATTTTGGGGGCGTTTTTCATAGTTTTGATAATAAAAGTAAGGAAGAAGAGACTGGTATGGTAGAAGAAAATGAAATTGAGCCATTATTTAATCAACCTATTTCCAGTGAAGAAGTCGTTGCTGGTATTAAACATTTAAAATTAGGAAATAGTGCAGGACCAGATAGAATCATAGCAGAAATGTTGAAGAATGCAAACACAACTGTAATCAATTTTCTTGTTCATTTATTCACCCAACTTTTAGATAATGGTAACTTTCCATCAGAATGGGCTAAATCTATAATTGTACCAATTTACAAAAACAAAGGAGACGTGAACAATCCCGACAACTATCGTGGAGTATCACTTACCAGCATTTTAAGTAAAATCTACACTTACATACTAAATGCAAGATTAACTGAATGGGCTGAAACTGAAGAAAAAATAGTGGAAGAACAAGCAGGTTTTAGAACCAGTTACAGCACCATAGACCATATATTTACACTATATTCTTTGATTCAGAAACATCTACTCTGTCAAATCGAAGCTCTACATTGCATTTGTAGATTTCAAGAAGGCCTTTGACTCGGTAAATCGGAATGCTCTGTGGAATGTACTCCGTAAAAGTGGTGTTCATAGTAAATTGTATATGGCTATTAGAGGGGTCTACAACTCGGTGCTTACATGTGTGCGTGTGAAGAGTGAGTATTCAGATCATTTTGATTGTCCAAATGGAGTAAAACAAGGATGCTTGTTGAGTCCACAGTTGTTTTCTTTTTTCATAAACGAACTGGCGGTGGAATTGTACCGCAAAGGAAGACATGGTATCCAAATGATACCTGAAGCAGTTGAATTAGTTTTACTACTGTATGCTGATGATGTTGTTCTTCTGTCCGGAACAGTTGTAGGTTTGCAAAACCAACTAAATGTATTGAAAGAGGAAGCAGACCGCTTAGGTTTATCAGTTAACTTGGATAAGACGAATATAGTGGTCTTTAGAATGGGTGGCCACCTATCAGTGTATGAAAAATGGTCTTATGGAAATCCAGATGTTCAAGTAGTTAATTCATATAAATATCTTGGAATGATATTTTCAACAAAATTAACTTTCCGTTACGCAAGGGAAGAATCTCTGAGAAAAGGAAAAAAGGTACTATTGAAATTCTGAAATCCCTGAGAAAACTGAATTGTACAGACTGTGGTATATTTTGGAAAATGTTTGATACACAGATAAAACCTCTTCTTACATATGCAGCTGAAATTTGGGGCTTACATGAAAATTCGCAGATGGAAAAAGTACATACGTGTGCTATAAAGCGTTTCCTTCAAGTATCTATTCATTCATCCAACACCGTTTTATGTGGAGAAATGGGCAGATACCCTTTGTACATAAGTACATTTGTGAAATGTATTAAGTACTGGTTGAAGATCTTGAAGCTACCGCAGTCCCGTTTGAGCAGGCAAGCCTATGATATGATGCTTCTAGAAATGGAAAAAGGTAAAGAAAACTGGGTTTATAAAGTAAAGAAAGTCCTTTCAGAACAGGGTTTTGGAATAATGTGGATGACCCAGGAAGTAGGAAATGAGCAACAGTTCATTGCGGAATTTAAAGACAGGCTTATTTGTTCTTTTAAACAGAATTGGCTCAGATATGGAAAGTAAAGAAAAATATCGCTGGTTTTTCTCATTTAAGAATGTGTTTCATTCTGAAAAGTTTCTCAATGTCATAATAGATATATGGCACAGAATAAATTACGCAAGATTTAGGTTGAGAACTTTAAGTTTTAATGCGAACAAAAGATGGTTTGAATGTGAAATATCCACAGAATCTCCTTGTCCTGCATGTAGACATATTATTGATGACGAAGAATACTTTCTGTTCCACTGTACTGCTTATAATGAAGTGCAGACAAATTGGTCATTTTTCCAGTTAGATATAGCGAAAAGACAAAATGTCGCTGGCGTGTTATCATCAGATGATGAACTTGTAATTAAATCAGTTGCGAAATTCATCGCGGAAGCATTGAAAATTTGACAGATGAAGGATAGTGAAATTGAAGATAATACATTATAAGAGATATCTGAATGAATGTTATCATTCATCGCATGTGGAAGAGATCAGTAAAATACAATGTCATCATTTGATTG
>CM065729.1:60251194-60278694 GCA_033310375.1 Conus canariensis
ATGATCATAATTATGATCAAAGTGAAATAGTGTTGGTATTAGGATAATAGTATAATAATACTGGTTGGACAGGAAATGAATGGAAATGATCAATGGGAAAAGTGTTGACATGCCAATAACAACAACATCTCACACCACACACACACACACACAACACACACACACACACACACACACACACACACACACACATGTGCACACACACACACACACACACACACACACACACACACACACACACACACACACACACATGCGCATACACAAAAACCCCTGATAGGTGAAGATCATTTGATAACAACAGTGCTATAGGATGATAATCATTGTTGTAACTGAAATAATGCAGTTGCATTGGTACAATAATGCCTGTATAAAGGAAATGGTCAATGACTGAAGGATGACGATCATCGTCATACCTGAGATTAAAGGTACTGTGGGATGCTGATCATTGTCATAGATGAAATGATGTGGTGGCATTAGTATAATGATGCCGGTTGAGGGGGGGGGGGGGATCAGTGACTGATGGGTGATGATCATTTGAGATCAACAGTATTATCGGATGGTCTTCCAGTGGTCCATAAGACTTTCCCCTCATCGGTGTGTTGGCAGGCTAGGTTTCTGCTCTAAGTTTTGCTGGAAATGTTCCACTGTCATTGGGGCTGTACTGCATGGATCATTTGAAGTTCGCCAGTGTGGAATATTGTGGACATGTGATATCTCAGTCTGGAGTGCCCTGTTCTCAGTCTCACAATGTTCACTTGGTCTGATTGGGTAGTTTGCATCCCTCTTGTTGAAGTCTCGGTGCTGCTCAAGTCATCTTCTTTTTTGTTTCTCCTTGATAATACTATTGATTTCTTCAAAGGAGTCTTCCTGTTCCAGTTGGGGCTGTTGTCCTCCTTCATTTGCCAATTGGGGAGCTTCCTCATTGCCACATATATTGCAGTATGAAGGTGTTCACTGGATGACAGTATTGTCGGTGACTGATGGATGATCATTTGAGATCAGCAGTACTATAGGATGATGATCATTGTCATGTAAGTGGAGTGACATGATGTACTGGCATTGGTGCAATAGTGCCAGTTGGGGGAATAAAGGAAAATATCAATGACTGGTGGATGATGATCATTGTCATGAGTGAGATCAACAGTACTGTAGGATGATGGTCATTGTGATTAGTGGAATAATGTGGTGGCATTAGTATAATATTGCCAGTTGAGCAAGGGGAAAAAAAGGGGGGGGGGGGTTGATGACTGATGGGCGATGATCATTGATCATTTGAGATCAACAGTACTGTAGGATGATGATCATTGTTATATAAGTGGGATAATGTTGTGGCATTGGTGTAATAATGCTGGTTGGGGGAATGAAGGAGGTGATCAATGATTGATGGATGATGATCATTGTCATGGTATAAGTATGATCCACAGTAGTGCAGAATGATGGTCAGTTTCAAAAGTGGAATAGTTTATTGGCCTTAGTATGATAATGCCAGTTGGGGGAATAAAGGAAATGATCAATGACTGATGGATGATGATCATTTTCATAAGTGAGATCTAAAGTACTATAGGACCATTGTCACAAGTGAAATAATGTGGT
The DNA here is from genome assembly GCA_033310375.1 of Conus canariensis. NCBI lineage: Eukaryota > Metazoa > Mollusca > Gastropoda > Neogastropoda > Conidae > Conus > Conus canariensis. The sequence goes on from CM065729.1 coordinate 60,252,791, forward strand.
GGCATTAGCGTAATAGTGCCGGTTGGGGGTGGAAGAAGGAAAACGATTGATGACTGATGGATGATGATCATTGTCATAAGTGGGATAAACTGTGCTATAGGATGTTGATCATTGTCATAAGTGAAATAGCATGATAGCATGTTTATAATAATGCCAGTTGAGGAGAAAATTGGAAATGATCAATGACTGATGGATGGTGATCGTTGTCATAGGTAAGATCAACACTATCACAAACGCACGCACACCACACACACACACACACACACACACACACACACACACACACACACACACACAAAAACACACACACAAAACAGCTAATGGGTGGTGATCATAATCATAATAATCATATGTGGGGATATGTGTTTATTAAAATAAAAAAAAAGGAACGGTCATATGTGGGGATATTTGTACTGATGATGATAATGGTTGGGAAGAAGGTGAGCAGTAAGGGAAAAAACAGACACACACAGACACACATCCAAGCATACATATAACAGACGGGAGACACACACCCCCTAGCACACTTATACACAGAGGGGAGACGTAATGACAACAGACAAGGGAATGGAAGTGGTCGATGAAGAAAAGGGGGTTGATATGTTTAAAACAAAGGTGGATGCGGGTGTAAAGAGGGGGAAGAAGGAACATAGCTGTAAGTTAATGTGAGATAAATAGTTGGGGGCAAGGTGGTGTGGGTGTGAGTGTGACTTGGTGGAGGATATAGTGGGTTGGTGTTGTGGTGGTGGATAGGTGAATGTAGTTGTTTTAGGATGTTGATGATATGGGGGTGAAGGGAAGGAGCGGGGGTGTTTAAATAGGGGGGGGGGGGGGTTGGAGGCAGGACGGTCAAATACCTGGCCTATCCTTATGGTCGGGAAAAATGAGAGGGGAAAGGAGATTCGTGTGGAGGTGGTAGTGTAAAATCAGGTGTAGGGGGAAAAAAGGGGGGAGGGGAAAAAGGAGGAGGTAGGTCTGTGGGTAAGCAGTGGATTGGTATAGGAATTTTGTTTTCAATTCTTTTCTTTCTTTTTTTTTGCCCCACTAAGCATTATTATCAATCCACCATAATCACTACCATCACTAATATATCATATTTTACAAATCAAGCTAAGAAAAAATTGTTCCATCCCCCCTTCCCCACCCCCTCACTATTTCCTCTCCCGTAATCCCCCATTGTCCTGGAGGTCGAAATGCATTATGTCTTGTCGTGTATTTTGTTTGTCTATGTCTTTGGCGGTAACTAACCCCCTCTCTTTCAAAATTTTGCTTCATTTTCCGCCCTCAGTCTTGAAATTTATAAGTTTAATTTCAAATCCAGCTCAATAAAGAAGTCTTGGCATCAAGACAAGCAACGATAAGTAACACACTCCCAGCACAATGTCACGGTGTCGATAAAATCAGCATTGATAATATATGTCCATAAATGCAAATAAAGAGCTACCATAATTTGATTCCGTGTATCTTCAAACCACATCAACTGCAAACAGTCACGGATAGAGAACATTCATGAGGTACCCTCAGGCAGGACTCGTGCAGAAGTTGGAGCTACAGTTCTAAGACGCTGTGACACTGTTTTTGATTTCCTTTCTCTTACTGTTGTTCTGATGCCTTGCGACAGAACGTTTGCTTTCCTTTCTGCTACCGTTACTGTTGCAACTTCCACTGCTTGCATCGCATGCAGCTGCACTGCTATGCATCGGCACTGCGGCTGCCTGCTGCTGCATCTGCACTGCAGCTGCCACTGCTACGCATCTGGCCTGCACTGCCTGCTTGCATCTGGCACAGCTAGCCTGAAACAAACCAATCAGCATGAATTTACCACTACTACAACCACCACTACTAGTAGTAGTAGTAGTACTACTACTACTTTTGCTGCTGCTGCCGCTGCTGCTGCTGCCGCTGCTCTGCTGCTGCTGCTGCTGTGCTGCCGCCGCCACGACCACCACCATCACCACTACTACTACTACTACTGCTGCTGCTGCTGCTGCTGCTGCTGCTACTATTACCACTACTCCTACTGCTGCTGTTGCTGCTCTTGCTGCTGTTACCACTACTACTACTACTACCGCTACTGCTGCTACTACTACCACCACCACTATCACCACTACTACCACGACTTCTACTACTTCTGCTACTGCCAGCACCACCACTACAACTACCACAACTAGTACTGCTGCTGCTGCTGCGACCACTACTACCACAACTACTACAACTACTACTACACCTACAAGCACCTGTTCCTGAAAACTTATCATTCTTACCTTTAGGCTGGACTTAACTTGCTAGTACTTGGTAATCTGGCCCTTCCGACTCAAAACATGCTGACAGCGTCTCGGTAGAGAGTCGTAGAAGGAGTGGAGGTAGGCAACAGTCAGTTGATTCCAGCAAGTGGTGAGTGCACAGCGCAGATCTGCGACAGTACTATGCGGCGAATGTTTTTTTCTCACGTGAGTCTTGAGGACTTGCCACACGTTCTCGATCGAATTTAGAACTGGACTTTGAAGGGGTCAGAGAAAACACGGGAACTCTGTGCTGTCGCTTCCACTGTTCCAGGTCTCGGTGTGAGCCGAGCGGTGAACAGAGGCGTTGTCTTCTTGCAGTTACCAACGTTTGTTTGGATAGTGGTCGGCAACAAACGGCAGAAAGTTGTTTTCCAGCACATCAGTGTACTTCTGACTGTTCATATTGCCTTCCACGAACACCAGTGGTCCAACTCTATCATACGAAATGCATCCCCACACCATCAATTTCAATGTAGTCTTCGGGCCAAGATGGACGCTGCACAGAGAAAGCACTGACCACTTCTCTTCGACTTTCCTCCATAATTTTCATGTCCATTGGGTTTGATCACAATGGTCGTTCCATCACTGAAAATAACATTTTTCCACTGATCGTTCACAGCCCAGTGAAGTTTACTCCTACAGTACTGCAGCCGCTTCTTTCTGTTCACTTCCTTGATGACTAGTTTCTTCACTGGGGATGCTTTGAATAGCCAAGTCCATGCAGATTTCGCTTGATCGTCTTTTGGCTGACTTCAACGGAGTTTGATGCACGGAATTTGGCTGAAATTTCAGAAACTGTGGCAGATCTGTACCGTTTTACGATCTTTGACAGTGCACACACGCACCTGTTTGTGAACACTCTGGGCCTACCACTCCTAAGTTTGTTTCCTATTGTTTTTCTGTCACAATAGCGCTTGTAAACTTTCCCGACGGTTAACCTGTTCAAGTTCAACACATCTGCCACCTCAAACACCCGAAGCCCCTGGTCTATCGACGACACAATGTATTTTTTCGTCTCCTCTGTGACTGTTTGTTTGCCGATGCCATGCCAGATCTAACAGCAAACCGCAAGCACCAAACGACAGTTCAACGATTTTATTTACTTCACACAAAAGAGTGCAGTTGTGAAAATTACGTCAGTGGTTTTCGGTACACAGACATGTCACCAAAGCTGAAATATTGGCTAGACAATCTAGTGGAAACAACCACTTCAAATCGGTCCGCCATTAGAGGAGACAGACTTTTGTCCCTTTACCTGTACTATTACTACTACTACTACTACTACTACCCGCTGCTGCTGTTGCTACTACTACTACTTCTACTGCTGCTGCTGCTACGACTACTACAACTATTGTCACTACTACTACGACTACTATTACTACTACTACTACTACTATTACTACTACTACCACTACTACTACTACTACTACTACTACTACTACTACTACTACTACTACTACTACTACGGCTGCTGCGGCTGCTAATACTTATGCTTCCACCACAACTACTTCTACTTTTAAATATGAGCCACAGTTTCAGGCATATACATTTTCATAACAGCGCTGCTGCTACTACTACTACTATTCAACCACTACTACTATTTTTACTACTATTACAACTGATACTACTGCTGCTGCTGCTGCTGCTGCTGCTGCTGCTGCTGCTGCTACTACTACTACTACTACTATACCACTACTATCAAACATTAGCCACAACTTCAAATACATACATTTCTGTAACAGCGCCAGTCACTATAGTGATCTGCAAACCTTCACCTGCTCCTTTGACGAATGCCAGCTGCGTAAAAGGTCATGGGTCCAAACACGTCATGGCGTCGACTTGACGACAGTCTGATTAGCATTCTGCTAATCACCAATCTGACGAATGCCAGCTGCGTAAAAGGTCATGGGTCCAAACACGTCATGGAGTCGACTTGACGACAGTCTGATTAGCGTTCTGCTATTCACCAATCAAAACTCCGTGCCCACAGCTGCGCTACTGCGTTCAATTAGTTTATAAAGTTAAACCATGGAGTTACTAGGTTCATAGTTCTCATTTCAAACAAGCTGTCATTTTCCAGCTGTCCTTTTTTTTTTTCTTTTTTTTTTGCTGTCCCATCTTCTGTGCCACCTCAGTGGCACTGCACCCACGCTGCTCATTCCGACACCCCGTCCACCACCACAGCACGGTCAGTCCCGCCGCAGCCCCGGCACCGGTAACCCGCAGGCAGCAGTCAATGTCAAGCCGTCAAGAGGCAATCCACCGGAGGAGACACTGCACTGCTGCCGAGTCACTTCGGTGGTGTTCAGTGGTGCCTGTTCTGATCCAACATACGCAGGACACCACCTACTAAGCTCCCTACTGACGACAATAACTGCTTAGTCGCGGTGCCGGCGCGAGTGAGCTCTCCCTCCAGAGGGCGCCACCACGTCCGTTCAGCGACAGCCCACTTGGACTCGCCGATACCGGTAACCCCGACGGAACTAAACCAAGGCCTCAGACGTGGAGAGGACATCGAAACTGAGGTCAGCATGAGAGTAGGGCATGAAAGGCCACAGAATTTGAGACATTTTTTTTTTATGCTGATCGATGAGAATGAGGATGATTAAGATGATGCTACGGATTTCCATTCCAGTCTGAGACTGCATGACAGGGCTGCACTCTACGCTTCCTTTCATAATATATCCTGGCGTCAACCAGGCCCGAGAGATACAGACACCTGCAGTGTTGGTCAGGAAATTTGAGTAACACTCTCAGGGACGTATCCATTAAGTGGATGAAACTCGACTGTGTGGTCCCAGTCTTCCCAACTGAGCCCGTAGCAAACTCAACTCTGGGTAGTAGCCGGTCGGAGCAGAAAAATCCCACATGACTCTGATGGGAATCGAACCCACGACTTCCCAGCTGGGAGTCCGCGACGCTAACCACTTCGCCACGGCGGTTGGTCAGCTGTGCAAATATTGTTTCTCAGTGTCTTTGCACTCTGGTGGTAGAAGACAAACGCAGTGAATCATTTGACCGGCTCTAGTGACCATTTCTCTGTGCCTTACATTGTCTGGAGTACGAAGAATTAGACCAGATTAAATTAACGCCTATCACACCAGGCAAACATTTACACGATGCCTCGAATCAAGTCACATGCCCACGCAAGTTCTTTATTCGAACACATGGAGCTATTTTCACGTTCATTTCTGATCGATCTCAGTCAGCCCGAACCACGTGCCACACAGCAGTCACTTTCGTGGCGCGTTCAGTGTTGCCTGTTCGGATCCAGCATACGGAGGATACCATGTAACAAAACCCACGACGAACAACAATAACGATGCCGTGGCCAAGCCAGCGGAAGTGAGTGTCGTCCCCTTGCGTCGAGCGCCATCACTTGGCTGCTACGACAGTCCCCGTGAATTTGCCGATACTGACCACCTGGACTCGAATCCACCACGGACAGGGAGGGGCACAGGCAGGAAATTGAAACGAGACAGACGGTGTCATTGTCTTGATATTCACTGCCAGTCAGAGTCACTGGAAGACTTCAGCATCGGGACTTGGACAGGCAGTGGCCTCACACACACACACACACACACACACACACACACACACACACACACACACACACACACACACACAGAGTGCGCGCGGGAGCGCACTCACGAACGCATGCGTTCAGGCACAGAGACAGAGAGGAACAGAGAGAGAAGGGGGGGGGGGAGGGGGCGAAGAGATGAAACTGGTCTTACCAGAAACGAATCATTAAATAAGAATGGGGAGAGAGAAAGATACAGACAGACAGACAGACAGACAGACAGACGGACATACAGACAGAGAGGAATGGGTTTACCAGAAACCAGTCGCTAAATGAAAATGGAGAGAGAGGAGCGGGGAGAGGCAACTGATCTTACTAGAAACGAATCATCAAATTAGAGAGAGAGAGAGAGAGAGAGAGAGAGAGAGAGAGAGAGAGAGAGAGAGAGAGAGAGAGAGAGAGAGAGGTGGGGTGAGAGTGAAAGGCAGGAAACTGGTTTTTATCTTAAACGAATTATCAAATAAGAATGAAAGCTCGGTGCTGGATAGTCGCACACAAGCAAATGCTGAAACAAAAACGCACTGACTGAATTACCTTTAAATTGATCACATTAGCAACGACGACACGAGAAGAAGAAGAAGAAGAAGAAGAAGAAGAAGAAGAAGAAGAAGAATATAGTAATAATAATGATGATGATGATGATGATGATGATGATGATGATGATGATGATGATGATGATGATGATGAGACGCTATTGATGATGATGATGATAGGGCTTTCCCGTATCTGACAGCACCACATACACTCACCAGCCTGCACGCCCATGGTATCCAGACTTTCTCCGCCCTATCCCAACTCTCCCTCCCCCTTCTCACACTTCCTCCCGCACCTCCTCCCCCCCCCTTCTTTTCCTATCTTCTATGTATTAAATACATTCATTTACTTTAACATTATTATACATAAATAGAGAGAGAGAGGGAGTTAGATAGATAGGTAGATACCCATTTCATTATTATCTATTTATTATTTCAGCAACTGATCGGTTGTTTCATGTTTTAGGCCAGCACTTTAAACCACAGGTGTTTGAAAATTCACAGTCATTCACACTGTATTAGAAAGGTAAAAAGATACTGAAGGTCCGAGTGGGACCCAGAGAAGCACTGTCCTCAATTGCCGTGCAGGTATGCACATGGCATTCCATTAAGACGTCAAGGGACGTAACTGCTCTCTAGCAGATGCTATTGTGTAATGGCCTCTGGACACGACATGAGAGAACCTCAACGGGAGCGTCCCCGTGGGTGTACCATCCACATTTCGTGTCTGCAGAGTCCACAGGCGAAAGACACCACCGTCAAGCAACTGACTGTACACCCCGCAGCCTCTTTCGTTGCTGTTCTGCTGACAGATGAAAACAGCACAACTCCAGACAAGGCCAAGGCGTTTTGTCACATGAGGTCTTACGTGTCTTCTGAAGAGGATCCGGGGCTTGTAATCTTTCCTGCTGTCAATAGAACTTTCTCTGCGGTAAGTGGGTCTTTCCTCATCGACATTGGGCTTTTCCCTTAAGACAGAACATGCTGCAGATAGGACAAAAAATCCACTAACATCGGACAAATGTCGTGCACATCATAAGGATTTCGGGGCGGGAGGAGGAGGATAAAGTGGAGGAGGGGTAGTGAGACGGCGAAAATCCACGGAGCACAATTCCACGCGCTCACTACTAAAGGCGCTAGAACTCCAATACTTTCAGCAGTACGGTTTAAGAAATATTGATCCTCGTGCGACCTCTACAACTGGCTACACGATATCGACATTGTCGGCTTCTTTCGCATCTCTAGTGACTGAAGATCTCTCACACACACTAGTGCCCATGTGGCACAGGTCCACAGACGCCCGCCTACATTCTCCAGTCCTGTTCCACCTTTGACACTCTACTACAGGAAGCGTGGCCCATTCCAGCGGACCTGAGGGAGAAGCTGTGACGACTGGTAACGTCGCTGAGGCAGACGGCGGACTTCGCCCACAACACCGCACCACCAATGTAGCATTGCCGGGAACGGTGAAGAAGAAGCTATACAATGCAATGGAAACAAACACTGCGGCCTTTGAGACACAACTGAGAGTGGCTGCTAAAGGGCACTAACACATGGGTGTCCAAAATCAAGATATCGGTACGCTGCATCAGACGCAGAGCGACATTTCTGACTTGTCACTCTAGATGCGAGCTCGCAGGTATCCGGGCCACTGCTAAGACTTGTAAATGTGTGCATCTCTCTCTCTCTCTCTCTCTCTCTCTCTCTCTCTCTCTCTCTCTCTCTCTCTCTCTCTCTCTCTCCCCTTCCTTCCTTCTTTCTTTCTTTCTTAGTGTGCACCATTTTTTTTTGTTAGTGTTTGCCTATACACAAAACAGCACCTTGTCAGAAGTCGTGGTGCAGGATGATGTTCGGCTGACTGCTGTGTCCTCCAAGCTGAAGACAGTTCGGTGGAACCAGTTGTGTGATTCATGGAGGCGAGGTGGCCAGAATTCTCGCTTGCTTGGCGAGTGTCAGTTTCATAGCACACCTTAGTAGCGAACAGGGCAAGGAAAAGGCGAACGTTTGTTAGACTGTTCAAGGGGCTCTTTTTTTTTTCTTACATGCGAGGGAAAATGGCCGACCATTGCTATGTCCTGTGACTGGTACACAAAACATGGTAACGTTTTCGTGATTGGTATGTAAAACATTCAAAACGCTGGCCGTTCCATAGCATGAAGAGCTTGAGGAAGAGGTGACATTATTAATTTGATTTTTTTCTTTTTTGCCTTGCGCCAGTTCCTTTACTTCCTGTGCCTCTCGCCTCCCTCACCTCAAGGAGAAGCTAGCCACCTTACGAGCTCTCGCGTCTGTGAAACTCTCTCAGGGGCGCTACTCTCAAAACTTAGCTGCCGAACTAAAGAGAAGATGGCAAACTTGGACAAGATGAAACATACATGATAACGAAAGCTGTTCAAAAGCCAAGACAGTCTGCACAATCAGACCTTGCCTGTCTACCATGACCAGAAACAAGAAAAGTTTTCCATGTTATCATTGTCGGCGAGGCCTGCCAAATATGGGACGATATTATCACGGCACTTTCTCATGGAACAAGCCTGACCAAGATGGACGGAACTGTTGCCTGTTCGCGAGTGCACGACACGCAAAACATGCATCAAGAACGGCGGGCATCTTGGCTTACCTCGATTCTTGAGTCTTACACTGATGCCCTGTCTGTTAGCGCACCGTAAGGTAAGGTAGGGTAATGTTGCTTATAGCCCAGCCGGCTGCAAAAGGCCATATCAGGGCTGTTACCGCATTCAAACCAACTCACAAGTCATTCCAAAAAAATCTCATTTACACAACCCTTTAAAATACACCTAAAATCGCATCGGAAATTTGTGCACAGCGTTCAGATATGGGCATTTGATGGCTGGAGAACAACCATGTCTTTATCAGCTTCAACCTGTAAGATTATGTACACATGGTCTTCATATTGTTCTCATTGAAGCTGACAGCAGCCACCCTATGAGCTGTGTTGTTAGCTGGCTGTGGGCAAGCTGTAGGCCGCGGGAGGTGAATGAATACAAGAAAGGTGGTTCCAAAGTGGGAGGACTGCAGGCAGAAATTAAAACAAGAGCAAGAACAGAATCACTGCACCGCCAAACGAAGGAATTCACAAAATGGAAAACAAACACAAACGTTTGGACTTATTTTGTCTTTTTCGGGCAAGACAAATAACATTCAAGACAATGAAAACGAAGGAATAACTAGAACGGGAAATCATTTATCTCTTCGAACTGCGAGCAATAGTATTGTCGTTATTATTATTATTGCTAAAAATTACTGTTATTATTTTCATCAGAATTATTCTTATATGATTATACTATCAGTAGTAGTAGTTGTAGTATTTCCTTTTTTTTCAAACCCTTACTGCCTCCCTTCGGCCTCGGTTCCATTCCGTAATCTTTTTTGCCGCCAGTTCCACGGATCACGTGACTGTCTGTTCCTCCTTCGTTGTCGTTGTCTTCAATGTTATTTGTCATGTCTGAAGAAGATCACATCGGTCGAAAGCGCGTTGTTTGTGATTTGTTTGTTTTGTAGTTTGTTTGGTCTTTCGTCTGGCGGCGCAGTAATTCTGACTTTGCACACAAGAAACGGTTATAGTGAGCCGTGATGGCCGCACGACCAAGGGAAGACATCAGTTACTATTGAGATGGCCGCATGATGAGCAATAACCGCGCGGACAGCGTTAGCAGTGAGCCACAGTGAAGACTGGAACCATTACCATCGCTCGATGCTGGCACCACCCCGTGCGGGTAACGCCCGTTAGATGGCCAGCCCACAGGAACTGACGTAATTATTTTTACTGCGCTGATGCAGGCCACACGCCACAGTTAGCATTTTGCACTAAAACACTATATAATTTATGTTGCACTAAAACACTATATAGTTCATGTAAACGTTTTGAGGCCCATTCCTTTGATTTTAATCTGTCTTCTTGGAACCACCTGGCTTGTACCTTGATGGCCATATAAAGAAAAAGGAGGAAAATCAACTTTCAGTCACAAGAAAAATTCTGAAAACAAGCCGACTGCGCCAGTCTTTAAATACTCGACTCCTTAAGCAAGGCCTTGCCGCATTCATATTTGGTGTGCAGCCTGTACAGGCTACACGCTACAATCAGGATTTTGCACTTAAACACTATATAAGCCATGTAATCGTTTTGAGGCCTACCATGAATTTGAGCCAGCATTTAATGTTAAATTGATAACTGATCAAAAGAACAACTCCCCATCAATTACTTCCCTTGTTTCAGGGGATCGACACCGATGAAATTGCAAACAATCTTCGAAAACATTACCTTCCCCTTAGCTGACACACATTTCAGGCCTTTGCACTCACCAGTGACCCTATCTTTACGCCAGCTACAAAAAGCAAAAAAAAATCCCTTTCCTTTGATTTTCATCTGTCTGCTTGAAACCACCTGGCTTTGTACCTTGATGGCCATAGAAAAGAAAAGGAGGAGAATCAGTTTTCAGACACAGTGAAAATTCTCAAAACAAACCGATTGCGCCAGTCTATAAATACCCGACTCCTTAAGCAAGGCCTTGGCGCATTCATTTTTGGTGTGCAGCCACAGCGCAGCTCACACCTCTTAGCCCAAGCCTCCATTTGCGCGCCACCATCTCCTCCCCTCCCATGTCCGTGCCGGTGGTAATATCATCTCCATGTCGCGAATATTCAACACCTTATGATGGAGACTGTCCTTGGACATACATGGTGGCGCTGTTCAGAGGGGGACATTACTCACGCTGACTCCGTGAATGAATGATCCCAGTCATCAGCAGGGACTTCGAGGATTTTGTCCTACGAATGCTGCATCGGAAAGAAAAAAGACACACCCGAAGGTGCCTGCAGGTCACAGAGAAATACTGTCCTCAATCGCCAAATAAACCAACCGGGAGAAATCCGGTGCCGCCACCTTGGAAGCCTGGTAGGTGAGTCCTGCGAATGCTGGATCAGATCAGGCATTACTGAATACCTCCAAAGTGACTCAACAGCACGGCCGTGTCTCTCCTGGTGTGCGTTGCCTCATGACGACACACATCGATTCCTTCATGTGGTATGCGATCACACACACACACACACACACACACACACACACACACACACACACACACACACACACACTCACACACACATGCACACACTCGTGCGCACACACTCATACACTCGCGCGCGCGCGCGTGCGCACCACGCCCCGCACGCACGCACGTACGCACGCACGCACGCGCACACACACACACACACACACACACACACACACACCATGCACGCGCGCACGCGCGCGCGCGTACAGACCTACACACACACGCACACGTCACACATTGTGTGTGTGTGTGTGTGTGTGTGTGTGTGTGTGTGTGTGTGTGTGTGTGTGTGTGTACGCATATACATCAAGTCGATAGATAGACAGACAAGAAATCCTTAGTTTCAAATATCGCACTCCACATCATATAGACCTCTCTCTCTCTCTTCTCTGTGTGTGTGTGTGTGTGTGTTGTGTGTGTGTGTGTGTGTGTGTGTGTGTGTGTGTGTGTGTTTTAATCAATTCATTTATTTTTGTTTCTTGCTTCACTTTTTCTTTTTTCTTTAAGTACATCTATGCGTTAATGTTAGTGGAGAAATAGCTCATCTACTGTTTTATGTATTTTTGAAGATATGTATGTTTAATTTAAAAAAACAAAAGTTTTAGTCGCTAGTTTTGCTTAGTTGGTTGCCAGACACGCTTACACACTCATCAGCGAAAGGACCGGATAAAAAAAAAAGGATGCATTTATGAATCTGTTACCCTTGGAAATGAAGATTATAAATCAATCAATCAATCAATGATTCAATCTCTCTCTCTCCCTCCCCTCTCTCTCTCTCTCTCTCTCTCTCTCCTCTCCCTCCCTCCTCTCTCTCTCTCTCTCTCTCTCTCTCTCTCTCTCTCTCTCTTCGTGTGTGTGTGTGTGTGTGTGTGTGTGTGTGTGTGTGTGTGTGTGTGTGTGTGTGTGTAGAGACAGATAAGAGAAGAGAGAGAGAGAGAGAGAGAGAGAGGAGAGAATTCTCGTCTCCACAGACCATGACAAGCCAGATGTAAATAACATGAGGCCGAATGGAAATAATAACTTTTGATTTGTGTGGACAGTTTTAAGCATTCCACGTCAAGACCCAAATAACATAGTTGTTGTCCTGTACTCTGTTTGTCTGTGTCCTTGGCGGTAACTAACCCCCTCTCTTTCTAAATTTTGCTTCATTTTCCGCCCTCAGTCACTCCATTTTGAAACTATAGTTTCCAATGTCCGATTTTGTTTTGGCTGGTAGAGTATTTACTAGGTTGTTATGGAGACGAGCGACCTGGATTAACAGTCCAAAACTTATTCACTTTACCATCTTTAAATGTTTGCATTTGCAGCCGTAACTGCTTTGAATTTCAAACTAAACACAAAAAAACACAAACAACTGTACATCATAAGGACGAGAAAAAAAAAGGCATTGAAAAACTGTATCAGCTAACGCCCAGAATATTGATTGCAATAAACAACGACACAAAAGATGGCTGTTTTCGAATATATTTTCAGAACTAATGATAGGATTAATCATTCTCATGATGACAGTAACGCAGGGCAAGAGCGATATAAGCAAGGTGTGCCTTTTAATTCTTCGGGGCCGTTTTTTCCGTTCAGCACTGCTTTTAGAGTCTATAATCCTCCTCAAACCAATATTTTATGTGTGTCTAATTGTCAGCGGAAAGCAATTGTTTTCTGTCAATTTTTCACGATCAGGATGGGCGAGGCATCAAACGAGGGACAAAGTCTTAATTTCATGGAGAATCCCAGCTAGATTCCACGTGAATTATTGATGCATCAAGGTGATAGTAAGAATGCTGGCTATTGTGATGCTGGAATATGGACTGAAAGTGGTGTGTGTATATATATGTATGTGTGTGTGTGTGTGTGTGTGTGTGTGTGTGTGTGTGTGTGTGTGTGTGTGTGTGTGTTTAGCTATTTTTTTTTACAAATTAAGATGATGCATTAACCGAAAAATTCATCGCAAAAGCCTGGTTTGGAACCTGAAAAATGTCAGCATCAGGACAAACACACACAAGAATCTCTCTCTCTCTCTCTCTCTCTCTCTCTCTCTCTCTCTCCACACCACACACACACACACACACACACACACACACACACACACACACACACCACACACACACACACACCACTCCACACACTCCACACACACACACACACACACCACACACACACACACACACACACACACACACACACACACACACACACACACACACACACACTATGTCTCTGTCTCTGTCTTTGTCTCTGAGTCTCTCTCTCTCTCTCTCTCTCTCTCTCTCTCTCTCTCTCTCTCTCTCTCTCTCTCTCTCTCTCATACCACAATATTTCAAAACGTATTATTTCTTCACTGTAAATTTGTTTCGCAATCTGTCTCATCAATATGCAGGGATTGTAATCTTGTCCGTAAAATCAGACAAACCCACTGTATTCAAGGAAAAAGAGCCAACATTGATTTCCTGTAATCCTGCACACCGAAGAATTATTAAGGCAGTTGAACGGCCTTCTTTGTAATCTTTAACAGAATTCAGTGATAGTGCCGTGGAAGACACATTGGCTGCTTTTTATCCATTCTTACAATGGAGTTTCCTTATGGTTCAAGAACAGTCGTCAAAGGTGAAGAGTTCAGGTAATCTTTTTTTTTTCTTTCCCGTTTCAGAAAATACGTCAAAGAATTCGGTTGTGTATGTGTGTGTGTGTGTGTGTGTGTGTGTGTGTGTGTGTGTGTGTGTGTGTGTGTGTGTGTGTGTGTGTGTGTTGTTGTTGTTGTTTTTTCATATAATGCGAAAGTGACAGTCGAACACATTTAGTTCATTGCGCACAAATAAACGCTTTGTTCGTGTGAAAGTCGTAGACAGTGTGTTGCTGCTAGCTTCGGATAATAACTCGTTTTGGACAAATCTTGTTTTATTTCATTTCTATTCTGAAACTTACTAATCATGCGTTGTATACTCCAAACGATCATTTCTTTTCTGTCTCCCCCCCCCGCCCCCACCCCCACCCCCCTCCCCACCCCCGCCCCCATACCGGGCTCAGCTGTCCCCTTCTCACCAGCACTCCCCCCCCCCCCCCCCCCCCCCGCCCCCTCCCCAATTCTTATCGTATTGTTGTTTAAGTTTGTCTTGTAGTTTCTTTGTTTAATAGTAATTTCTCTTTTAACTTTGTTTTGATTTCCGCCTGCAGTCATCTCACTTTGAAACCAACAAAGACTAGTCAGACCACCATGTCTGATATTCAATCAAGCAATCAGTAAACAAAAACTGATGGTAAGAAAATCAGTATATACAGTTTAGCAGGCAAATTAGACAGACAGAGGACAGAGAGAGAGAACAAATAACAAACCCAATTGCACCATCTAACCTTTTTCAAATTCCTTCTCTCTCTCTCCCCTCTCTCTCTCTCTCTCTCTCTCTCTCTCTCTCTCTCTCTCTCTCTCTCTCTCTCTCTCCTCACTTCAACCTCTAAAAATCACAGCAACATAAAAGCCAATGCACAATCGGGGATAGGAGACACACCCTCTTCCCGAGGGAAATCATTCTGAAATGTGGAGAGAGACGTTTCCCCACGGAGAAATGAAACCAGCTGATTTCTGAATCGCGTGCTGAATTCATGTTTCTGCTTACAGGGCTAATGTGACTAAACTGACAGTAACTAGGTCTTTTTGTCCTTGGGCTCTGTCATTTTTGTGCGTCCCCAAAGACTGTCGCCTATTCACAAGTAATGGGCTTTGGAAAACCTCTGGACTGGAAAATGTGCGCGCGCGCGCGCGCGCGCGCACGTGTGTGTGTGTGTGTGTGTGTGTGTGTGTGTGTGTGTTGTGTGTGTAAGTGTCTGTGTGTGTGTGTGTGTGTGTGTGTGTGTGTGTAAGTGTGTGTGTGTATGTGTATGTTAATGTGTGTGTGTGTGTGTGTGTGTGTGTTGTGTGTGTGTGTGTGTGTGTGTGTTGTCTGTGTGTCCGTGTGCGTCTGTGTGTGCGCGCGCGTATGTGTGTGTGTGTGTATTTGTGTGTGATTTATATTCTCTCTCTCTGTCTCCTCTCTGTCGCTCTCTCTCTCTCGTCCTCTCTCTCTCTCTCTCTCTCTCTCCCTCTCTCTGAGAGAGAGAGAGAGAGAGAAAGAGAGCGAGAGAGAGAGAAAGAGTTTATGTGTCTGTGTGTCTCAATCAATAAAGGCTTTTCAGCAGAATAGTTTTGACAAAGAAATGACGGTAAGTCCAGAGAAGTAGATGGACTATGTATCTCCTCAGTGTCAGCAATGAAAATCAACCTATTGGCTCTGGTACTTGCAAAGCTGTGGACATCATCAGGAACCATCTTGGCTGCTGTGATGTGTCTGTATTACTGCCACAGGAGATAGACAGACAGACAGACAGACAGTCCTCCAATTACTCCGTGTGCCTGCATACCAAACACAGCATTGTGGGTCCCTCGCCCGGATGGTTCATTGACAACAAAGGGTCTGGACTCTTTCAGACTTCACTATCATGCTCGAACCTTTTTCACCTTAATACCCTTGTTGTAAATGGGCTGTGAAAGACTAAAGCAGAATAAATCATTTGCATTCGTATCCATGCAAATCCCCCCCCCCCCCCTCTTTATTCCCCATCCATACCCTATTCACTCGCCTTGCGTGCACACACACACACACACACACACACACACACACACACGCACCACACACACACACACGCACACACACACACACACACACACACACACACACACACACGCACGCACGCACGCACGCACACACACACACACACACACACACACACACACACACATACAGAGAGAGAGAGGCGCACACCCGTCTAAGCACGCACTCACGCACGCAGGCACACATGCACACGCACACACACACACACACACACACACACACACACACGCCGCGCGGAGAGAAAGCTCCTTTCTGAGCATTGCTTTAATGACTTTCATTATCACTTTCAGTCCAGAGTATGATCTGCCAACAACATACAAAAGCAAAACCTAATAGACCATTTCTATATCTATGACCGCTAACTTTCTGACTGTGCTTCTTAGCAACAAAACCACAGTAAACAAAACCACAGTAAACAAAACCACAGTAACCATTGTTGAAGGAGGCGCAACTGAGAGATTTAATACGTACTGGTTCTGAGAGCGCCAAGACTGCTTGGACTTCGGACAAAAGGACTAAAGAAAGTGAGGAACCATTAATCAGACAGTCCATATCTCACTGACAATTAGAACTGGGCAAACTTAGTTTTGCCTTGTTCTGTTTTTATAGGTTTTTTGTCTGATGGTCGCTCACCAGCTATGTGACGTTTTTTTTTCTGATGTTTTTGTTTGCATATTTGGTTATTTTAACTTTCATGAATGCTTAAGCTTTTAGTATGATGACTTTGAAATGAATTATTTTAAACAGAAATTATAATAATTCCGCCTAACAAAAGAGACAAACAAATTGCAAGACAAAAAACGACGCGTTTCGACCTGTTTGGTCCTCTTCAGGCACGAAAAACAACATCCAGGACAATGAAAACGAAGCAGTGTCTCCTCCGGTGGGTTTCCTCATGACGACCTGATACTGTTACTGATGGCTCCCTGCAGACAATGGGCACTGAGTCTGCGACCAAAGCAAGTGTGCTGAGGAGCCAGAATGAGCAGTGTCAGCAGTGAAAACCCTGGGGATGAGACAGGCAGACAACAATCCACGGCGTGATTCTACAGTAGCAAGGTAGTGTGGGTTCCTGGCCACGTGATGGAACGGTTAATTCTTTGATCTCAGTTGGCAAGGCAGGCGGTATTTCCATCCCTTGGACCACTTGCTACGTTGATGTCACTCACCTCTGCACTCTATCACACCATCACGCACGTGTAGCTCCAGCAACGCAATTCCGCAGAAACCTCATATAATGCCTCTTTGATCCTTTGGGTTTTTTTTTTATTATTATTCTTTTTCCCTGTTCATCTAGTGTTTCTCTTTCTCGTTCTCCTCATCTTCCTCCTCCTTCTTCTCCTCCTCGTCGTCCTCTTCTTTTTCTTCTTCTCATTCTCCTTCGTCTTCCTGCGTTTCTTCCTTGTTCTTGTTTTTCTTTTTTTTCTTACACTTGTATTGGTTTTAATAATTTTTGGACTCACTTTCCCCTTTTTCTTTTTTTTTTTTTTTGTACGGTTTCTTTTTTTGTGTGATTTTTACACCATTTCTTCTTCTTCTTCTTCTTCTTCTTCTTCTTTCTTCTTCTTTCTTCTTCTATGGCTATCACTTCGACTACTATCACTACGACAATGACGATGAAGACCACAACTACTGCTGCTGCTGCTATTACAACTACTACTGCTGCTGCTGCTGCTGCTACTGCTGCTGCTACTATTACAACTACCACTACTGCTGCTGCTGCTGCTATTACAACTACCACTACTGCTGCTGCTGCTACTACTCCTCCCCCTTTCTTCCTTCTGCTCTTCTCCTCCTCCTCCCTCTCCTCCTCCTCCCTCTCCTCCTCCTCCACCTCCTCCTCCTTTTTCTCCTTCTCCTTCTTCTTCTTCTTCTTCTGTTCTTCTGCTTTTGACCATAAGATGTTTCCATAGTGTGTGGACCGTACAGGGAGCAGGCCAAGCGGCCTGTCATCTTTGGCCTAACGTTGGAGACATGAATGGTTCAGTGTGGTTCGTTCACAGCTGACATCAGAGAGGTCTTGCTATTCATGGGCCGTGCCCACCATGGGGGGCTGATGGCACAACAGGCATTAAGGTTCATCTGAGGGCCCGACTGGACCCGTGCTGTCCTGCTGGTCACACCATTCCACAACGGCTAGATGACAGTGCTCTCTGTGAATATTTCATGGGTTTATGTCTCCTCGCTATACCTCCTCACCACCTTCCACCCTACTCCCACGCGCTCTCTCTCTCTCTCTCTCTCTCTCTCTCTCTCTCTCTCTCTCGCTCTCTCTCTCTCTCTTTTCTCTCTCTCCCTCTCTCTCTCTCTCTCCCTCTCTCTCTCTCTCTCTCTCCCTCTCTCTCTCTCTCTCTCTCAAGAAACACTTCATCAGATATTTGTGGTAATACTTTCAAACAAATCGAAATGGTCTACAGCTGATAAAGCATTTGATATTATCATGTTCGCTTGCCAAAATCTGAAAACAAGGGACCGTTGTCATAAAAGGTTAGTGCGTTTGCCCGCGGGGCTGATGGTCGTGAGTTTGTACCATTCGTGGGATCGGATTATTTTCGTCTTGAAAACCCTGTCTGTCTGCCTATCAGTGAATAGGTACGTGATTCAGTTCAGAGAACGATAAAGGCGGCGAAAGGAGAATGGTGGGTTCTGATTTCCACCATGCAGTATCCTATACACAGTGAACCTCTGACAATCACTGCCAATATGGCTTATGGGCGATAGAAACCAACTTTTGTTGTTTGTTTCTTAATGGGTCAAAGCATTATTGTCAGTCTGACTCTGTGATGCTGATGGTGGTACCGATGATGAAGACATTGATGAAGACGTTATCATGGTCATCATCCATGAATTTTTTTTTTCAAATCAATTTTTTTTATTTCACACTCCAACAAATCAGGGCCACAATTATGAAAGGTCAACACTTATTTGGTGAGGAAGGTTGTTTTTTTTCTCTAGCCATCCACAAGTCAAGAACTGTTCATTCAGCTTGACCGTAGCGTTCTGATCTGGACCCTCTAAAGATATGTAGATGATGACGATGATTACATTGTTATCATTGTCGTTAATCTTAAGATAGAGTAGGTGGAGGTAGCGTAAGACAGGCTGGGGGAAGTAGGAGGAACTAAAACGGTCGCGAACACATTTATCAAATACTCACTCATAGTTCACAGTATCATCAAGCAGCGTACAGTGGCGTGACAAGGCGAGCTCAGCGGGAAAAAGTGATCCATCAGATGGACGCAGATGGTCCAATTACTAGTCAGTGTCATCAGGGGCCCCCACTCCCCCACCTTCCTTAGCCCCACCTCCATCCCACCTTCACTAATCCCCTCATCTTTCTCCCCATTCCGCTTTTGAGGAGAACAGACACATACATTATAAAACAAAAGAATATGATTTGACTTGTACGAAAAAATCAAATTCACCAATCGAACAACATTCTTTGTAACGAAATCAACATCCTGCAAAGCTACAGCACACAACTTAAATGCCTGATAAATGTTAGTCTATATTTATAATTTGATTCAAGTCACCACTGACATGAGTAAAACTGAATCAGGAATTACACCGAACCCAGTAATACTTCAGCTGAAATAATTTCGCTAAAGATCACCCAGGCCAAGACAGCCAGGTCAGAAATGTAGTTCATGAAGTGGAGTCGGCGGATACGCATATTACTTGATGGTATATACCCAAATCAAAGACAAGCAACACCAGGTGCACCGATTCATTGTTTCTTTTCGTATATCTATCTACATTTTAACTTCTAAAACAGTCTTATCAAATAAGAGGTTTTAAATATTCTGTTCTGAAAAAAAAAATTGTTTCTATGATATATGTGATCACGAGACCTGCCATATTCTAGCAATGATTTTTTGCTTTGTTTGATATCCTGACTTTTTTTTTAACAAATGCTTATTCCAAGCAAATGGAAATTCGGAAGAATCTAAATAATGAATTATGACGAAAATGTTTTCTTACCATAAGAATCCATGGAATCTTGAAAATGTTAAAGGCCGACGTATCTTCGTTTATAATTGTTATTTCCAGTTAATATTCTTTATCTTTCACACGGGATTTTAAAGTAATTTATACCTCTGCCTAACTCACCACATACAAAGTCATTTGCCGTCGAACAGTAAGCATTATGATTTTCTTTAATGAAAGCGAAGTAATTCATATTTCTGTAGATGCTCTGTCAGTTGAATCTGAGAAGAAAATATTTCTACGAAGAAACTGAAAGCATTAAACTGACAATCTAGTTTACACAAAAAAATGAGGAATTAATTTAAATGCTTTCTATCACTGGTAACAACAGACTGACATATGAAACTAACACCGATTGTAGTTGAGAACTGAATTATAAGATTCTTGTAGGAACTGATTATTGCGAGTCTCTCATTTCTCTAATTCCATGTCTCACCGCTGGAAAACGCTGATCCGTACAAAAAACGGTGTGACTTTTCCTTGTTTATTTTTAATTTTGATCTAGATGTAGCCTCACACAAATGACTTTTTTTTCGCTTTATAATTCAGCCAATTTTAAAGCCAAGAAGGTAACGTAAATAACAAAAGTAGGTGAAAGAGAGGGGAGCAGGGATCATTAGCTTAGCGAAAGAGGGCGACAGACAGAATTGAAAGAATTGTTTTAACGTGGAGAGAGAGAGATGGGGAGAGAGAGAGAGAGTCAGAGAGAGAGAGAGAGAGAGAGAGAGAGAGAGAGAAGTCAACACACACATTTCAGAGGTTTTCCAAGCCCATTATTTGTGAATAGGCGACAGCCTTTGGGGACACACAAAAATGACAGAACCCGATGACAAAAAGACCTAGTTACTGTCCGCTCAGTCACATTAACCCTGTTGGCAGAAAAAAGAATCCAGCACGCGATTGAGAAATCAGCTGGTTTCATTTCCCCGAGAGGAAACGTCTCTCTCCACATTTCAGAATGATTTCCCTTGGGAAGAGGGTGTCTTCTGTCCTCGATTGAACACTGGCTTTGAGGCCGTTGTGATTTTTGGAGTCTGCAAAAAAAAATGTAAGAAAGGCAAGATGGTGTATATAGATAGATAGACAGATAGATAGATAGATAGATGATATATATATATATATATATATATATATCTTAATATTCTTAGTGTTTCCACTACCAGCCCTCTTCCTCCTCTGCCACTCTCCTCCACCCACCACCACCACCACCACCACCACCCCTCGTCCACGTTCTTCCCACGTCCATACATGTACAGTTTCTTCCCAAACTATTTTCTCTCCTTGTTCTCATTTTCCTTCCTGTCAATGCTTTCACAGTCTTTGTTTCTTTTACTTTTTTTTCGTTTGTGTTATCGATTTTTTCCTCTCTTCTTCATTTCAAAGGTAGAGCCTGATGTCTTAGAGTTTGTGTTTGTTCTGTTTCTTCTTCTTTTTAACCTGCACGCCTACTTTTGGTTTCTTCTTACCACACATCATCTCACATTTCTTTTTTAGCTCTTTCTGGGGGGTTTTCTCTTCATTATTCTCTCATACACAAATCTCTCTCTCTCTCTCTCTCTCTCTCTCTATATATATTATATATATAAGAGAGAGAGAGAGAGAGAGAGAGAGATGCAATATATATATATATATATATATATATATATATATAATAAACTAATAAATTATTTTTCCCCATTCACCCACTCAAGCACATACTGTTAGTTGGCAGAATGATCTAGGCTCATTTTGAGAAGCATTTATTTTATTTTTCCCCATTCACCCACTCAAGCACATACTGTTAGTTGGCAGAATGATCTACCACTGCAGATATGAATGCTTATCTCCCCCTATTTCTTCAATCTAAGACATAAGAGCAAGCTTTGTTTATAATTGAATATATATAATATATAGTTAGATAGATATATAGATATAGATATATATTGTAACGTTTCTTTCTGACATACTTCCCTGCTTTTTTCGTATTTTTTGTGCTATTGTTTACCTTCGTCTTCCTATCTATGCATACCTATGCCATTGTATTCTGTCATCCCTTTAATGTTCTTAATTCTTACTCTCACATACATTTCATATATATGTATATATATGCCATTTTTCCCCTGCTTTTCTTTTACTTCTTTTCCTTCTTCTTCTTCTGCCCTGTGTTTGATGATTTGAGACACAGTTTAATCAATCCAAAATATTATAACAATCCCAGTGATTTCAGGTTAACTTTACTTTAACATCACAAAACGAACAGATCGTTAGTAACTTTGGTATTATCTTTACAAAACCTTCAAGAGAAGAGAAACTATTCTATCTTGTTCTACCAAATTTGCTTGTCCCTTGAAGGCAATTTCAGTGCATGATATCGTGCACGAACTGGTGTAATGTTGTTCTTTTCATTTTCTCTTTGTTTCCTCTGTAAGTTGGTGAAACGTTTCCATGTGGTCTTTTGATTTAGTTTTGAAGCAGATGATGGATTGACACTATCATCTGAATTTGTCTTGTTATATTGATCGTTAATGTTCACATCCCTTCAAATGGGGCTTTGGCCTTATTGAATAACATTCTGTTCTGTTCTGTTCTTCGAAGTAGTTGTAGTAGTGGTTAGTAGTAGTAGTAGTAGTAGTAGTAGTAGTAGTAGTAGTAGGCTTTGGCCTTACTGAATAAAATTCTGGTCTGTTCTGTTCGTAGTAGTGGTATTAGTAGCAGTAGTAGTAGTAGTAATAGTCTTTTTATAATTGTTATCATTATCATTATTATTATTGTTGCCATTGTTATTATTATTGTTACTAGTAGTAGCAGTAGCAGTGGTTGTAGCAGCAGCAGCAGCAGTAGTAGTTGCAGTAATCTTCTAAAAGACAAGCTTATGTGTTTGTTTTCTGCTCTCTCTCTCTCTCTCTCTCTCTCTCTCTCTCTCTCTGTGTGTGTGTGTGTGTGTGTGTGTGTGTGTGTGTGTGTGTGTGTGTGTGTGTTCCTTGATTATTTCTGTGTTCCAGTTGGAATAAACTTATAACGAAACTGTTTTCAAAACAGTGTAAACTTTTTGACACGTTTCTCAGCAGAAATGTTTTGCAAACATTTTTATTAACGAAGTCTTGTAAACACACTCATTTTCCAATGCTTATTGGCGTTATTGAGAAACTAACTTTCGATTTATTCGAAAACTAGTACCACGGACCCATCATCATCTTATGCCTTTTTTACGATGATTCTTACGTTGGCTGAAATTGTATTTCTATATAAAGACGTTTTCGTTCGACTGTTTATGCAAAAGAATATTTCTTTTGATAAAAAAAATAAAATAAAATAAAAATGCTCAGCTAACGAGAGAAAAAATCAATTTAGATGATAATTTTCGAGTGCACTGTTGCAGTCTTAAATTATTCAGATTTATGGGCTGTCTTTATTTGCTGTACTGTGATTGTTTTTTTTGTTTTTTTAAGAAGTGCCATTCGTGAGTGGACAGAGCTGGGGATGAGGAGATGGAGAGGCGGAGGGTGGAGGGTGGAGGGTGGCAGGGGCTCTACATCGCCGATGTCAAGTACAATTCTACCGACGAACCGTTAGAAGGCGTGTTCTGATGATAAATTAGACAGAGGGATATTGATTCTTCCTGGTACACTTTTTCAGACTCTGCCATTCTCTGTCTACATGTGTGTGTGTGTGTGTGTGTGTGTGTGTGTGTGTGTGTGTGTGTGTGTGTGTGTTGTTGTCTGTCTGTCTGTCTGTGTGTGTGTGTCTGTGTCTCTGTGTGTGTGTGTGTGTGTGTGTGTGTGTGTGTCTGTGTGTGTCTGTGTCTGTGTGTGTTTGCGTGCGTCCGTGTCTGTATATGCATGTGCGTGAGTCCGTGCGTCTGTGTGTGTATATGTGTGTGTGCGTGCGCGCGTGTGTGCGTGCGTGCGTGTGTGTGTGTGTGTGTAAGTGGTGTGTGTGTGTGTGTGTGTGTGTGTGTGTGTGTGTGTGGTGCGTGCGGCGTGCGTGCGTGCGTGCGTGTGTGTGTATGTGTGTGTGTGTGCGTGTTCACATATTGTTCACTTTCTGAAGATCATAACATCAAAATAAAGGTAAAGATATTAACCAAACAGGCAACAAGCAATCATTGTAACTGAAGTACACAATCATGCTTGGACAACTATTGTGTTAGATCTGTCAATACTCTGGCCCAAGTCACATTCAAGGTTTGCGGCAGAAATACCCATTTCCATACAGGCTCACACGATTTAAAACAATAAGGAGTTTACCGCTAAGGCGTAAGCTACACGAAAATGTTTCCAGAAAAAAAAATGCCAAAAATTTCCAAAATGTCTACATAATTTTAAAGCACTGGGTATTTCCAAGCTAAGCCAGACAGTAAAGGGCGAAGACACGGTGCGGCACGCTTATTTAGTCATGTAATCCTAAATGCCCTGAGCCAGACAGGAGACGCATGCGACACCGTGCTGCACGTTTATTTCGACATGAAGATTTGTTTTGCTACTTCCGTGTGACGTGGCCCTACGCCAGACAGGGAAGGCATGAAATATCGTGCTTCACTCTTATTTCGGCACAAAATCCTGGTTTCACGTCTTCTCCTGTGTGACATTGCCCAAAGGAACTCTCGGCCAAAAACACATGTCTCTGAAGCCCTTCTGCTGTCAAGCTCTCCCTAGAACTTCTTCTCGCATAATTATGATACTTTAGGAAGTGTGTTCATCTTCTGTTGTTTCACTCCCTGCGAGAACAGCTTGAGGAAGAAGTCACATTGTTCATTTGAATGTTCGTCTTGCACAAGCTTCTTTCCTCCCATTGTCTCTCATATCCCTCACCGCGAAGACAAGCCAGCCACCTCTCGTGTTCTTGCGTCTATGAAACGTGTCTCTGGGGCGCTACTCTCACAATCTAGCCACTGAACAAGAGAAGATGGCGAACGTGAATAAAGAAACATGCTTATTAACTAACGAAGCTGTAAAAAAAAAAAAAAAAAAAAAAAAAAGCCGGGAAGCTCTGTACAATTAGGCCATGCCTGTCTACCACGGCAAAAAAAAAAAAAACGAGAAAAGTTTTCCATATTATCGTTCTCTGTGAGACCTTGCAAATATTGAACGGTAATATGACAAGCCTTTGTTGTGGAATGAGCGCGACCATGGCGCAAGAAACTGTTGCACGACACGCAAAACATGCATTACGAACTGCGTGAATCACGGCTTGCTTCCATTCTGGAGTCTTACGGTAACGCCCCATCTGCAGCCTTTCCTTCCTTTTTGTGGTCGCATCGTATTGAGAAATGGACACTGATGACTGGAGAACAACTCTGTCTTAAACAGCTTTAGCCCGTAGGGTTACGTACAGATATTCTTCATTGAGTTCTTCATGAGGTTGACTCCAGACACACCATGAACTGAGTTGAGAGCTGCACTTTGGACTAGAGGCGCGCACGCTTTAAACTGTAGGTGGTGGGTTGACACATGAAAAGTGGTTTGAAGGTGGAGTGACTGCGAGCAGAAATCTAAACAAGAGCGAAAACAGAATAACTGCGCTGCCAAACGAAAGAAGAAAGAAGTTACAAAACGAACACAGTGCTTTGCGACTTAGCTGGTCTTCTTCAGGCAGGTCAAGTAACATTCAAGACAATGAAAGCAAGGACGAACAGACAGTCACTTAACTCTTTCAACTGGGTGCAATAGTATCGTCATTCTTACAACCACAATTGCTATTATGATTATTAATAGAATTATGATCATATGGTTATAGTGCCATTATTATTATTATTCCTTATTATTATTATTATTATTATTATTTATCATTATTATTATTATTGTTGTTGTTGTTGTCTCCCTTTA
>CM065729.1:60283694-60303694 GCA_033310375.1 Conus canariensis
CAGCTGGCTGCGGATGGTGTTGATAGGTTTGGGATGTATGGAGACACCAGTTTTCCTGATCTTCCTGCTCAAGGCTTCAGTCACACCACGGACATAGGGGATGGTGACATGTCCTTTACGCCTGGTTTGGTCTTGTTTGGTGGTAGGGTGCAGTGTGATCTTCTTGCTAGTCGGGATGTTCCATGCCCACTTCTCATAGCCTGATATGGTGAGAACCAGTTTGAGGTGTTCCATTTCCTGGTCTTTGGCATCCTGAGTAGAGCACATGGTGTCGGCCCGATGAGTGAGGGTGCGTATCACTCCGAGTTTGTGTTCCAGTGGCTGGTGGCTTTCGAACTGTAGGTACTGGTCGGTGTGGGTAGGTTTGTGGTACACACTGAAGGAGAGGCTGTCCTCTGTCCGTGTAATGAGTGTGTCTAGCATGGCAATCGAGTTGTTCTCCTCCACCTCATGAGTGAATTTGATAGCAGGGTGTTGACTGTTTAAATGGTTGGTGAAGTCTTCCACCAGCTCCCTCTTGAGGATGGTCATGGTGTCGTCCACGTAGCGGCCCCAATAGCGTGGAGGAGAATGGAAAGACGCCAGGGCCTTCTCCTCGAAGTCCTCCATGAAGAGGTTGGCTACAATGGGGCTGACTGGAGAGCCCATGGCCGCTCCTGCAGTCTGCTGGTAGAAGTTACCTTGGAACGTGAAGTAAGTGGTGTTGAGACAGCAAGCCAGGAGTTCACAGATGCTTTCCACGGAAAGTGTAGTACGCTGGGGCAGAGTGTCATCAGCCTGGAGTCTTGCTTTGATGATGTGGATGCTTTCTTCGATGGGGACGCTGGTGAACAATGCCGAAACATCACATGATACCAGGCACTCGTCAGGAGAAAGGGTGTAGTCTGCCAGTTTCTGAACCAAGTCCGCACTGTTGATGATGTGGTGTTCTGTCGTGCCAACCAAAGGAGACAGGATGTCTGCCACAAATCTCGCCGTCTCATACATGAGGGAACCTCTGGAAGCAACTATGGGATGGAGAGGGACGTCTTTCTTGTGCACCTTAGGAAGGCCGTAAAACTTCGGGACATCAGTGGTTGATGGGTACAGTTTTCTGTAAAAGTCAAGGGAAAGTCCGCCCGTCTCCTTGAGACGTTTGAGCAGATCCTTGAGCTTGGTGGCATACCTGTTGGTGGGGTCTTTCTTGAGAGGCTGGTAGGTTTTTCTGTCATCCAACATCATCATCAATGTCATCATTGTTATCGTTATTATTACTACCATATTATCATTATCCTATTTAATATTATCATTGGTAGTGGTAGTAGTAGTAGTAATAGTAGCAGTGATGGTGTAGTAGTGGTAGTAGCAGTGGTAGCAGTAGTAGTGGTGGTGGTGTGATGGTGGTGGTAGTGTTTGTAGTAGTAGCAGTCGTAGAAGTCTTCTCACATACATGCCTACGGTGATTGCTCTCTCTCTCTCTCTCTCTCTCTCTCTCTCTCTCTCTCTCTCTCTCTCTCTCTCTCTCTCTCTCTCTTCTGTATTCCTTAATTAGTTCTGTGATCCTACAGGAATAAACTTACCGACTGAAGTGATTTTCAAAACTTCAAGGTGTAAACTTTTCTATAAACTGTTTGCCAGCTTCATCAACAGAAGCGGTTTGCAAACTATCCAAAAAGATACAGAATAGGGTGACTCTTATCAATGCACTCATTTTCCAATGTTAACTGGCATTAATGAGGCTATGAATATTGATTTGTTCGAAAACTAGTACCCTGTCCAAGCGCACGCCCTTTTAACGAGGTGTGTTATGCTGGCGGATATGTATTTACACATAAAGACGTTTTTCATTCGAACACTTATGCAGTGATATATTTACTATGATTTTTAAAAAAAAACATAGTATCAGCTAATGAGAGGAAAAAACTAAAATTCAGATGAAAATTCAGATTTATGGACAATATCATTTTACTGTGATATTATTGCTCTAGAGAACAACCGCTTGTGTGTGGACAGAGTTGGGGATGGGGCGGGGGTTGAGAGAGAGAGAGGGAAAGAGGAGGGTGGTGGAGGCAATATATTGCCAACGTCTACCACAGTCCCAACGACGGACTGTTTGTAGGCGTGTCCTTATGATAAATTAGACACAGGGATATCGATTCTTCCTGGTAGACTTTCTCAGACTCAGCCGTTCTGTTTCTACATGTGTCGTGTGTCTGTGTTTTCTGTGTCAGTATCTCTATGTCTGTATCAGTGTCTGTGTGTCTGTGTCGGTGCGTTTAGAT
The DNA here is from genome assembly GCA_033310375.1 of Conus canariensis. Taxonomy (NCBI): domain Eukaryota; kingdom Metazoa; phylum Mollusca; class Gastropoda; order Neogastropoda; family Conidae; genus Conus; species Conus canariensis. Next base: position 60,285,956 of record CM065729.1, read on the forward strand.
ACGAATTGTTCACTTGCTGAAGGTCATAACACTTAAATGAAGGTAATGATATTAAGCAGCAGGCAACAAGCAATCATTATAACTGAATTGGACAATCATGCTCAAAGAATGTTGCGTTGGATTTGTCAACGCTTATATCAGATCAACTCTAATGTTTACAGGAGAACCACCCAATCCATATAGGCTCACACGATTCACAGGAGCGAGTATTTCAAAGCTAAAGCCTAAGTTACACGAGATCGTTTCCAGACAAAAAAAAAAGATGTCCATTGCAAAGAGGCCCACATAATTTAAAGCAGTGTGTATTTCCAGGCTGAGCCAGACAAGAAAGGCACAAAACACGGCACACCATGCTTATTAAGGCTTGAAATCCTGTTTTACGACTCCCCTCCACTTTCCCCCAATGTGAAAATGCCCTAGGTCACACAGAAAACACATAAAACACGGTACCTCCCCGTATTTAGTCATTAATCCTGCTTAGGACCCCCATGTAATAATGCCTTAGGTCCGACAGGAATCCAAAAAAAAAGCACAGTACTGCACGCTTGTTTAGGCATGAATCCTGTTTCACGACACCATGACTTTTAGTGAGGCAGGCAGGGGCAGTAACAGTAAGTAATGACAAGTAGGGTAACTCCTGCTCCCATGATGAAATAAATAGCCGCCCATTACCCCAAACGAATGTCGCTTACGACAACGAATCGCCTAGAAGAAATGACAACACAAAAGCACACAGATATCTCCTTGTTTGTTCTGTGTGTTCTGTGTTGTCATTTTGGCCGGGCGATTCGGTGTCATAAGCAGCATTCGTTTGGAATTATGGGAGTCTGATTCTTTCATCACGGGAGCAAGAGTTGCCGTACTTGTTCGTTAATTCCCATGTGATATTGTCGGAAGCCAGACAGGAAACGCGTGCAACACCGCACTGCACGTTTATTTCAGCATGAAAACCTGTTCCGCCAATTTCGTGTAACATGGCCCTAAGCTAGACAGGACAGGCACAAAACATCCCGCGACAGGTTTTATTTCACTAGCTCTCAGGAGTTCGGGGCCGAAAAATGTGTCTGAGGGGATTTCTTCTATAAGTGCCATCGGCTGTCAAGCTCTCCCTAGAGATTCTTTTTACAACTGTTTTCCTTGTATAATTTACCCAGCTCCTAACTGGCATATAAGTCGTTAAAATCATGCATGCATCAATAATTACGGGTCATGACACTGGGCTGCACATACTCTCTAAATTCAGCTTATCCACTTCCATCACATCAAAACACAATTTTCCAACACAATGATGGAAAGTTCATTCACTCTTTTTATTGCTCGAACAATTCTGATCTGTTTACTGACAAAAAGTTCTTGAATTATTGTTATAATGCCAAAGTGTTTGATAATAACTCGTGTATTGTATATACATACTGCATTCACGATCAAAGTTGATGGATCTTTAGCAGGTCTGTATACATTTTCCACAAATTCATTTCAGTCTCTCAGTATCAGTAAATTATACAAACGCATGAAAATCGTACTGATAGCAAGTCTTCGGAGACTAATGACAATCAAGCTTCATGAAAGTGCAATGCAAGATAGCACATATAACAAATGAAATACATTCTAATCAAATGTAATTACACATACAACAAAGCTGCAAATAGTACAGTCTCTGAGCAGAATAGAAAAAGGTTAACATGAAAAATTAACACAGCATCATGGGCACTTAATTTCTAAAAGTATCAATTGAATAATTAAACCAAACTTGTATAAAAATCCAGTTGAATGTAATAGGCCTACATTAATAAGTTACTCTGAGTATTATGGCTGGTAGGTCAGCAGATTGTTTGAATATTCATCTTTAACACTATGAAAAAATCATAACAATATACTAATACACAAATAATGAACCATGGCAGAAAATTTGTTTCACAAGAAATAGTGATCGCTATACCATATCTGTTTACACAAAGAATTTCTGGATAAGTATATCTATGCATACACCTGCTTTGCATACAGAATATGATGAGTACGACAAGAGTATGGCAGAGTTTCAATGATATTCATTTCTATAACATCCAAGTTGAAATGGTCATCTATCATTATTGTAATAAATGCAAACCGTTCAAAAGCTTTACCATTTGCAAGATGTGCACAAAAATGCAAACCGCTACCACGGTACACGTTATAACAAAAATGGACATTCTCTCAAGTTAAGCAAATCGATATTTAATAACTACTCTTTAAAAACATACTACTTGAAAAATATGTGAAGCGCAGAATATACAAAATACAAACAGCCCTACAGAGCCATGGTAAATGGAACTCTCTCTCTCTCTCTCTCTCTCTCCTCTCTTCTCTCTCTCTTGTACACACACAGACACACAAACACTACACACACGCCACAGCACGCATGCACACACACACACACACACACACACACACACACATCCCCGCGCGGGTGCGTGCGCATACGCGACACACACACACACACACACACACACACACACACACACACACACACACACACACACCGTTATCAAGATAACGTCGAATTCAGTGCGTAAGGTATATTTCACGCTAATCTCCCAAATACGACTAACACATGGAGCTCGGAGCGTGTCCACGTCGCAAGCCGAGAATCAAGAAAGGACCACCAGCAAGTCTTCAACCAAGGTCAGTAGCAATGCGGTAAATCACGACAACATTGAACACTACGGTACGAAGGACGCCAGACCTGGTCAGTCTGCATCTACCAGCACCGTCAGTGAGGCAGGGGCTAGACCTACCAGCACCGGTGCAACAATGTCCAAAAACCTGCCAGAAACAATTAAAATCCAGTCCTACGAATAATGCGGTCTTGGTGGAAAGGATTTCAGAAACGATCAAAATGATATCATTCCTGTGCTCCTGAATATCTACATTTGAGTATTCTAAGTTAAACTGGTTATCGGTTGTACTGTTAGAATAAGCAATCATTCTGGGATTATTCTTTCCATTTCAAGTCGTTTCATTTTTTTTTTTTACTGTCCAGTATTATAATCTACATTTTTTTAATAGAACCTTAATACAATATTTTAAATTTCACACAAATGTGCCCCCATATTCAAGTGTCTACCTTGTATAGAATACATCGCGCAAAATCAGTCAATTAAAAGAAAGCAAAAAAAAAAAAAACGAAGACAACATGCAAAGAAGCAAAAACTAACGAGCCTTTTTTATTAGCCCCACTTACAAGTCTGAGCTCACACATTGCAAGACCTGCCGGTAACAGGAAGGAAGTCCCTCCCACCATCACCATACCCCAGTCTACCCCACACTTCCACCCTTCCATCCCCAGCCCTCCTCTCCCCACCTTCCACCAATCCTTTCTTTTGATGCTCTCTTTCCTCGCAGTTTGGAACGCAGAAAATCACAAGAAATCGCTTTTACTTTCCAGCTTTCTTCTCCAGGCTTTGAATTGGGGAAAAAAAATCACGAAGGATGGCTTCTTTTTCTTCACGATAGCTTCTTTTTGTTCACGGCTTTCTTCTCACGGTTTGGAATGCAGACAGATCAGAAGCCTCCTTCCTCCCCTCCTTCCCTCCCTCCCTTAGCCCCCCTCCCCCCCCCCCCCCCCCCCACCCCCACCCTTCTCCCCGATCGCTTTAACCTTCATCCATTCCTTTCCAGCTTTCTTCTGAAAGCTTGGGACGCAAAAACGCAAGTCTTCGCCCTCTGAACCTCTCCTCCACTCAACCCCTCCCCCTCCCCTTTTCCTTCCATCTTTCTTTTTACAGCTTGGAATGTAGAAAGGTCGTAAGCCCTCAGGGGTCAGGGGGGAGTAGGTGGCCGCTTTGGTGTCCAGGTAATACAGGTTGTCCTTGACCTTGCTGAGGTCGTAGCCCTCCTGACGTAGCTCCACCTTGCGCTGTTTGTACGTGCCTGTCAGAACCTCCTCCGGCAGCACACGCAGAAACAAGGGCCGCGCGTACACCGGCAGGTCTTGCTGACACAGGGTGAAGATCTTCCTCAGCTGCTCTGGGCTCAGTCTGCCTGCTTTGGTGAGGCTCAGGGCGGCCATGCCTGCACGTCCATCATGACCTGATCACAGACATAGAGTTATTCCACTATTCCGTCATTCTTGTATTCAAATAGTTCATCATGAGTAAGTTTTCATTTGTGTACTCATGACCTGATCACAGACGTAGTTATTCCACTACTCCGTCATTACTGTTTTCAAATCATTCATCATTGAATTGGTTTTCATTTGTGTACTTATTAATGTATAAAGTGTTCTTTTCGTGTGGCTTTGTAACTTCAAAATCTGTTTGATAAGGAGAAAAAAAAACGAAATTGAATGGAACAGAACTAAAGAAACTATGCACGACTGCGAATCGTGTCTTGTCCTGGTCTACAAGGAGTTCTTTAAGCCATTATAGGATGCAGCTAGTCCCCTAGTGCAGTCATACATCTTGCAATGACACTTTGTCCAAGATGATCCAGCATGGACATCAAACAGGCTGGCGGAATTTCAGAAGTAACAACTCAACAGGACTGGACTAGACAGGATTCCTTTATCTTAATGAGAGTGACTGAGGAGAGAGAGATCTGTGTAAGTCCCCGGCAAAGATTTCTATCTTTCACAGCAGGCACCACTGAACACCCCACCCCCACCCCCCACCCCAAATGACTCAGCAGCAAGGCAGTGCCTCCTCTGATGAGTTGCTCATTGATAAACTGATACTGGTTGTTCCCTGTGGATCGCTGGTACTGGGGGTTGCAACAGGGTTAACTGAGTGTAGCTGTGTTTGGGATGGCCAGTATGAGCAGCATCGACTTATGTCACTGAGGGGTGACTAAAATAAACCAGCAAATATATTTGTGAAACCAGCTGCCCAGACGAAATGGTTGGCTTTGCAGACTCCCGGCTGAGAGATCGTGGGTTCGGTTCCCATTGAAGCCATTCACTTGTGGGGTTGTTCACACTGACCAGCTCCTACCCAGAGCGGAGTTTTCTATGGGCTAATTTGGGAAAACTGGTACCATACAGTCGAGTTTCATCCACTTAAAGGATGCATCTCTGCGAGTGTTGCTCGAACTTCCTAACCCATGCTGCAGGTGTCTGTATCTCATGCTGTATTCAGAGAACAGAGTATAAGAACTTATTAAAATAAAAAGAATAATGTGTGATAAAATGATGACAAATATCTTAGAAAACGTCTTCAAAGCTCTCAACGGCATTCTGGAAGACTGCACACAGGACGATGCAAAAGAAGAACTGCATAAACGATCAGATTTCTGTTGACCAATGGTATCATCATTTTAAAATATTGCTTGAAAAAAAAAGTAACATAAATGAGACAACGATGTTGAAGACTACTGCGTTATTACTCGTTTCATATCAGAAGTGTTGTTGGGTATTCATAAGCTGAAATCAGCGAAAGCCCCAGAGCTAGAGGGTCTAAAATGAGAACTTTTGGAGAATGCCCGTTCACAGTTAACTCCATTTTTTGTAAACTTCTTTTTCTAATACTCTCTTTGACAACAATGTGTTCCTCACCAATTGTACTGAATTTTTAATTCTATCATTGTACAAGAAAGGTAGTGCACACGAACATGGAAATCATCGAGGTATTTCGCTTTGTGACATTTGTAGTAAAATATTTAGAGGAATAAAGGACAGATGACTGCAAGATGGACAGAAGAAAACAAATTGACCCGAGAACTCCAAGTGGGTTTCAAGAATGGTTGTTTCACTGTTGATCATTTATTTACATTGTTAGCCTGTGTGCAGAAGCAACTAAATTCAAAACGGAAGCTGTACGTAGCTTTCACAGATTTGGAAAACGTTGTTGACACAGTTAACGGAAATCTACTTCGGCCTGTTTTAGGGAAAGTTGTTTCGTTGTCTTAACAGCAAGTACAATAATTATTAGCGAGAGTGAGATTCACGGCCAAATTACTGTTTCATAGATAATGCCCAACAGGTATCAAACAGGGAGAACCGTACACTGAAAAGGCCAGATACGACTTCAAAGAAATCATTTGCCTGTTGGCAAACATTAGATATCAGCTCTGAATTTCCAACAAACACACCTACCTCCTCTTTCCAGAACATGTAATAAGAAATAGTTCAAAATAGCTGTGATGGAGCTACAGTTTGAGGAGAAAAGTATGCTCTTGTAAATATGTGGATGGTATAGTATTAGCACTCTGTTTTTGTTATAACAGTTGAATAGCGCACATGATGGCATTCACCACTTCCTGTTGATCTGATTGGCTCTGTCTCTGTCTGCTGCTCACGTGTTGTCTGTCTGGTCACCGCACTACATAGCTGACAGCGTCAAACTGTCAGCTTTGAAGCACGTATATTGTTGTTCATGTGCGGCCACAGACCACGTGCAGGCAGCAGGCCGCCCTTGCCGAACAGCTGGGTAGTAAGGAACTGGCACAAGTGGTAACTGAGAGGGCGGCCCCGCCCCTTGAAATGTTCTCGCGCCTGGAAGTGAGTTACTAACACGCACGAGCAAACAGGAGTCTGACTGTGAACAGTCGAGAAGCGAGGAGAGTTACCCCTCCTCTACACAGAACATCTTGATTATTGTTCTTGTCGAGCTAAACTATTTGACCCAAACAGTTTCGTCAGAAAAAGAAAAAAGAAAGAAAGAAGAAAACACCCCGCTTACGCAAGAAATCCAAACCAGTAATTTTTGTTCGTCCAGCGTGGCTGAGATGGTCAGCATATTTTCGCCCCTGTATCATTTATATGAGTAGCAGATCAGACAAGATGTGGGCCTGGTCTTTATTCAAAAGAGGTATATATGTGAGTGTGCATGGAAGCGTGTGCGCATACATGCGGACATTTTGTGTGTTCGCGTGCGTGCACGCGTGCGCATTTGTGTGTGTGTGTGTGTGTGTGTGTGTGTGTGTGTGTGTGTGTGTGTGTGTGTGTGTGTGTGTGTGCACGCGCACGCAAATGTTGTCTTTTATCCACTCGCACAATATGGCAGACATTTCCAACGAATTCATCAATTTCGAACTTTTCACTTCGAAACATTCCAAACGTATTACGAATACACACATGAAAATATACAGTTATGGTTATTGTGATATAATAACACTGTTCTAATTCATAACATTTGTTTTGTTCAAGGCCTCAACCTAAAATCAAAAGATTCCAGAATTGAATATCTGCAAGGAAGTTTGATTTGGTATGTGTCGTGTCAGCAAGAGGTTGGAGAGACTATGCAGCTACTTCGGAATTACTACATGCTGCTTAAACCAACATACTTATACGGGGAGGCAACATTTCCATCCTCAACATCTGTAGGACAAGTTCAGAAGACACAATGCAAGGCTCCCTACCTGGTATGGTAACACCGTACACATTAGCGTCCTGAATGAAGTCCAGTGAGGTCATCGTGTTGGCCACATCAGTGGTGGACACGTTCTCTCCTTTCCACCTGCACAAACATCACTGTGTGTGATACTCAGTGGGAAGATTCCACCACACCCTGACGATATGATCTGTCACATCCTGATGAAATGACGATGCTCTGTGTTCAGTACAAAGTCGCGTCAAAAGTGGACATTCCATTATACCAAATAAACATCGATTCTAAAAATGTCTTAAAGCAATACCTGGCATCAATCAATTTGTCCCTGAAAAAAAAATCTGGAGGAAAATCCATTCAGATAGTTCAACAAACACATATCCAAAGATGAAAAAAGAACACAAATAATTAGGGTGGTATTGGGCTATGGCGACACGGACAGAACAGCCTACAATTCAATAGAAAAATCTGTTATTACAATAAAATTGTGTCACACAATACAAACAACAGTCACTGAAGTACCAAATGCTGGTCCTTTCCAGCGATAACGTTCAAGAGGTATTTGGAAGGTTGGGTCAACTCTTCGTCCACATGCTCGTGCCAGTCAGCATAGCTACGGTCTAGTTTTGAGGAAACCTCTGCCCCTGTACGTTTAGCTACGGTTTCCTCCAATGATAGGGAGAGGATGATATTCTCTTTGCAGAGCTTTTGTTAAAGATCTTGGATCAATGCAGATTCACAGATGTCCGAGTTTTTTCGTCGCTATTACCATGTGACTGCACCAGCCCACAGTAGTGACGGATTCCTCACTTAGTAAGCTTGTTTGTTTCTGCCTTGACCTTGGATTCCACTATGTAGGGGACGCGATATGCAGGAGAGATGACGAGTTTGACTTTTGTCAACTTTGAAGTGTGTCATTCTAGACAGACTGCCTTGTTCATCATTAAAGATATCCTCCGAACTGGAGAGAGGATCAGTGTTTTCCGAGAGTCTTCATACATTCTCAGAGCTGTTGTAGAGGACCGTAACGAGCCCCACGTCCTCGGACGTTTTCTTTACAAGAAGAGGATGAACTGTTCTTTTACTACAGTAAATTCAGTTCTTAATTTCTTTCCATTCTTTGGATTTTGAAGAGTCACGTATGTCTTTCCTTTGGGGTGAAGAACTGTGCCATTGTACATGAAGAGTTTGGTTTTACATATTCCAAGAGGAGCACTCCTGATGTGTTTTAGTGGCATTGCATTGACACTTGTTGCTAAATCTGTTTGAAAGACACTGGTCCTTGGCTGATGAAAATCTTAATCTTTTTTATATTCTCTTGGGTTTTTCTCCAATCACAAGTAGACATTCATCGTTAGATGTAGAGTCAGAATTATTTCGTTCTTCAATCAGATGATGTCTTTTCTTACTCTTCTTCTGACTCTTTACAGAGAAGTGATTTTTCTTTTGCATGTTTTGCAGACCTTTCACCATGCAGGACACAACTCTTTCTCAAAGATGTGAGACTGTCCACAAAACTTTGCTGGTTTTGCCGGACTTCTGATCTCTAGACAATACAGAATAAACCTCTGCGACACTATCAGAAGCAGATTTCAGAGACTTCAGTCGTTGAGAAGTAGCTTCAGCAGCACGACAGATGAAGACTGACTGAAAGTCAATGGTAGATGGTCGCCATGTTGACCAGATGCAAACTAGCTGAAAGTCAGTGTAGGCTGATCGCGGTGCCGACCAGATGCTGATAGTTCAGGGAACGATGTGTTTGTGACACATTTGTGTTGTAACCACGAATATTTACATAAATCAAGTCTTGTTGCATAAGTCATTCTCTTCTTACGATGATAACTGGATGCATCAGAGTATGGAATCATATTTGCATGATTTTAACGCATGGGTTTCAAAACAAAATGCACACCCACACCCACCCACACACACACACACACACACACACACACACACACACACACATACACACACACGCACGCACGCAAGCACGCACGCACACACACACATACACACACGCATGCACACACGCACGCATGCACGCACGCACACGCACACACACACACACACACACACACACACACACACACATACTGTATTGACGGCCATACCTGAATGTGTCCCCTATTCTGTCGCGGAAGTAGACAAAGTAATCATAATCCAGATAGAACACATCCCCAGCATTGATGTAGAGGTCTCCCTCTTTGAAGGCATTGCGCACCAGTTTCTTCTCATTGGCCTCCTTCGATGCTTTGTAGAGAACGATGGAACCGTTCTCTTTGCGATTCTCTGGCACTTTGCAGATATACAGGCCTGTTTCACCTGCAACACAGTGGACAGCGTGTTGTAACGTGGTTCACAGTGGTCAATAATGCAAATTTGGTGTATACTCTATGGACTTTCCAGTAACTGGGTTATCAAGAAAAAATTGCCAGTCGTGGAAGATGACAGAATGAGAAAAATATTCAGTGGAACAGCAGAAGAAAAAAAAATCATAAGTTTAGGAGCACATGATATGCAATAAACAGAAGGTGATATATCAAAAACAGACTAACAATCTTCGTGCGTAACAGTTCGGTACTTGGAAGATAAACTTTTCTTCGGCGTCAATTTCTGATCCTATGATAAGGCCAGGTCAAAGTACAGTAAGTAAAGGAACTGAGGACGTAACTGCTCATTCTCACTAGGACAATGAATCAAATACACACACACACACACACACACACACACACCACACACACACACACACACACACACGCACGCACGCACGCACGCGCGCGCGCGCGCGCGCGCGCGCACAGACAGGGAGTTGGGAGAGACAGACAGACACAGAAAGAAAGAGATAGTGAGACCGAGAGAGATAGATAGACAGACAACAGACAGACAGACACAGAGCGACAGAGACAGAGAGAGAGACAGAGAGAGAGAGAGACGGACAACAGACAGACAGTCAGACCGAGAGAACTCGGAACTCGGACAATTTTATTCATAACAGGCCATGATTCCTCATGAAGGGATGTGTGAACAACATATAAGCGATCGTAATCTGAAGAGTAACAATGCAAAGAGTAAAATTCCTCAACAAGCGCCAACAATCAAACACAGAAAGAAAAACAAAAGCAAATGAAACACTTATCTCTATGTTACCAATTCTCTTAGCTTACATGCGTTATTCAGGTACATTGAGAAATTTCGTACATCGTAAGACCTACGTGAGGATATAAGCAAGCTGAGTTTGATTGTCAAAGGTTGCCCATAATATTTAGGTTTTATAATATTTTCACGAATATCCCTGAGTGCTGGATGACACAAAATGGCATGTATTTCATTTTCTTCTGCTTCTTTACACAAGGGGAAAAGCAAAACACTACTGTTAACTGCTCTGTATCTAAAGCTATGTACTGTCAAACTTGATATTCCAAGTCTGAATCTTGTTGTGACACATTTCAAATGTGGATTCAAACCCAATAATAGGTAAAGCATCAAAAAATGTGCATCACAAATCGTCGTAAATGTGTCAAATCTGCTACTGGTTTGAATGTGTTCAGTCCATTTTTGCCAGTTACAGTCTATTAACCGTTGGCGAAACTCATGAATAAAAAGTTTAATGCTTCCAACCCCTTGATTATACCAGACAAACCCAAAACCATATTCAAACAAATAGGTATGCACTTGTGACACCCAATGTACTTTACCTTTAACATCTAAATCATATAATTTACAATATGCTCTAATAGGTATTCTTTGCTCTTCCATTTGCAATAACTTTAGCCAATAGCGAATGCATTTGACAGCAGAGTTTGTATATATGAGATTTCTGTTAGTTTTACCGTATATAAGATCATTTGGAGTCCTATTATCTACTTTTAAGAATTTCTTTAAAGCATAAAAGTGAACTGTTTCACACTGCATTGCTGCCTTATCTAATCCCCATAACTGTGCCCCATATTGTACTATAGGCTGAATTGGAGAGTCAAATGATTTCATACATAAGACTAAAGAATTATTACTGAGGATATACAGTTTTTTTCATAATTCAGACCAACGCATTTTTTTTTGCCCGACTTGCAAGATCTTTGCCTGCAACAACAGAACTTAGTCGAGTAAGGAAAAATATTCCTAAGTACTTGTAAACATTGACAACAGGCTTTATGCAACCATCATAGGACCACCTTTCTCTTGCACATGAATACCCACCTTTTCAAAGCACTATGATATTACTTTTATTCCTGTTAACTTTTAACTGAAGTGAAGCGGGGACTGTTATAAACTGTTCAGTTGTGTTTGCAGTCCTATTACAGTCTCAGAGAACAATACTACGTCATCAGTTAAGAAGAGAATGAATAATTCAAAAGCATCAAGAGAAAACGTAGCACCGTGTCTTCCGTTATTGATTATTTCAACTGCCGGCTCGTAAATGAACAGAGAAAATAATACAGGACTACATGCATCACCCTGTCTTAATCCAGCTGTAGAGTTAATGCAATTTGTCAAATTTGCATCACATCGAACTCTGCTTTAACCATATCATAGATACGTATAATTTTCCTTTAACACCATTTTTAACAAGACTGGCCATAGAAGGTGTCTGTTAATAGAATCAAACGCCTTTTCAAAATCCATAAATGCAACATACAATTTGCAATTGTAAGAAAATTGTTTCTGAACAAAGGATACGAAGATAAACATATGATCTACAGCTGAATATCCTTTCTTAAAACCGGCCTGATGTTGACCTGTTATGTTATTTTCATCCACCCATTCTGGTGATCGGTTGTTAATAATCGTGCTAAATAATCTACTGTTGATGTCACTAGGAGAAATTCCTCTGTAATTGTTAGGGTTATTGATGTCACCTTTAAAAAAAATAGGCAGAATGACAGACTCAGTCCAATTGCGAGGGAATATAACATTATCAAATAACTTTTTTTTGTGGGGCTCCAACCAGAGCGCGTGCAATTCCCACAGTGATCACTTATTTTGAATTTCTATTTCACCACTTTTTCTTCTCCCTCATCCTTTTCCTCTCCCCCTCCCTTCCTGCATCTCTCTCTCTCTCTCTCTCTCTCTCTCTCTCTCTCTCTCTCTCTTTCCATCTCCCCCTCTTCCTCCTCCCCTCCTCCCCCCTCCCTCTCACTCCCCCCCCCCTCATCCCCCCCCTCATCTCCCTTCTCTCTCTCTCTCTCTCTCTCTCGCTCCATCTCCCCCTCCCTCCTCCACTCCACTCCCTCTCTCTCTCTCACCCTCTCCCTTCCTCCCTCCCTTCCCCTCTCTCTCAATCTTTGCTAGGGTGGTAATTTTCTCTGTTTCGATTATTTGTTAATTTCCTCTCCCTCTCCAGCCCTCCTCTATCTCCCCTCTCTCTCCCATTCCCTCTCGATCACCTCTTCTCTCTCTCATCCTCTTTTCACCTCTCTCCCACCTTCTTCTCATCTCCCTCTCTCCACATCTGTCTGTCTCTCTCGCTTATTTTCTACCACCACTTTTCCTTATCTTACTGTCTTCTATTCAAGTAGGGGCAAGGAGAAACAGGAGTCGGCAAAGGGCACATCAAACAATCAAACAGAATCAATGTGTAAATATTGCATGCGCTCCAGTTATTCCTCCTCTGCCCCCACAGTCGGGGTCCTCCTCCTATTTTTCCGCCTCTCTTTTTTTTTTTTTTCTTATTTAATCATTTCTTTCCTTTTTTGTAGGCAACAGTTTATCACTTGAACATTCTGATAGGTACATATACGATGACATATTTTACCATTGACTTTCGAGTTTTCTCAAATCCAGCTCTTTTTCATACATGAACTGAATGTGAATAGGAGTACCTTATCGAAATTTCCCAACGCACATCTTAGCTATAAGAATGATTGATATATCTGATCATTTTTTGCGTATAGCCACTCTTTTCCGTAATTCCAAGTAAAGCTTCAGTTCTGGCTACCACTATGTGAACATTAAACTTCTGCAAAATAGTATTTTCTACACATGACCAAACAGGTTTGATTTTACATGTATATCAGTCAAAGAAGAAGTGCTCAACAACATCCACTTCACCCTTGCAATAGGTACATTTATTATCAGTAGCTAGGCCCATTTTAAACAGCAGTATGTTTGTCGGATAAATATTATGTAGGATCTTCCAATGTAACTCTCCAAGTCTGCTTTCTGAGGTTGCTTTTATGGCTAAACTCCAATAATTTTCATCCAAAGTGATTCCGAATTCATTGTGCCAAAATTTTTCACAAGAGGGGGTACAGTATAGATCTTGAGTTAAATGAATGCGAAACATCTTTGCTGTTCTCAGGGAGTTGTCATTGAAACTAACATATTCTTCCTTATGTTCATCAAAAACATAACCTGGATTGGCCCTTACAAATGATGATACAGCCAGATAAACCACCATATACTGCATGTAAAGTTCAGCGGAAGGCCCTAAGATTTCTTCGACCTCTGTAAATGTTAAGAGTAAGTTACTTCGCAGCATATCGTGTATGTACGTTATACCTTTTTTTGCCCACTTCATGAAATATATCACTTGACCCTGGTAAGTGATATTGCCATTATTCCAAAGTTATTCCATGCGATGGTTCTTTGAGGTATATATTTTGTTATTCAAAAGCCACGTTTTTAGTAGTTCCCGCCAAAAAGTCGAGGGAATGTACTCCAAACCTTTAAATTTTCTTATCCCAACAGTTGAGTTTATAAAAGAAAAATCTTTTCCAAAAGTTGAAAAGTATGCCCTTGGAATCCAGGACCATTTGCATTCAGCTAAGGCCTCAGACAACCTGACCAGCCATTCACATTGAAATGACTGCTGCAACACCCTCATACCAGTCATATTTAAACCCCCCTTTGAGAAGTCGTTTATAACTACACGTCTTTTTACTTTTTTCAAATGCTTTTCGATTGCAGTGTTTCTTTCTCCACAGAAATCGAAATAACAGCGTGTTCATTTCCGATAAGACTTTTTCTGGTAATGAAATTACTTTCATTACATTTATTAACTGTGATACTAAAAGGCTTTTTATGACACGGATTTTGCCCAAATTACTTAAATTGCGTTTTTCCCAAACAGAAATAGTTCATTTAATTATGCTTATTCTTTCTGTCCAGTTCTTCTCAATCTCTGAAGCAGGGCAGAGACTGGAAAAGTATAATTATACCTAAAAATTTTATATCTTTAGCCCATCGCAAACCAAATCCTTCCGTTTTGTTGTTCTTATACTGCCCAAGCCACATGGCTTCTGACTTTGTTCTGTTAATAGATAGACCAGACAACAGTTTAAAAGCATCCAATATTTTAAGTGCTGTTACTATATTGTTTTTGTCTTTCAGAATAAAGTCACGTCGTCCGCGTATATAAGGTTTTCACAATTCTTCTATGTTCAGTACCAGACAAATCATCAATATCAATACCTTTTATACCCTTATCATGTCGAAGTCTAATAGCAAGTAATTCTATGGCTATGACAAAGGCAAGGGGAGAAAAAGGACACCCCTGTCGGATGCCACACTTCACATCAAAATCTTCTGATATCCAGCCATTATATCCGACTCTACTTCGGGTGTTAGCCATTAAAACACCTACCCACTTGACAAACTGAGCCCCGAAGCCGAATCGTTTAAAAGCAGTTATCATGAATTTCTTGGAAATACTGTCAAAAGCTTTTGTAAAATCTAAAGCTAGTAATACCCCTGGTTTATTCTTTATCCTCAAGTATTCTATTATATCCTCAATAAGTCTGAGGTTATATGCAATACTACGACCTTTGATATAGCCTACTTGTCCTCATTGACTATTAGCGGGATGACGTTTTTAAATTCGATGTGCAAGGCACTTGGCTAGTATCTTGTAGTCCGTGTTGGTAAGAGAAACTGGCCTCCAGTTTGAGAGCTTGCTTTTTGAACATTATCAGATAACTTATTGAAATACTTTAGGAGAAACAGCACTACCTCCTCACATGAATACTTTAAACAATCGCCGAGAATACCACCAGGACCTGCTGCTTTCTGATTCTTCAGTTTTCTTATTGCTAGCAACACTTTCTCTTTGGAAATTGGACGATTCATGCTGTTATCCACATCTTCAAAAACATTACTTGTAACATCATTTGTATTTATTTGCAACAAACTTTGGAAAAGTTGGAACCAGGTGTCTGTAGTGTTATTTCTTACCTGTTTTCTTTTAAAATTCGTTTTACGAACAGCGTCCCAAAATTCTTTGACTTTTTATTGACATTACTAGCTTACCTAATAACAGTTTGTTAAGCTGCTTTTGCTTCTTTTTCGGTAAAATTTTTATACTATCGTCTTGAAATGACATTCTTGATTCGCTTCAAGATCATTTGAACGACGACTTGTTTTCAATAATTGTCTGACATTTCTCTTTGCCATTAGTACACTCCAGATCAAACCAATCACCAGGCGCTTTTACTTTGTTGGGAAATGTACGCACTTTCATGCATTCAGCATTTTTTTCTAACGCAGTCATTAAACATATCTAACGCATCATTAAAGTCACTATCGATCAAAGCAATTGCCATCATCAGCATTTCATCACTACAAAGTGTCTCTGTGTAGGTGCTTAAGTTCTTCAAACCATGAGGATTTTCATGTTACAAAATCAACAATAAGTTCATCAATATCACATCTATTTTCACATGGACTGGAAACACGACCATTAATAGGAAAGTGATCAGATTGTGTACGTTCAAGTACAGAAAATTCGCACATGTCAGAAGCAAGAGAGAGAGAGAGTGAGAGAGACAGAGACAGAGAGATAGAGAGAGAGAGTCACTCAAGTCAGTTAACAACCTTCTCATCTTTCATCAGAAAACGCCTTTGCTTATAGCCTTCCTATCACTCGCCACCTTCGACTATGTACTGTAACCCATTGTTGACTCACCCGGCTTGATGCTGATGCAACGGCCGTTCTTGTCTCTGACGGGTGTGGCAGTCGACAGATCATACTGGACCAGAGCCCTCAGATTGGGGTCCATCCAGTTCTGATCAAACGAAACCAAAACCTAGCACTAAATCCGCTGCCACAGCTTAAAAGTACGGCTGAGTGCAAGAGACAAAAGATTACACTCTGTGTGTGTGTGTGTGTGCGTGCGTGCGTGCGTGCATGCATGCGTGTGTGTGTGTGTGTGTGTGTGTGTGTGTGTGTGTGTGTGTGTGTGTGTGTGTGTGTACTTTTTAAGAGAGATGCATGGAATGCTCAGAAACCCAGTAACATTGCTAACTTCCCTCCATCTCCTCATTCACCGCTATAAGTTGGGGACATAACATCCACAACTTCCTTAAATCTCTCCATTTACCAATACGATCAACAACTTCCACAAATCTCTCTCTCTCTCTCTCTCTCCTCTCTCTCTCTCTCTCTCTCTCTCTCTCTCTTCTCTCTCTCTCTCTCTGTTGGCCTGACACTGTCCACAAGACTTACCAGAAAAGGTGACAGACGACCGACAGCTCCAGGCTTCGGAACGATGTTGACGAATGGAGTCACCCCTTCAGTGGCCGAGAAGACTTCGAGCACCAGGGGAATCTTGAAACGTTTCAAAAGTTCTTCGTGGATGTCTTTGCGCAGTCCGTTACCATACGCGCATCTCACTTTGTGTACGCTATCCAGGTCATGCTGATGACAACAATTCCTGATTCTAATCCACAGGAAGAGGTTTATGAATCTGTAGTGTGTGCACAAAAATGAGAAGAACAAGTTGTTGAAATGATAGATTTGATAGATTTACTTAAATGAATGTATATTTACATATGCAAGTTTTTAGCAGATCAAACCTGGAGATTCCCGTTAGTGTGGGCGGGAGGTCTTTGAAATGCAGGTATGTGCTTGAAAAACATGTCAGTTCGAAATGAAACTATTTGAGACATTTTGGAAAGATGATTTTAACAAGTAACAATGTTATCAGCTTTAAAACCTACAGGGTCTTTTCTGAGAATGGTGTGTATGGTGTGAATGCGTGGGCATGGGAAGAAGAAGAGGGAAGGGAGTGGGGTTGAAAAGGTGTAGGGGAATTAATGAGGTAATAAGAAACAGAGAGACAGACGGACAGAGACAGAGAGAGTATGAAGAACGTTTCCGAGCTGAAGGCGGAGAAAGAGACATAAACGAGTAGTAACTTATAGCACGTGAATGTTTTTGCTTGCAATGATTTCCTACAATTTTTTTAAATTCAGATATCGATATGTGTTTGGAATGGGGATGGACTGAGCTTGCCATTTTTTCAACAGACTTCGCTGAAACAGACTGCAGCTGTTCTAAAAACAAAGAAAAACACGACAAGAAAGCCACTTGCCTATACGACTCACATGTCAGAGAGGGGGGGGGGGTTAACACTGACAGAAAAAGAAGAAGAAGAAGAAGAAGATGATGATGATGATGATGATGATGATATGATGATGATGATGATGAAAGCACTGACCGGAG
>CM065729.1:60316194-60386194 GCA_033310375.1 Conus canariensis
AATCAATGAAAAAAATGAAGCTTCAGCTATCCAAGTCCTGACAGGCTTACTCCTAAAACAAAACCTTTACATCAAAGTAGCAAGCAAAACATCAAAGTATTAAAACATCTTGTCTCCCTCTCATTCTTTGCATTCACATTATTCCGACTACCAAGGGCTTGCTCTTTTAAACAAGCATCTGAAAGTCGGCAGATTCACATTGACTGAAATGAGCATACTGACTAGAATGGACATGTATTTTAAACAAATATTCCAAAAAGTCAAATACAAAATGACTACAAGGGTTCCTTTCATGAACAAAACCCGGACTTTGGGTACATAAAAGTGACTAAACTGGACTTATTTAAAAACAAAATTCCAAGAGGTCAGACATCAGAAATCATTAGAAAAAATGTGTTAAAACCCAAAGCACTGGGTCGGTACCAAGTGACAGTAGTGGACTAGTTATTTGAACAAAAGAATTCCAAAATGTCGGATACCAGAATGACTTGAAAGAATTTGTTATTTAAACAAAATTTTTAAAAAGTCAGATGCCAGAAATGATTGGGAAGATAAATTCATGAAGATCCAAAACACTGGGTGGCAAGTGACAATGATGGACTTGTTATTTGAACAAAAATCCATAAAGTCGGACATAAAATGATAAAGGAAAAAAGGATCCGTTATCAAAACCCCTTTGAGTCAAGTCTCCGAGAGGTTACGAATTTGGACGAGTTATAGCACTTTGGGGCAGAATCTCAGCAAGTCACTCGACTGACTTCTCTTTTACGACTTCTCTTGGCAAAAAACAGGGGTATACATTATTAACTAACATCCTCCATTATTAACAACTATCCTCCAGAATGCCTGACCGAGTCAGTTAACCATGTCTCTAATCGTCCAGGCGGGCACTAAGGGTGTACCTTTTTGTTGGCTTTACTGCCAGACAGGTGGTTCGTCGTGGTGCTGGCATGGGTTGATCACTACGTACCAGGGGCGGAACTGGAGTGGGCACCGGGTGGCTAGCAGTCCTGGGCTTAGGCTGCGGGAACATCTGCCGGTCCATCTTGGAGTCTGGTGGTGGTTCCAGCTCCCGTCGCGTCAGTCTCCTCCGGTCAGGTGGCTCCGATGACGGCAGGGCGTCACTTCTGCTGTCAGGTAGGGAAGTTGCCTGACAGGGCCAGACCTGTTGTCTGGAGGCCACAGCAGCCTGTGGTGGCCTGGGTTCTGGCGCATGGATTGATGGAGTGGAGGCACTGGCAGTCTGGTTGACCTTTCTGCAGGGTCGACACTTGGGTAGGTGCTGCTCCAGATCCCGGTACATACCGGGCCAGTAGACCTGGGGTCGCAGCATCTCTGCAGCACGCTGGTAGCCCTGGTGACCCTCGTGGTTGTAGACTGATGACAGCACCTTGGGGCGGAGCAATCCAGGAAGGAGAAGCTGCTCACACACCCCAAGTTTAGGGTCCACTATTTGCCGATACAGCACCCCC
The DNA here is from genome assembly GCA_033310375.1 of Conus canariensis. Lineage (NCBI taxonomy): Eukaryota > Metazoa > Mollusca > Gastropoda > Neogastropoda > Conidae > Conus > Conus canariensis. Next base: position 60,317,667 of record CM065729.1, read on the forward strand.
TGTCGGCAGGTGAGTCGGCTGTGCTGCTGAATGAGCGCCTGTAGCTCCCTGTTCTTGTCAGCTGCAGGCTTCTTTGGCCAGGAGGACAGAACTGCCCCAATGGATGGGTCCTCCTGCTGAAGTATGTGCAGCTCTCCCAGTGACAGCTGAGGCAAAATAGAGTCTGCCTGTCGCCTGGGTGCTGCTGGGCCATGTTGCCAAGACCTGTCAGCATTCTGGCTGCTGACAGTGGCAGAGGACTGGGGTTTGTCCCCAGTTTTCATTGCAGCTGCAGTCTTCCGTCGCCTTCGTCTGGGCCGTCGTCCTGAGCGCTGTGTGTCCGTCATGCAGCTGCGGACCTGCAGTGGTGGCCGTGCAGGTGGTGGCTGCTGCATTTCCTGCCTCAAGCTGGCGACTGTAGCTGTGAGTGCCTCTAGCTGAGTTTGAAGCGAGGCGACAGTAGCAGTGCCAGCTGTGTGGAGGATGTCGCTGTCGGCACTGCAGTCCTGCATCCACCTTTGGGCTTCCTTCCTAGCCTCTTCAAAGGTGGTGGTAGGATGGTTCCGGACGAAATACCGGACATCCTTGCGAAGTGCTGCTTGTCGTAGGCCACGGGTGAAGGCATCCCGGAGTATGCTGGCTGGCAACATTCCATCCCCAGCCTGGTTGACTTTCCTCCAGAGGTACTGGAGATGGGAGGCATACTCAAAGATGGTCTCGTCCTGGTCCTGGTGCCTGTTGAAGAACGCTGTGGCCAGGGTGACCACATCACGCTGCTCTCCCCAGTTTTCCTCCAAGATGGTCAAGATCTTGGCTGGGGAGTCTACCTCCGTCACTGGGAGCCTGATCACCTCCTGGCGAGCTCGGCCATCAAGGGCGGCAATCAACCAGAGGGCGGCTGTCCTGTCATCCAGGGGCTGCAGGTGTAGGGCAAGCTTGGCCTCCCGGATGAAGTTGTCCACTTCCCTGCTGCTCTCATTACCCGTGAACTTGGGAAGCTGATGCAGAGGGTGCAGAGGTAGGGGCAGTTGGCTGGCCATGGTGTCCGGTCTTCTTGGGCTGTGTCTTCTTGGTCCCTTGTCTTCAATCCTGCTCGCAGCGCCAGTTGTGATGGTGTGGAGGGGTAAGGGGTGTGCAGGTGAAGACAGGCAGATGGTGATATGTGCAGGAACCAAGGGACAGCAGCCAGTCAAGAAGACACACAGGACGCGTGGGGTTTTTTTTCTTTTATTTCTCTTCTGGCAAGGAGCTAAAAACCCGGAACACTGCCGGGAAAATCTCCTCAGCATCAGCCACTGGCACCTCTTCCCCCTCTCTCCTCCCCTCTCTCAAGGTATCCAAACATATTTGACATCGATGAAAACCTCAGAACCCAAGGAATAAAACGCAATAAGTCATATTTGACAATTCTATGGCTGTGAAAAGTTATTGGCGATTAAAGTCCGAGAATGAACCCACTTTTAACGAGCTTACGTCATATTTTCCTTTATTTCGATGAAAAATACTAAACAGTGCGAAATAATTTTGTAATGAATAAAAAGCTGGCACCTCGCTCTTTTTATACATATAAATTTCATTATCCAAAATGCCGTCCAAGCGGAGAACTTTGCGTTTAAAGTTTGATAGAAAACACAACTTGCTTTATCGTCACATGGCCGGCGCCATGTGCTTCGAACACGATCTTCGATAAAGCGTTATTCCGTTGAAATGGTCCATCAGATGATAATTTTTATATATTTTCGCTTGCTTCTATCATAGAAATGGAGTTATTAAAAGAATTTCGATTGGGAAGTCCGAATTTCATAAAACGACAATTTAGATCAAAACTCCGACAATAAACAAAGAAGGCAACTCGCTCAAGCGACCGGCGCCGTCAGTCATTTCGTATAGTCGCAAGCTTGTACAGAAAAGATCATAGGCATGCGATATACGAAATGAGAGCTTATGGACTTTACTTTCAATGCGCATTCATGGATTCTTTGGCTTCTCTCATACTTTTTGTGAAATCAGGAATTATTTAGTTTGTTCGTCGGACAATTCAAAATGGCGCCAAGATTAATTTGGTCAAAATACCAGTTTTAGCGAAAATATGGGCTTCTCAGTCCAACACGATTGTAGTGAATAGGATACATCAATTTTTGTGACTTCAGTGACGTATACACAACTTATATAGGTTCTGAGGTATTCATGATTTAAAGATTTACACAATAAAAATGAGATCAATCGATCAAGGGAGGTAAGGGAAGATAACTCATGAACAAAATATCTCGTGTATGACGGGTGACCAAAGAAATATACACTTTTAGCACCCGGCTACATCCCCCCCCTACTCTGTTACAACCAGCGTCCTCGCTGACACAAAAATACCATAAAAATGATGATAGAGTTATCAAGTAGCAATACAAATCAATCAATGAAAAAAATGAAGCTTCAGCTATCCAAGTCCTGACAGGCTTACTCCTAAAACAAAACCTTTACATCAAAGTAGCAAGCAAAACATCAAAGTATTAAAACATCTTGTCTCCTCTCATTCTTTGCATTCACATTATTCCGACTACCAAGGGCTTGCTCTTTTAAACAAGCATCTGAAAGTCGGCAGATTCACATTGACTGAAATGAGCATACTGACTAGAATGGACATGTATTTTAAACAAATATTCCAAAAAGTCAAATACAAAATGACTACAAGGGGTTCCTTTCATGAACAAAACCCGGACTTTGGGTACATAAAAGTGACTAAACTGGACTTATTTAAAACAAAATTCCAAGAGGTCAGACATCAGAAATCATTAGAAAAAATGTGTTAAAACCCAAAGCACTGGGTCGGTACCAAGTGACAGTAGTGGACTAGTTATTTGAACAAAAGAATTCCAAAATGTCGGATACCAGAATGACTTGAAAGAATTTGTTATTTAAACAAAATTTTTAAAAAGTCAGATGCCAGAAATGATTGGGAAGATAAATTCATGAAGATCCAAAACACTGGGTGGCAAGTGACAATGATGGACTTGTTATTTGAACAAAAATCCATAAAGTCGGACATAAAATGATAAAGGAAAAAAGGATCCGTTATCAAAACCCCTTTGAGTCAAGTCTCCGAGAGGTTACGAATTTGGACGAGTTATAGCACTTTGGGGCAGAATCTCAGCAAGTCACTCGACTGACTTCTCTTTTACGACTTCTCTTGGCAAAAAACAGGGGTATACATTATTAACTAACATCCTCCATTATTAACAACTATCCTCCAGAATGCCTGACCGAGTCAGTTAACCATGTCTCTAATCGTCCAGGCGGGCACTAAGGGTGTACCTTTTTGTTGGCTTTACTGCCAGACAGGTGGTTCGTCGTGGTGCTGGCATGGGTTGATCACTACGTACCAGGGGCGGAACTGGAGTGGGCACCGGGTGGCTAGCAGTCCTGGGCTTAGGCTGCGGGAACATCTGCCGGTCCATCTTGGAGTCTGGTGGTGGTTCCAGCTCCCGTCGCGTCAGTCTCCTCCGGTCAGGTGGCTCCGATGACGGCAGGGCGTCACTTCTGCTGTCAGGTAGGGAAGTTGCCTGACAGGGCCAGACCTGTTGTCTGGAGGCCACAGCAGCCTGTGGTGGCCTGGGTTCTGGCGCATGGATTGATGGAGTGGAGGCACTGGCAGTCTGGTTGACCTTTCTGCAGGGTCGACACTTGGGTAGGTGCTGCTCCAGATCCCGGTACATACCGGGCCAGTAGACCTGGGGTCGCAGCATCTCTGCAGCACGCTGGTAGCCCTGGTGACCCTCGTGGTTGTAGACTGATGACAGCACCTTGGGGCGGAGCAATCCAGGAAGGAGAAGCTGCTCACACACCCCAAGTTTAGGGTCCACTATTTGCCGATACAGCACCCCTGTCGGCAGGTGAGTCGGCTGTGCTGCTGAATGAGCGCCTGTAGCTCCCTGTTCTTGTCAGCTGCAGGCTTCTTTGGCCAGGAGGACAGAACTGCCCCAATGGATGGGTCCTCCTGCTGAAGTATGTGCAGCTCTCCCAGTGACAGCTGAGGCAAAATAGAGTCTGCCTGTCGCCTGGGTGTGCTGTGGGCCATGTTGCCAAGACCTGTCAGCATTCTGGCTGCTGACAGTGGCAGAGGACTGGGGTTTGTCCCCAGTTTTCATTGCAGCTGCAGTCTTCCGTCGCCTTCGTCTGGGCCGTCGTCCTGAGCGCTGTGTGTCCGTCATGCAGCTGCGGACCTGCAGTGGTGGCCGTGCAGGTGGTGGCTGCTGCATTTCCTGCCTCAAGCTGGCGACTGTAGCTGTGAGTGCCTCTAGCTGAGTTTGAAGCGAGGCGACAGTAGCAGTGCCAGCTGTGTGGAGGATGTCGCTGTCGGCACTGCAGTCCTGCATCCACCTTTGGGCTTCCTTCCTAGCCTCTTCAAAGGTGGTGGTAGGATGGTTCCGGACGAAATACCGGACATCCTTGCGAAGTGCTGCTTGTCGTAGGCCACGGGTGAAGGCATCCCGGAGTATGCTGGCTGGCAACATTCCATCCCCAGCCTGGTTGACTTTCCTCCAGAGGTACTGGAGATGGGAGGCATACTCAAAGATGGTCTCGTCCTGGTCCTGGTGCCTGTTGAAGAACGCTGTGGCCAGGGTGACCACATCACGCTGCTCTCCCCAGTTTTCCTCCAAGATGGTCAAGATCTTGGCTGGGGAGTCTACCTCCGTCACTGGGAGCCTGATCACCTCCTGGCGAGCTCGGCCATCAAGGGCGGCAATCAACCAGAGGGCGGCTGTCCTGTCATCCAGGGGCTGCAGGTGTAGGGCAAGCTTGGCCTCCCGGATGAAGTTGTCCACTTCCCTGCTGCTCTCATTACCCGTGAACTTGGGAAGCTGATGCAGAGGGTGCAGAGGTAGGGGCAGTTGGCTGGCCATGGTGTCCGGTCTTCTTGGGCTGTGTCTTCTTGGTCCCTTGTCTTCAATCCTGCTCGCAGCGCCAGTTGTGATGGTGTGGAGGGGTAAGGGGTGTGCAGGTGAAGACAGGCAGATGGTGATATGTGCAGGAACCAAGGGACAGCAGCCAGTCAAGAAGACACACAGGACGACGTGGAGTTTTTCTTCTTTTATTTCTCTTCCATGGCAAGGAGCTCAAACCAGGAACACTGCCTGGGAACTCTCTCTCAGCACTCAGCGCACTGAGCACCTCTCTCTCTCTCTCTCTCTCTCTCTCTCTCTCTCTCTCTCTCTCTCTCTCTCTCTCGGGAGCACTTTAGGCAACACTCCTCGGCAACACTCTAGGCTACACTGATCGACAACACTCTGCCGCGCCCCAAATATATACAGCTTGCCCGGACCGCAAAGAAGACAACGCAGCGCCGCGCGCAAAATGAGCCTCGCAGCTTCTGCGTTGTCTAGCTCGCCGTCCGTTCAAGGTATCCAAACATATTTGACATCGATGAAAACCTCAGAACCCAAGGAATAAAACGCAATAAGTCATATTTGACAATTCTATGGCTGTGTAAAGTTATTGGCGATTAAAGTCCGAGAATGAACCCACTTTTAACGAGCTTACGTCATATTTTCCTTTATTTCGATGAAAAATACTAAACAGTGCGAAATAATTTTGTAATGAATAAAAAGCTGGCACCTCGCTCTTTTTATACATATAAATTTCATTATCCAAAATGCCGTCCAAGCGGAGAACTTTGCGTTTAAAGTTTGATAGAAAACACAACTTGCTTTATCGTCACATGGCCGGCGCCATGTGCTTCGAACACGATCTTCGATAAAGCGTTATTCCGTTGAAATGGTCCATCAGATGATAATTTTTATATATTTTCGCTTGCTTCTATCATAGAAATGGAGTTATTAAAAAGATTTCGATTGGGAAGTCCGAATTTCATAAAACGACAATTTAGATCAAAACTCCGACAATAAACAAAGAAGGCAACTCGCTCAAGCGACCGGCGCCGTCAGTCATTTCGTATAGTCGCAAGCTTGTACAGAAAAGATCATAGGCATGCGACATACGAAATGAGAGCTTATGGACTTTACTTTCAATGCGCATTCATGGATTCTTTGGCTTCTCTCATACTTTTTGTGAAATCAGGAATTATTTACAGTTTGTTCGTCGGACAATTCAAAATGGCGCCAAGATTAATTTGGTCGAAATACCAGTTTTAGCGAAAATATGGGCTTCTCAGTCCAACACGATTGTAGTGAATAGGATACATTAATTTTTGTGACTTCAGTGACGTATACACAACTATATAGGTTCTGAGGTATTCATGATTTAAAGAATTTACACAATAAAAATGAGATCAATCGATCAAGGGAGGTAAGGGGAAGATAACTCATGAACAAAATATCTCGTGTATGACGGGTGACCAAGAAATATACACTTTTAGCACCCGGCTACAATAAGATCAAACTAAACGCTTTTAAGACAAAGTTTTGCAAAAATATAACATGCCTTTGTGGTGAAATGATAACAAATTCCCACATACTTTTCCACTGCAAACAGTTAAAACCTCATCTACCACCTCTACCTAATTGTTCTCTGGATACAGTTGTAACCGATTTATCACTAATGTGTAAAATTGCTGTTTCATTGCATCAAAGTCCTATTTTTTCTGTTTTGTAAAATGGGAACTGGTGTTTTAGTAACGTCCTTGTTATGACCGGTTATTCTTCGATGTTTTATAGTTAGTTATCCATTTTTTGCTGTTGCTGTTAATGTTATTCTTATAGATTAGGTTCGTCTAATATCACAATGTGTATAGACGTTAAATTGAAGACCTAACACACACACACACACACACACACCTTTAAGCACGTCATCGTCCGTTTACGTATACGTTTTCATGCGTCATTTCCTATACGTATTATTTGTTTTTCTTTTCTCTGTCACAAGTCCTGAAGACGGTCTATGACTGAAACGTTGTTGATATTTGTTCTGTTTTTCTTTTTTTATATCTTCTGAGAATCCTCAAAGACATTTATTATTTTTTACAGGTCTCCGGTCAAATATCTGTAAATATATAATATATACATTACTGAAGTGACAAATTTTTATATCTTTTATTCGTTACAGTTGTATCGGACCTGACAGCACAGTCGCAAAATTTGATATCTTTTAGTTTTATACGTTACGTTTACATCGGACCGGATAACCCTTATCTCCTTTAAACTGATATTTTACACAACTGATTTTGGCGCCGACTATACCATCCTCGCATCCGCAATGACGACGGGTCTAGCCTGTGTCACCAGAGGACGGCTCTCGAGGCTGTGGGGCAGTTTGACGACAAGGCGCTGCTATTCTGCGATTTCACCAGTAGCCTCACGACTAGCAGGGTTCTCCTTTTGAGGGGGGCTGCAGAGTCGACACCAATCTACGAGCAGCGGGGACATGGCCCCAATGGACGCAGAGTCGACACCGATCTATGTGCAGCGACTTGGCGACTTCTGTCCTACACGTTTCCCAAGTCACGCGGCACAAGACCGTCGCCACTCTGCACGAAGACGGCCGCCCGGTAGCCATGACGACGGCCTTGGAGGGAAGGCCACAAGGAAGGAAAGCATCGTCTATATCTATCTATGAACGAACAACTTTCAGCAGTGACGATAGGACTTGGATTTGTCGCCGGGAGACGGCTCCCGAGGCTGTGGGGCAGTTCGACGGCGAGGCGCTGCCATTATGCACTAGTGGCCTGCACGACCAGCAGGGCCTTCCCTTTGGCTGGGTAGGGAGGGTGAGAACGTTCCCCATGGGCGCAGAGTGGACACCGATCTACGCGCAGCGGCTTGGACGCCATCCCTTGGCCACACAGGACAGGCAAAGTAAGGTAATGCTGCTTTATAGCCCAGCCAACCGCAAAGGGCCATATCAGGGCTGTCACCGTGTTGAAGTCAACTCACTAGCCATCAAAAAAAAAAAAAAAAAAAAAAACATTCACACAACCCTTAAAAACACACCTTCTAAAAACAAACCAGAAATTCTGATTAAAAAATCTTTCCTCCGTAAACTCTTAAATCAGGTGAGAAATGTTAATGTTTCTTTCAGAAATTAAACAATGACATCAGGTGGGAGGCGACACAGGCTACACGTTTCCAGGCTATACGTTTCCCGAGTCGGCCTCATGCAGTGCAGGACCATTGCCACTTGGCACGAAGATGGCCGCCCGGCGACCCTGAAGACACCATCATCACGACTTACCATGAAAGAAGAAAAACACTATCTACGAACGAACAACTTCACCCAGGCTTCTGCCCGAGGAAACCGAATACTTTGGGTACCTCCTCCCGTCCCAGATACCGACTCCAACCAAGCCTGCCAGCACACAAAGTCTGCCAGACAAACGATGCTACGCTCTGCAGCTTGCTGCAGCTACCAACTTGTCCCAAAAAGCTTTCGCTGTGAGAACGTTAAACTCAATCTCCTACCTGAGTTGGCGTGTTTTGGGTCTCTGGAAGAGGAATCTAGGGGGGAGGGAAAAACTCTACTTCGTTCACCATGTGTTCGCTTTGGCTGGCTGTTGTCCCTTGGCTCCTGAATCTACCATCATCTGTCTGTCTTCGAATGCACTTCTCCACACCTTCACGACAAGTTTTCCTTTACAGAACAATGGGGAAAAATTCAAATCAAAAGCAACACGAGCATTTTCAGTCGGTGATTGGACAAATGTTGTAGTATGTTTATGATCAATGTAAATACATAACTGGGGCGATAGCATAATGAAAAAGGATCAGATCGCCACACTGCCTTTCCGTTCTTTATGAATTCGCCTAATTCAAAATATGCACCCGGCTCTGCTTTGACAAGGTTGCTAAAATTAAAAAGTAACTTCGGTTTTAAGTGCTGGTCTGAAAGAAACTGGTTTTCAAGGTCAGTGAAGTTTGGGATATTCCATTATAAAATGAAACTCGTCTCCAGTTTCACAATTACGACAAATAGGCCACGCAAAAATTTGTGTTACATTTTGCTTTAAATTAGTCAGCAAGCTGTTTCCTTACAAGTCCCATGGAACCTTAAGAGTAATTCCAAATGTTCCTCTTGCTTTGTCAACAAAATTGATGAAAATTTCTTATTTAAGTCGCTAACAGATAATATTTTGACTAATCAAAGTAATCAAGTCGTATGTTGTTATTTACCAAACGTTCTTGGTACATAGCCTATTAGATTTTTCACAATCGCGTCTTTCGATCTTTTCAGTGCCCACCAGAGTGGTTTAGAATGCTTAACACGTTGATTATCGAAGACGTTTCTTCAGTAAAGTAAACAAACAGTATAATGGACATTAGACGATTCATCAAAAGCATCAACCTTAAATTTCCTTGCATTATTTATCAGAAATCTTGAACCAGTCACATAGTCTACAACGGTAGGCCTACCTCCCTTACATGTTCAGATGCCAACACCAGTGACTGATCCAATTTTGAAATTAAAAATATACAATACGCACACATGTGTGTGTGCGCGTGCACGCACAGACGCATGCACGCACGCGCGCGCCACACACACACACACACACACACATACACACAACAGCACACACACACACACACACACACACACACACACACACACACACACACACACACACGCACGGACGCACGCAAGCGACTGATCCAGTTCTAAAATCAAAAATATGCAATATGCACACACGTGCGTGCACGCTAGCACACACACACATACACACACACGCGCGCACGCGCACAGAGAGAAAGGGAGAGAGAGAGACTAATATTAACATTTGCTTTTTTACGCCCACGAATGCCACTGAAGTCCATATGAGACAACACGATAGTGATACTTTGAAAAAATTATTTAATAATAATAAAACCCAGAAACTTTCAGCGTTTGTTTAGATTCAAGGAAAGGTTCGAACACGCAGACCTATGTCTCTAGCAGCACAGATTTGTGTGTAAGATAAAATACATGTCGTTGAAATCAAAATTATAACTCCGTGATGCATTAGTCTTTCCAGTTATGTATGTAGGCCTACCGGCCTGTTATTTAATGAGAAATCCGGTTTGTAATTTTGTAAAGCTACTTGTTCACTTTATTGTTCTCGAAGATTATAACCAAACCAGCAGATCTTAAATAAATGTTAGCGAACCGCCAAGAGAAACGTGGGCAAACGAATCACAAGACAAAACACGATGCGTTTCGACCTCTTAGGTCTTCTTTAGGCAAGATACAAAACAATTAGGACAATGAAAATGAACGAGCAATCACTTATCTTCAATCACTTCAGCGCAAGATAGCCGTTGAATGAAAACAAGGCTGTCAGAAGGGAGATAATGTGTGAGTCAAGGTAGTAATGATGATAATTATATTACTGATTGCAGTACTAATAATGGTGATGATGATTGTTTGTGTATGCAGTAAAAAGACGCTCCAGTGCAAACAAAGTGCGGAAAGTTCTGATTAAAAGAAAACCCGTTTAAGAACGAAAGTTGATAGAGAGTGGTTTGATCATACAAAACACATTTTCGCTCAATTTTCGAGTGATGTGATAATGATGCCATCGTGAAAATGTAGAAACGTTGAACTTGTGGTCCAGATCATCATAAGGATAATGCAAGCTCCCAACTGAAGTGAATGTCATTCGAAGAGCTGAGTGAGGGGTTCAAAGTTCGCAAGTTGGTTCATATCAAAAGTTTCTAGGCTAACACAATAAGCTGAGAAACACACCAACTCGATTCGCTGCGAAAACAGTGAGTCTAAATTTGAGTGTGGTAGTGACATGGCCATGATTTTCGTATAGTTCAAGATTTTGTTTGTGTATTGTGTAACATTTTGTTTGCCTTGATCAGTCGTATGAGCACTGCAGACGTGCAGTTGCTCGATCAACAAGTGACTGCTGCTGTGATCGCATTGGAATTGGATGGTCACGGGAACGATCAGCCTTTGCTGGATGTTTTGTTCATTTTAGTCCATAGGCCTGGCGCCTCTTCTTCTTTTTCTTCATCCTTTATACGACCAACATTATTTTGCTGATAGTTTTGTCGTAGTTTGGGGAGATTGCCGAAGACTGCGCTTTTGTGAGGATTTGGAGGGGGAAAAATGTGGGTGGGGTGATGGTGAACAAGTAGTAGGGGGAGGGGGGGGGGGGACAGGAGTTGAAAAGTGACTGGGAAGGATGGGGGGGAGGGGGGATTGTAGGGGATAGTGGCCAGGAGGAGGTAAGGGGGGAGGGTTGGGGGTGATGGGGAAGGGGGGGGGGGGGGGAATTGTTTCAGGTTCTAACAGACAGATGGACACAGTTAACGCACCTTTGTTTTATTAAGTATAAGACAGAATCATCAATATAATGATGTTGGTCATCAATAGGAGAAGAACAAGAAGAAGAAGAAGCCTTATTGAGTCTATGAAGGTGTAAACCATTTGGGTGTTGTAGATGCTTCTGGCAATTGGTGCCCACCCAGGTTAAAGATCTCATCGATGGTCCTGCCTTAGCGTGCATGGCAGATCGAAATACTAATGAGATAGTTCTTGTAGAACTTGCAGATCTCCTATTTTGAGAAAGGTGCAATAAATGATTGAGTCCATGGTGTAGGCAACTTGCCAAAGTGCCAAATTTTGTTGCAGATGGCTGTTAGGATATCAGGTACTGCCTCTCTGCCATGTTTCACACGTTCTGCAGGGATGTTGTTGATGCCTGCAGCCTTTCCTCATTTCAACCATCTTACTGCTACAATGACAAGATGAAAGACAGAATTAATGGTCTGCCAAACAAAGGAAGAAACGAATTACGAAACGAACGGTGAAACACAATGTGTTTTGACCTAATGAGAATTCTACAGGCAGGACAGATAACTTTCAAAATAATGAAAATGAAGGACAAATAGTCAGTTACTTAGCTCATCGATCTGGGTACAAAATTTGATCGTGGGTGAACAAATGTTGCCATAACTTCTACACAAAGAAGTGAAAAATCATCCTCTAATAATGAATCCTATACTGTTGGCACACATTGTTCTCTTTGGAGAGATTATTCCAGTGCATGTATTATTTTTCTTACACCTACACACACACACACACACACACACCCCACACACACACACACACAACACACACACAACACACACTTGAGAAATGGGGGTAATGTTTGAAATTGAAAATCATGTACATGAAAAAAGCAAGAGAGTATAAGTCATGTAAAAGAAAAGAAGCAAAAGGTGAGAATTTGTACTGATTGTATGATAAGGACTGGAGTGTCATAAATGGTGATGGTTCATTAAAGTGACAACTAATAGAGCAAATTCCATTTTTAAAGCAATAACCACTTTAAGCAACATTCGACTACAGCAACATGCCACCACAGTGACAATACCACTACAGTGAGAAACCAGTACTGCAACAAATGGGTTTTCACTTTTTGATATGAACAGATAATGTAGATCCCTTACTCAGTTTCAGAGTGTGTGTGTGCGCGTGTGTGTGTGCGTGTGCACGCATGTTTGTAGAGGTTTGGAAGGAGAGCAGGTAACAAGAGGTTTGGGAGTTGATTTGTGTGTGTATGTGTGGAGTGGGATGGGGCAGTGAATAGAAGATTGTGCATAAGGTGGACTGGTGAGAGGCATGGTATGAGGCATTGACCATCCACTCCTAAACTAAAAATGAACATGAAATGTTAATGTAAATCATAACTCTCCAATCCTAACCCTCTTTTTTCCAGTGATATTTTGTGCATTCACACATCCTTTGTATCTTTACAGCAAGAATGTCAAGAACACACACACACACACTCACACACTCACACACACACACACACACACTCACACTACACACACACACACACACACACACACACACACACACACACACACACACAAATACACGCATACACGTACACAGACATTCACATCATTTTGTTGCTGTAGGGATGTCACTGTAGTGGTTCGTCACTGCAGTGCTGTGTTGATTCAGTGGTGTTGCTAAAGCGGATATCATTTTAAAACTGAACTTGCTTAACTGGAAGTCGTCTTCTGGATGTCATGTAAATGGAATTAGTACAGTTGAAGAACTGAAACAGAAGATCGTGAATAAGCCAGAATACACCTAGTTCTGTGATGGGTTCTGTGACGATACATATTCATCAGTCAGCCAGTCAGCAAAGGCCTTACAATTACATCTAATTCATTAGAAGCAAAAAGCTGATTGGTTCTCACGTTTTGCTTTCCTCAGCTATAAACATGGAAAGAGTGAAATGAAGAGAAATGGATTCAAGTAGGCCTAAAGCAGAAATGGAAAAAGCAACTGAAACAAGGCAGAGCACTTTGTCAAATTTGGGGGAGTTTTCCCATCGCCACTACCAAAAACAGCTGGTATGTTGAATTAATTTCATCCACTGAGCTTAAGAAATGGCATCTAACATTCGGTTTAAAAAAGAATGGTTTGAAACTTAATATTTTCTCTTCAGCTAACTCATTGTGTTACTCTTCAACTCATTTTGTGACCTATTATCACATTTTTGTTGTTGTTGTTGTTAGCCAATCAAAACGAATGTGCCATTGGTGGTGAAAATCAAAGTAGAAACCTGGCAGTGCCAAGCAAGGTAAGGATGAAAAAAAAGAAGTGGATGAGTGTCTAATTTTCATTTTTTTGTTTCAGTTTGTCGGGAAAAAGTGTGTGATAATACACGGCAGTGATGCCACCATCCAAACTGGAGAAGACGCTGATGGGAGTAGGAGGGGTCATCGGGGCAGGGATTCTGGCATGGCAGACACAGTTCCCTTGGATCAAGTACGACCTCCAGCTGATGAAGGTATGCCGCTTTTCGTCTCTAAAGTTGTATGTGTATGTGCCAAAAAAAAAAAAAAAAAAAGAAAAAAGAAAAGTGATTGCTATTTGAATTGTTGGTAGTTGAAGAAGAATTCTGATGACAGATGGTCCTGGCTGTTCAATTTTATGAGCATCAGTAAATGGAGCATTAACTTAAGGATTAGTAGAAACATTCTGAAAAAGATGTATTACTAGAATTACCCATTTCTTTCTTTCTGTAAACTGAAATGATAGCAAGACTTGGCCTGAAGACATTTAAAAAAACAAAAACTGACACTGATCTCACCTGCTTTTTTTTTTCACTATTTTTTTGTGCTTGTACTTTTGCATCACTGTACCACAGCTCAGTTCTGTGTCTTCATATCTACACCCATGTATGCAGACTGCTGAGAACAATGTAAGTCAGGTTGTTGAGAGGCAGTCCAGCAATGAAGACATTGCACAGCTGATGACACTACCTGCAAAGACCCATACTGACACTAGTGACAGCAATGTTTGCATGGTCTTGGACCCAGGACACACCTGAGTTATCTTTTTTTTTTCGTTTGCAGGTTGGAATGAAATTGAAGAAAGAACTAGAGAAAGCATCTGACACATTTTTGATCGACTGTTTCGAAGAGCATGTACACAGACATCCACAGAAGACGATGGTGATTTACGAGGATGGTATGTACACCTACGAGTTCATGGATCAGCAGGCCAACAGAGTGGCCAGTGTGATGCGTCACTTTGGATTAAAATGTGGAGATTCTGTGGCCATGATGATCCACAGTGAACCTGCCTTTATTTGGACGTTGTTGGGTGAGTATTTCATTTCGTGTGTGTGTATGTAACCTTAGTTGATTTTCTTAGCATGATGAATCCATCTCAGAGTCATGCTTCTCATGTTCAAATGTCAGACTTTCATTCATGCAGTGTCAACAAACATTCATTAGGACAAAACAAAATGAGTTCCCCCAACTAATGAATAACTAAATATTTACATAAAATTCTACTTTGAGTTCACACACACACAGCCACACACACACACACACACACACACACACACACACACACACACACACACACACACACACACACACAAAATTACACAGACATATTTGAAATCACAGACATATACAGCAGGCCCACTAGGGACTCAAAAGTACCATTTCTTTAAAAGTTTGGTATCAACAGTGCCACACAAAACAACCTTTTTTGTTTTTACAAAGTTCCAAGGTCCTGTAACAGTTTTCTTTCCGGTCTTCAGCCTCAGTCAGCCACAAAATCTTTTCAGTCTCTGCAACCTCGGCAACTTACAAAAAAATAAAATAAAACAGTGTTTGTGCCCCTCTCAACAAAAAAGTAGGTCTCCCCTATTCTATTGGGGGAAAATGTTCCTGAAAAGGACAGAAAAACAAAGCAGTTATTTGTATTAAAAGTATCATTATCTGAAAAATATTAATCTTCATCATTTTTCTACTCTCTTCATTTCTTTTCACCATGTCTTACCTGGCGGTTTGCTGAGCCCAACATAGGCCAGTCGTAGTTTTTACTTTACATTTACTTTAAACACCTTCTGTGTCATTCAAAAGAAAATTTGAGGCATGGACCCTTGCCAGCGCCTTGGTTTTTGTATGACGCTGTTGACCAGTGTGTCCTCTGATTCAACAGCTCATCCCACAGGAGATAAACTACTCACCCTGTGTCATCTACTTACCATATGTATGGCACGCATGCTGCACAGTTTCCATGACTAGGTGGACCTAGGCTCAAGACTTTGAAATCATTCCTTTTGGATTTTGTTTGTTTGTTTTCTTTTAAAATAAAGGCACATGAAACCACCAGTTACTTTTGGCACAGTTCCTGACATCAAACAAGCTGGGATTTATTGTTATGTGAAATTTCTACCAATGGCGGTTGGAGCTGGTTTTACTTGTGCTTGTGACTCTCTGGCTCATGTCTTTCTGTTTCTGTCTTCCTGAATGCATTGTGTGGGTGTGGGTGTGTCCAGGGTTGCAGAAGCTGGGTGTTGCTGTGGCCTTGATCAACTATAACCTGCGACTTAAGCACTTGTCTCACTCCATCCTAGCCACAGACCCACTGCTTCTCATTGTTGGTGCAGGTATACCATTCTCCAAGTCTGGCTGTCTGGTGCATGTGTGTGTATGTATGTGTGTGTGTGTGTGTGTGTGTGTGTGTGTGTGTGTGTGTGTGTGTGTGTGTGTGTGTGCCTCTTGTGTGTGTGTGTGTGTGTGTGTGTGTGTGTGTGTGTGTGTGTGTGTGTGTGTGTGAATGTGTTTTCTTAATGATTTTGTTGAATGTTTTCAACCAGAGACGGGACTAAAATTTAGACTACATCTGTCTGTGTATTTATGTCAGGGTACGTTTAATGTCAGGTTGAATGTGGTATATGATAAATTGTTACTATTGTTGTTTGAAAAATATTTTTACATTTTATAAAATAAATACCATAGATGTTTACGATCAGCAGCTATACATACAAAACTTTACAACAAATGAGCAAGAACAGCCAACAAAACACAAAACGCATGCTATAATTAAATGCTGCTACAGTATCCAAGTATACTAGCACTTTTCCTGCCCGTTTCAACCTCCTCCTCCATCCGTACCCTCCTGTCAAACAAAAGCAACTAAAGATTAATGAATACACAATCATACCCAAGTGAAAACCACACACCCAAACAACATAGAACATGAACAACATATAGCATATTTAGTCTGTCAAGTAGAAGGAAAAAGGACATTTTTCAGATTTAGTTTGAGAGGGCAAGGAAACGGAGTATGTAAGTGGATATGGGAGTTGACATCCAAAAGAAAGGACCTGATAGGCAAAAAAGCATAGACCAAAAGTTTAAGCACGAACAGTGAGAATTAGGAAAGGACAGGTATCAAACAAACAATGGAGTTCACATGATGGGATGCACAGGTGCAACAGATCAGTCACATATTGAGATCAGGAGGACTTTACGAATTTACCCCTGCTTTGTTATTTGTTCACCAATCACCATTCCCTCCCAAAAAAAAAAAAAAAGGGGGGGGGGGGGGAGGAAAAGAATTAGAAAAATCTTACTTTCCTTTCCAAGGCTCTTCATGACAGTGGACCTTGCCCTACATGGGGACTCTTGCCCACACCCCAGTCATAGTATCAGATGAACTGAAGCTTCTTCTCGTTATTTACAAACGTGGGGCTTGATCTTACAAAAGTCTCAAACCAATCACAGAGTTCTACTGCACAACAGATCCAAGTTATTCGTCACACTGTGATACATTTTTTAAGTCCAGAGCTGATAAGTGCACCATTTTTGGCATAGCATGCTGCGATTGCATTGATAGTGCTACACTCCATGACAAAATGCTGCACAAAAAAACAAATCAACAAATAAAAACATTTCACAGACTTAGCCATAGCTTAAATGGAACCAAGATATAGAGATCTTTAGACTGCAGATCTATTTCATAAAAAAAAATGGCGAAGTTCAGTCAGGTGAGGAAGAAAAGGAAAATGAAAATCCCTTGAGGTTATCACAATTTTGCTTCCTTATGGATTAGTTTCATTGTCTGCCATGTTGATTTTTATAGACTAAACCATATAATAACTTGTAAAGTTTCTGTCTTTCTAGCCTACCATCATGTTACGTGCGAAGCAAAGCGTGGCTGAAAGTGCTATTGAGTCAGACTTGTAATATCACATAAAGTGCTGCACTTTAGATTTGGAGTGCTACTTTAGGCTTTGGTAGCTCTGGACATTCAAGTTTCAGAAACTGGCACTGCCTCACAACAAACTGAACTAAGCCCCATCTCCAGAGACCTGACATATCAATGGGAACAGTGGCTCACTTTTCAAAGTCTTACTACACCATCCTGCAGCATCAAAATTTGAACTCCTGACTCGCATGCAGCATCTTTATTTGTTCTGAAGCTTCAGGCTCCGGTTTGAAGTTAAGTGTTAATCTGAACTGACCGTATTGCAGATGGCAGGCCACACTGCCTGCTTCACACAGCAGATCTTCTCGCACCTATGATATTAACTAAATGAAGCTCTGAGTAGTATACCTATGATATTAACTAAATGAAGCTCTGAACAGTATACCTATGATATTAACTAAATGAAGCTCTGAGTAGTATACCTATGATATTAACTAAATGAAGCTCTGAGCAGTATACCTATGATATTAACTAAATGAAGCTCTGAGTGGTATACCTATGATATTAACTAAATGAAGCTCTGAGTAGTATACCTATGATATTAACTAAATGAAGCTCTGAGTAGTATACCATAACACTTTATCTTACTAAACCACTTCTTTGTTACTTCAGTTTTATTTTAGCTAAGCAAAATACTCATTAAAGGTCTTTTTCGATAATTGGTCAGCTTATGCAGAAATATGAAATGTTTGATAAATTGGTAAAATAAACATCCGATTCGCTCCTAATCACACAAAATCGATCCGCGAAAGTGGCCATTTTCACCTGTAATGAAGAAAACGGGAGGTAATCAACTAAATCGTGGCATGGCTTAACTGCTCTTGGATATGACGTCACATGAGTGTCGGTGACGGCGACAGAAAGCGATTCTGATGGCTCTTGCACATCTCGCTCGGAATTTAATTTATCATGTAAAAGCAGTGACTATGATTGCGACAGCCAATGTGACTCTGGGGATGTTTCTGCAAGGCCTTTACCTTATCAGTTTGAACTCTAAGTTCTTTTTACCACGTCAGTTCCAGCTGGACCACGGAAACGAGCTATTCCATTCCAGCTGGACGCCCGAACACAGCATTCTGAAGGCGTACGGACTTTACCGAAGTCTCGAGGGAGGCTACCGACTGACTTCTTGATGCGATCACGCGTGGATGGCGAGCAGAGATTCTCCTTCCTCAAGCCTTAACGCGTTCATTCAATTTAACAAGTGTGATCTGTCCATAGATAAGAACAGAATAAACGTGCGACTATCGTACTCATCTGTACGAGCTTACCACTCCGCCTTCAAAGTATACACGCACAATGCAGACGAAATTTTTGATCCACTCGAACGGGCTCGGCAATTGTCAGAATAGCTCGTTTCCGTGGTCCAGCTGGAACTGACATGGTAAAAAGAACTTAGCGGCCCGGCATGTTTGCACGAAGCGAATCCAATTCTTTCGAGTATCTGGATCAGATGGAAATGTGTGCAAAGAATATCCGTCTCCTGCTGAGCTGCTGCACTCACCTACAGCACAATATCTGGCACCCCTTCATGACTTTTTAGGCTGTGGGGGATCGCAACTCTTGTTGATTTCACTTGGCGTTACCATGTTGTGTAGGTCGTGGCTGATGGCCACTCCATCAAGTGACGTCATGGTTTTCGGTCTTCCGCGCGGGTTTTGAACAGGTGTGCAAAAGTCGTTTTTTATCTATTAAATTCTTCCGGCGATTTTTTTTTTTAAATGAATACCATACTATAGTTATATGACATGTAGACCTGTTTTTAACAAATTATCGAAAATCTCTAAAGTAAACCTTTAAGTTATTCTAGACAGATGTGTTTAATCAATTCAAATTTTTTTTAATGAAAATATCCAGCTGACATGGTGACCTAGCCCTCACAGAAAGGCACAACAAACTTCAGTTTCCTTGCTGGACATAGAGGCCACATGGAAAAAAAAGGGAAGGACTCAGGTGGGCCAAAGGAAAGCGAACCTGCCCAGTCCAGAACCTGATAATATGTGCACATGTATATGAAATATGTGTATTTTAGCGTGTGCTTGATAGTTGGAGAGGGAGGGTGAGGATACTGGAATTTGCTCAAGTGGTAGGAACTGTAGAACTGGGGATGCGCAGTAAGACTCATTCAGATCTAGAGTGGGGAACACAACTTCTGATAAACCAAGCTCTGGGACATTTCTTTGGTCAGAGACCTTCTGATGTTCTAGCATAAGGCTGCAAGGACTTCAGTTTTAATCAGACAGACATCACAGGTAATGACACGATAACGATAACGATATTATTCAAGAAGGCACAGCCATTGAAGGGGTATGACATGTAACTGTAACAGGTAATGAGAATCCATGTGTGGCATGTGAATGGGTGCTGAACAGTGACACCTCACTGACCATGTGACTGACCCTCTCTGTGATGGTGTATTGTGTTCTCACAGGACAGGACCTGCAGCAAGCTGTCGGCGACGTGCACCAAGACCTGGGGCACCTGCCGGTGTATGTGCAGGGTGTGGCTGTAGGACAGGAGGTGCCCGGGGGCATGCACAACTTTGATGCCCTGATGCTTCAGTCTCTGCCTGTCCGCCCAGACCGCAGTGTGCGAGAGGGAATGACAGCGGATTCCATCATAACTTACATTTACACATCCGGCACTACAGGTATGCTTTACTTGTTGGGACAGACCTTGTCTTAAGCTGCAGCGAGGGATGGGGGAGTGGGGCTGGTGGGAAGGTTACAAGGAAAGTATTTTATTTCAGTGGCTTGTGTATATTTACAAAATATAAAGAACCAAACCCGCTTTCATAACAAGGAAAGTGTTGTTTCACTGGCCTGTGTATATTTACAGGATGTAAAGAACACAAGCTTCCATTCATGCACACACATATCTGGATGACATTTTATAAAGACGCATCGAGCATGGACCTATGTGTAGTTTTTCAGTATCATTTTCATTAAAAAGTTTTGAAAACAAACAGGAAACAGTGACTGTGAATGGGAATTAGTTGCCAAGAGAAATTTAACTAGATTGAAATGGCTGCAGAAATTCTGAGAATGAAATGCACTTAGGAAGAGCATTTTCGGTTTGTTTGTTTGTTTCTTTCTTTGGAGGGGAGGGAGGCGAAGGGCTTGTTTTGTTTCATTTAATTTTCTTGTTTTTGGTCTGGATAAACCGCACTTTGAAGCACCTGCTTGATATGTGTGCTCCCATGTATGTGTGTGTCAGGTCTGCCGAAGCCTGCTTTTATCAGCCAGCGGAAGGCCTACCACATAGGACTGGTACTGATTGCTGTGGACGCAGACAAGGATGACATCATGTACACCTGTCTTCCACTGTACCACAGTTCTGGAGGGGGAATTGGGCTTTACAACCTCTTGATAAAAGGTCCCTGGTTTTGTCGTGTATAGATAAAAACACTGCATTCAGTGTGACCCCTTCATGCTTTTAACAGCAAGTGGTATGTCTCTGAATAGGCCTGTTAACCTGTACGATGTTTCCATATTTAGGGTAGAAAAATCTGCTAAACATGGACATATGATACTGCTGTATAAAGTAGGAAAATGAATGAGGCAAAGTGTGGACACTTTGGCAATTCACAAGAACAAAAAAAAAAATACCATATTTTAGTACTGCATTGGCCAGTGCAGTACTTTTGCCTCCTAAAATCAAAAACAAATCTTCTTTGGTCAGCAGTTTTCGCATCTGAATTGGTAAGGTTTTGTTCAAAACTTCAAAAGTAAGGGAATCCCAAAATCACAAGTTTTTCAACTTGAAAATTTAGCTTCATTGATTTTGATCCCTAAACTCTATATGCACAAAATAAATTTGTTTCTATACAGAAGTCATGGTGAAACACATCTTTGTCATCCCTTTATTTATATTTTAAAAATGAACAGTAGTTTGCATGAAATTGGTGCCAAAACCACTTTTTTTTTTTCTCGACAAAACTCAGCATACGCCATTCAACCAGACTGATCAGTGCAATTTGTGCCAATTTCAGTGACGTACACAGGTAAAACGTGTGCTGTTTACACAGCCTGCACTTCTGAATTATATAATGATCCAGGACGGTATGTGGTTTGAGCAAAGTGACTGGTCATGTTCCCTACATATGCTTGCATGTTCTGTCAGAGTCCCGTTATTATTATCATGATATTTTTAAATACATATGCATTTTCTTATGGTTTTTCTCACGTCTTCAGCCTCACAGTTATATATCATTTTTCAAATGGCTTCAGCCTCACTTCTCCCTCCCCCATCTTCCTTCCCCCATAGCTCCCATTATTGCAGTTTAGACTTGGGCCCACTTTTGAAGGAAAATGTAACAACTCTTGTAAACATAATTAAAAGTAATAACAGCAACAATAATAATTGTGATTTTTCTTTTAACCTTTCTATCCCCGTTCTGCCCTTTTCCGCCCGACCCGTCAGGCTCCTGATCCGCCCTGTACCGCCCGTTCCTCAGTAGGCTGATTGTCTCGGTGTGCCTCCCTTATTTGGGTTGACCACAGTAATAAGACAAACCGGTCGTTATCCGGGTCTTTCCTACCTTTCTCAGCGCCATTTGTAAAAGCGGTTTGTGGCTTTTTTTTTATTTTTAATCGATTTTTTTGGTCATCCCATCAACTTCCGACTACGATCAAAATGTCGCACTCTGACAGTGACAGTGACATGAGCTTGACTGTGGACCAAATGTTCAATATGAATGTGTTGCCGACCGAAAATGACGACTGGAATCAATCGGACATTGATCTTGACTCTGTAGACAGCGACAGTGACTATGAAGTTGCAGAAGGAGTGAATGCAAGTAGTGACAGTGACTCGGACATAGGCGACGCAGGTGACGCAGGTGCTACTGATGTGGTGGATGTGCACAGTCATCGCAGTGGTCAACGACGACTTTCAGACTGAAGTTCGTGTGTTTGATGCATACAGGGGCCCCCCACGTCCACAAGTGAATCTTCGAACACCTTTTGATTATTTTTCACTTGTTTTTCCTTCGGACGCATTCCATCTCATGGTCAGGGAAACCAATCTGTATGCAAGACAAAATGCTCATGGCTGCTGGTCTTCCTGAGGATAAGTTTCAGCCAACCACTGTGGATGAAATCAGAGCTTTTGTTGGTCTTCTCACGTTTATGAACATGGCCCCTGTTCCTCATCGTGATTTTTATTGGAAAGACTCTTCTCCTTTCTTCAATCCCTGGGTGTCGAGTGTCATGTCGAAGAACAGGTTTGAACAGCTGAACCAGTATTTTCACCTCACTGATACCACTCAGTTTATTCCCAGAGGTCAGGCTGGGTATGACCCCCTGTTCAAAGTCAGACCTCTCATTTCCATGACTCAAGAATGTTTTGCTATGCAGTTTCTACCTGGGCAAAACATCACAGTAGATGAGGCAATGATCAAGTTCAAGGGTCGTTGTGGTTTTCTGCAGTACGTGCCTGCAAAACCAACGAAGTGGGGCCTCAAGGTGTGGGCTTTGTGTGATGCCGATTCTTTTTATATCCTGAATTATTCAGTATATACTGGGAGACCAATGATGTGCCTGCTGGGACAGGTGATGCCCTAGGGGATCGTGTCGTCAAACACTTGGCAGAACCCCATTATTTCAAGTGGCACACCGTCTACTTTGATAATTATTTCACGTCAGTCCCCCTCATTCAATATATGTTTCAGAAGAAAACCTTGGCATGTGGGACTGTGCGAAACAACAGGAAGGGTCTGCCACAGGATATGAAGCCAGCAAAATGTGTCAAAAAGTCTGGGGACACAAAGCGCTGGTTTCGTGAGATTGGCTATGATGATTTGAAGGGCAAGCTTCAGGCTGTTGCTTGGTTTGACCGTCGTAAGGTCACCCTTCTTACTTCTGTCCATGATGGAACCGATGGAGAGCTTGTCAGAAAAGGTGCAGGGGGTGTTGAAAAAGCCAGCCCCTGGCTGTGGCTGATTACACCAAGAACTACAACGGTGTTGACAAGCATAATCAATTGCGATCATATTATTGTTCCAAGCAGAAATTCATGAAGTGGTGGAAATATATGTTCTTCTTCTGCCTGGACACTGCTGCAGTAAATGCCTTTGTAATCTACAAAAACTCTGCAGATGCCCCACTGAAACTGCATGTGGATTTCCACACTGAGATTGTCATGGGCATGGTGAATGGTTTCAAGGGTTGAAAACGGATCGTCCATCCCGTCGTTCATGACAATCCAGACAAGCACAAACACACTCCTTCCAAAATCCAGTCTGCCAGAGGCAAGAAGGACTGTGTCTGTTGCAAGAAGGAAGGCAGGAAAACCCCAGCAGGCAATGCCATCCAGTCAACACATGAGTGTGTGATGTGTAAGGTGGCTTTGTGCAAGGATCGTGGCTGCTTTTTTTCTTTTCACCAGCAGTGAGTAGGTTCCTACACACTCATTCATAGCAGTACACCTGATACTTGACTAAATCAAGGACTGGACTTTCTCATTTTTGTTTTGTACAGACTGTTTTGGGGTTGACTAAATATTGAAAGTGCCACATACAAAAGTACTGGAGTTTGTGCATGTAAGAAAAGTGCACAACGGAAAGAAAATTTCATGTCAGTGATCTGTGTGTGACAAAAGTGATCAAAAGCAAGAACGTTTCCAGTGATTGTGTTGTTTGTGTGTGATCACATTCGGATTATATAATTCATTACATCTGGAACCATATGGTGAGTACAACAAAAATATTTGAGTGTTGTTTTGTGTTGTGATGCCTGCCTCTCTTCCTTCCTACTAACACCTGCATATAGTTAGAAATATTATCAGTCATAGGAATTCTTTTCTCACAAACACAAACTAACTCATGCAGATCAAAAAGCATGCACTCCAATACATTTTCAGTAAACATGGTATGATTTTGACCTGTTATTTTTTTTTTTTTTTTTTTTTTTTCCTGCTATGTAACTGCTATGTGACTTAAAAGTGTCACAAAAATTTCACGTATATTCCTAGCTACCTGTGTAACTACTAACACCTCACAACACCCATCAGTTCTTTTCAGATGGTGAACCTGACCACTTGCCACCAAAAAGGTAGGTGTTATAAAGTTGATGGGTGTTGTATTGCCTGTCTATCACCTATTTCACTGACGTAGGTGTGTTTTCCAGGTAAAATCAGGTGTGTGAGTGTTGAGTCATAAAAATATTTTCACATCCCCCTGAAATAACAAGTGCAAACCAAAGTTCAGCTTTCCATAGATTTTTGCTGAAAATTTGAAGTCTTTATATCCATTAGTTTATTTTTTACAATTTTTTAAAGTCAGTACCCCAATTCAGGCAGCGAATTCCAATATAAACTTAGTAGTCTAGGCGACTTCTGTCATATGAAATACAGGACGATGAAGGTTAATCACATTATCTTCAAAGTAATGTCACTTAATGGGACATGGACAAATAAAAGTTAGGCCAGAAAAATGTTGAAACTTTGTGAAACAAAACTTTCATGACACACGATCCTCCACCATTCTCTCCCCACCCCATCTCTCTCTCTCTCTCTCTCTCTCTCTCTCTCTCTAATGCTTTGAAATTATGTCTACTGTTTGCAGATGTAAAGGGTCAACTACATTTGAAGATTAAGGGTGCTTGGTTTAGCTCTGAACGGACAAGTCTCATTGGTTGAAATGCTGATGTTGTCTTTCTTGTCAACTGTTTACTCTTAAATCTTCATAAAGTTGCAGAGTGTCAATACAGTGAGGGTAATGAAAAATAAAAGCTGGTAACTGAATTAATGGTAAGTCTTGCATATAGTTGACAAAGTTTTTCTACCCAATTTGTCCACTTTGAAAACTATTAACAATGCCGTAATCGATCATTTGACCTTTCAGCCTTGATCTGTTACAGGCAGTACGATGGTTCTACGAAGCAAATTTTCAGCCTCCCACTTCTGGTCTGACTGTCGGAAGTACAATGTAACAGTCATTCAGTATATCGGGGAAATCTTCAGATACATTCTCGCTCAGCCTCTGGTCAGTGTTTTGTTTGGTCCCGCTGGTCACAGTGCATGATGAGGTGCTTATTTTGAGAAAGACGGAGATATTCCATCAATTTTTATATAGCATCATTTTTGGACATGAAGGCGCTTTCAGGTGTATGGGGGTCATCTTGGCGAATGCCAGGGGGTCTTCTAGTACCAATACTTCTCCTGCCTTCTGGAATGTTCTGTGCTTGTAACTTTCTCTTTATTGTCATTTTCTGTGGCTCTGCCTTTTCTTCTTTTTGCTTTGTCTTTCTTTGCTGTCATTTGCTGTTTTCTTGTCTTTGTGGATCTTTCTACTGTCTTTGTTCTGGAAACTCTTTAAATGCTTTCCTGGTCATAATTTTTGATGTGCCAGCTTTGTTTTATTGCAGTTTGGCTACTGTAGTATTGTAACTCTTCACAGACAGCTTGTTGTTTGGAGTGAATGCCCTTGTCGTTTATTGCGCGCATGCGCACTTCATACTAATTTATGTTTTGAACTGTTAGTGAACTTTTAGTTGTTGAACTTCGAGTTCTTATATATTTCTGTTCAACGAGAATGTCTGTGTGAAGAATGGTCTGAAACTGTACATTGTCGATGAGGATTGAAAGCTGATATCTCTGAAAACATTAACGGTGGAAATGAGAGTTAATCCCATTGAAAAGTTTGATAGGGCAAGCAGTTTTGTCAACATTTGCTGCAAACTGGCATTGTCAGAAACACAGTCACAAAATTTATCTAGCTGCAAGAGGTGAACTTCCTGATCCACAAAAACATGCTTCACTGCTACATTGTGCAGATATGGAAGTACAGGATGTTTTTAAATTTTCCATGTTTGAGTCGTGTATTATTCAAGTACTGCATGTACTTGATCAATGCAATCGACAGTTTTGCTATGACCATCCATGACTAAAGAGCATGTGATGGTTATGTTACAGAAATGTTTCTGAAAGCAGTGTCACAAACAGATAACTTGAACTGTGATGAAGGTGCCAAGCAAATAAAGTGATATAAAACTCAGTCAGCAGTGTAGGTAGTACATAGTGTGAATGTCTGTGCAGTAGGCGCCAGACAGGCTGTTGTGAATCACGCATATTGCCAAGTTGAAAATCCACTGTTGATCTAGGTGCTCTTTCATGATGATGACTATGTTTGAAGGATAGAAGAAGACTTTTCCATGTTCATCAGCCTTATCCTTTGGTGCTAAGCCTTACTTTGATGCTACTTCAGTGTCTGTACCTTAGCATGTCAAACTAATTCCTGATTTGCTTGTTTTTTGTTGTTGTTGCAAACAGTTCATTTGAAGCTGATTTATTGTTCAGTTGTTTGCTGTTGCTTTCCAAAATGATTAATAGTAGTTTTCCCAAATGATCTTTTAACAAAAAAACACAAACAGACAAGAAAGGAAGAAAGAAAGACATATCTGAAAGAACGTCAAATGAGTGTTACATAAAAACATGTAGCCAAAAGCTCCTCCAGACCATCGGCCTTTGTAAATAATCCTTTTATTTGGGTAAGCAAATAGCAGAGTATGGACTGTTTTTAGTGTCTAAAGGTAAGAATTTGTTTGCTGTCATCAGCATAAACTGGACAGCGTACACAAAGTGCGAGGTGCCTTTGGCAACGGACTCCGCACAGACATCTTTGAACAAGTTCAGAAGCGTTTCCAGATTCCCCGGCTGTGTGAGTTCTTTGGTTCCACAGAGGGTGTGACTGCCCTCTTCAACATTGCCAACAAGCCTGGCGCCATTGGCCGCGTCTCTCCTTTCATAGTAAGTCTTTTCAATGTGTTCGTCTTGGACAGTGAGACTGACCAACTGTTTTTTTTTCATTTTCTGTGCTGTGTCCATGTTAGTTCTCACAACACTGTTCATTCTAGTTCATCCTAGTTGCTCCATGTATAGTCACACTTCAGATCATCGTGTCACAGAATCACAGTCCACAGAGAGCAGTCATTATCAGGCCGCCATGAGGGGCCCACCAGAGTAGACACTGCACTACTGGCAGGTTACCTCAGATGTGTGCAGTGATGGTTGTGCTGATTCAGTATGTGCAGGACACAACTTTAATCCAGTCCCTCCTCCCACCTGTTACATTTACTCATAGGTAAACAAACTGTGTGCACAAATATGAACTAAAACACAGCACGTGCATTGCCAGAAACTATTTTCTTTTGACATGTGTCAGTTAGATTTACAAAGTGGCTTGTTTTTCCATTACCAATGGTCTCCGTGTGCATGATCAAAACGCTTAGCCAAATAAGATTGTTACAGTACATTAAGGGCTTGTTCTCAGTTTCGCAGTTAGGTTTATAGATAAGATCAGTGCAGCATTCTTTCCCGGGGGGGTGTCAAAATCTGAATTGCCCTTAAAATTTTGGATTAGTTTCTTTCATATTTCTCAGATTGAACATGTATGTTTTCTCTATTCATTTATATTGTTTTGTTATAAATATGAAAACAGCCTATTTCCAAGCATGATCAAAAAGCTTAGCCTGTTGGGAACATTAAATAATGCATTGTGGTTTACTTTCACTTGTAATTAGCATTATAGATATGATATACACACCACCTGCTTAGGAAGATGACTGGGTCAGAGTGAGTGTTTCCCCTCTTGCGGAGAGCACCACTATGTCCATGTAACTACAGTCACCATGAATTTACCAACCGGGGGGGGGGGGGGGGGGGGGGGGGGGATTTTACACTAGTTTGCCTGATGCATGAGTATGGAATTTGAATCCAA
This sequence comes from Conus canariensis, assembly GCA_033310375.1. NCBI lineage: Eukaryota > Metazoa > Mollusca > Gastropoda > Neogastropoda > Conidae > Conus > Conus canariensis. Next base: position 60,345,826 of record CM065729.1, read on the forward strand.
CCAAAGTGTCACCAAGACAGTAGGGTGTGAAGGGCCACGGAATGCAAGGTTTTAGGGGTTCTGTTTGTTTGTTTTTTAAGTTTTGGTCAATGAGGAGGAGTAGGAGGATGCTGTGGAGTTCATTTGGTCTGAGACTATATGACAGGGCTGTGTTCTGTCTGCACTCTGCTTCATAACATGTGGTCAACCAGATACTGCCACCTGCAGCGCCGGTCAGAAACCTGTAGCAACACTTACAGAGAACCATCCAGTTGGCAGTTGGAACTGATCAGTGTGGTTCTAGTCTTCTCATTTGAGTTACAGTATACTCGGCAAAAACGCAAGAAGAAGCCATCCTGGGTGAACACAGGGAGCAGGCATAATCAGGTCATCATGCAGAGCCTACAGGAAGCAGTCATTATCAGGTCATCATGTGGAGTCCACTGGGAGCAGTCATCGCGTCATCAGGTGAAGTCCACAGGGAGCAGTTATTATCAGGTCATCATGTGGAGTCCACAGGGAGCAGTCATTATCAGGTCATCAGGTGGAGTCCACAGGGAGCAGTCATTATCAGGTCATCAGGTGGAGTCCACAGGGAGCAGTTATTATCAGGTCATCATGTGGAGTCCACAGGGAGCAGTCATTATCAGGTCATCAGGTGGAGTCCACAGGGAGCAGTCATTATCAGGTCATCAGGTGGAGTCCACAGGGAGCAGTTATTATCAGACAGAGTCCACAGGGAGCAGTCATTATCAGGTCATCAGTGGAGTTACAGGGAGCAGTTATTATCAGGTCATCATATGGAGTCTACAGGGAGCAGTCATTATCAGGTCATCATGTAGAGTCCACAGGGAGCAGTCATTATCAGGTGGAGTCCACAGGGAGCAGTCATTATCAGGTTATGTGGAGTCCACAGGGAGCAGTCATTATCAGGCAGAGTCCACAGGGAGCAGTCATAATCAAGTCATTATGTAGAGTTCACAGGGAGCAGTCATTATCAGGTCATCAGGTGGAGTCCACAGGGAGCAGTCATTATCAGGTCATCAGGTGGAGTCCACAGGGAGCAGTCATTATCAGGTCAACATGTGGAGTCCACAGGGAGCAGTCATTATCAGGTGGAGTCCTCAGGGAGCAGTCATTATCAGGTGGAGTCCTCAGGGAGCAGTCATTATCAGGTTATCACGTGGAGTCCACAGGGAGCAGTCATTATCAGGTTATCATGGAGTCTACAGGGAGCAGTCATTATCAGGTCATCAGGTGGAGTCCACAGGGAGCAGTCATTATCAGGTCATCAGGTGGAGTCCACAGGGAGCAGTCATTTCAGGTCATCAGGTGGAGTCCACAGGGAGCAGTCATTATCAGGTCAACGTGTGGAGTCCACAGGGAGCAGTCATTATCAGGTCAACATGTGGAGTCCACAGGGAGCAGTCATAATCAAGTCATTATGTAGAGTCCACAGGGAGCAGTCATTATCAGGTGGAGTCCTCGGAGCAGTCATTATCAGATCATCAGGCAGAGTCCACAGGGAGCAGTCATTACCAGGTCATCAGGTGGAGTCCACAGGGAGCAGTCATTATCAGGTCATTATGTAGAGTCCACAGGGAGCAGTCATTATCAGGTGGAGTCCTCAGGGAGCAGTCATTATCAGATCATCAGGCAGAGTCCACAGGGAGCAGTCATTACCAGGTCATCAGGTGGAGTCCACAGGGAGCAGTCATTATCAGGTCATCAGGTGGAGTCCTCAGGGAGCAGTCATTATTAGGTCATCACATGAAGTCTACAGGGAGCAGTCATTATCAGGTCATCAGGTGGAGTCCACAGGGAGCAGTCATTATCAGGTCAACGTGTGGAGTCCACAGGGAGCAGTCAGTGTCAGGTCATCACATGGAGTCCACAGGGAGCAGTCATTATCAGGTCATCACATGGAGTTCACAGGGAGCAGTAATTATCAGGTCATCGGGTGGAGTCCACAGGGAGCAGTCGTTATCAGGTCATCAGGTGGAGTCCACAGGGAGCAGTCATTATTAGGTCAACATGTGGGGTCCACAGGGAGCAGTTATTGTCAGGTCATCATGTGGTACCCCCCAGATTTCATGTTTGTGACTGACCATCGCTAAGTGCTGTTTGTGTGTGTGGTATCTCTGTCAGAAATGTACCCAAAGCACTGTTTTTCATGTAAACCACCAAAGCATAGTACATTCCTTTGGCCTACCTTCTGCTGTGATTGTAGATCTTATCCCTTTTTTTTTGTTGTTGTTTTACCAGGAAATGATTGATCCAGATCCTAAGGTGCTGGTCAAATATGACTTGGCAACGGCCATGCCCATCAGAGACAGCAATGGCCGTTGTATCAAGATCAAACCAGGTCAGTCACTGTTATTTGGTGCAACAGTGTTTATGTATATCTTGCAATGTAAATTTGGGTGTGTGCCAGAGCATAGGGGGTGTGTGTGTTTGGAGGTAGGTGGATGTGCATCTTTTTAAATGCGACTTGTGGCATACATATATTTGAGTGGAAAGTGTGCATTTGTGAGGTGTGTATGTCCACATGGCAATGTTTCATGTGGTTGTTTATAGGCAACAATAATTAACATAGGTACCATCATTGGATGATGACGTGTTTATCAGTATTGCGCAGGTTTACCACTTGCAAAAACACTGTACTACAGTTGAGGATGTGAAACATCAAAACCTTTTTGATGAATTTGAAAGTCGGATTCATTTCAATCATTATCATCATTCATACACACATATGCTTATACTCATACACAGACGCATGTGCATACACACATACACATGCACAAATAAACACACACACACACACACACACACACACACACACACACACACACAGCACTCCACTCTGTCTCTTGTGATGAGAACAGCGACTGACACTGGGGCAACATTTCCCAGTTTTTGTCAGCACATCTTTTGACTTGGCACAGTGGATATTCTACTTGATACCACACAACCCTTTTTTTTTTTTTTTCGTTTGTTTGCTCTCATTCCTCCCTGCCTTTTCTGTGGCATTACATCCAGAACGTTCATCTGGGATCTCTCTTGATATGGCCACATCCTCATCTTCCTGACCCAGTCCCAGGACTGGCAATCCACAGAGAGCCATAGGTATCAGTTTGTCATAAGACAACATACAGATAAATGTGAAAAATTATTGCTAAAGCTCCACCCAAAAAAACATTGACAAATGAATCACGAGACAAAACATGACACGTTTTGACCTCTAAGATCTTTTTCAGGCGAGATACGCAACACTCAGGACAACGAAAATGAACGAGCAATCATTCATTTTCATCCAATCTGGCACAAGTTGGGCGTTCAACGCTCGTTCATTTTTGTTGTCCTGAGTGTTGTGTATCTTGCCTGAAGAAGACCTAAGAGGTCGAAATGCATTGTGTTCTGTCTTGTGATTTGTTTGTCAATGGTTTTTTGGGCGGAGCTTTAGCAGCAATTTTTCAAATTTGTTTAGATTTCCATCTGCAGGTACCTCACGTTGCAACTAGATCTGACATACAGATAGTTTTGTAGTTTTGATCTATTTATGTGAGCAGTGAACATCAGTAATTGAAACATGGATCCTAAAATATATTGTTAGGCTTTTTTTTTTTTTTAACTGTTTTGACAAGAAGTATTTTGTTAAATTTTTTTAAAAAGTAAACTGCTGTTCTGTGTTTTAGGTGAGGCAGGCCTCTTCATAGCAAAAGTGCCTGATATGGTAGTGAAGAACGGAACTCTGTCAGTGTACAAATCATCACAGGAAGCCAATGAGAAGAAACTGATTCGCAATGCCTTCAAAGATGGAGACCTGTACTTCAATTTTGGGGATGTCTTTTATTTGGACAAGGATTATTTTGTCTACTTCCATGACAGAATAGGGGACACGTTCAGGTATGGATGAGGCCTGATGGCTTTGTGTTGACTTCTTTTACGCCACTTTGTTGTAAAAGCCCTTCTGTTTCTGTCTGTCTGTCTGCCATCTGTTTGTCTCTCTCTCTCTCGTTCACTCTCTGTCTCTCTCTCTGTCTCACAGTCTATATCTCTGTCTCTGTCTGTCTGTCTATCTCTCTGTCTCTCGCTCTCTCTCTCTCTCACTGTCTCTCATTCTTTCGTGCGCTCTCTCTCTCTCGCTCACTCTCTCTCTCTCTCTCTCTCTCTCTCTCTCTCTCTCTCTCTCTCTCTTGTTCTTTATCTTCTTCTTTTCCAGATAACAATGGTCAGTGGATTGACTTGTAAAAAAATATTAATAAAAGAAGCTAAAACAAACCGGCAAGGATTAGTAAGACAAAACATTGGTAGTGCAAGTGCACAGAATCTGTTCTGAGACAGTGTCCCATTCCCTTGTGGTACATGTAAAAGAGTATTTGAGAGACTAATCAGGTTTACTGTCACATCAGCTATGTCATTTGGGTTGATATGATTTTTACACTTCACTTCACTGTGAGGCCAAGGTGTTTCATGGGTGTCATTGTTGCTGTCTAGTGACTACGCTAGATGTACAGCTATGAGCTGGTAGTCCTGCTTGCACTGTACATGAGGATAATGGGCTTGTGTGGGTAGAACCACCTGTCCCACACTTAATCCAGTGTCACAGATTTCTGGAGGTGTGTTCAAGAGCATCACAGTGGCTTGAGGCTGCTGTGAGGATGGCGGAGTTTTCAGCAGAAAGACTTGTTTTGGATCATATTCTGAATGCCTGGTGATTTGTTTAGACCAGGAAGAGGCATCTTCCAGTGCTGACTCACAAGAGAACTTCAGATCTTATCGGCATTTGGCAGGAGCTGTCATTGACAACAGGTTTGTCTCCTGTGACGAAGCCACCAGCTTTCCTGATACTGTAGTGATGGAGCTTGTGGCCCAGCAGGAGTTGCTTCACTTTGTTGAAGGCTGTTGTATAGCCCACCACCACTACCACCTCAATCTGGCCGTTGTCCATGTTGGGTGTCAGCTCATCTTGGAATACTGACAACTGTGTTTCATGGGAGTGATACTTTTAGAATCTGTGTTAGCTCATCACGCAGAGTGTGGTTCTTCTCCAGGTGGACTATCAGCCGGCTCATGATGATGTGCTCAAGGATTAAACCAGGCACACTGGTCAGGAAAGCTGTGCAGGAGTTTGATGAGTTGTACTGCTGACCTATGCTGACTACTGAAGAGCCTGTATCCTCTAGTCAGTCATTGGAGACGTTTCCTGTGTTCAGTGACCTCTGGCAGACCTGGGTCAAGATGGGCTCTGTCTCTACAACGGTGGTATCAAAGCTTGCTCACTCCATGGCAAGTGATGTATGCATCAGTAGCTTTTCTTTTGCAAATTCACAGCCTGTCTGAAAGCTGGGACACTGTTGACTTTTCACAAATTCCTGTTCTAATCAGATTGCTTGCCATTTTCACTTAGAACTTGGTTGGCAAGCCCTGGATTAAGGGTACAAAAATCATTGGCTTTTTAGGTCTTATGTACAGATTTTTTTTAAGGTGAGAGATCCAAGCCACCACATGAACAGCTTTACAGAGATAATTAACTTGAAATAACGTGAAATAACCAAAAACAGTTGTGATGTTGCAGGGTGAGAACCTCTCAGTATTGCGCAAAAATCAGGTTTACAAACAGTCACTGGTGTACCTAAGTGAAATTACCATCTTGTTTATTACAACTGCATGCATATTATTTTGTGAATCATTATGTTCCCATTGTCTTGTTATATGAAACTATTATCAAGTATGAAAAAAAATCAAAAGAGCAAAATAGAGAACTTTAACATTTTCAATAGTATTTTATACATTATGATGATCTTAAGCCGATTGCTAATGTTCTCTGTTTTAAGTTTTGCCATGAACAAAGATAAAGTTTAAGATTTGAACTTCATATGAGCTTTTTAACCTGGTGTGTCGCTATGGATGCACTTGTTCAAACAATGGGTGAGCTGAGGACTTTCTGTGATCGTCTTGCTGTGTCAGCTTCCTCACAGTCGCATGTCATTGGTTCCAACTTTGACACTCTTCTTAGAGACATTATTTGTTTTACCATGATCATTGGTTACACAGACAAATTTCTCATGCCGTTTGAAAAATGATGTTCAGCAAACTCTATTGTACGTGCAGGTGGAAAGGAGAGAACGTGTCCACCAACGATGTGGCCAATGCGCTGACCTCACTGGATTTCATTCTGGATGCCAATGTGTATGGGGTGACCATACCAGGTGGGGAGGCTTACATATCTTCTGAACATTTCTCTGTTTAAATTCTTCTTTTTTCTTTTTCTTTGATTTTTATCTTCAGAGTCCCTTGTTCAAATTTTCAGTTTAATTATGTGCCATTTCTACCCATAAATTTTACATACTAATCATGAAGAGGGCAGCGAAACTTAACTCGCAAGTTGAAGTCAGGTAGGAAACTGATGACAAGTTTTTTGATGGAAATCGGAACGGAGTAGATACGAGAGCTGCACCACTAGCCAGCCGTCAGTCTTCAAAGCAGTGAGGACACACAGCTCTGATTTCAATGGATAGGATGCAGCTGTTTCTGTGTTTAGATCACTTTTGTCAGTTGTAAATTAGTCTTATTCAGTTATATCTGTCCATGAATCAATAGATAAAGGAAATTCATCGGAATTTCCAACCTCAATTCAACTTCTAAGGTAAAGTCTGGCTGAGTTGTTTATGGTTGTAACTCCCCGTCAGAGTCGGCTTACACCGCAAAGTCCAGCTGTGTTGTTTATGATTATAACTCCCTGTCATAGTCAGCTTATACCACAAAGTGTGAATACTCTCCCCTGTCCCCCCAGCTGTTAAAGTTCCAGTGACTTTGAGGTGTGTTTTCTTTACCATCTGAGATGTGTTTTCTTTAACATCAAAAAACTGTCATTACTGAAAAAAAATTATGGCTTGACTGAAGTCATGCAAATGAGCTGGGATAGGTTTTTTAAGTTCTGTTAATACTTGGTATAGGTCCCAGGCCCATAGCTAGTGCTTGAAAACCATACAGCTTTCCTATACATGAATTTACAGTCTTTCTGTGTTCTTCTGCAAAAGACATGGTGATAGGCAACATGAAGATCAGTAGAAGCAAAGATGCCCTCTTTAATGAAGAAGGTGAAGGCAGTTTGTATACCGTCCATTTTAAACTTTTTATGTTCCACAGCTTTATTCAGTGCCTTCAGGTTCAGAATAATTTTGTATTAACTGCCATTTTTTGCCCCTACAAATAATAGAAGAACATCAAGTCCTGGCTCAAAATTAGCTTCTTTAATCACTTTTAACTGGAGCAAGGTTTCAATTTCAAAATCAATTGCCTTGTTTTTTTTCTACTGTAAAATATTTCAGACCATGATGACTGGTCTCAGTGGGGTTTACATCAAACATGATGTTTGCCCTTTGCACTGTTCTTGAAATATTTGTCAATTCTTTCCAATTTTGTTTTTTCGTTAAAGTCTGCTTAGCAATAAAAGATTCCTGTTTTCTTTACAAGTACTGTTTTAAGTCAGATAAACAGAGATACAAATCACTGACTTGATCAAGGGGAGGGGCGTCATTACTGGCAGTGAGCGTTCACTCTTCCAGGGCTTCATGTTCTGTCCCTGTGCCTTCCGCAGTTCACCATGCCAACACCCTGAAAAAATATCCGTTAATGCTGTCAGAGATACCAAACCATGAACAGCTGTGACTTGGACTACTTCTTCTCTTCTTCTTCTTCTGCGTACACAGGCTGATACTCCTGTGGACACCCCCTGTATAGGGAGTGGAGTTTTGTGTGTATGACCGTTTTTTATCCCGCCATTAAGGCAGCCATACTCCATCTTAGGGGAATGTGACTTAGACAATTCCTGTTTTTGTGGTCAGTGTATGGTTTCTAGACTTCCCTGGCCACTTCCAGTGAGCGATGGAACTCTAACCCCTGGGATATAACCACTCAGGCATAAAAGATGCATACTGGAAGCAGATTACGCCCTGTCTCATGTGCGGTAAGGACTGTGCATGATTGGTCGCTTCAAGATGAAGTCATGGTTGGTGTGACCTGTCAGTGTTAGGGCATCCGAAACAGTAGCTATGCACTCAGCTAACATCTTTCTAGTGTCTGTCAGCTGCGGGGGCGGGTGGGGGGGTTAAAATTTTGCTCAAGTTATTGAATTGGTTGCCACCCTGGGTCATGGCAACCAATTCTTTTGATAATGTGCGTTGCTATGTTTTGCTGACTTGTGGTGTTAGCACTAGAAAGACTTCCTGGTTTGTGCAGGTCACAATGCAGTTTTCTGAAATTAACCCCTTCACTGCCACAGTATAATAGCACATTTGAATAGCTGTGTGCCAAGGTAAAATTTTGTTTTTTGGGTAGGTTCAGTAAAATGGTTACTGCTCACTTATTTCCCTACAAATCTTTCCGATTTTTGGCATGTTTTGTTGTTATGCATTGCTCTGTAATGTCCTGTCAAAATGACTTGATTATGTTGATAATTAGTGTAGCAAAAAGTGACATAATTATAAAAATTTTACCAAAAATAACAGTTTTCGAGTATACACAAACACATTGTGCCAAGTGAAATGAGTCAAAACACTGAAAAAGTGGTGTGACTAATTATTCAACATCAGAACTAACACTTGACAGTCATATAAATCCCAGGGAATGTTGTTCTTGATGATAATCTGCTCATAATTGGGGGTACTATCTTTTAGGTAAAAAGGGGCATAATCATGCTTTTCACGGTATGTTCACTAACATGTACATTACTCATCCATTTATTGAGTTATTTGTTAGATGTTTTGTGAATTACTTCTTTATACCCTTGTCTACAATTTCACATCATTCTAACTTGATTTTTGGTGATGATAATGGTTCACACTAGTAACATGTGATAAAACAGTTTTTGTTTTGTTTTCAATTTGATAGTTTTAGAAGAATTCTGCTCATAAAAGCCAACTAAACACAGCAGCAGTACCTTTTGGTGCTTGCTCAACAACATTACAAATACCTGGGATTCATATTGTTGTTAGTAAATGTCCCTCTGTGTAATAATCTGTATGTTACATGGGGTACCCCAATTCTACTAGAAAGGGGCATAATTTTACTATTTGGGGTAGGTTCAGTACCTCAATAACTGCTTATTCATTTGTTGATATATGACTTAGAATTACTGGCTTCTCTTTCCCTATATCCCAGGCTATGATGTTATATAACAATAATCTAATTTTGTTGGCCATTAGGGGATGGACAGGGATATATATATTGGTGGTTTTACAAAAAGAACAGTTTTCAAGTATACAAAAACAAACTGCATCATATTAAATCAGTGAAAACAATGAAAAAGTGGTGTGTCTAATTATTCAACATCAGAACTAACACATGACAGTCATATAAATCCCAAGGAATGTTGTGCTTGATGATACTCTGCTCATAATTGGGGGTACTATCTTTTAGGTAAAAAAGGGGCATAATCATGCTTTTCACGGTATGATCACTAACATGTACATTACTCATCCATTTATTGAGTTATTTGTTAGATTTTTGTGAATTATTTCCTTATACCCTTGTTTACAATTTCACATCATTCTAATTTAATTTTTTGGTGATGATAATGGTTCACACTAGTAACATTTGATAAAACAGTATTTGTTTTGTTTTCATTTTGAGAGTTTCAGAAGAATTCAGCTCATAAAAGCACACTAAACACAGCAAAAATACCTTTTGGTGTTTGCTCAACAACATTACAAACACCTGGGATTCATATTGTTGTCAATAAATGTCCCCCTGTGTAACAATCTGTATGTTACTTGGGGTACCCCAATTCTACTAGAAAGGGGCATAATTTTACTATTTGGGGTAGGCTCAGTACCTCAATCACTGTGTATCTATTTGTTGACATATGACTTAGATTTTATGGCTTCTCTTTCCTTTTACCCCAAGCTATGATGCTGTATAATATAATCTAGTTTTGTTGGCCATTAGGGGATGGACAGGGATGTATCAATGGTGGTTTTACAAAAAAAGAACAGTTTCTGCACACATATACATCTTACATTACATAAAACCTGTAAAACAGTGACAAAAATTCTTCTTCTAGTGTTTACTCAGCATCACTGTAAGTATACAGTATGGTCCTAATTGTTATAGTATAATACTTATCGGTAAATCTTCAAAATGACAACCATGGGGGGAAAAAAGTCTGAAGGAAAAAATAAACAGTTGTCTGTTGAAAAGAAACAAAAGAAAAACACACACACATTGCATGCATTTGTTATTACACAAAACACTGTAGGAACTGTGTTAGTTTTTACACAAATACTTACATTACTGCCAGGCTGTTTTATGTAGGAGTCCATCACTTGCCGTACGAAGTCTTGGACATAATCCTCAGGTTGTCTGCATTCCCTGCTTCATAATTTTAGGGGATGGTGCTCTTTTTTTTATGTCTGTCCACATCATGGTTCAAAGAAACACACACTGAGATTCACCACTTGGTCTTCTTTCACTGATGGCACTCAGTCTGGTCACAGCATTGACAAAATCATGAACACACGCACACTTGAGAAAACACTAACTGCCCGGAACTTTTCATGCAGATGATCCAGAATGGGTTGGATCTTGTAGAGCCAGTCGTACCCTGGATCACCTTCGACTGGCAAGGCTGCATTAGTGTTGAAATGCAGAAACTGAAGAAGAATCTGAAATACAGAATAAAAGTTTCAAGATAAGTAAGCAGACCCACAATTGGGCACACACACACACATACACACACACACACACACACACACACACACACACACACACAGTAAGCAGACCCACAGTTGGGCGCACACACACACACACACACACACACACACACACAATTTACACACACACACACACACACACACAGAGTAAGCAGACCACAATGGGCACACACACACACACAATTTACCCCCCCCCCACACACACACACACACACACACACACGCAAACACACAAACAGCCACACACACACCACACACACACACACACACACACACACACACACACACACATGTACACATATACACAAACACACACCAACAGTATCACACACACATGAATGTAAAAACACCACAATGGCACGAAAAAAAAAAAAAAGCTGTTGTGGATGAGTGCTTCTGTGCTTTACAAAATGAACAAACTTATCTGGAAAACTTGCATACAGAAATAAACAATGCTTAGGCACACATGTGCGTGCACACACACACACACACACACACGCACGCATGCACGCACGCACGCACAAACAACACACACACACACACACACACACACACACAGTCCCACCTATCCATACAGTCATTATTTGCCATAAGCATGTGATTTCAGTAGGAAATATGGCAAAGAAGAGAAATACAGAAAATAAATAGTGGAGGAATGAAGAATCAAGCAGTAACAAAGAAAAAAGAAAAAAATAGAGCTACTTGCCTGAATCCGGTTTCTGGTCATGAAGGAACTAAAGACTGGAGCTCTGTGCAGCCTAAAATGGGCACAGCTGACTTCCACACCAGTATTCCCAGTGAAAACACCACCAAGGCTGGGACTGACCACGCCCCATGCCACCCCCCCCCACCCCCACCCCCACCCCCGCCGCTTCCACGGGACCCTTGCCGTCGTCCTGTGCCCCTACCATGTCCACGACCCTCTACAGTCATAACAGGAGGGTGTGCAGTGCTCGCTGATGGCACGGGTTCGGCTATTTCCGCTTCGTCACCCTCGCTCGCGGCGTTGTATTCACTGCTGTCATGTGCAACTAACAATGAAGCCACGTCATCACCAGCACGTATCTCCGATAAAAGTGAATGGTGCTGATTCCCATCCGTCTCCTCCTCATCGCTAGTATCAGGATCCGATCCTCAAAGGTCTTTTCCACGACTTTCTGTATCATTTTGATCGTCATCTAAAACATCAAGCGCAGTGTAACGCTTGAAAACGGGAGGCGTCGACGAAGTGCTAGGATGAGCTGCCATCTTGAATATGCTTATCAGCTGTAACCTCTCAACTCGCAATTTGCATAACATGTGGACAGCTGGCTACTCGCGTGAAGGGAAAGGGGCTGTTCCTCGACACCAGTAGAAGAGGTGAGAACATTTTAGAGGGTCATCTCCCAAGTAGATTTTTCTGCTTTCTGTTACGAAGTTACGGCGAGACACTCTCGTCCAGGGGCGTATCACTTTTTGGTTTTCTGGACGAGCGTTACTCGTTCCAGGCAGGGAACGGGTTAAGTATTAGGCAAGTTTTGCTTTTAATTTGACGTCTTCAAGATTCTTGCCAAATTTCCCTTTCATTACACTTGCAGATTCATCTGAGACTTGGGGACCCTTTTCCTCCAATGAGTCAAATGCTGATGCAATGTCAGCAAAACTGTTGTTGTCTCATTATCATTGTTGTCATACCCCCTTGTACTTTGCCTGAGGCTTCTCTCTGTTTTTTTCTCCATCGTCAGTGATACCTGTTTCCATGTCATCTTTTGCATCAGGCTGCAGTGCAACTTTATGACAAGGGGTTGTATTAGTTGGGATTTTGCTGCTCTGCAGCTTTGATTTTTTCCTTTTTTTTTTTTTTTGAAGGTCAGCAGTTTCCTCTTTTATCAGTTGACAGTTAGCATCTGTCCGTCAGTGGTGCCACAGTCAGGTCCGACAGAGAACCCTATGCCAGGGGCATACAAGTTCCCCTGTCAGTAAATTCTCCAGCTCCTCAGTGGAGGGGGACAGGTTACTGGTAGTACCATGCAGCTCTGTATCAGGCATTGTTGATCGGAGGTCTAACACGATTTACAGTAAGTACACACAATGATGAATTTAATTCTGGGTTAGGATAACACGCTGGCAGGCAGGTTGGAGCTTGTCTGAGCATGTTCACAGGGAGTCAGGATGCTGAGTGCAGCGAGAGACAAGAGTCAGCATGTGACTGATTCCATGGCTGAGTCTGAACTGATAGCTGGGTAGTGGTGCTTATCTCAGGGCCACTCCAAGAAGTCAGACATTGTTTTCAATGAGATTACTTTCATCTGTATCATTGCACACATTTACCGTAAAGTTCGGACTATAAGCCGCGACTTCTTTCCCCAGCTTTAAACCCTGCGGCTTAAACAACGATGTGGCGTATTTGTGGATATTTCCAATTCCAGGAGCATCACACCGTCGTCTAGTCTTAGCTTCTCTGTAACTCACCATATCGTGTTTATTGTTCATGAATTTTTCGATGAACTCCATGTTAAAATGTTAACTGTTCATGTTGTTACAGTGTTAACTGCTCACATTTTTAAATCAAAGCCACACATATTGAAGCATTCAGATCATTTGCTCACACACGCATCCTCATCATGCCGAAAATGCGACGAAATGCCTACGATGCAGCTTTCAAGTTGAAGGCGATCGACCTGGCCATCAAAAAAGGCAATCGAGCAGCTGCACAGGAGCTTGGAATAAATGAATCGATGATACGATGTTGGAGGAAGCAGCGCGGAGAACTGTCTTGTTGCAAGAAGACGACAAAGGCATTAGCAAGGCTGGACTGTGTGCTGCAGCAGACGACAGTGCAAGCGACGAAGCAGTAGTGACCTTCACCTTGCCTCAAGAGGAAAGCGACGGTGAAAACAAGGCTGAAGTCAGTGAGAAGATGGCGGAGGAAGCGCTACTATTTCTGTTCAACTCCGACACCGAAGAAGAAGACTTCAGCGGATTCAGTGGACAGGACGATGATGACACTGAATAAATGTGATCATCCTCAAGAGGAAAGCGACAGTGAAAATGAGGTTGAAGTCAGTGACAAGATGGCAGAGGAAGTGCTACTATTTCTGTTCAACTCCGACACCGAAGAAGAAGACTTCAGCAAATCCAGTGGACAGGACGATGATGACACTGAATAGAGGTGATAATCCTAAGATTATTAACTTTATTTTTGTTGTATGTATCTGCGGCTTATAAACTAGTGCGGCTTATTTGCGAAAAAAGTTAAGATTTTTTTTAATTTAGTGGGTGCGGCTTATATACAGGTGCGCTCAATACACCGAACTCTACGGTACTAGATATGCAACTTAAAAAGAGTTTCTTGAAATTCAAAAACATATTTTGTGATTCTTGTTTGTGTTTAAACTCGACAAAAATTTCACGAACTTGGTCATGAAAGTGATTTTATGTTGAAAAAACAAGTGCTTTGCAAAATAATTGTGATCAAAAACAGTTACTTCTGTCAGTGAACATGGACTACAAGACCAAACAAGTAGATTAACCCTCTGCCTGCCGCATGACATTGAGCTACATGCCTATGAGAATACCATGCCAAAGGAGGTAACTCCGCAACACTTACACACTCACCAGAAAGAAACCTCAGTAAAAAAAATTTGCTTTTAACTCATCTATTCTATAAAAGTAATGAAAACAAGTCAAAGACATCACTCCGTCAAAACCAGCCATTTTTTCCCATATATAGTGAACTGACACACGAGGAAAAAAAAAAAAGACGAACAGACTAACTCTACTTCAGTGTTCTAGCTCAGTGCTAAAACAATTTTCCCTAAATTCACTGTACCCACAGAATATCATGGATTAGGAGCACATAGTGATTTTCCAAGTTTGAACAAAGTACTGAATCCTTCAGGAACAAAATAAAGTCATTCTATATGGTCTGCACACTAAATAATCAACTTTTGTGGTGAAGGAAAAAAAAAGCCCAAACTTCAACAATTTTGTTAAACTGAAGGCATCACATACAAGAAGATTTGTCTTCTAACTAGTGAGGGGAAAAAATAACACAAACAGATTACTGGATAGTACTTGAACTTCCTGGACTTGAAATTGTGATGGAATTTAGCAAAAATGTGCTTTTGCACAAGTGCACTAAGCAATCGACCCCACCCCCCACCCCCTGACACACACACACTGTGGTAATGATGTACCTCTTGTCCGTCTCCTCTTTGCTTTTTGATAAACGAGGCAGTTTTTAATATAGGCCAGAGTTTATGCTCATCCTTTTTTGCTTGCTTTTGTGCAGCAAATAAATTTGTTTCTCGCTAAAAGTCTGCCAAAATTCCTCTGAAATCAAAAGGCTAAAGGTGACGCTCCCACAGGCAAATCATGGGACACTCCCACTGACTGACCCGGTTTCCTGGCTGTCAAAACAAGCGAAACTTTTGGGTGACTTCACTTCTTGTAGCCTACTACTCCAGTCACAGTCAGCAATTAAAGAATCTCTAGCAACTTTTGTTTTTCAAATTTTCTTTTGGGGGGGGGGGGGGCTGGGCCCAGCAGCCATTGTCATTATGGCCTGAATCATTATCGATTCCAACCACAAAATCAGTCCACAGTCGATCTTTATTTATAACTAGGTCAAGATCAACATCCGAATCGTCTCGCTTCAAATCTTCTTCAAGAGTGCAGCCCTCAAATATGCTCTCTTCATTACTATCACATCAGAAAATGAATTCTACAAGGTGCATAGTTACTTGATCCACTATTTTCCCAAAAATCTTCGCAAAAAAAAGCAGAGCTTTGAAAATTCACAGCAGCAAAACTACTCCACCAAAACTCATGCAACAAAAACCAAAATGGCGTCCAGAAATGGCCGTACTGGAAGACTCTTCTGTCGTAATTGCATTCCGGGATATGTCATGGTGAAAGTAGTTGACCTAGTATTCAGCGGTCGATCTCGGTTGATCCAATATTCAGAAGGAGGAAATCTCGCTGTCAATCTCGGTCGATCCGGTAGGCATTGGGTTAACCCATGTTTACCAGAGACTCAACATGGCTTATCTTTGTGAGCCCGTCGCAGACAGCATAGTTGTTTTCATTGTCAGAATAATACAGCTTCCCTGGACAGAGAAAATCATCGGTTACAGGCTTAAAATTACAGAAATTGACATCCAGATTCTGGTAAAGCAGTGATGCTGGGAGCATGGTTGAGGTCATAACTGATGTTCCTGCACTTTTGTGGAAAATGTACTCTGCACATAAATGTGTAGCGAAGTCTTTAGTCCCCTTACACACAAAATTTGTATCCAGTTCAATACGGATAAAGAATGTTTGTGTCTGTGTTCAGGTCATGACGGACGTGCAGGGATGGCCGCCCTGAGCCTCACCAAAGCAGGCAGACTGAGCCCAGATCAGCTGAGGAAGATCTTCACCCTGTGTCAGCAAGACCTGCCGGTGTACGCACGGCCCTTGTTTCTGCGTGTGCTGATGGAGGAGGTTCTGACAGCCACGTACAAACAGCGCAAGGTGGAGCTACGTGAGGAGGGCTACGACCTCAGCAAGGTCAAGGACGACCTGTATTACTTGGACACCAAAGCGGCGACCTACTCCCCGCTGACGCCTGAGGGACTTACGACGTTTTTGCATTCCAGGTTGTGAAGGGGAGAAGCTGGAGAGAAAGATGGATGGGAAAGAGGGGAGATTTTCTGACCTTCTGCATTCCAATCTTGAGACAGACCTCAAGCAACAAAAGGGGAGGTGAAAGGTCCTCTGACTTCCTGCATTCCAAGTTGTCAAGAGGGAGGCTGAATAGACAGCAGATGTCTTTATCCTTTTTTTTTTTTCCAGTTGCAAAGAGAGAAGAACAAAAGCGAAATTACCGCTCCGCCAAATGAAGGAAAAAAGCAGAATAGAAAACAAACAAACACAACGCATTTCGACCTACTGGGTATTCTTTAGGCAGGAAAAACAACATTGAAAACAATGAAAAAAAAGGTCAAAGAAAGAGTTACATACTCTTCATTCAGTCTGGATGCAAAATTTGGTCTTAGGTGAAGTTGAACAAGCAATGGAACTGAGGTTAGAAGGGAGAAGATACATGTGAAAATAAGAATAATAGTGACAAGAAAATGATAACAATAATAGTAATAATAATGATAATGAAAATAATGATGATGATCATAATAATAATGGAATCATAATCATACGATAATCACACTAACGATAATGGTAATACACTGTAGTTGATCATAATAATAATGGAATCATAATCATACGATAATCACACTAACGATAATGGTAATACACTGTAGTAATTGTAGTAACAATAACGATCATGATAGAAGAATAAAAGGAGTAAGGAGAAGAATAAGAATAGTTGTAAAAATTATAGTTATGATAGTGGTATTATTTTAATTACAATAACAACATAGAAAATGGAAAAGATAATAATAACAAGTAAGCAGCAGTATTGAAGTCATTATCATTATGGATATCATCATTGTCTTTATTCATACTATACAATGAACTTTATTCCATGTGTATTTTATACATTTCTATACATTTGTATGTATTTCATGTATTTTCTGTTAGATTATTATCGTTATTTTGATGATGATGATGATGATAAGTATTTGTACATGTTGTATTCTTGTAACTGTTCTCGTCCTCATCCTTTCTCTTCTTCAGTTACCAGCATTATTACTACAATCCAGCCCTGATGTGGCCCCTTGCGGTCGGCTGGGCTATAAGCAACATTATCTTATTACTACAATCACTATTATCGTTATTGTTAGTATCATGTCCTTGTAATACAATTATTATGATTTTCTTATCATTTTTATTATTTAAACCTGCATCTTCTCACCTTCAGCCTCAGTTCCTCCCATGATTTTATTTGTTCACCCAAGACCAAAATGTTGCACCCAGATCAAAGAGATAAGTGACTGTCCATTCATTCTTTGTATTCACTGTTATGAAGGTAGTTTTTTCCTGCCTAAAGAAGACGCAATAGGTCAAAATGCATTGTGTTTGTTTTGTAATTTGTTTGTTTCTTCATTTGGCTGCCCAGTAATTCTGTTTTTGCTCTTGTTTCAATTTCCGCCTGCAGTATCCCACTCTGAAACCCATACAGAGATGCTTGTAAAGAAGGGGAGGTGAGAAGTTGTCCGACCTTTTTACATGCCAAGTTCTGGGGAGCAGAGTGAATGTGGAACGAAAGGGAAGGTGGAGAGAGAAGATATTTTCTTCTGTCTGTACCAGGTCTTGTTATGTGAATGCTCATATCTTCTATGACATAAGGTGTTAAACAGCTTATAATTTGAATGTGTTTTCTCTTAATTGTGTCTTTGTTTGCTTATATTTTAAACTTGTTTTCTCTTAAATTGTTGATTTTGTTTGCTTTTTAAACGGATGCAGAGCTCAGACTTATGATATATTTTGTTGTGAACAAAGTTGGACTGTGAATACAGCAAAGAGTTGCCTTTGGCAATGTCTGATAATAATGATTGTGTCATGTATTAAGAAGCTAAGAATTGGGTAGACCCAGCCCTAATCTTCAAAAAAATGTTTCATATATTTTGTTGTTGCTTTTTTAGTGTACACAATTATCAGGCTGCCATTACAAAAAATTACTGGCATTGTTTCTTTTGCTTTCTTGTTTATATGTAAGCATGCATGCCTACCCAATTTTTGTTACACCTCAAACTTCAAAATCAGGAATACTCGGCAACTTTCAAGGAGACAATAAAAGAGATGTCTGACACCTCAAAATTCAGAATTAGGAATACTTGGCAGCTTTCAAGAAGACAATAAAAGAGATGTCTAAAATTATCTTTATGATATTGTTGACATGCAAGAAATACCTTATTGTAAATAAAAAATGCAAAAACACCTTAATTGCACTTGTACAAGTACCTAGAAGTAGACTGTGTTTACTGAGACTGAAAAAGCTTGTAGCAGACACTGTACAGGTCCGTAAGCTCTGCCTCACAGTATTTTCTCTATTTTGCAATATTCGAGCCCTTAGGGTGTTGCTTTGAATGCTTTGCTGAATGGTTCAAAAAGCTTTTGGTAAATTCAGTTTTATCACATCCACCTTTGCAACTTCATCACCAACAGATCAAAATTCAAACGACTGTTTTATGTCAGGGCTGTTCTAAAAAAAAAAATCTGGTGAATTTAAACAATGCTGAAATTTTCATGTAATTGTCAGTCTGTCTGTATTGCTGACACTCATGTCTCCCGCCAGTCCTGATGCAGATGGGGGTGTCACAGACATTAATTTCAAACTAAACAATAGTGGACAAGTGTCAATGCTTTCTTATATTATGTCAAAAGGCCAATTTGCGTGCTCCTTTCAAAAGGTGTGGAATTGTTTCGCTTGTGTTTCTTCCTCAAAAGAGAAAGATCTCACACTAAGTCATCTTATACAGCTCTTTTTGATGCTGTTTTGGTGTTGAAAAAAGAACGAACAAGCAAACAAACAAAAAACCTCATATATGCACATACCCATGGAAAGATGTGTACTGGCAGCAGCCTTGCCTTGCTGTCAGTTTCACCTTAGATGGTGTGTCATTTTCAGGGATCATCTCGTCTCCCAAAGAAATAAAAGGTGAGTTCACTGTTGTGACGTTTGTTTTCCTGTAATGCACAGTGCAGAACCAAATTTCTGGAACATTTTGTGATTATCCGTGACAAAGATTGACCTGTTGTAGTGGTCGGCATGCATGTATATCGGACACATTCATCAGGACTACAATCCAGAAACAGTTTTGACAAATTACAATTCCTGCTCAATGGCAAACTTGAGAAGTATCCGACCAGGGACATTATGAATTGTATGTGAGAATGGGCATTGTATCTTCTATGATGCTGTTACCTCCCCACCCTACCTCTCCGCCTCATGTCTATTCTGCCAGTTTATGTACATGTTTATATTGGCACAGTTTTCAGCAGCTTTTTTTATAACTTATACAATTACTCAAGAACATTTGTGTAATATAATTATTTGTGTAATATGATGATGACTTCAAGAGATGCTGAAGGTACAAGAAAGTTGAAATTTCATCAGGATTTTTTGCATCAAGATTTTATCAAAACTTTTCAAAGGTTTTTTTTTTCAACATTTTTTTGTTTAGATTACGCATCATTGTCTAGGATCATTGCTGTTGAAATGTTGCAATGTGAAAACCCAAACATCAAAAGAAATAGATGATTTTATATGTAACATTTCAACTTTATGCTATTGTTTGTGCAGAGACACTAACATCATAAATTTGGAATGTATTTAATGGAAATCATTCTTAATGCTACAGTGTGAGTTTTACAAGATTTTTTTTTGTTATGAATATAATATTCTGTTGCGAAATTACATTTTTGGTTTACAGAATGTTAAAAGTATTTTGATGTTTTATCTGTATTCGCCAGTCGCAAAACTTTTGAGATTGATTGTGACTATGCATTGACTTTTTGAGGATGAAGCATTTCCCAGGCAAATGTGACAATACACAGCAAAGTAAGTGTGTTTGGTCTCTGTCATTTTTGATCATGCATTTAAGGAACTCTTGTGGCTTACGATTCCATGCATTGTTGCAGGTCTTCCAATTTGGAGCAGGTGTATTCTTGGTTCTCCCATTTCTGTTGTGTTCACTTGTAAATCGACTCGGTGACCCATAGCAGCTGATTCCTTCTTACTTTCTCTCCCTTACACACCTATGTTTGACACAGCTTTCATGTGCCATTATGTGTGTGTGTAATGTTTGAAGAAAAGGTATATGCGGACTGATCTTGATAATGATAATAATGATACAGGTTTTTATCAAGGTCTGTATATATATATATATGTATATGTATTTTGTTACACATTATAAATGTCTCTTTTGTGCTGATTTTGCAATGCATCCATGTCAATTTTGCTGTACAGTAGAACTCCTGTCATGGATAGACTGTAACAATTACCTGACTGCTCACGGCAGACGATCACTTGTGTCAGGCAAGTGGTGAATGCCTTAATATGCCTGCCAAGCAAGAGCAGCATCTTGTAAACATCTGCTGCATGGAAGCAAAAGTTCAGCATTATTTTGCCTTTGTTGGATCATTATCATAACTGGGGGGTGGAGGTGGGGTTGCTGTGCGAAACTACATTTTAAGTCACTGCTTCAACATCGACATCACTATGTATCCTGCCATGTGATTGATTGAATCAGACGCTATTGGACAATCAGAATTGAGACCGTAGATTGGCTTGTTTTGGCTACCTCCTTACAGGTAGACAACGAGAAAGCATGTTTTCTTGTTTCTTTGCCATTTGATACTGTATAGAAATTGAAATTGTTGCCGATGGATGGGCAGGCAGTTTCACCTGGAGGCAGGTAAAAACTTTGTCTGTCTACCACCTGGGCAGGTCAGAAAAAAAACAGAATACACTACCTTGCTTTTTGGATGGCACACATAAACGTTTCATGTTAAGTTTGCGCTGTGTCCATTTACTTCAATGCTTTCACAGAGGAAACTCTTTTAGGACCTGTCGGTGCAATGACTCTCTCCTTATAATGATTCCAAATTCTCGGACAAATCAGTTCTCTTATACTGTGGGTTTTGTGTATGTATGTATGTGTTTTCTTTTTCACACGTCTGTGGGACAACCTCTCCCAGCCAAAAAAGACCTACCCATAGTCTTGGACAATTTTTTTGAGTGAAATGGTTGAAAGAGAATTGCCTACATGAGTCTCTTCATCGACTACCATAAATGCTGAGCAGCTACTGTTTTCCTGAACTCTAACCCCTGCTGCTACCATTCTGGCAGAAGCCTGTTTCAGTGTTTTTCTTGTTCTGTTCTTTTACTTGCTACAAGGTTATCTCCTCTTGATCTGCAGTTGATCAGACAAACTGAGAACCATTGTTTGAAGACTTCACATTTGACTATTTTTCATACAAAAAAAAAAAAAAAATTCATGGATGAGTGACACTGTCATGTGTGAAGGCAAAGGTTTTTATGTAAACAATGTATTATTATAGGTGATTAGAAAGGAAAAATTCCAATTTTGTATAAAAAATTGTAAATGTCACAACATAAATTTGGTTAACATTTGTGATATGCTGAACAACCCTCAACGTTAAATAACTTGAACAAGCAGAATAGTTTGAAGCTGATTTTGTTGGAAAGATGACAGTCACGGAATGCACGCATTCACGTAAGTGTGTGAGTGATTGTGAACTCAACCGTAATGAGACAGACGCTGAAAACTTGCGTGAAGCTGCCCAAATGTGCAATTGTTGAATACTAACGATGATTACTGCTACAGGTAGTGTTTGCTGTGCTGTATCTGCATTATTTAGTTTTGTGTAAGCAAACCTAGTGGGCCTCTTTTGTCTCATTATCTGTTTTTTATTTTTTCCAGATATTTGTTTGAGGAGGCAGAATCCCTCAAGTAAATTACTTATCTTTCTCTTTATGTAGTATCTGGATAACATTACTTACATCAGTTGTTCTCCAAGTGAATCCCTTGAGCGACATGAGTCCATAACAGTGGTGACCCCTAGTTTTTATGCATGAGAGTGGTCAGAACATGTGCCCATATCCTTGCTTGAAAATAAGTTAAATTTAGTTAAACCATTACATTCAGTCATGTAAAATGAGCAATGTTGACGATATCTGGATATTATTTTTGCTTGATCAGTCAAACATCAGCACCAAATGATCAAGCAAACATAAACAAAGCCTATGATGTGGATTTCAAATTGAAGGTTATCAATCTGGATCCTCAAAAGGGCAGCCATTCAGCAGCTCAAGTCAGTGGTCTGATGATGCCATATTCATTGTAACGAACTCTTGCATCGCAAAAAAAGACAGCAGTACATGATAATTAATGGTTTGAAAAAAGCAGGTATAGCGTTTGTCTCAACAGCAGAGGACACAGAAGACACAGCAATCATAATCGCGGATGTGAAAGTACCTATTGTCCGTGAACAACGCAGCTGGCATCAATGAAGAGTTCTTGAAACCTTTTGTGTGTGACACTGAAGACAAGTATTTCAGTGGTTTTAATTCCTCTAAGTACAACGATGAAAAAGGTTCTGAACAGTTGATTTTGTTAGCTTCATTAAATGTATTGCTCTTTCCTGTCTGCATGCCAGTTCATGATAGTCATACCTCAGAATACACAGGTTTTGCTTCACCTTTTTCATTGTCGGTTTTCACAGTTATTTTGCTGTGGCTTATTGATCAGTTTCAGCTTATTTGTTTTTTTTGTTCCGATTTTTTTTATTTGGTGGGTGCAGCTTATATAACAGTACAGTTTATAGCCTGGAAATAATGGTAATTCTTTACTTGTTTGAACCCCGTATCTTTGAAGTCTCACTTTTGATATCATTTTTCTGCCACATGTGATCTCGCAAGACAATGACATTTTTTCTTGTGTCATACCTAGTCACAGTGAGAAGTGGAGTTGTTTACACACACACACACACGCACACAACACACACACACACTACACTACACTTGTTTAAGGAATAAACACATTAATGAGCAATAATTCATTTATTGTCGGACAATTTGATCTATGTAAGTAATAGAGAATCTTTATATATGATAGACTTGTATCTTCTGATAATGACTGTGATCATGACAGTACAGTTGCATCTTGGCTCTGTGTGCAATGACGATTCCAAGTGTCATCTCGACACAATACATCAGTGTGTGCTCAATGACTGGATTTTTTTCCAAATGTTGAAAATAGAATGGACTCTTCTCAACTGATTTTTTTCCTTTTCTCTCTCTCTCTCTCTCTGTCTCTGTCTCTCTCCCTCTCTCTCTCTCTCTCTCTGTCTCTCTCTCTGTCTCTCTCTCTCTCTCTCTCTCTCTCTCTCTCTCTCTGCCTGCTCGCATGCAGCCTTTCCTTGCATGTGTTTATGGCTCCAATCAGTCTGCCTGTGCTAAAGGTCTGACCCAGTTCATCATTACATCATTCAGGGTTGTTGTGCAGGGTTCCACTCTGTTACTATAGTAACAGGGGTTCCACTCTATTACTATAGTAACAGTGAAGATACAAACATGTGAAAGTTATTCATAAAATTTATTGTAAGGGCAGTACTACTCAGGTTCTATGTAGGTACTAATCAGGTTCTATGTAGGTACTACTCAGGTTCTATGTAGGTACTAGTCAGGTTCTATGGAATTATTGTAAATGTTTTTTATTGCTGAAAGTTCATCGTTTGATTTTTTTTTTAAATCATCATTCTCCAAAACAGGGAATTGCATTTTAGTATGCACAGTGTTGTGTTAAGAGAAAGTAATATAATAAAGTTCAAGAAAAGGAAAAAAAAAATTTTTTTTAATCTCTGGTTGTCAGTATAAACGGTATTTCTACAGCATTTTTATGGTAACATCTTTTAAAATGCTCATAAATTAAAAACAAAACAATAATTACTCAGAAGTGATTGTGAGCGCATGTATAATATTCTGCCATTGTATATCAAACACTTTGTTGGGAAAAAGACTGATTTATTGGAGCAATAAAAAGATTGATGGGTGCATGTCTTCTTGTTTGAGTTTTGATGAGATGCAAGAGTTCAAGCTAACTTTAGATATGAGAGAGAGCTTCTTAATCTTTTCACTAATATGTCAGGCCTTGATTCTGATGTTTTGTGATGCCTTGATGCCAACATACGATTATTTAACTGAACGTGATATGTTCAACTTTAAACTTTGGCACCATGCTGACAAAGTGTGACATGCAGAAGTTCATCAAGACACAAAATGTATAGTATGCACATGTAAGCTTCAGTCCAGTGGAAACCACACAGACCACTAGCTTGAGAGTTTGACTCTATGAGTGATTTACCTTAGACTAAAACTTGGCTAGTTTTTTCCCCAATAATTTTGATTTGAAAGAGATCAGAGGTCACTCGTTAAAACGACAATTCAGTGTCTGCATCTCTGTTGAGGCTTTGGGCATCTCCGCTTGGACATTACAGCACGATGCTGACATGCCTATTACTGATGAAACATGAGACACATATCCTTCAGGTCAAAGGGTATCCCAACTAGATGTGGGACACCTCCCAAACTTCTGCAACCGTCCTATGTTGATCTAAAAGAGGAGATGTGTATAAGCATCGCCTATGTTAGAGTGTGTTAGGAAGACTTGTCAATGTGCTCTGACAACACAAAATGAAGATTTATATAAAATTATCAAAATATCTTGAGATCCAACCTGACCTGTATTAAAGACAGAAGAGATTGCAGAAAGTAATGTGGTGGATGTCGTGGCTGGACACTCGGCTAGACCGGTGCAGGAATTGTAGTGTTTAACACAACAGTCACATCTGATGTGGTGTCTGATCTCTTGGAGTTGCTGTTTTCCTTCCTGAGAGACTGCAACTTCTGCTGTGTTCAACAGCCTCTACTCCCATGCTTTGAGTTCTGGAAACTTCTTTGGCTCGAGCACTTTGCTGCAAGTCCCTCCCGAAATAATGTGGTTTGTAGCTTGTTTTATAGAATGGTATGATATGTTAGTGACGGTAGTGATTATGGTGGGTTGATGATAGTGCTTAGTGGGGCCCAAAAAAAAGTAAATAAATAAATAAACAACTTTAATGAGTGGTGATTTTGATGATAGTAGTTATGTGTGGGTAGTTGTATGTGGGGGTGTGGGTAATGCTAATAATGATTGCAAGGGAATGGAAATGACCAATGGGTGATAAGGTATCATTGGGGTGGGGGGAGGTGAGAAAAAAAGAAAAGGTAAGGTAAGGTAATGTTGCTTATAGCCCAACCGACCGCAATGGCCTTATCAGGGCTGACAACGTGTTGTAGTCAACTCACAAAGTCGGTCTTGACAACAACAAAAACTCATTCACACAACCCTTTGAAAAACATCTTCTAAAAACACACTGGAAATTTTGTTAAAAATCTTTCCTCCGTAAAATCTTAGATCAGATGAAAAATGTCAATCTCTTTCAGAAATTAAAAAATCACATCAGGTGGGAGGTGGCACAGACTACACGTTTCCAGGCTACATGTTTCCCGAGTCAGGCCTCATGCAGTGCAGGACCATTGCCACTTGGCATGAAGATGGCCGCCCGGCGGCCCTGAAGACACCATCATCACGACTTACTATGAAAGAAGAAAAATACTGACTTACTACGAACGAACAACTTCACCCAGTCTGCCTGAGGAAACCGAATACTTTGGGTACCTCCTCCTGCCTGCAGATACTGACTCCGACCAAGCCTGCCAGCATATAAAGTCTGCCAGACAAACGACGCTACACGCTGCAGCTTGCTGCAGCTACCAACTTGTCCCTAAAAGCTTTTGCTGCGAGAATGTTCAACTCAATCACTTACCTGAGATTGTGTGTTCCTGAGGCTCTGGAACAGAAATAAAAGGAAGAAACTCTGCTTCATTCCCTTTGCGTTCTCTTTGGCTCACTGTTGTTCCTTGGCTCGTGAATCTACCATCATCAGTCCGTCTTCGCCTGCACTGCTCCACACCTTCACAACAAGTTTTCCTTGGCAGAACTCAGGAAAAAAAATTCACATCAAAAGCAACATGAGCATTTTCAGTCGGTGATTGGACAAATGTTGTAGTACGTTTATGATAAATGTAAATACATAACTGGGCGATAGCATAATGAAAAAGGATCAGATTGCCATACTGCCTTTCAGTTCTTTATAAATTTGCCTAATTCAAAATATGCACCCAGCTCTGCTTTGGCAAGGTTGCAAAAGCTAAAAACTAACTTCAAATTTTAAGTGCTGGTTTGAAAGAAATTGGTTTTCAATGTCATTGAAGTTTGGGATATTCCATTATAAAATGAAACTCATCTCCAATTTTACAATCACGACTTAACAATTGCGACAAATGCGCAAAAATTTATGTTACATTTTGCTTTAAATTAGCTAGCTGTTTCCTTACAAGTCCTATGGAGGCTTAAGAGTAATTCCAAATGTTCCTCTTGCTATGTCAGCAAAATTGATGAAAGTTTCTTATTTATGTCACTAACAGATAACATTTTGACTAATCAAAGTAATCAAGTCATATGTTGTAATTTACCACACTCTTGGTACATATCAGATTTTTCACTATCGCACCTTTTAATCCTTTCAGTGCCCATCAGAGTGGTTTAGAATGCTTAACCCATTGATTAACGAAAACGTTTTTCTTCAGTGAACTAAACAAACAGGATAATGGACATTACACGATGCATCAAAAGCATCAACCTTAAATTTCCTTGCATTATTTATTTTTAAAAATCTTGAACCAGTCACATAGTCTACAACGGTAGGCCTACCTCCCTTACATGTGCAGATGCCAACACCAGCGACTGATCCAGTTTTGAAATTGAAAATATACAATACGCACACATGTGTGTGCACAAGCGCGTGCGCACACATGCACACACACGTATGCACGCATGCAGGCACGCACGCACGCGTGCATACACACACACACAGAGGTGGGGAAACTAATATTAACATTTGCTTTTTATGCCTACAAGTGCTCAACACGATAGTGATTTTTTTTTTTTTAAAGGAAACTTTCAGCGTTTGGTTTAGATTCAAGGAAAGATTCGAACACGCATACCTATGTCTCTAGCAGCTTAAATTTGTATGCAAGATAAAATACATGTTGTTGAAATCAAAATTATAACTCCATGATGCATAAGTCTTTCCAGTGATGTATATAGGCCTATCAGCCTGTTATTTAATGATTAATTCGGTTTGTAATTTTTTTAACCTACTTGTTCACTTTGTTGTTCTTGAAGTTTATAATCAAACCAGCAGAGACAGATGTGATGATGATCATTATTCGAAGCTTTCGTTATTGATTACTGTTGGGATATTTCTGTTTCTCAAGCCAAAACAGGGAGGGGGGAGGGGACCAGGATGTTATTTTAGTTTGAAATCAATACTGGAGATGAGCATTGAGGTATGACAGTACAGTGTTTCAGAACGCTGGTTCGTGGTCAGCAACAGAGAAAAACAGACAGACAGATTGGCAGACAGACAGAGCGGTCTAAATCTTTCGTGAATGAAGAAACGACATATTTTGAGCCTTACATCCATTTTTTGTCATTTCACCTATGCTGTATTTGACGTTGTTGTTTTTGTGTTTACGTTTGTATGCGGTAAAAAGACGCTCCAGTGCAAACAAAGTTCGAAAAGTTCTGATTAAAAGAAAACCTGTTTAAGAACGAAAGTTGATGGAGAGTGGTTTAATCGTACAAAACACATTTTCACTCAGTTTTTGAGTGATGTCATAATGATGCCATAGTGAAAATATAGAAACATTGAACCTATGGTCCAGATCATCATAAGGATAATGCGAGCTCCCAACTGAAGTGAATGTTGTTCGAACAGCTGAGTGAGGGGTTCAAAGTTCGGAAGTTGGTTCATATCGAAAGTTACAATGCTAACACAGTAAGCTGAGAAACACACCAACTCGACACGCTGCGAAAACAGTGAGTCTAAATTTGAGTGTGATAGTGACATGGCCATGGTTTTCGTGTAGTTCAAGATTTTGTTTTTGTACTGTGTAAGATTTATTTGCCTTGATCAGTCGTATGAGCACTGCAGACGTGCAGTTGCTCGATCAGCCAGTGATCGCATAGGAATTGGATGGTCACGGGAACGATCAGCTTTTGCTGGATGTTTTGTTCATTTTCGTCCATAGCGCCTTCTGACAGACCCAGTTAAAGGCTTATTGGAGTCAATGAAGATGCTGTAAACCATTCGGGTGTTGTAGATAGTTCTCGCAATTGGTACCCACCCAGGTTAAATCTGGCCTGGTGGGTGCCACCTTTGCAGGTGTGGTGAATGATGAGTGGTCGTGCAGAAGTGCTGTGGAGTGGTAAGGCTAGGGAAAGGGAGGCAGTCAGGCAAAAGACAATCAGGGAAGCAGGAGGTGATTATAATGTAGTAACCGTTTTAGTTACTATTGTATGTATACACCCTGATCGATCACACTGATAAATGTGAGAGACACTGCGTTGAACAGTTTGATGTTTTTTTTATTGGAGCCGTTGATGATCCATCCCCTAGAAACCTTCAAGGGAGGTTACTCTCCCCATAATAATAATGTAAACAAATCATTACTTCCCTTAGATTGCAGACTACTTAATACATTACATCACCTCCTTCCTTGGATGAAAAGTGAAGGAATTCAAGTTAACAAAGTGAGATATAAAGATAAAGTGAATTGTTCAACTGTTTATTGTTGATTAATTATGTTTAACTGTTCAGACGTTAAACTCCTCTTTTTTTTTTTATATCAATTACATTTTTTTTCTTCTCTCCCTCTCAAATCAATAATGTAGAGAATAATTCTACATATGTGAATAATGGTTGTGAATACATTGTTAAACCAACATAATAACAAATAACAAATGTTAATCTTGTAAGTGCAGAGAGAACACTGGGTATGTGCACCTAAAGAAATGCAACAGAAATAACAGTCATGTGCACTGCAACATCTCCTATCAGGAAATGTGGATGCAATTAGATGTGAAAATTATGTTTTCACTTCACTAAATTAGACAAGGTCACATGATGAAGTCATCAAATTTGGGGGGCATTCGGATTGTGCGTTTGGATTTTCTGGGTTCAACTACAGGCACGTGAGTGTTACGAGAGTAATCGTTGGGTGCGGTGTGCGCCTGCGGAGTGTCTGAGGTTGTGGGGAGTTCAGCTTCATCTTCATTCAGCTCAGGAGGAGGGTCGGGTTCAGTCTCTGCAGTAGATGGAAGTCGTGGAGACTTTTTGTACAAACTGTTGGTTCTGGTGACAGTCTGTTGTCCTCGCTGGGCTGTGATCATTGATCCTTTCTTGCCGATGACCACAAGAGGGGTTGGCTGGTAGGGAGTGTCAGCTTTAGAAGGATGGGGATTCTTCAGGAGTACAGCATCACCTACGATTATGGATGAAGGCTTGATGTATGCCTTATCGTCAGCGTAGCGCTTCATATTTGCTTTTTGCTGTGCATCTCTGATGCGCATTTCCTGGTCAGCATCATGGCATTGTGCTGGGAGTTGGGGTAGTTTGGTCTTCAGGTTGCGATTAAAGAGGGCGGTAGCAGGGGGAACACCGTGGTGCAGTGAGGGGTAGTGCGGTAGTCAAGTAGAAATTTGTACATTTCCTGCTTGAAGTTGGGAAGGGTGGATGATTTGATGACTTTCTTGATGGTACGCATGAAACGTTCAGTCTCTGCATTTGCATGGGGCCACAGGGGGTGATTTTGCGATGCTTAATGCCCATGTGTTGGCAGTATTGGGCAAACTGGTAGGAACTGAAGGGAGGTCCACTGTCAGTTTTGAGACTTTCCGGATTCCAAATTCAGCGAAGATTTTGTCCAGACATGGAATGACGGTGTTTGCTGATGTTGAATCGAGCACGTCGACAGTGGGGTACCTGGAATACTCATCGGTAACGACAAGAATATATTTGCCATTGGGAAGATGTCCGAAATCACAGGAAAGTTTGGTCCATGGTGCGTTGGGTAGATCAGACATCTGCAGTGGTTCACGTGTCGTTTTCGGTGTTGCCACTTGACAGGTCATGCAGTTTTTTAACTGTACGCTCAACGAGAGGTTGCATGCCTTTGAACCAAACTTTCTCACGCAGAAGTGCGGTTGTCTTGATAACGCCTTGATGTCCAGTGTGTGTGATGTTCACAGCTTTCTGGTGTAGCGAGGCAGGTAGGACAATCTGGCGTGAGTCGTGAGCAAGTGACAGTTCTGCATGGGAAACGTAGAGACTGTGGAATGTTTGTGTGTCCACTTCTTTTCCTTTGTTGTACCACTGATTGGAGAGTATTGCTTCAATCACAGCATTCAGCGTGGTGTCTTTCGCTGTTTCATCAGCAACTTCATCGATGGTCATTGCTTTCAGTGTTGAAGTGGTAACAATGTAGTGCAGATATTCTTCGGCGTCTTTTTCTTGGTCTGTGCAGGAAGATTGATGGACTGGATGTCGGCTCAGATAATCTGCAGGATTATCAACACCAGGGCGGTACACTACTGTCATTTCATATGAGTTATGACTGCAGTTGCATAACCCAGAGTTCAATACGAGCAGACAGTTTAGCCTGTGAATTGTTAAACATTGACACCAAGGGCTTGTGATCTGTGTGGACCGTGAATGGAGCGCCAAAAATGTAGATGTGGTAGTATTCGCAAGACCACACGATAGTGAAAACTTCTCGTTCAGTTTGAGAGTATCTTTGTTCTGTGGGTGAAAGAGCTTTGCTTGCGAACTGGATGATTCGACCTTCTTGGGTAAGAATAGCTGATACTCCCACTGGACTCGCATCTGTGTATATGTCAGTGGACTTCTTTGGGTCGAAATCTGCAAGAGTTGTTGCATTATTTAGGGCTTTTCTCAACTTGGTCAGTGCTTTATCATGTTTTGATGTCCAGGACCAAGGAGTGCCTTTCTTGGTAAGTTGTCACAGGTCATGTGTCAATGAGGCATAGTTGGGAATGTGGCGGGAACCACAAAAGTTCATCATGCCCAGGAGGCTTCAGATTTCGGTTGCATTGGTGGGCGTTGGAAGATCAAGGATGTCCTTGAGCTTGTCTTGACTAGGTTTGATGCCGTCTTCAACGAAGATGATTCCAAGAAATTCCAGCGATTTCTTGTTGAACTCACACTTGTCACTATGAAGTGTTTGAGTCTCTCAAACAAGTTGCGGAGGTTGGTGTCGTGGTCTGTCTGTGACGTACCAAAACACAGAATGTCATCGCTGATGTTGACAACTCCCGGGAGGCCTGAAAGTGCTTGGCGGATTGATTCTTGGAAGATCTTGCTGGCTGAATTTACACCGAAAAACAGACGATGGTATCAGTAGAGACTGAGGTGAGTGGCAAACGTGGTGATGGAGCGAGAATCTTTGTCCAGTTTCAGGTGATTGTAGCCATGATTCAGGTCCAGCTTGCTGAATACTCATGCTCCAGAAAGCATAGTTTCAGCTCGTTGAGAGTTGGGTTGAGTGACTTTCACATCAGATGGCATGGTTTGCAGCTCTCATGTCCACACAAACACGTACCTTGCCAGGTTGTTTGGGTTTGGGTACGACAACCACTGGAGATACCCATAGGGTTGGTCCGCTTGCTTTTTCAATGATTCCCAGTTCTTCGTCTTTCTTCAGCTGTTCTTCTATGTCCTTGCGCACATGGAATGGAACACGTTGGTATGGTTGAGCGACTGGTTGAACTTCAGGATCAATATGGATATGGACTGGTTTGCTTTTCAAACAACCAAGACTGGTGAATAGTTCAGGTACTCTTCTCTCAATTGTTCATGCATTGGTTTGACATGGTTGATGGTGGTCAATAGCTTGAGATCTTGACACGTTTTCCAGGAGAGAATCGGTCGCTCATTGCCGGATACTACAAACATGGTAGCAGTAACACTGGTGTTTTCACAGTTTAGTACAGCATTGAATGCACCAAGTACTGGGATTGAACTTTTGTTACCATATGCTGTCACTCGCTTGTTGGAAGGCTGTAGCTTTGGTTTCAGCTTGAGTTCGTCGAAATGTTGTTCAGACAGCAGATTGATGGAAGCACCGGAATCTGCTAGGAATGAAAAAAACATGTCCATTGATAGAAACACTAAAATGAGGAAGTTCACTGGATTGATGTGTTGTGAAGACGTATTCAATATCATCAGGATCCGTAGACTGATCAACGATAGCGTTGGCTTCATCTTCATCACTGCTGTCGTTGATTTGATGAATGTGTGATTTCCTTGATTTCTTCTTCCAGCTGAAATCTTTTGGTTTCTTGGACAAGGCTTTTGTTGATGATGAAGATGTGGCCTGGTATTTGAGCGGCATACTGATGCAAAGTGGTGTAGTTTTGAACAGTTGTTGCTTCGCTTGTTGTATGCTGGACAGGAGCGTTGTCCACCAGGATGAGGCCATTCTCCACCACAATTGCGACAAGTGGTTGGTTTTGCGGTTGTCGACTATGTTGATGGCTACAAGGTCGTGCCTTGTGCGAAACATGGTGTACCTCTGCTGGCGCAGTCATTGCTTTGGATTGCTTTGATGTGAGTTCTAGCGTGCGTGTATACGTCAGCAAATCTTTCAGAGTCATGTTGGGGCTTGCTAGTCCTTTTTCACGTATCTTCTGGCATTGGCAGCCTGTGATGAATTGAGATTTTATCTCAGCATCTGCATCTTTGAAGTTACATGTTGTTGCTAGTTGTTTCAATTCCCCATAAAAATCGTCAATATCACCTTTCTGGTAGCTATGCCGGAATATGTATTTCTGAAATTCTACATTTGTTTGAGGATTGAAATGTTCGGTGATGGCAGAAACAAGCGTTTGAAAATGGGTTTCGCCACCAGCAGGACGAGTTTGTTCGTTCGTGAAGTTGTCCACAATATCATTGAGTTCATCACCAGCATAGGTGAGTAGAAGTGCTTTCTGACGCTGGTCATCTTCAATATTGTAGGCAAGGAAGAGATTCTTCAGCCTTGATACCCATTTTTGCCATCGAGTTGCCCTTGCTTCTGAAGAACAGTCGAATGGAGGATACGTGGGAAGCGCAGCAGCCATTTGGAAGTCGACTCGATCGATCGTACTTACCAACACAACAAATCATCATCGATCGTTCTTTTGGTTCTTCTTCTTCTGTTATGTGGCCACAATCAACACTGATTATTTTGCCACAGAATAGAAGGTTTCCTTGAACTGGCTTCCCGACTTTAACACACACACACACACACACACACACAAAATCCTTTTCGTTTCTTTTTCCTGTGTAGGCTTGAAATAGCTCTTCAAGTTGCATAAGTGGATACTAGATCACAACATTTACTCCAGATCACATTTAAACACTCCCTGCCCACTAACTGGATCGGAGGGGACGAGAAGTGACGGGCAGGCATCCTAGTGACGGCCCCCGGCCCCCCCCCCCCCCCCCCCCCCCCGCAGCGGCCCTGTCGCGGTCAAATTCGTTGCTCAGTCAAATTCGTTGCTGGTATACCAACTTAGCCAAAAAATGACGTCATATGATGCCACAACACACATCCGGGTCAAATCCGTTGCTGGTATACCAACTTAACCAAAAATGACGTCATAACGTGCAGTCGCTAATAGTCACGGCAAAACTCCACAGTTTCAACTAAGACAACGACGACTACTACTACTACTACTACTACTAGATTTTTGTTGGTCATTGTGCCGGCTCAGTATTTGAATTGAATTTGCCCAAGCAATGATTTTGACTACTACTACTTTAACATTTCGTTTTCTTTTTGTACTCCCAGTTCTTATAGAACAGGGAGTACTTTAGAACGGGAACGAAGAAATGCTGTCTGTGTGTCTGTCTGTGTGTCTGTCTGTCTGTGTGTCTGTGGTCAAGATGTGTTCCACTCGTTCCAGACAAAACTACCAGGCCAATATTTCTGAAAATTTGTGGGTATGTTCATTATGGGCCACGGATGATGCCCGATGTTTTAGTTTACCGTTATAGCCGTTACTAACGGCTGTAACGGCCTGTAACGCTTTTTCTTCTGTATGGAATATCTCCGATAGTACTTGGCCGATCATTTTGAAAATTAGCACGTATGTTCATTATGGGTCACGGATGATGCCCGATGTTTTAGTTTATCCCGTTATAGCCGTTACTAACGGCTGTAACAGCCTGTAACGGTTTTTTTCTTCTTTATAGAATATATCCAAAAGTACTTGGCCGATCTTTCTGAAAATTTGTAGGTATTTTCCTTATGGGTCACGGATGATGGCCGATGTTTTACTTTACCGTTACAGCCGTTACTAACGGCCTGTAACGGTTTTTTCTTCTTTATAGAATATCTCAGAAAGCACTTGGCCGATCTTTCTGAAAATTTGAGGGTATGTTCATTATGGGTCAAGGATGATGCCCGATGTTTTATTTTACCGTTACAGCCGTTACTACTACTACTGCTACTGTCAAATTCGTTGCTCCAGTCAAATTCGTTGCAGTGGAATATCATGACCACTCCTGCTACTACTACTACTACTACTACTACTACTAGAATATTGTTGGTCATTGTGCCGGATCAGTATTGGCAATGAATTTGACCAGGCAATGAATTTGACTGATACTGCGGTCAAATTCGTTGCTCCAGTCAAATTCGTTGCAGTGCAATATCATGACCACTCCTGCTGCTACTACTGCTACTACTACTACTACTACTACTAGAATATTGTTGGTCAATGTGCCGGAGCAGTATTGGCAATGGATTTGACCAGGCAATGAATTTGACTGATACTGCGGTCAAATTCGTTGCTCCAGTCAAATTCGTTGCAGTGCAATATCATGACCACTCCTGCTGCTATATACTACTACTACTACTACTACTACTACTACTACTGCTACTACTACTACTACTACTACTACTACTAGAATATTGTTGGTCATTGTGCCGGATCAGTATTGGCAATGAATTTGACCAGGCAATGAATTTGACTGATACTGCGGTCAAATTCGTTGCTCCAGTCAAATTCGTTGCAGTGGAATATGGTGGTGGTGGGGGGGGGGGGGGGTTCCATGATGGTGCCAGATTAACCCCTGGAGGGGGCTGTTCTGGGACAGGTCCAGTTTAACTCTCCAGAGGGGCTGTTTTGGGCTGGTGCCAGATATAACTCCGCAGAGGGGGGGGGGGGGGG
The DNA here is from genome assembly GCA_033310375.1 of Conus canariensis. Taxonomy (NCBI): domain Eukaryota; kingdom Metazoa; phylum Mollusca; class Gastropoda; order Neogastropoda; family Conidae; genus Conus; species Conus canariensis. Next base: position 60,381,149 of record CM065729.1, read on the forward strand.
GGGGGGGGGGGGGGGGGGGGGGGGGGGGGGGCTGTTTTGTGCCAGGGCCAGCTTAACTTTCCAGGGAGGCCTGTACCAGGCTGGAGCCAGATTAACTCCCCAGGAGGGGTGGGGCCTGTTCTAGGCACGGTCCAGTTTAACTCTCTAGGGGGGCTGTTTGGGCAGGTGCCAGATAACCCAGATAAACTCCCCAGGAGGGGGGGGGGTGCTGTTCTGGGTCTTGTCTAGTTTAACTCTCTAGGGGGGCTGTTCCATAACGGTGCCAGATTTACTGCTCTGGAAGGGGGCTGCTCTGGGACAGGTCCAGTTTAACTCTCCAGAGGGGCTGTTCTGGATTGGTGCCAGATTAACTCCGCAGGAAGGAGGAGGGGTGGGGGGGGGGACTGTTTTGTTCCAGGACCAGTTTAACTCTCCAGGGAGGCCTGTACCAGACTGGAGCTAAATTAACTCCCCAGGAGAGGGGAGGGGGGTGCTCTAGGCCAGGTCCAGTTTAACTCTCTAGGGGGGCTGTTTTGGGCCGATGCCCCAACTCCCCAGGAGCGGGAGGGAGCTGTTCTTGGCCTTATCTAGTTTAACTCTCCAGGGGGGCTGTTCCATGACGGTGCCAGATTAACTCCCCTGGAGGGGGCTATTCTGGGACAGGTCCAGTTTAACTCTCCAGAGGGGCTGTTCTGGGCTGATGCCAGGTTAACTCCCCAGGAGAGGGCGAAGGTGGGGGGGGGGGGAGAGGAGAGAGGTTGTTTTGTGCCAGGTTCAGTTTAACTCTCCAGGGAGGCCTGTACCAGACTGGAGCTAAATTAACTCCCCAGGAGAGGGGAGGGGGTGCTCTAGGCCAGGTCCAGTTTAACTCTCTAGGGGGGCTTTTTGGGCCGATGCCCCAACTCCCCAGGAGCGGGAGGGAGCTGTTCTTGGCCTTATCTAGTTTAACTCTCCAGGGGGGCTGTTCCATGACGGTGCCAGATTAACTCCCCTGGAGGGGGCTATTCTGGGACAGGTCCAGTTTAACTCTCCAGAGGGGCTGTTCTGGGCTGATGCCAGATTAACTCCCCAGGAGAGGGCGAAGGGGGGGGGGGGGGGGGAGGTTGTTTTGTGCCAGGGCCAGTTTAACTCTCCAGGGAGGCCTGTACCATGCTGGACCCAGATTAACGCCCCAGGAGAGGGGGGGGGGCTGTTCTACGCCAGATCCAGTTTAACTCTCGGGGGGGGGGGGGGGGGGGGGGCTGTTTTGGGCCGATGCCAGATTAACTCCCCAGGAGGGGGAGGGGGCTGTTCCGGGCCTTGTCTAGTTTAACTCTCCAGAATGGCTGTTCCATAACGGTGCAGGATTAACTCCCCTGGAGGGGGGCTGTTCTGGTATCAGGTCCAGTTTAACTGTCCAGAGGGGCTGTTCTGGGCTGGTGCCAGATTAACTCCCCAGGATAGGGGTTGGGGCTGTTTTGTGCCAGGGCCAGTTTAACTCTCCAGGGAGGCCTGTACCAGGCTGGAGCCAGATGAACTCCCCAGGAGAGGGGGGGGGGGGCTGTTCTAGTCCAGGTCCAGTTTAACTCTCTAGGGGCTATTCTGGGCCGGTGCCAGATTAACTCCCCAGGAGGGGAGGGGGCTGTTCTGGGCATTGCCTAGTTTAACTCTCCAGGGGGGCTGTTCCATGATGGTGCCATATTAACTCCCCTGGAAGGGGCTGTTCTGGGACAGGTCCAGTTTAACTGTGCAGAGGGGCTGTTCTGGGCTGGTGCGAGATTAACTCCTCAGGAGAGGGGGGGGGGGGGCTGTTTTGTGCCAGGGCCAGTTTAACTCTCCAGGAGGGGGAGGGGGCTGTTTTGGGCCAATTTAGTTTAACTCTCCAGTAGGTGGCTGTTCCAGTCCGGTGCCAGATTAACTCCCAAGATGTCTTAGGGGGCTGTTCTGGACCAGGTCCAGTTTATCTCCCCAAGGGGAGGTGCTGTTTTGGGCCAATGCCAAATTAACTCCCTGGGGGGGCTGTTCTAGTCCTGTTGGGGGGCTGATTTGGCACAAACCCAGATTAACTCCCGGGAGTCAGTCTCGCACTGTTCCAGATTAACTCCCGGGAGTTAATCTGGGTTTGCGCCAAATCAGCCCCCCAACAGGATTAGAACAGCCCCCCACCGAGTTAATTTGGCATTGGCCCCAAACAGCCCCTCCCCTTGAGGAGTTAAACTAGACCTGGCCCAGAACAGCTCTCTAAGATATCTGGGGAGTTAATCTGGCACCGGACTGGAACAGCCACCCACTGGAGAGTTGAACAAAACTGGCCCAGAACAGCCCCCTCCCCCTCACTGGCCCTGGCACAACCCCCCCCCCCCCCCCCCGTCCCCCCCCTCTACTGGGAGTTAATCTGGCACCGGACTGGAACAGCCACCCACTGGAGAGTTGAACAAAACTGGCCCAGAACAGCCCCCTCCCCCTCACTGGCCCTGGCACAACCGCCCCCCCCCCCCCCCCCCCCCCCCCCCCTCTACTGGGGAGTTAATCTGGCACCGGACTGGAACAGCCACCCACTGGAGAGCTGAACAAAACTGGCCCAGAACAGCCCCCTCTCCCCACTGCCTGGCACACCCCCCCCGCCCCGCCCCTGGTCCCACCAACCCCCCCCCCCCTCCTGCCACCCCCCCCCCCCCCCCCCCCCCCCCCCTCTACTGGGGAGTTAATCTGGCACCGGACTGAACAGCCACCCACTGGAGAGTTGAACAAAACTGCCCAGAACAGCCCCCTCCCCCTCACTGGCCCTGGACACCCCCCCCCCCCCCCCCCCCGTACCCCCCCCTCTCTTGGGAGTTAATCTGGCACCGGACTGGAACAGCACCCACTGAGAGTTAAACACCAAACGCCCCGGAGTAACTGCCCCCTACACCCCAGTACACTGGCCCTGGCACAACCCCCCCCCCCCCCCCCGTCCCCCCCTCTACTGGGGAGTTAATCTGGCACCAGCCCAGAACAGCCCCCTCCCCCTCACTGGCCCTGGCACAACCCCCCCCCCCACCTCCCCGTCTCCCCCCCCCCCCCCCTCTACTGGGGAGTTAATCTGGCACCAGCCCAGAACAGCCCCTCTGGAGAGTTAAACTACACCTGTCCTAGAACAGCCTCCTTCCAGGGGGGTTAATCTGGCACCGTTATGGAACAGCCCCCCCCCCCCCCCCCCCCCAGAGAGTTAAACTAGACAAGTGCCAGAACAGCCCCCTCCTGCTCCTTGGGAGTTAATCTGGCACTCTCCTAGAACAGCCCCATAGAGAGTTAAACTGGACCTGGCCTAGAGCAGCCCCCCCCCCCCCTCTCTCTCTCTCTCTTGGGGAGTTAATCTGGCTCCAGCCTGGTACAGGCCTCCCTGGAGAGTTAAACTGGCCCTGGCACAACCCCCCCCCCCCCCCCTGTCCATGGGAGTTAATCTGGCACCAGCCCAGAACAGCCCCTCTGGAGAGTTAAACTGCACCTGTCCTAGAACAGCCACCACCACCACCCACCCCCCTCCAGGGGAGTTAATCTGGAACCGTCATAGAACAGCCCCCCCCCCCCCCACCCCTGGAGAGTTAAACTAGACAAGTCCCAGAACAGCCCCTCCTGCTCCTTGGGAGTTAATCTGGCACCCTCCTAGAACAGCCCCCATAGAGAGTTAAATTGGACCTGGCCTAGAACAGCCCCCAACCCCCCCCCCCCCCCCCTCTCCTGGGGAGTTAATCTGGCTCCAGCCTGGTACAGGCCTCCCTGGAGAGTTAAACTGGCCCTGGCACAAAACAGCCCCAACCCATATCCTGGGGAAATAATCTGGAACCAGCCCAGAACAGCCCCTCTGGCCCTGGCAAAAAACAGGTAGGCAGCCCGTTGAGTGAGTGAGGTAGTGTGTTTATTGTAAAGCGCTAAGAGCTTGGTCTGTGACCGAGGATAGGCGCTATATAAATACCCAATATAATAATAATAAGAGAGTTAAAGTAGACAAGGCCCAGAACAGCCCCCTCCCCCTCCTTGGGAGTTAATCTGGCACCGGCCCAAAACAGGCCCCCTGGAGCGTTTAACTGGACCTGGCCTAGAGCAGCCCCCACCCCTCTCCTGGAGAGTTAAACTGGCCCTGGCACAAAACAGCCCCCCCCCCCCCCCCTCTCCTGGGGAGTTAATCTGGCACCAGCCCAGAACAGCCCCTCTGGAGAGTTAAACTGGACCTGCCCCAGAACAGCCCCTCCAGGGGAGTTAATCTGGCACTGTCATGGAACAGTCCCCCTGGAGAGTTAAACTAGACAAGGCCCAGAACAGCCCCTCCCCCTCCTGGGGAGTTAATCTGACCCTGGCCCAAAACAGCTCCCATAGAGAGTTAAACTGGACCTGGCCTAGAGCAGCCCCCCCCCCACTCCCCACTCCCCCCCCCCCTCTCCTGGGGAGTTAATCTGGCTCCAGCCTGATACAGGCCTCCCTGGAGAGTTAAACTGACCCTGGCACAAAACAGTCCCCCCCCCCCCCCCCCCCCCCCCCTTGTGGAGTGACTCTGGCACCAGCCCAGAACAGCCCCTCCGGAGAGTTAAACTGGACCTGTCCGAGAACAGCCCCCCTGGGGAGTTAATCTGGCACCATCATGGAACAGCCCCCTGGAGAGGGAAACTAGACAATGCCCAGAACAGCCCCTCCCATTCCTGGGGAGTTAATCTGGCACCGGCCCAAAACAGCCCCCTAGAGAGTTAAACTGGACCTGGCCTAGAGCAACCTCCCCTCTCCTGGCGAGTTAATCTGGCTCCAGCCTGGTACAGGCTTCCCTGAGAGTAAAACTGGCCCTGGCACAAATAGCACCCCCCCCCCCCCTCTCCTGGGGAGTGACTCTGGCACCAGCCCAGAACAGCCCCTCTGGAGAGTTAAACTGGACCTGTCCTAGAACAGCCCCCCTCCTGGGGAGTTAATCTGGCACCATCATCGAACAGTCCCCCATCGCATGCATCCTATGTGAGAAACTGGAGGAATAAATGAGATAAATGAAAATGAGTGACTGATATTTGAATGGTACGGGAAACGACTGAATGAGCGCCAGTAGGCTGCTCTTCGGCCGGCTCT